>CM061748.1:16136522-17336522 GCA_030979885.1 Lolium multiflorum
CCGGTGGTTCACCCCTGCATATATCAAGAAGACTCAAGCATCTAAGCTTGGGGATGCCCAAGGCATCCCCTTCTTCATCGACAAATTATCAGGTTCCTTCTCTTGAAACTATATTTTTATTCGGTCACATCTTATGTGCTTTACTTGGAGCGTCTGTATGCTTTTGTTTTTGTTTGTGTTTGAATAAATGCTTGTGTGGGAGAGAGACACGCTCCGCTGGTTCATAGGAACACTTGTGTTCTTAGCTTTTAGTATTCATGGCGAAGTTTCTTCTTCGTTAAATTGTTATATGGTTGGAATTGGAAAATGATACATGTAGTAATTGCTACTAATGTCTTGGGTAATGTGATACTTGGCAATTGTTGTGCTCATGATTAAGCTCTTGCATCATATACTTTGCACCCATTAATGAAGAAATACATAGAGCATGCTAAAATTTGGTTTGCATATTTGGTTTCTCTAAGGTCTAGATAATTTCTAGTATTGAGTTTGAACAACAAGAAAGACGGTGTAGAGTCTTATAATGTTTTCAATATGTCTTTTATGTGAGTTTTGCTGCACCGGTTCATCCTTGTGTTTGTTTCAAATAAGCCTTGCTAGCCTAAACCTTGTATCGAGAGGGAATACTTCTCATGCATCCAAAATACTTGAGCCAACCACTATGCCATTTGTGTCCACCATACCTACCTACTACATGGTATTTCTCCGCCATTCCAAAGTAAATTGCTTGAGTGCTACCTTTAAATTTCCATTCTTCACCTTTACAATATATATCTCATGGGACAAATAGCTTAAAAACTATTATGGTATTGAATATGTACTTATGCACTTTATCTCTTATTAAGTTGCTTGTTGTGCGATAACCATGTTCCTGGGGACGCCATCAACTACTCTTTGTTGAATATCATGTGAGTTGCTATGCATGTTCGTCTTGTCTGAAGTAAGGGAGATCTACCACCTTATGGTTAAGCATGCATATTGTTAGAGAAGAACATTGGGCCGCTAACTAAAGCCACGATCCATGGTGGAAGTTTCGCTTTTGGACATATATCCTCAATCTCATATGAGAAAATTATTAATTGTTGTTACATGCTTATGCATAAAAGAGGAGTCCATTATCTGTTGTCTATGTTGTCCCGGTATGGATGTCTAAGTTGAGAATAATCAATAGCGAGAAATCCAATGCGAGCTTTCTCCTTAGACCTTTGTACGGGCGGCATAGAGGTACCCCTTTGTGACACTTGGTTAAAACATGTGCATTGTGATGATCCGGTAGTCCAAGCTAATTAGGACAAGGTGCGGGCACTATTAGTATACTATGCATGAGGCTTGCAACTTGTAAGATATAATTTACATGATACATATGCTTTATTACTACCGTTGACAAAATTGTTTCATGTTTTCAAAATAAAAGCTCTAGCACAAATATAGCAATCGATGCTTTTCCTCTATGGAGGACCATTCTTTTACTTTCAATGTTGAGTCAGTTCACCTATTTCTCTCCACCTCAAGAAGCAAACACTTGTGTGAACTGTGCATTGATTCCTACATACTTGCATATTGCACTTATTATATTACTCTATGTTGACAATATCCATGAGATATACATGTTATAAGTTGAAAGCAACCGCTGAAACTTAATCTTCCTTTGTGTTGCTTCAATGCCTTTACTTTGAATTATTGCTTTATGAGTTAACTCTTATGCAAGACTTATTGATGCTTGTCTTGAAGTGCTATTCATGAAAAGTCTTTGCTTTATGATTCACTTGTTTACTCATGTCATATACATTGTTTTGATCGCTGCATTCACTACATATGCTTTACAAATAGTATGATCAAGGTTATGATGGCATGTCACTCCAGAAATTATCTTTGTTATCGTTTTACCTGCTCGGGACGAGCAGAACTAAGCTTGGGGATGCGATACGTCTCCGACGTATCGATAATTTCTTATGTTCCATGCCACATTATTGATGTTATCTACATGTTTTATGCACACTTTATGTCATATTCGTGCATTTTGGAACTAACCTATTAACAAGATGCCGAAGTGCCAGTTCCTGTTTCTGCTGTTTTTGGTTTCGAAATCCTAGTAACGAAATATTCTCGGAATCGGACGAAATCAACGCCAAAGATCTTAGAATCCCGAAGCATCCGAACACACCGGAGAGGTCGAGGGGGCCACGGGCCCACCAAACTACAGCTGGCGCGGCCGAGGGGGCGCGCCGTATAGTTTGGCCCCGTCAGCCCTCCTGCGCCGCCTCTTCGCCTATATAAAGCCCCTGGATCGAAAACCACGAGGCGTTCGACGAAAACCACAGAAACCTTCCGGAGCCGCCGCCATCGCGAGGCCAAGATCCGGGACAGGAATCTGTTCGGCACGCCGCCGGCGGGGAAGTGCCCCGGAAGGCTTCTCCATCGACACCGCTGCCATCTCCACCGCCATCTTCATCACCGCCTGCTCTCATGAGGAGGAGTAGTTCTCCGTCGAGGCTCGGGGCTGTACCGGTAGCTATGTGGTTAATCTCTCTCCATGTACTTCAATACAATGATCTCATGAGCTGCTTTACATGATTGAGATTCATATGAGTTTTGTATCACAATTCATCTATGTGCTACTCTAGTGATGTTATTAAAGTATTCTATTCCTCCTGCATGGTGTAAAGTGGACATGGTGTGCATCATGTAGTTCTTGTCGTAGGCTATGATCATGATCTCTTGTGGATTGTGAAGTTAACTATTACTATGATGGTATTGATGTGATCTATTTGGTTATGTTGATCTATCTTGCACTATAAGGTTACTAAAATATGAACATTAATTGTGGAGCTTGTTAACTCCGGCATTGAGGGTTCGTGTAATCCTACGCAATGTGTTCATCATCCAACAAAAGTGTAGAGTATGCATTTATCTATTGTTATGTGATCAATGTTGAGAGTGTCCACTAGTGAAAGTGTAATCCCTAGGCCTTGTTCCTAAATACTGCTGTTACTACTGCTGCAATACTACCACCATCAACTACACCACAAGCTATTTTCGGCACCGTTGCTACTGCTCATATATATTCATACCACCTGTATTTCACTATCTCTTCGCGAACTAGTGCACCTATTAGGTGTGTTGGGGACACAAGAGACTTCTTGCTTTGTGGTTGTAGGGTTGCATGAGAGGGATATCTTTGACCTCTTCCTCCCTGAGTTCGATAAACCTTGGGTGATCCACTTAAGGGAAAACTTGCTGCTGTTCTACAAACCTCTGCTCTTGGAGGCCCAACACTGTCTACAGGAAAGGAGGGGGAACGTAGACATCAGGCACCGGTTGCAGTGCTAAACTCTTCAGCGCCACATCAATTGGGGACGACACAGGTGATACCAGAAGGTACTGAGACGGCTGCAAATGACAAAGAGAACGAGGGGCTGGGAGCTCCTAAGAAGAAAAAGGAAGATAAAGCTGGATGTTTTCGGTGTAAAAAGCCTGGGCACTATATTGATGATTGTCCTACACCCTTCTGTGACATTTGTGAGTCTATTCATCATGTCACATCAGCTTGCCACCTGCTAAATGCTCCAAAATCTACTGCAATTCTTCATGGTTATGCAAATGAGGGGCTTATGTTTTTTGAGCTTGCATGTGGCGTGTTCAAAGCTAAGGCAGAAAATCCCAAATTGGCGAAAGTAACTGTTGAAGGTGATACCTTGACTATTCCAGAGATTATAGAGCAACTCAAGAAGATTGTTCCGTCTGAAAATTTTAACTGGGAGGTTTTTCATTTCAAGGACAATATTTATAGAGTTAAGCTCCCTAGTAAGTTAGAGGTCTAGAGATTGAAGAATTTTGGCACTTATATCTGCACTGATAAGGAGGCTTGTTTGGCCTTTGATTCATGGTCCTCTGTGGAGGAGCCCCTACACATGCTTCCAAAGGTATGGGTTCGTGTTTCGGGTTTGCCATCGGATGTTAGATCGGACTATCTAACCTTATGGGGAGTGGGAATTTTATTTGGAAAAACTCTGGATGTGGATATGGCTTACACTCGAAAGAATAAAGTGCTCAGAACCAAGATTGGATGTCTTGACCATAGACTTATCCCAGCAGATAGTGATATGTTTATCAGGAGAGGGTTCTATAAGCTACGTTTTGAGGTGTAAATAGAGGATCGGTCTCAGGAGGTTAATACGGTGGATGCAAATAATGGTTCTGATCGAAATAATGGTGCTAAACAGGGTGAAGGGAAGAATGGAGATTCTCATGACATGGACATGGACAACAAAAAAAAGGACACAGATGCGGCATCTAAAGTTAATGATCAAGATGGTTCGAGTACTCATAATGGAGTGGACGGTATGCAAGAACAATGAGATATTTTAGAGGCTATTCAGTTTGGGACTATGGATGTTAAATGTGCCTCTCCAGGTAATCCGTATGCTGCAAAAAATTTGAATCAAATAGAGCTTGTATACATCCCTAAAACTCAAATTGAATTTTCAGCACAAGGTGACAAATCTCACGCGGATTCTCATGCAGATATGCTGCACAGAGGAGCTTCTCCGGGATTGGTGGGCGTTGGGATCGGTGAAGTGGGTCAGCAACCTGCTATTGGGTAGGTGCTGCCCGTCGCTGCGTTGGCACAACATGCAGCCAATGGGCTGCCGTATGCTGGCCGACAGCATCTGCCGGTCTCCGTTGACGCCTGGTCGCCTCGCGCTGCGTCCCACGCAGCTGACAGCCACGCTGCGGCTGACAGTCGCCTGCACGCGGATGCAAGTGGGCGCAGAGACGGGCCTGGATCCTCTGCGCAGCGGAAAGGAGCTTCGCCGGCTGCGGCGGTGGTACCTGGGCTGCAGAGAATCCCGCCTGCGGTGGTCGGCCAGTCAGGGCGGCGCACGCCAGACGAGACTGCTCTGGGGCCAATGATTGGCAACAGTCCTAGAGGTTTCGGATCGGCTATGCCTCACAATGCTGTGGCCCATGGTGCATCTTCTGGTGATAATGTTGCAAATAATATAAATGATTTAAACTTGGGTTTTTTTCAGCTATATGATTTCGATTTGTCTTATGAGCTTGTACATGCTGAAGTTAAATGTTATAATGCAGGAGTGGATTTGGAAGCCATTTTAAGTGGTTCATTGGGACAGTCCAAGAGAGGTACTATAGATGAGGTCTTGTCAGTTGCAAAGGGTGATGTTCCAAGCATGGGCATGAAAGGATCGGTGGGGTTTGGCTCATCTCCAGTGTCTTCTGGTAAGCCTTTAGATACTTCATGGACCTCTCCAGGGAAGGTGAAATCCAATGTGAGTTTATCCTTAATTGAAAATTCATCTGATAATATGGCAGTTTGTCCTACTATGGAGGAGGTTATTGCTTTTGGAGGAATCCCTCAGTCCTCGTTAGGTGTGAGGACTAGTGCTAGACTGGGTGGCCAGCCTGGTGGGGATATGCTTCAAATGGAAAAGGCTATGAGGAATGCACAGTTGATGGATGTTTCTTCGAGTGTAGGTAAGTCAATGCCTCCTATGTTTTTTATTGTCAATATGCCTGATGATGAGATTATGCATAAGGTGGAACGTTTGGGTATATCTTTAGGTAAATCTGAAGGAGAGGTAGTGAAATCTATTAAAGGAATTAAGTTGCTAGAAGAGGAACGCATATTAACAATTCTGCAAAAAAATGTAGATGAGTATGTAAATAAGGAGGAAGATCCTTCGACACTTGTGATGTCTAAAGTTTCTACCCTATGTGATGATTTGGTGGAGGATGATTGCATCCCACTGGATTTAGATGATCATTTGGAACATCTGAATCCGGTAGTTAAGGAAAAGAAGACTAGGGTGAGGAAAACCTATGATACTAATAATATTTGTAAAAGTACGAGGAGAAGAATTAAAAAACAATTTTCATGATGCAGAATCTAAAAGGAATGAATTGGAATCCTGAGGGTTTTGGGGATACTGCTAAGCATTTGTTCGTAAAAGAGGCAATCAGGGAACATAAATTAGACTTTGTAGCCTTATTGGAGACTGGAAGGTCTAATTTCTCTATTCCATTTTTAAATCAATTGGCTGCGGGATATAGCTATTCCTGGTTTTGTTTACCACCGCATGGTCGATCAGGAGGCATTTTGGTTGGTATAAACTCTGGCACACTCGAAGTGCTCAAAGTGAGTACTGGAGACTTTTGTGTCAAGCTGCATATTAAGTGTAAAAGGGATGGTTTTGAATGGATTCTAGTGCCAGTCTATGGGGCTGCCCAAGACGCACATAAAGCTGAATTTTTAGCAGAATTGGTTAGAATTTGTGAGACTGAAACATTACCTATGTTGGTAGGTGGTGATTTCAATATTATTCGAAAGCGTGAAGAAAAAAAAAAATTTAAAGCTCGTTGGCCTTTTGTTTTTAATGCCATTATTGAACATTTGAATCTGCGCGAAATTGCTCTATCGGGGAGGCAATTTACGTGCGCAAGTCGTCGGGAAGTACCAACTTATGAGAAATTGGATCGGGTGCTGGCCTCCATTTCTTGGGAACAAAAATTCCCCTTAGTCACTGTGCGTGCATTGACAAGGGCGGACTCTGACCATACTCCGATTCTTATTGACTCAGGGGTGAAAGCACATTTGGGTAATAAGCCAAAGTTCTCCTTCGAGTTGCATTGGTTGCGACAAGAAGATTTTTTTGACATGATTGAAAAGGAGTGGAAGTCAGTATTAGTGGGGTTGAATTCAATGAATGTGTGGTTGAATAAATTGAGGCATATCAGACTATTTCTTAACGGGTGGGCAAAGAACCAAAGTGGGCAATATAAAAAAGAAAAGGATAGGTTAATGGGTATTATTGATGTGTTAGATGTGAAAGCTGAAACAAATAGCTTATCGATGGTAGAGAGAGAAACGCTTAAAAATGCAAATGAAAAGCTGAATAAATTACGAAGAGAGGAAGAGTCTAAATGGGCGCAGAGAGCTAAAGTTAAACATATCCAAGAAGGGGGGGAGCAATACGAGATATTTCCATTTGATTGCAAATGGGAAACATAGAAGAAATAATTTTTTCAATTAGAACAACAGGAATGAACTATTGTTGGGGAAGATAATTTGAAGGTCTACATTACTGTATTCTATTAAAAAATTATTCGGGGCACCGGTTTCAAATAACATCTCTTTGGTAGATGACATAGGCATCCCCAATGGGCCTGTCGAAGATGGTACCCGGGGTTTACTGAAGGCCCATAACTCGAAGAATAAGAAGATTCACAAGCCCAAGTTATTATTAAGGAAAGCTAGAGTTGTATTAGGAAGTACTACTTGTAATCTTGTGGGACGGGTTGGAAACCCTCCCGGACTCTGTAAACTTGTGTATTACGAATCCCTCGGCTCCGCCTCCTATATAAGGGGGAGTCGAGAGACAAAGAGAGGATCAAATCTATTGTCAACATAACCCTAGTTTCTTAATCGTCGAGTACTTTTCGGTTGAAACCTTCGAGATCTACTTGCCCTCTACTTCCGACGAAACCCTAGTCTACAATACGTAGGCATTGATAAGTTAATACCTTGTCAGTAGAGGAGGAGGTGCAGGATATTCCCCAGATATCTACTGTTGAGAATGCGATCTTGACAACTTCTTTTTCTGAGGAGGAAGTCCATGAGGCACTTTTTCAGATGGAACGTAATAAAGCGCCGGGGCCTGATGGTTTTCCGGCAGAGTTTTATCAAAAAATTTGGGTAGTAATAAAGGATGATTTGATGGCGCTATTCAAATAATTCAGTATTTGGGATTTGCCTCTCTACAAATTTAATTTTGATGTCATTACATTATTACCAAAGAAAGAGGATGCGGTGCAAATACAACAATATAGACCTATTTGTTTGCTGAATGTGTATTTTAAAATCTTTACCAAGGCAGGTACAAATCGTATAACAGGGATTGCCCCACGAGTTATAAAACCAACACAATCCGCATTTATGCCGGGAAGGAATATTCTAGAAGGGGTGGTCATTTTCATGAAACTATTCATGAGTTACATAATAAGAAGTTGGATGGGGTTTTATTTAAAATTGACTTCAAAAAGGCATATGGTAAAGTGAAATGGTCATTCTTACAACAGACTTTGAGAATGAAGGGGTTTGCTCCTGAATGGTGTAGGATGATCAGCCAATATGTCCAAGGGGGAAGTGTAGGAGTAAAGGTAAATGATGACATTGGTCATTATTTCTAGACAAAAAAAGGTTTGAGACAAGGTGATCCATTGTCTCCTATTCTTTTTAATATTGTGGTGGACATGCTTGCTATCATAATTGAGAGAGCAAAAAATGATGATCAGGTAGGGGGGCTTATTCCTCACCTTGTTGAAGGGGGGGTCTCTATTTTACAATATGCTGATGATACTATCCTTTTCTTGGAACATGATCTTCAGAAAGCAATGAATATGAAACTAATTCTATGTCTTTTTGAAAAACTCTCAGGGCTTAAAATTAATTTCCACAAGAGTGAGATTTTTTGTTTTGGGAAGGCAAATGATGAAGTGGACCAGTATAAACAGATCTTTGGATGTGATGCTGGTTCCCTACCTTTTAAATACTTAGGTATTCCTATACACTTTAGAAAGCTTAGACATTCTGATTGGTATCCAGTGGAGACCCGATTTGAGAGCAAATTGAGATGCTGGAAAGGCAATACGGGGACAAACTTGTCCTTATCAATTCAGTTTTAACGAGCTTACCGATGTTCATGCTATCTTTTCTAGAGATACCTGTTGGGGTAAGGAAAAGATTGGATTTTTATAGGTCTAGATTTTTTTGGCAATCTGAGGAAAATAAAAGAAAATATAGACTCACCAAGTGGAATATCGTCTGCAGACCCAAGGATCAAGGGGGTCTAGGTATTGAGGTCCTTGAATTAAAAAATAGATTTTTATTGAGTAAGTGGTTTTATAAACTTCTTAACGAAGATGGGGTGTGGCAGGAGTTGCTGCAGAATAAATACCTAAGACAAAAGACCTTATCCGAGGTACAAGCTAAACCAACAGACTCTCCCTTTTGGAAGGGATTGATGAGGGTTAAGGACGATTTTTTTAGAAGAGGTTTTTTCAAGATAGGTAATGGTGCAAATACCTGTTTCTGGGAAGATACCTGGTTAGGTAAAACACCATTAGCTCAACAATATCCATCCTTATACAACATTGTGCATCACAAGAATGTAACAATAGCTCATGTGTTATCTCAAACGCCTTTGAATATCAGTTTCAGAAGGCTCTTGGTGGGAAACAAATGGACTTTATGGTTACAGTTATGTCGAAAGCTTATGAGGATTAATCTATCTGATGAGAATGATCAGTTTGTTTGGAATTTGTCAACAAATGGCGTGTTTACAGTGAAATCTATGTATGAGGATCTTATGAATGACCATACCCCCTTTTTGCGGAAGTATCTTTGAAAAGTTAAAGTTCCTTTAAAGATAAAAATATTTATGTGGTTCTTAAGCAATAAGGTTTTATTTACTAAAGACAATTTAGCCAAAAGAAGATGGAATGGTTGTACAAAATGTGTTTTTTGTGGTGAGCAGGAGACTATTGAGCATTTGTTCATCACTTGTCCTTTAGCTAAAATTCTTTGGCGCACGATTAATTTTACTTTTGCTCTCCCACCTCCAACCAATATTACAAATATGTTTGGTAATTGGCTAAATGGAGTTGATAGACAATCAAAGGCTTTCATCCGTATTGGGGTTTCTGCCTTATGTTGGTCTATCTGGAGGACAAGGAATGATATTATTTTTAACAAAACATTCTTTTCACTTTTTACAGGTTATCCATATGGTGTCACATTGGGTCCAGTTGTGGGGGCTCTTCTGTCACCGGAGGGATAGCGGGATGCTATGGCTACTGGATGCACACGGCTCCAGATGGTCGCTCAGGATATCTTGTGCCAGACTGGCTGGCGGCACAATAGGCGGATACAATGATGTGTAGTCCGTTTTATTTTGGTTTCTTTCGCTGGTTGATTCTTGTATCAATTCTGGGCGATGCCTGAGATGTTTTAACTTTGTACTCTTAAACTTTTAATAAAAGGCCGTGTGCATCATCATGATGCAGAAGCCGGGGTTCCATTCCCCATTTCGAAAAAAAAAACTCCTAAGACGATAGAGGACCGATCCTGAAATTATAAGAAAATTGTGTGCCGTGGATCTCTTTTTGCAGGCGAAAACACAGGTCAAGTAGCAGTATATATGTTCCAGAAGATACGTATGAGTGGCTGTAATTTTACCTCTTCTCACTTAAAAATAAACATTCCAGATGCAGCCAGACAAACAGGCTTGAGGCATGGACTGAACAGGAGTTGCATCCAGAAGTTATCATAGTATTTAAATTAAATGAAACATCAGGAAAGAGAGGCAATACATGGTTTATTGACAAGAAAAACTGCTTTCTTTTTATTAATGTCATCATCTTTAGATGAACTTCTTATGAAACCGAGAAGATTGTCTCTTCGATTTGGATTACCCACTTTGTCCTTGTTCCGATAATATTGGCATTACATGCATCTTGTTGTTGCCCCTGATACAGTCAAGTTGCATCACGATTCATATTCAAATCAGCCATACAGCTCGTGCTAAGTATATAGCCACGTCCGGAAAAAATCAAGCATGTATGCATCTTGTGACCGTGTCAACAGACATTCATATCCACAAGCAAATCGGGGTACAGTGCATCAACCGGACCCATTCAAAAATGTGTCATATATAAAGGGACTCGATAAGATGTCCACAGAGCATACACATAACTTCATATTTATACTTGCTCCAATACATAAAAAAAAATCGGAGATTTAGTATTAAGCAGTATAATTTTTATACGCACTACGCTTTCGATATTTATGATGGATTGGAGGAAGTATAGGATTTACATGTCCATTAGTGGGATCCGAGATGAGCTTCATCGGTTCGTCTGTGTTTGTTAGGTGGTCAGGGTTCCTTAGCAGCCTCAGCACAATAAACAAGAACAAACACCCTCGTGTAACTGGATGGGAATCAACAACGCAATTTTTGACTAGGACAGGCAAAACAAAAGCATAGCCTGTCGATGGATCCGAGGTACTTGGCGGCTTTGTGGATTGCAACAGGGATCGAGTCCTTGCAAGATTACAAAGTTGCTCAACTATATAATAATAATGTTACGATGTATTACTCCTTAGTTGCTGATTCTTAGCTGATGTCAGTGTGATCTCCGTTGTTAATGAACTCAAAGACCAAAATTTTACACTATTCTCAGGACATAAATACTGATCAATACGGAGGTTCAGCCCAGGCCCGTCGATGGGGCTGTGCGATCTGGGCCCCATGTCCCCGGTAGGCCGGCACACAACTCAGAGCATGTCTAACAGACTCCTTAAAAGGCCCAACCCCGTAAAATAATCGTCGATATACGGGGTAGAGCTCTACCCGGTCGTCTAGCAGACCCCGTAAAACAGGTCCCCGTCTCGAATTTTTACAGTTTTGACTACGGGGTGGCTTTTCGCCCTTACTTGTGAGGGGTGGGAGGGGGAATACAGGGCCAACCCCTCACCCGTGGCGGGCTGAAATTTCAGCAGATAGCAACTGCTCCTGCGTATGACCTCGCCGGAATCCGGCCAAATTCCAGCGAGCTGCGGTCGAGGGTGGCGGCACGGGGGCTAGGAACGGCGGCGCCCGAGACTAGGGCGGCGGCAGCGCGGCAGGGCAGCGCGTGGGCCGAAGCGGGCGGTCAGGTGTGGCCATGGCGGGCATTCGGAGCGGGAGCGGGCGGCCGGCGTGGGGACGGCCGGAGCGGACGCGGCCAGGTCCGGGCAGCCGGAGCGGGCGCGGCCGGCCGTGGCTCGCGCGCGGCCGTGGCGGCGGCCGGCCGTGGCTCGAGCGTGGGGGGCGGGGGCGGGCGGCCTTGGCGAGCGGGCGGGTGCGGGCGTGATGTAGCCCCGCCTATCGTCGACACTACACCATGGCCAAGGAGTCCCCCAAGTGGACCAACAAGCGCAACCCCGCCTATCGTCGACGCTACACCATGGCCAAGGAGTCCCCCAAGTGGACCAACAACACAAACCCCGCCATATATGTTGAGGTGAACTCTTTCCTCTCTATGGTCGACCTCAACACCAACTTGAATGGTATGCTACCTCATGCCTATCATCATTGTGTCTATAGGTGCCGACATCGACAAGGACCAAGAGAGAAGGAACTCCCATGGTGCAAGGAAGAGAGAGAAGAAGAAGGAAAGAAGAGAAGAAGGAAGATGAAGAAGAGGCGGGAGGAAGAGGCCCAGCCGGCCCGAGGCCGCCGCTGGGCCCCAGAGCCGGTCCCAGTGGCGGTCGGACCGGGCCCGCCGGATCCACCCCGGTGACAACCGCGTCGCCGAACCAACCAGGGAAACTTTGCGAACTTCCTGGTTGGCGGTGGACCGCCCGGCGCCAGCAGCCCGGTCCCAGGCCGGTTGGAACCCGTTGACCGGATTTCACGGGACAGACTCGACCGGAAACGGCCCGAGTCGACCAACCGCGTACCTTTTCGACCCAAGTCGCCTTGTACCTCTATATAAGCACCTAGGTCATCCCCTTTACTCCTTAGACAAGATTTAGGCTTAAACATGACTTTGAGCTTTGTCTCCCTAGGGTTTCATCCCCTTTGTATCAAGGCTACCCTTGTTGGATGATTGGATTTGGTGTGTGAGATTCTAGTGCTCCCCACTCTCTCTCTCCCACTCCTAGATTCATCTTCCTCACCAATCTCTCCGCTCGGAATTCTAATTCGCGTCTCTTCCGGGTTGATTCTATTGGCGTGGTCCATCGAGCCACGGGGGTAAGTATCGATTGTATCGGGTAGGTGTGCGTGCGTGAGTTCCTCGTGTTCTTCGTGTTCATCGTGTTCTTCGCGCTCTCTCTCTCTTTTCCCTTTGGATTTCGGGTCAATCGCGAGATCGGGCCACACACGGGGTCTTAGACCCCATCATATGGTATCAGAGCAAAGGTTGCCACGAATTTGACCCTCCAATTTCACCAATTTCGCCAAAAATTTTCCAAAAAAATTTGCCCCCAAAAATAGCTCGAAAATTGATCTCCGGATTTGTTGAGTTTTTTGTGGTTTTGATCCACTGATTTGATGTCTTTTGTGCTGATCTACAACTTCCCCATTTTTTCCCATCAAATTCGTCCAATTTCGTTCAGATCTGAGCAAGTTTGGCTCGTTTCCGTGAAGAACTGGGAAGAACACCACGAACAGTTCGTGGCTGTTTCGGGTCAACGCCGGCCGGCGCTCGAATCCTGCGCCACCACCACGCGCCGCCATCCGCCCCAGGTCGAGCTGCCAGCTGCTCGCCCGCGCATCCCGCCCGAGCCGCGCCTACGCCGCCGGCCCCTGTGCCAGCTTCCACTGCTCGTCAGCGCAGGCTGCCCGACCATCTCACCGCTACAGCTCCTCCACATAGGCTCTGCATCCCGCACGCGCGCTCAGCTCCACCCGGCCAAGCACAAGCACGCGCCTCCACTTGAGCCGGCAGCTGCCCCGCTCAATCGCGCGCGCCACATCCAGGCCGCCAGCCGCCGCTCGCCCGCGCTGCGCCACCACCTACTGCCGCCCGCAAGCTCGTTTCCCAAGCAGCACCATCAGGCCCCCGCGCGGCCAAGCTCTAACCCCGCTTATCTCGTGTGTGTGTTCCACAACTTTTCCGTGTTTATAGTGATCGCCACTTTGACATTTGATTTTTGGATTTCACCCACTCTTGACAACAAACTTGATTTCGGATTTCGTCTTTTGGCTTTCCACCACACTCACCTACCACAATATTTGCTAGCTTTTGCGTGTGTCTTTGTGTGAGTGCCCGATACAATTGTTCTAACTCTCGGTTTGTTGGATCACCCCAATCTTGTCATACCACGGTAAGATTGCGAGGTAGTGTTCTTCCACTAACATACACCATATAGATCTTGTCGTGCTAACATGGATAGCGAAGAAGAAGATACGGAGGACTACATGGAGCACTTCGAGGAGGATACCTCCTCAAGCACCGCGGATGTGGAGGAACATGTGGAGCTCTACTCCGACTATGGCTCCGCAAGCATCATCGGCATGTCCGACATCGAGGAGCTCTACATCGACAATGGCTCATCAAGCATCGACGACATGGTGGATCAACGCCACGCCTACGACATCCACGCCATGGCGGAGCCTCACCTAGTCTCCACAAGGAGCAACGACGATGCTCCCACATACCCCTACTTGGCCAATGGAGCTACATATGAAGATAGAGGACCTCCAAGATGGCACCATCATATGGTATCAGCAGATCTTGGTTACCGCGATTTTGACCCTCCACCCACCCGATTTCGTTTCTAGAAAATTTTCCAAAAAATAGCCCCAAATTGCCTTTGGATGGATCTGTGATTTGGTTGCGTTTTGAGTGGTTTTGGTCCGTGGATTCGGTGTTTTTGTGCTTGATCTACTATTTCCCCAACTCTTAGCCCCCAATTCCATCGTTTCCCGTTGATTTGCTCTTTTGGTTCTGGTTTGGGGAAGAACAGGAGAGAGAAACCGCATGATCGTCATCGACACTCGTCTCCGAGAGCGTCCTCATCATGATCGTCAAGAGCGTCCTCATCATGATCGTCATCGACACTCGTCTCCGAGCTCCACTAGGCGCCACCATGAGAGTGCTTATGCACAAGATCGTCGACTTCAAGTACATCATATGGAGCATCAAGAGCGTCATCGACATTCTTCTCCAAGCTCCACAAGGCGCCACAAGCAACACGCCAAGTCGCATGAGCCATCATCTAGGCATGTCAATGAGCGCCATCGACAAACATCTTCCACGGATCTTCGACGACACCACTCAAGCCATGGTGATGAGGCGCGACGACGAGAGCCTCGACATGAAGATGACAAACACCATCATTCGGTGTCTACCACTCCAAGGATGGCAAGTGCACATCGCACATACCTTCCTCATACGGCGACTTCCACCTCTTGTACCACCACCACAATGGCCCCTACCTCGTCACATGCCTATGGACTCCGATGCTACAAGTGCAAGCAACAAGGCCACCCTCCATGGGAATGTCCCAATCTCCTATGTGAGGTGTGCAAGGCCAAGGGTCACGTGGCATGGCAATGCACAACACCAAGCGCCAAGACGCTCTACTTCAACGAGCTAAATGCACAAGTCCCCAAGATGCCTATAGCGCCCACACTTCAAGATGAAGATCTACACGGTCAACTCAAGGATGATGTGGATCCGAGCCTAGCTCTCCACGACACTACGGCGCCACCGCTTGAGGACGACTTGGGCGATGGAGTTGAGCATGGTGAGCATGGGATTATCCCTTCACCGATGGAGGCGCATGGAGTTGAGATGGTTGAGCATGGGAATCTCCCTTCAACCAAGGAGGCACATGGAGATGAGAAAGTCGAGCCTACTCCCCTATGCTTGCTTGATGAGTTGGTACCAATCCCATGTGAGCATGAGAGCCACTTAGCCCACTTGAGTGAGAGTGATAGTGAGTTGAGTGACTTCCACCCCATATGTGAGTTTGAGTGCTTTCATTTGGAGGACATGAGTGATACACAAAGTGAGTTGAGAGGTAGATGATAGGTCCATGGAGGACATCGCATTTGCTAACACATTAACCTCTCCCTCGTTTGTGTCTTCTTATGTTGCACTAGGTTCCACGGAGGACGAGTTCCCGCTCATGGAGAAGATGTACATGGTGCATGAAGACGATGATATCTCACCATGCTTGCTCCAAGATGGACATGTCGACCACATGGATCCTCCTACTTCCACAACATCTACTTCACATGAGTCGGCCTACAAAGGTAACAACATAGGTGTTGATGATGCCATGATCCCACTAGTGGACATGATGACTTATGAGCGCATGCATGATCTTGATGATACGTTTGCTACGTCAAATGTTTCCTTCATATTCCCATGTGATGCTTTGCTTGATAACATTGTTGATCCTGTGGAATTGATTGATTGTGATACCATGAACATGCCATGCTATGAGAGTTTCATATTTGCTCCGATTGCTTGCAATGATAATAATTATGATCATGCTTGTGTTGTGACACCCTTGATGAACACTTGCTCTTTCCATAGGGTTGTCGACAACAATGATAACATGTTGAACATGCTTTGCCCAAAATGTTTGCACTATTCCATGTTCCTTGCATCCAAGATTGTGAACAATTGCTCTTTCTTATTGCTTGGTATGCAACAATGCTTATTTCATTGTCCATGAGATGGCCCACATAGCCTTCTCATCTTTTGATGATCATGAGTTACCACATGCCACAAATACAACATCATGCCATATGCACTATCGCCATGCATTTCATACTATCTTGCTTGACACTAATGGTGATGTGCACAAGTCATGGAACATCATGATGGATGATGTGTTCCTCTACCATGCACACACGCTTTTTGTTCTCTCTATTGTGTGTATAGGTACCCGCACGACACCTTCCACCGCCACGGAGCATGAGCTCACGAAACGCGCAATTGAGAGCTACCCCAACAAGGACCTAACCCGCGGGAATCACACCAAAGAGTATGTTCCCACAAGCCTTCACCCTCATGTGTTTCCGACTTGCCTTGTCGAGTTTCCGGTTTGGTCCAACTCCTCGTCACCTCTTTTGCCTCTTATGCAACGTGTCTTGACACATCTTGTTGGCACAATGATTGTTGTATGTCTTGATGTTATCATCATACACTCCGAGAATCTCAAGGACCATGTCATACATGTGAGAGACACCTTATGCATCTTGTGCCACATGTCACACAAAAAGTTGCCCTTCTTTGGATTTCTCATGTCATCTATGGCAATTGAAATGGATTCTTTGACACTTGAGGATACACATACTCGGCTCACGCCAACCACACTTTCCCAAGCAAGAAGTCTCCATCGCTTTGCCATTGCACATAACAATTTTGCCCACAATTTTGCCGCCGTTACTTGCCTTTTGTTTGTTCCACTTGGTTGGGACAATGCTACACCACACATTTTTGACACGTTACAACTCTTACATGCACAAATTTTTGCCCCACCACATTTTGGATACATCGACACTCTTTTGGTTCCCATTTTTGCCAAATGCCTCTTGGAGAAACGACTTGATGCTTTGTATTTGATTGAGAGCCTCTTGTTCGCCGATCACAAAATTGGCATCCACAAGCTTTCCGTTCGCAAGTTGTTTTTCCCCAAGTTCTTCTTCAACCGCTTCATCAACAAACAAACTTCCAAGTACTTGGTGAGCAAGACGTTCACCATCTCGGAGCTCTCACCACAACATGGAGATGAGGAGGAAGGAAGTCGAGGGCGACTCTTCCCCAAGGGGGGAGATGATGTAGCCCCTTATGCCGACACTACACCATGGCCAAGGAGTCCCCAAGTGGACCAACAAGCGCAACCCCGCCTATCGTCGACGCTACACCATGGCCAAGGAGTCCCCCAAGTGGACCAACAACACAAACCCCCGCCATATATGTCGAGGTGAACTCTTTCCTCTCTATGGTCGACCTCAACACCAACTTGAATGGTATGCTACCTCATGCCTATCATCATTGTGTCTATAGGTGCCGACATCGACAAGGACCAAGAGAAAGGAACTCCCATGGTGCAAGGAAGAGAGAAGAAGAAGAAGGAAGAAGAGAAGAAGGAAGAGGCGGGAGGAAGAGGCCCAGCCCGAGGCCGGCCAAACCCAGGCCGTCAGGGCCGTCAGGTGCTTGATCGGACCGACCGGACCGGATCCACGGCGACAACCTGTCGTCACCGGAACCAACCAGGGAAACTTTTGCAAACTTCCCGGTTGGCGGACGGTTGACCGCCCTGGCGCTGGCAGCCCGGTCCCAGGCCTGGTTGGAACCCGGTTGACCGGATTTCACGGGACTCGACGGAAACAGCCCGAGTCGACCAACCGTACCTTTCGACCCAAGTCGCCTTGTATCTCTATATAAGCACCTAGGTCATCCCCTTTACTCCTTAGACAAGATTTAGGCTTAAAGATGACTTTGAGCTTTGTCTCCTAGGGTTTCATCCCTTTGTCAAGGCTACCCTTGTTGGATGATTGGATTTGGTGTGTGAGATTCTAGTGCTCCCACTCTCTCTCCCACTCCTAGATTCATCTCCCTCACCAATCTCTCCGCTCGAATTCTCTTCGTCTCTTGGGTTGATTCTATGGCGTGGTCCATCGAGCCACGGGGGTAAGTATCGATTGTATCGGGTAGGTGTCGTGCGTGAGTTCCTCGTGTTCTTCGTGTTCATCATGTTCTTCGCACTCTCCCTCTCTTCCCCTTTGGATTTCGGTCAATCGCGAGATCGGGCCACACAGGTCTTAGACCTCATCAGGCGTACCGTGGCGCAGCGGCGGCGACGCGTAGCGTGAGGCGGCGAGCGAGGCGGGGGGCAGGCTGGCGAGTGGCTGGAGCTAGAGGAGGAAGAAGGAGAGGAGGAAGAAGAGGAAAAAAATCTAATTTGGCATATTTTGGGAATATTCTCTTTTGGTTTAGCATACGGGTCGCTAGCTCATCAAGTTTTCGGCCGGCGAAAAGTGAATACAGGACCCTCTACTGGTGTTTTAAGGGGCGAAAATATACGGGGCTTGTTAGACATGCTCTCAGGTCTGCCTTCCGAGCAATATTTTCTGGGTTTGAAGTACCACTGTGTCCCAGCCACAAGCCTTGATGTGATTCAGCTTCGAATAGGCCCGCATCAGTGCTCGATCTATCGTAGGTCTGATCAATTGCGAATGAACACCACGACTCAAATCCTGATTCCCTATCGATCTATATATCTTTTTTTACTGTAACTACGACGAGCATAAGCTAGTTGATGCGTGCAGTTAACACACGTCCGTTGGGAACCCCAAGAGGAAGGTGTGATGCGTACAGTAGCAAGTTTTCCCCTCCAAGGTTTATCGAACCAGCAGGCCAAGAAGCACGTTGAAGGTTGATGGCGGCGGAGAGCGTTGGCCAACACCCAGAGTTCGGCGCCAACGTGGAATTTCACAAACATAATCAAAGTACTTTGCCCCAAAGTGGTGGTTGTCAATCTCACGCTTGCTGTAAACAAAGGATTAGATGTATAGTGTGGATGATGATGATTGTTTGTGAAGAACAGTAAAGAACAATTAGGTAGATTGTATTTCAGATGTAAAGAATAGGACCGGGTCACAGTTCACTAGTGGTGTCTCTCCCATAAGATAAACAGATGTTGGGTGAACAAATTACAGTTAGGCAATTGACAAATAAAGAAGGCATAACAATGCACATACATATATCATGATGAGTACTATGAGATTTAATCGGGGTATTACGACAAAGTACATAGACCGCTATCCAATGCATCTATGCCTAAAAGTCCACTTTCAGGTTATCATCCGAACCCCTTCCGGTATTAAGTTTGCAAGCAACGACAATTGCATTAAGTATGGTGCGTAATGTAATCAACACAAATATCCTTAGACAAAGCATCGATGTTTTATCCCTAGTGGCAACTGACAACAACCTTATGCCGCACCAGATTTAATGGAGGCATGAACCCACTATCGAGCATAAATACTCCCTCTTGGAGTCACAAGTATCAACTTGGCCAGAGCCTCTACTAGCAACGGAGAGCATGCAAGAACATAAATAACATATATGATAGATTGATAATCAACTTGACATAGTATTCAATATTCATCGGATCCCAACAAACACAACATGTAGCATTAAAAATAGATGATCTTGATCATGATAGGCAGCTCACAAGATCTAACATGATAGCACAATGAGGAGAAGACAACCATCTAGCTACCGCTATGGACCCATAGTCTAGGGGTGAACTACTCACACATCGATCCGGGAGGCGATCATGGCGATGAAGAGACTCCCGGAGATGATTCCCCCAGGGTGCGGAGGCGATCTCCTGAATCCCCGAGATGGGATTGGCGGCGGCGTCTCGGAAGGTTTCCGTATCGTGCTCTCGGTACTGGGGTTTCGCGACGAAGGCTTTGTAGGCGGAAGGGCAGGTCAGGGGGCATCACGAGGGCCCCACGCAGGCCGCGGCCGGGACCTGGGCCGCGCCCTGTGGCGTCGCCTCGTGGCCCCACTTCGTTCCTCTCAGGACTCAAGCTTCGTGGAAAAATAGGACCCGGGGTGTTGATTTCGTCCAATTCCGAGAATATTTCCTTACTAGGATTTCTGAAACCAAAAACAGCAAAACAACAACCGGCTCTTCGGCATCTCGTCAATAGGTTATTGCCGGAATGCATAATAATGACATGTGTATAAAACATGTGAGTATCATCATAAAAGTAGCATGGAACATAAAAAATTATAGATACGTTTGGGACGTATCAAGCATCCCCAAGCTTAGTTCCTACTCCTTCGAGTAGGTAAACGATAACAAAGATAATTTCTGAAGTGACATGGTATCATAATCTTGATCATACTATTGTAAAGCATATGAGATGAATGCAGCGATCGAAGCAATGATGAATATAATGAGTAAACAAATGAATCATATAGCAAAGACTTTCATGAATAATACTTTCAGGACAAGCATCAATAAGACTTGCATAAGAGTTACTCATAAAGCAATAAATTCAAAATAAAGGCATTGAAGCAACACAAAGGAAGATATAAGTTTTAGCGGTTGCTTTCAACTTCAACATGTTTATCTCATGGATAATTGTCAACACAAAGTAATATAACAAGTCCAATAGGTAAACATGTAAGAATCAATGCACACAGGTCTACAAAGTGTTTGCTTCTAAGATACAAAGAAGTAGGTAAACGACTCAACAATAAAGTAGAAGATAGGCCCTTCGCAGAGGGAAGCATGGATTACTATATTTGTGCTAGAGCTTTTTTTTGAAAACAAGAAACAATTTTGTCAACGGTAGTAATAAAGCATATGTGTTATGTATAAGATATCTTATAAGTTGCAAGCCTCATGCATAGTATACCAATAGTGCTCGCACCTTGTCCTAATTAGCTTGGATTAACATGGATTATCATTGCATAACATATGTTTCAACCAAGTGTCACATACCTCTATGCCGCCTGTACAAAGGTCTAAGGAGAAAGTTCGCATTGGATTTCTCGCTTTTGATTATTCTCAACTTAGACATCCATACCGGGACAACATAGACAACAGATAATGGACTCCTCTTTAATGCATAAGCATTTAATAATAGATAATATTCTCATAAGAGATTGAGGATTTGTGTCCAAACTGAAACTTCCACCATGAGTCATGGCTTTAGTTAGCGGCCCAATGTTCTTCTCTAACAATATGCATACTCAAACCATTTGATCATGAAAATCGCCCTTCGACAAGACGAACATCCATAGCAACTCACATGATATTCAACAAAGGGTAAAAGAGTTGATGGCGTCCCCAGAAACATGGTTACCGCTCAACAAGCAACTTATTAAGAAATAAGACACATAAATACATATTCTTCACCACAATAGTTTTTAAGGCTATTTTTTCCCATGAGCTATATATTGTAAAGACAAACAATAGAAGTTTAAAGGTAGCACTCAAGTAATGTACTTTGGAATGGCAGAGAAATACCATGTGGTAGGTAGGTATGGTGGACACAAATGGCATAGTATTTGGCTCAAGGATTTGAATGCACGAGAAGAATTCCTCTCAATACAAGGCTAGGCTAGCAAGGTTGTTTGAAGCAAACTCAAGTATAAAAGGTGCAGCAAAGCTCACATATGAACATATTGTAGGTATTATAAGACTTTACACTGTCTCCTTGTTGTTCAAACACCTTAACCAGAAAATATCTAGACTCTAGAGAAACTAATCATGCAAACTAGATTTTAACAAGCTCTATGTAATTCTTCATTAATGGGTACAAGGTACATGATGCAAGAGCTTAAACATGATCTATATGAGCACAACAATTGCCAAGTATCACATTATTCAAGACATTATACCATTTACCACATGCGGCATTTTCCGTTTCCAACCATATAGCAATGAATGAAATAGTCCAACTTTCGCAATGAACATTAAAGATAAAGCTAAGAACACATGTGTTCATACGAAACAACAGAGCGTGTCTCTCTCCCAAACAAAGAATGCTAGGATCCGATTTTATTCAAATAAAATGAAAATAAAAACAAACAGACGCTCCAAGTAAAGCACATAAGATGTGACGGAATAAAAATATAGTTTCACTAGAGGTCACCTGATAAGTTGTCGATTAAGAAGGGATGCCTTGGGCATCCCCAAGCTTAGACGCTTGAGTCTTCTTAAAATATGCAGGGATGAACCACGGGGGCATCCCCAAGCTTTGACTTTCACTCTTCTTAATCATATTGTATCATCCTCCTCTCTTGACCCTTGAAAACTTTCTCCACACCAAACTCGAAACAAACTCATTAGAGGGTCAGTGCATAGTTCATATATTCAGAGGTGACATAATCATTCTTAACACTTCTGGACATTGCACAAAGCTACTGAAAGTTAATGGAACAAAGAAATCCATCAAACATAGCAAAACAGGCAATGCGAAATAAAAGGCAGAATCTGTCAAAACAGACAGTCCGTAAAGACGAATTTTTTAGAGGCACCAGACTTGCTCAGATGAAAATGCCCAAATTGAATGAACGTTGCGTACATATCTGAGGATCACGCACGTAAATTGGCAGATTTTTCGGAGTTACCTACAGAGAACCATACCCAAATTCGTGACAGAAATCTGTTTCTGCGCAGTAATCCAAATCTAGCATTGACTTTACTATCAAAGACTTTACTTGGCACAACAATGCAATAAAATAAATATAAGGAGAGGTTGCTACAATAGTAACAACTTCCAAGACTCAAATATAAAACAAAGTGCAGAAGTAAAATAATGGGTTGTCTCCCATAAACGCTTTTCTTTAACGCCTTTCAGCTAGGCGCAGAAAGTGTGAATCAAGTAACATCAAGAGATGAAGCATCAACAGAGGGGTTTGGAGTTTTCTCAACTATGCATTGTATCTTATCTATGTAAGTTTTAGAGGCTCCTTTTTCATTATTCTTAGACTTGCTATTCTCATCAAACAAATTTTCAGGAACAAGCCAACCATAGTTATTTTCTAGAGCTTCATGCATTCCTTGGAGCTTACAAGGTATTGTTGTCTTAATCTCCCCACCATCATTAACATTATTAGTGTACCTTATTCTATCCATGTCCATCTTTTCGAGGGTACTAGCAAAGTTGGTATAAGAGCCAAGCATCTTATATTTAATAAAGACTTTTCTAGCCTCTCTTGCTACACCACCAAATTCTTTAAGAAGGGTTTCTAGGACAAAATCTTTCTTTTCTCCTTCTTCCATATCACCGAGTGTAAGAAACATATGCTGAATTATAGGATTGAGATTAATAAATTTAGTTTCCAACATGTGTACTAAAGAGGCACCAGCAATTTCATAAGTAGGGGCAAGTTCTACCAAGTGTCTATCTTCAAAATCTTCAGATGTACTAACATGAGTGAAAAAATCTTCTATATTATCTCTTCCAATGATAGACCCACGTCCTACCGGTATGTCTTTTAGAGTGTACTTAGGAGGAAACATAATGAAATAAACAAAAGGTAAATAGAGTAAATGAAAGTAACTAATTTTTTGTGTTTTTAATATGGAGAACAAGACAGTAAATAAAGTAAAACTAGCAACTAACTTTTTTGTGTTTTTGTTTTAGTGCAGCAAACAAAGTAGTAAATAAAGTAAAGTAAAGCAAGACAAAAACAAAGTAAAGAGATTGGAAGTGGGAGACTCCCCATGCAGCGTGTCTTGATCTCCCCGGCAACGGCGCCAGAAAATATGCTTGATGCATGCAGTTAACACACGTCCGTTGGGAACCCCAAGAGGAAGGTGTGATGCGTACGACAGCAAGTTTTCCCTCGAAAGAAACCAAGGTTTATCGAACCAGTAGGAGCCAAGAAGCACGTTGAAGGTTGATGGCGGCGGAGTGTAGTGCGCGCAACACCAGGGATTCCGCGCCAACGTGGAACCACAACACAATCAAAGTACTTTGCCCCAACGTGTTGAGGTTGTCAATCTCACCGGCTTGCGTAAACAAATGATTAGATGTATAGTGTGGATGATGATGATTGTTTGCGAAGAACAGAAGAACAATTGCAGTAGATTGTATTTCAGATGTAAAGAATAGGACCGGGGTCCACGGTTCACTAGTGGTGTCTCTCCCATAAGATAAACAGATGTTGGGTGAACAAATTACAGTTGGGCAATTGACAAATAAAGAAGGCATAACAATGCACATACATATATCATGATGAGTACTATGAGATTTAATCAGGGCATTACGACAAAGTACATAGACCGCTATCCAGCATGCATCTATGCCTAAAAAGTCCACTTTCAGGTTATCATCCGAACCCTTCCGATATTAAGTTGCAAGCAACAGACAATTGCATTAAGTATGGTGCGTAATGTAATCAACACAGATATCCTTAGACAAAGCATCGATGTTTTATCCCTAGTGGCAACAACACATCCACAACCTTAGAACTTTCTGTCACTGTCCCAGATTTAATGGAGGCATGAACCCACTATCGAGCATAAATACTCCCTCTTGGAGTCACAAGTATCAACTTGGCCAGAGCCTCTACTAGCAACGGAGCATGCAAGAACATAAATAACATATATGATAGATTGATAATCAACTTGACATAGTATTCAATATTCATCGGATCCCAACAAACACAACATGTAGCATTACAAATAGATGATCTTGATCATGATAGGCAGCTCACAAGATCTAACATGATAGCACAATGAGGAGAAGACAACCATCTAGCTACCGCTATGGACCCATAGTCTAGGGGTGGACTACTCACACATCGATCCGGAGGCGATCATGGCGATGAAGAGACCTCCGGGAGATGATTCCCCTCTCGGCAGGGTGCCGGAGCGATCTCCTGAATCCCCCGAGATGGGATTGGCGGCGGCGGCGTCTCTGAAAGGTTTTCCGTATCGTGGCTCTCGGTACTGGGGGTTTCGCGACGAAGGCTTTAAGTAGGCGGAAGGGTGTTGGAGATATGCCCAAGAGGCAATAATAAAATGGTTATTATACACTACAAGAAATATGTTAACTAGTGACCTTCTTACAGTGACCACAAATAAATTAGTCATAACTCTATGACAATTTCTCAACAAATGGTCGTACATCGTTTGGGTGGGATCAAACCCTAAATTTCTACGACCATTCTGATCAGAAAAGTCATAACTAAGTCACACAAATTGGTCATAATATAGATGGCATGGTCTACAACCTTAATTTTGGCCACCGGCGACCAATTTAAATGGTCATGACTGCTAATTCGTGATGCCTTTAAATGACTTGTCGGCCACCTCAGCAATTTTACATACGTGTCTTGTCCATGTGTCAACATTCGATTAGGTGCCTAGACAAAACTAGGCATTGCTCTGTTCACCGGTAGGTCTAACTACACTACCTATCCAGTGACATGTGAAACCTACCTGCCTACTAGAGAAGCCTGATCCACCACCGAACCGACAAGTAGGCCCCACTAAATTGAGAGGAGGGCGCACCCACCACCGACCTGCCACCTGACACGTATGCCTCATCGGACTGACATGCATAACCCACTATCATACTAGTACTAGTAGAAAGTAAAACTAAAAAATATAGCCCGCTTTATATTAAGAAAAGGGGTAAAATTCAGTAATGTATCCAATAGTAAAATCACTCTCATATGGAACCTCAAAACATGGGTTCCGATCGCACGGAAACTCGCACGAAAACTCGCAAGCGGGAACGGAAATTGGCCGCGCGCCATCCGCTCCCTTTTTTCGCGCCACGCGAAACGAAAAGTTGGCTCTGTCCCGCCCACACCTCACTTGCGGTTGAACATTTTTTTTTCGTTTACGTCCCCCACCTACCCGCGGGCGAACGAAACCCTAACTCTTTCTCCTCGGTCCTCATACGCTGCCGCCGCGCAGTAGAGAAATGACGATTTCCTCGGCCCTCCCTTTGCCCACCGCCGCCGCCAAATTAACCCTAGTAGCAGAAGATCTGCGTCATCTTCCAGCCACCTCGCCCCTACTTCCTCTGCATCTACCATGCCCACCTCCACAACATCGGGGCTTATCCATGTACGTGGCCACGCGTGGTCTCTATTTTCGCCGGATCTAGTCGTTTCCTTGACCGTTCCTCTCGTTTTGCTTATGTTCTAATTTGATTTTGCTTCTTGGGTGCTCCACATCGACCCGAGCCACACCGAGCTAGATCCTGAGAAGGCCACCTTCATCCATGGAGCGAGATCTTCGACGCCGATGGCAGCGGCACCATCTCCGCCCCCGAACCCGCGCTCTATCTCCACGGCCTTGTCGAGAAGGCCACCATCAGCCATGGAGCTCAAAGAGGCGCTGAGCACCGTCGCTGCCGCTGTATCTGGCCGCCCCTATCCTCTCTGTTTCCTTCCCCCATCTCTGTCTCTCGGTGTCTCTCTCAGACTCTCTCTCTCTCTCTGCAGGCACTCCCGTATGTGATCCATAACCATCGACGGAGGCGGAGGCCATGGAGTCGCAGGCAATCCGCCACACGATCGATGATTACTGCGCCTAAGAACAGAGACGCCGAGTTCGTCATGGTTGGCCAGGATACCCTCTTCGACCTCATCCTGGTATAATTTGCGGCTCACATCTCCCTTCTTCTTACTATTTTGCTGCTTACACAACTACAGTCTGGATCAATTTATTTGTGCGTCTTCCCACCATGCTGGTCTAAATCCTAAATGGAATGATCTCGTCCAAGCCCAGAATCGTAGAATAATATTCCCTTTGATTCATATATAATATGCTTACCACTGTAATTCTGCTTTGGTGTTCATGTTAGACTGTGACTAGAAACTCTAGCTGAAGATGGTTTAGATGTTCTCGCTGTAGTTGGCCGATGCCACCTATGGCATGATCAGGGGGATTGTCTCCATGCTAGGTGACCCCTAAGGTACATATATTGTGTATCAGCAAAGGTCGATCATTAATGTGCTCATATGCAGGTTGCTGTATGGTTGTCGAGTCAGTTAGGGGATTGCAATTTACTGAAGCTGGAGCTTCACAAATTAACATACATAAACATGTTTGATATTTAGTTACTGGCGCTGTGATGTGTACAAGTGTCTTTGCTGTAGTCACTGGTTCTTCTTAGTTATTACATTGCTTTGCTTTGATGCATGTCCCTAATACCCACTGTTATTGTTTTCCATTGCTTTGCTTTGATAGCTGTCCCTAATAACCACAATTATATCGTTTTGTGTATTACATTGCAGTAGAGTAATATAAGTTAGAAGTATGACTTCCTCAAAGCTGTTTTTATCTCCTTTGTTCATAAAATTGTATTATGTTTACTTAAAGCAGTGGTTTTCTGTTAAAATGAAAGATGATGTTGTTTGGAGATACTTATGTGTTATTTTATTCTTGCTTTCTTAGTTTAACATGATAACCTCTCATTCTTAAATTCCACTTATTTCCTGATCGCCCTCACTTTTTTCCTACAGAATATGTGTTGCAAGAAATCTCTTTTGTTTACTTGGTTGATTGATGGGCCATGATGCTACGACATAAAGCATATTATTGTGTTGATTCCCTGTGTGGTGGTAGTTTTGCATACCATCCTATATATTTTCTGTAGCAGTTTTGCAATGTCCACTTGTGCAACTCTATTATGATTCTATTCCTATGATGGCTGATGTAAATCCATGTAACAAGCATGTCAAAGGCGATGATGCTTTGTTATTTTTTCATTGCAAACGAATCTATTTGATTAAGTGGCGCTAGAATAAAAGACACAACTTTTTTTCTTGCTTCAGTTGAATATCTTATCCTCATACATGGGAGCTGGTGACGTGGAACAAGCATGTGGAAATCCCATCTCTGTCCTGTTAATATCTGTTAGACATGATTAAGTGGCACCCAATTTTTTTGACATGAAATTTATGAATTTTGTATGTCTGGTACCAGTGAATAAACTTATGGCAAATACAGTTTCTCGAGTTATTCAATTGTTCTAGGAAATTGTCCAAGGCTTCAGCAAGTAGGATAAAGCTCGGTTCTTTCCGTTTGTTACTGGAACATCCAGGGTATTTGCTGAAAGCACATACTACTTTCTTAATTTTGAAACCATGATAACTTCCTTTATGCCCCTGTTTGGTCTTTCATCATGTTTATTCCACATTGGTATTTCTTATTCTGGTTGTCATTACTGAGCACAAGCTTTTAGTAATGTTCCACTTGTAGACCTATTAGGCTATTATGATGTTGCATCTAGTTTCTGTTTTTATCAGTTGACTAGTTATTATTGTTCTATATCTTGCATTCTGGTGTTCCTGTTCTTATCAGTTGACTTCAAACATAACCAACATTTTTATTTCCGGTGTTCATCTACATGTATATGACGGTGTAGAATTTCTTGACAGCAACTTTAATTCTTAACATTAGTTTACTTCCTGTTGCAGGACGAAGACGATAATGGGTGAAGCCTTGCACAAGGTAGTGCTCCACTGAACAATATGTGAGTTGATGTGCGTCATACTGAGCCTGTGCATTAATACAAGATAGTACTATTTTGAGATTATCTACCACAGGTGCTTGCTTCTTCCATGCATTAATCCTCACATTTCCTCACTATTGTCTGTCTGGTTTGCAAACAACCGGTAGCTTCACTTTCAACTTCAATTTTACTGTACTAACAAATTTATGTTTCATATCAGGTGCATGTATATTTTACTTCAATTTTACTGAACGTACAAATCTATTGCTTCTTCATGCTCTGCTAGCAAATTAGAGTACTCCTCATGCGGACTTGGCTTTATTTCAGTGTCCACAAACAGGAGCATGCTCCTTCCAGCACTGTCAAGTAGTTTACTGTTATCTGTGTACACATGCTGTTTAGAGCTCAACACTCACTTGTTCTTTTTTTGTTACCAGATAATGAAGTGATGTTCCTCTCTTACAAGAGCTCTAGACTGAAGTTCAAAGATGCACCTAGTGCAACCCATCAAATATGTTGTATTTTTAGCTCTAGATTTTAGAGCTAGCAGCAGTACTATAATTTATTTATTTTGGATTTTCCCTCACTTTTCATTGGGAATTGAAATATTGGATATTTAATGTCAAATCATGAGAAACTAAGACCTATCAGTTCGGTAATAATGAGAATTTGAAACCTGACAAGTTGATCTTGTAGAATATTGAAATTGGCTAGTGTGAAATGTATATATGACATGTGGGACCAGTACAATGTGTGTGAATGATTCCGAATTAAAAGAAAATGGACTCATAAATGGCTAAGGCCCATAAAAAACAGTAAGCGTAAAATGGCCAAGGCCAGAAAGTAAGAAGGCCAAAAGTGTGGGCCTGGCCCAATAAACCTAACAGATTTCAGTGGAAAAAAATAGAAATGGGCCGTAACTTTGAATTCGGCCATATAAATGGCAGAACTGGACTGGGCTGATTTCGAACCACGACCATTTGGTTTGGTCATCGATCTGCCACGTAGGATTTGCCACGTTGGATCTGACGTGGATAGGGCAGGCCAGCCCGTGACCAACATTTTGGTCGTAGAATCTACGACCATCTATTTGGTCGTAGAGGATTACGACCATATAAATAAAAAGGTCGCCGTGCGCTGTCAGTGACGCTCAACTGGCGACCAACACTTATTGGTCAAGGCGTGGTCACAGATGGCGCACAACGACCTTTCAGCGACCAATATGGAGGGTCGCAAGTCACCAGATTTCTTGTAGTGATAATATATCTTTGTGTTTATGATAATGTTTACATACCATGCTATAATTGTATTAACTGAAACATTGATACATGTGTGTTATGTGAACAACAATGAGTCCCTAGTAAGCCTCTTAACTATCTTGTTGATTAATAGATGATTAGTTTCATAATCATGAACATTGGATGTTATTAATAACAAGGTTATATCATTATATGAATGATGTAATGGACACACCCAATTAAGCGTAGCATAAGATCACGCCATTAAGTTATTTGCTATAAGCTTTCGATACATAGTTACCTAGTCCTTATGACCATGAGATCATGTAAATCACTTATACTGGAAAGGTACTTTGATTACATCAAACGCCAGCGTAAATGGGTGGTTATGAAGGTGGGATTAAGTATCCCGAAAGTATGAGTTGAGGCATATGGATCAACAGTGGGATTTGTCCATCCCGATGACGGATAGATATACTCTGGGCCTCTCGGTGGAATGTCGTCTAATGTCTTGCAAGCATATGAATAAGTTCATAAGAGACCACATACCACGGTACGAGTAAAGAGTACTTGTCAGGAGACGAGGTTGAACAAGGTATAGAGTGATACCGATGATCAAACCTCGGACAAGTAAAATATCGCGTGACAAAGGGAATTGGTATCGTATGTGAATGGTTCATTCGATCACTAAGTCATCGTTGAATATGTGGGAGCCATTATGGATCTCCAGATCCCGCTATTGGTTATTGGTCGGAGAGAAATCTCAACCATGTCTACATAGTTCGCGAACCGTAGGGTGACACACTTAAGGTTTGATGTTGTAATAGTAGAACTTGAATATGGAATGGAGTTCGAAGTATTGTTCGAAGTCTCGGATAGGATCCCAGACATCACGAGGAGTTCCAGAATGGTCCGGAGAATAAGATTCATATATAGGAAGTCATATTCCAAGTTTGGAAATGATCCGGTAAATTTATGGAAGGTTCTAGAAGGTTCTAGAAAAGTCCGGAAGAAATCACTAAGGAAGGAGGAGTCCCGGAGGGACTCCACCTCCCCATGGCCGGCCAACCCTAGAGGGGAGTCCAAGGTGGACTCCACCAAGGGGGCCGGCCACCCCCTCATGGAAGGGTGGGAATCCCACTTGGTGGGAGTCCCACCTTGGGTAGGTTTCCCTACTACATGGAAGGTTTTGGTTTCGGGTCTTATTCGAAGACTTGTAGTCCGACACTTGGGGTTCCACCTATATAATGAGGGGTATAGGGGAGGGGGCCGGCCACCACAAGCCACCAAGCTGGCCGCACCCCATAGAGGCCGGCCACCCCCTCTCCCAAACCCTAGCCGCCCCTCCTCCACTTACGAAGCTCCCGGAGCTCGCCACCACGCCGTCCTGCCGGAGTCAAGGAGGAGCTACTACTTCCGCTGCCCGCTGGAATGGGGAGAAGAACGTCGTCTTCATCAACACCGAACGTGTGACCGAGTACGGAGGTGCTGCCCGATCGTGGCACCGTGATCAAGATCTTCTACGCGCTTTGCAAGCGGCAAGTGATCGTCTACCGCAGCAACAAGAGCCTCATCTTGTAGGCTTTGGAAATCTTCAAGGGTGTCTCGATCATCTCCTCGTTGCTCCCGTCTTCTAGATTGCATCTTGGCTTGGATTGCGTTCTCGCGGTAGGAAATTTTTTGTTTTCTATGCTACGTATCCCTACAGTGGTATCAGAGCCGTGTCTATGCATAGATGGTTGCACGAGTAGAACACAATTGTTTTGTGGGCGTTGATGCTTTGTTGTCTTTAGTTCGAGTACTTTGCATCTTTGTGGCATGGTGGGATGAAGCGGCTCGGGCTAACTTTACATGACCGCGTTCATGAGACTTGCTCCACGTTCGACATGCAACTTGTATTGCATAAGTGGCTTTGCGGGTGTCTGTCTCTCCCACCATAGTGAAGATTCAATTTACTCTTTCTATTGACAACACTAGTATCACCGTTGTGGTTCATGTTCGTAGGTAGATTGGATCTTACTCGAAACCCTAAACCACGTAAAATATGCAAACCAATTAGAGGCGTCTAACTTGTTTTGCAGGGTTTGGTGATGTGATATGGCCATGATGTGATGATGAATATGTATGAGATGATCATTATTGTATTGTGGCAACCGGCAGGAGCCTTATGGTTGTCTTTAAATTTCATGTTGTGTAGTATTTCAAAGTAGTTGTAATAGTTGCTACATGAGGTGAACAATCATGAAGACGGCGCCATGGACCTTGACGCTACGCCGACGATGATGGAGATCATGCCCGTTGATGATGGAGATCATGATCGTGCTTTGGAGATGAAGATCAAAAGCGAAGACTAAAGGGCCATATCATATCACATATGAATTGCATGTGATGTTAATCCTTTATGCATCTTATTTTGCTTAGAACGCGACGGTAGCATTATAAGATGATCCCTCACATTAATATCAAGATAATAAAGTGTTCTCCCTCGTATGCACCGTTGCAGTTCGTCGTTTGAAGCATCTCGTGATGATCGGATGTGATAGACTCAACGTTCACATACAACGGGTGTAAGCCATGTTGCACACGCGGAATACTTGGGTTTGCTTGACGAGCCTAGCATGTACACATGGCCTCGGGACAACGGAAACCGAAAGGTTGAACACGAGTCATATGGATGATATGATCAACATGTTGATGTTCACCATTGAAGCTACATCATCTCACGTGATGATCGGTTTTGATGTAGTGGATTTGGATCGTGTACCACTTAACAACTATGAGGATGTTGTATTAAGTGGGAGTTCATTAGTAATTAGATTAAAACATGAACTAATTATCTTAAACATAGTCTGAGTAGTATTTTGAATTAATTTGTAGTATTGGCATCCGTATTCTACCATGCGCTAGTCTTGTAATTGAGATAGAAATACTGTTAAAATCTGACAAGAAACATTACGGACTGGTACCGTATTGTTAAGAATCAAGAAATGATTAAGTCCTATTGCAAACTTTTAGTAAACCTCACATTGTTGATTCAAAGAGCTATGGTTTCAATTAGTACCTAAAGTTATCTTGTCTCCGTGAAACTTGAAGTTCAAATCTGTTTGAAAAGTAAGGAGCTGAAAATTTAGTTTTCAGAAATAATCAAGGTATGAGATATATGTGATATCTAAGACCTTATTGCAAGATGATAGAATATAATTTGGTGAGACTACATAAGCTCATAAGTTTTATGGGAATGTACGAAGGTTGAAGATGCAAGGCGTCCTAATCCTCCAACTATTGGGGCACTAACGATATTCGCATATCCATGAAGTGATCATCCTTAGTATGCACCGTTGCTAAGACTCGTCGTTTCGAAGCATCACGTGATGATCGGGTGTTATAGATTCTACGTGTGCATACAACGGGTGCAAGCCAGATTTGCATGCGAATACTGAGGTTAAACTTTACGAGCCTAGCATGTACTGACATGGTCTCGGAAAAGTCGTCATGATATGATGGATAAAATTATGAGTGAAATTGTTCATCATATTAAAAAGTTACTAATAGTGAAATCTGAAACACTTGTCATATGATGATCAACTTCAAAGTAAGAACCTCAAGGTTATTGGTATTTGACCAACAAACCTAGAAGTTATTGAAGGTGAAGTGTTTTCTGAATAATGAGGAAAGCTAAAAGAGAAACTACAAAAGATATTTTGGCAGAAAGAAAAAAAGACTAGAAAGTCTAGCTCAGGTGTATATACATGATATACATGTTATGGTTGTATTCCTAGTTTGGTCACACAATGAAATTCTTGGGTATTAGTACCACATTGGTTGGTATGAAGTGTCATACAAAACAACGCAATACAAGAATACAATGGCCTAAGTGACTAATAAGGAATATGGTAATAATGCACATCTGGAACATAATAAAGTGTTATTATGCTTGTCATTGGCATTCTACCTAGCCCTTATAATTTGTAATAAAGAACTTAATAATTGTTATTTTGCTCTGGTCAAATAAAAACAATGATTTGTTCAAATTATGACATTACTCCATGTACGATGGATACGTTATTATAAATCTTAATGGTGAAACACACATACATAACAATGACGCTAAAATTAGAAAGGAATGCATGAAGGAACTCCATGCAAATGGATTTTTGGAGTCATCTGATTTTTGAATCGTTTGGCGCTTGCAAATCTTTTCTAAAAAAAGAATGACTAAAATACCGTTCATATGCCAAGAGTTGAATGGGCAACTAACTTAGTGGAAATATACATGATGATGTATGTGGTTCACTGGGCATAGTTGTGTGCGGGAGATTCTTCTACTTCATGAAAACTTCCAACAATAAATTGAGTATATAAATGTGGATATATTCGATAAGGAAGAAGTTTGAAACATTTGAATGGATTCAAATAAAATTCAGCATGAAGTGGAAATCATCGTAATAGAAAAGTTAAATATCTATGATTGGATCATGATGGAAAATATTTGAATTACGAGTTTTAGCGAACATCTAAGAGAGTTATGAAATTGTTCTACAACTCACGTTTCTTGGAGTATCATAATGATGATGGAGTATCCGAGAGATGTATCCAAACCTTGTTGGGTCAATGATGAGATAAAATATTGATGCCATTATATTTTTTGTGAATTATGTTTTAGAGACTACCGTTTTTACACTGAATAGAGCATCATCATGATCCGTTGAAATGACACCATACGAGTTATGGCATGGGTATGAACCCTAATAGTCCTTTCTTAAATTTTGGTATGCATAGCATAAGATAAATAAGTTTACAACCAAAATCGGATGAATGTCTTTGTTGGTTATCCCAAAGAATTGATTGGGAATTCTTTTCACTATAAAGTAAAAGACAAAAGTGTTTGTTAATGTTACTTGCTTATTTCAAGAAATTGTTTTCTAGCGAAGTATTTGAGTGGGAGGGCAATAGAACTTGATAAGGTTTATGAACCTGAGCATAATGATCAGAGTAGCGCAGCATTGGAATTGGTTCCGGAAGCGTTCACGATGATCATAGCTCTCATGACTACAAAGTGTTTTAGTCATGGAGATCGAAGTACATATTGAACCTTGTAGGTATGGTTTACTTTGTGATCAAATAAATAATTTGTGAACAAAGGATTGATTTTGAACAATGATAAACCAACTACAAACAAAGAAGTTATGATGGGCCCTGACTCCGTTAAAATGGCTATACGCCATGAAATCCAAGATAGATGAATACTTTTTGAAAGTAAATAAATCTATGAAATTGATAGACTTGGATGAAATGTCCTTAAAGAAGCTAGGCTTGTCGAAAAGTTGTTTACGACAAAGTTCAAAGAGTTGACTATGATAAGATTAGTGATACGTCTCCGACGTATCGATAATTTCTTGTGTTCCATGCCACATTATTGATGATATCTACATGTTTTATGCACACTTTATGTCATATTCGTGCATTTTCTGGAACTAACCTATTAACAAGATGCGAAGTGCCAGTTCCTGTTTCTGCTGTTTTTGGTTTCATAAATCCTAGTAACGAAATATTCTCGGAATTGGACGAAATCAACGCCCAGGTTCCTATTTTGCCCGGAAGCATCCAGAACACACGAAAACCGCCAGAGAGGGGGCACAGGGCCACCAAACCCTAGGCCGGGCGCGGCCAGGGGCCGCGCCTTATAGTGTGGGCCCCCGAAGTCCACCGACCTTGCCCTTCCGCCTATTTAAAGCCTCCGTCGCGAAAACCACGATACGTTCGACGAAACCGGAAAACCTTCCAGCCGCCGCCATCGAAGCCAAGATCGGGGACAGAGTCTCTGTTCCGGCACGCCGCGGAGACGGGGAAGTGCCCCGGAAGGCTCCTCCATCGACACCACCGCCATCTCCATCAACGCTGCTGTCTCCCATGAGGAGGGAGTAGTTCTCCATCGAGGCTCGGGGCTGTACCGGTAGCTATGTGGTTCATCTCTCTCCTATGTACTTCAATACAATAATCTCATGAGCTGCCTTACATGATTGAGATTCATATGATGATGCTTGTAATCTAGATGTCGTTATGCTAGTCAAGTGAATTTTACTTATGTGATCTCCGGAGACTCCTTGTCCCACGTGTGTAAAGGTGACAGTGTGTGCACCGTATGGGTCTCTTAGGCTATATTTCACAGAATACTTATTCACTGTTATGAATGGCATAGTGAAGTGCTTATTTATATCTCTTTATGATTGCAATGTATTTTGTATCACAATTTATCTATGTGCTACTCTAGCAATGTTATTAAAGTAGTTTTATTCCTCCTGCACGGTGTAATGGTGACAGTGTGTGCATCCGTGTTAGTACTTGGCGTAGGCTATGATTATGATCTCTTGTAGATTATGAAGTTAACTATTGCTATGATAGTATTGATGTGATCTATTCCTCCTTTCTTAGCATGAAGGTGACAGTGTGCATGCTATGTTAGTACTTGGTTTAGTCTTATTGATCTTTCATGCACTCTAAGGTTATTTAAATATGAACATTGAATTGTGGAGCTTGTTAACTCCGGCATTGAGGGTTCGTGTAATCCTACGCAATGTGTTCATCATCCAACAAGAGTGTAGAGTATGCATTTATCTATTCTGTTATGTGATCAAAGTTGAGAGTGTCCACTAGTGAAAGTCTAATCCCTAGGCCTTGTCCCTAAATACTTGCTATTGTTTGCTTGTTTTATTTTTTATGTCTTGCGTTTCGCACTCTTACTTGTCTGGGCAAAGCACTTTTACGGTGCCGTTGCCACTGCTCATATATATTCATACCACTGTATTTCACTATCTCTTCGCCCAACTAGTGCACCTATTAGGTGTGTTGGGGACACAAGAGACTTCTTGCTTTGTGGTTGCGGGGTTGCATGAGAGGGATATCTTTGACCTCTTCCTCCCGAGTTCGATAAACCTTGGGTGATCCACTTAAGGGAAAACTTGCTGTTGTTCTACAAACCTCTGCTCTTGGAGGCCCAACACGTCTGCAAGGAGGAGGGCGTAGACATCAAGCTATTTTCGCGCGCGTTGTCGGAGGAAAGGTAAAAGGTACTCACACTCTCGGACCTCGGCTACTAAGCTATTTTCAGCGCGTAAGTACTCAAAGCTATTTCCTTTAGATCCTGCAATTGCATCTTTTTGTTTCTTGTTTACACTAGTAAGGCATAATGGACAACAATGAGCTTTTTACTCTATTTCCTGATTTAAGACATGGATGGTTTGATCCGAAAATTAAAAAACCCATGGAACATATTAGCATGAACACATTGAATACCATTGTTGCTAATGATATGGAAAATTCTAAGCTTGGGGAAGCTGGTTTTGATGAGCATGATCTTTTTAGTCCCCCAAGCATTGAGGAGAAAATTTACTTTGATGATACTTTACCGTCTATTTATGATGATTATAATGATAGTAGTCTTTTGGTGCCACCTGTTATGGAGGATAAATTTAATTATGATTACAATATGCCTCCTATATTTGATGATGAGAATAATAATGATAGCTACTTTGTCGAATTTGCTCCCACTATTACTAATAAAATTGATTATGCTCATGTGGAGAGTAATAATTTTATGCATGAGACTCATGATAAGAATGCTTTATGTGATAGTTATATTGTTGAGTTTGCTCATGATGCTACTGAAAGTTATTATGAGAGAGGAAAATATGGTTGTAGAAATTTTCATGTTACTAAAATGCCTCTCTATGTGCTGAAATTTTTGAAGCTATACTTGTTTTATCTTCCTATGCTTGTTACTTTGCTCTTCATGAACTTGTTTATTTACAAGATTCCCATGCATAGGAAGCATGTTAGACTTAAATGTGTTTTGAATTTGCCTCTTGATGCTCTCTTTTGCTTCAAATACTATTTCTTGTGAGTGCATCACTAAAACTGCTGAGCCCATCTTAATGGCTATAAAGAAAGAACTTCTTGGGAGATAACCCATGTGTTATTTTGCTACAGTACTTTGTTTTATATTTGTGTCTTGGAAGTTGTTTACTACTGTAGCAACCTCTCCTTATCTTAGTTTTGTGTTTTGTTGTGCCAAGTGAAGCCTCTAATCGAAGGTTGATACTAGATTTGGATTTCTGCGCAGAAACAGATTTCTATCTGTCACGAATCTGGGCTGTTTTCTCTGTAGGTAACTCAGAAAAATATGCCAATTTATGTGCGTGTTCCTCAGATACGTACGCAACTTTCATTAGTTTTGAGTTTTCTGATCTGAGCAACGGAAGTATTTATTAGAAATTCGTCTTTACGGACTGTTTTGTTTTGACAGATTCTGCCTTTTATTTCGCATTGCTTCTTTCGCTGTGTTGGGTGGATTTCTTTGTTCCATTACCTTCCAGTAGCTTTGAACAATGTCCAGAAGTGTTATGAATGATTGTGTCACCTCTGAACATGTGAGTTTTTGATTATGTACTAACCCCTCTAATGAAGTTTATGAGAAGTTTGGTGTGAAGGAAGTTTTCAAGGGTCAAGAGAGGAGGATGATATACTATGATCAAGAAGAGTAAGCTTGGGGATGCCCGGTGGTTCATCCCTGCATATTCCAAGAAGACTCAAGCATCTAAGCTTGGGATGCCCAAGGCATCCTTCTTCATCGACAACATTATCAGGTTCCTCCTGAAACTATATTTTTATTCCATCACATCTTATGTGCTTTGCTTGGAGCGTCGGTTTGTTTTGTTTTTGTTTTGTTTGAATAAAATGGATTCTAGCATTCACTTTGTGGGAGAGAGACACGCTCCGCTGTAGCATATGGACAAGTATGTCCTTAGGCTCTACTCATAGTATTCATGGCGAAGTTTCTTCTTCGTTAAATTGTTATATGGTTGGAATTGGAAAATGATACATGTAGTAATTTGCTATAATGTCTTGGATAATGTGATACTTGGCAATTGTCGTGCTCATGTTTAAGCTCTTGCATCGTATACTTTGCACCCATTAATGAAGAAATACATAGAGCTTGCTAAAATTTGGTTTGCATAATTGGTCTCTCTAAGGTCTAGATAATTTCTAGTATTGAGTTCGAACAACAAGGAAGACGGTGTAGAGTCTTATAATGTTTTCAATATGTCTTTTATGTGAGTTTTGCTGCACCGGTTCATCCTTGTGTTTGTTTCAAATAACCTTGCTAGCCTAAACCTTGTATCGAGAGGGAATACCTCTCATGCATCCAAATACTTGAGCCAACCACTATGCCATTTGTGTCCACCATACCTACCTACTACATGGTATTTCTCCGCCATTCCAAAGTAAATTGCTTGAGTGCTACCTTTAAAATTCCATCATTCACCTTTGCAATATATAGCTCATGGGACAAATAGCTTAAAAACTATTGTGGTACTGAATATGTACTTATGCACTTTATCTCTTATTAAGTTGCTTGTTGTGCGATAACCATGTTCACTGGGGACGCCATCAACTATTCTTTGTTGAATTTCATGTGAGTTGCTATGCATGTTCGTCTTGTCTGAAGTAAGAGCGATCTACCACCTTATGGTTAAGCATGCATATTGTTAGAGAAGAACATTGGGCCGCTAACTAAAGCGATGATCCATGGTGGAAGTTTCAGTTTTGGACATATATCCTCAATCTCATATGAGAAAATTATTAATTGTTGTCACATGCTTATGCATAAAAGAGGAGTCCATTATCTGTCTATGTTGTCCCGGTATGGATGTCTAAGTTGAGAATAATCAATAGCGAGAAATCAAATGCGAGCTTTCTCCTTAGACCTTTGTACAGGCGGCATAGAGGTACCCCTTTGTGACACTTGGTTAAAACATGTGCATTCCGATGATCCGGTAGTCCAAGCTAATTAGGACAAGTTGCGGGCACTATTAGTATACTATGCATGAGGCTTGCAACTTGTAAGATATAATTTACATGATACATATGCTTTATTACTACCGTTGACAAAATTGTTTCATGTTTCAAAATCAAAGCTCTAGCACAAATATAGCAATCGATGCTTTTCCTCTATGGAGGACCATTCTTTTACTTTCATTGTTGAGTCAGTTCACCTATTTCTCTCCACCTCAAGAAGCAAACACTTGTGTGAACTGTGCATTGATTCCTACATACTTGCATATTGCACTTATTATATTACTCTATGTTGACAATATCCATGAGATATACATGTTACAAGTTGAAAGCAACCGCTGAAACTTAATCTTCCTTTGTGTTGCTTCAATACCTTTACTTTGATTTATTGCTTTATGAGTTAACTCTTATGCAAGACTTATTGATGCTTGTCTTGAAGTACTATTCATGAAAAGTCTTTGCTATATGATTCACTTGTTTACTCATGTCATATACATTGTTTTGATCGCTGCATTCATTACATATGTTTATGATCAAGATTATGATGGCATGTCACTCCAGAAATTATCTTTATCGTTTTACCTGGACGAGCAGAACTAAGCTTGGATGCTGATACGTCACCGACGTATTGATAATTTCTTGTGTTCCATGCCACATTATTGATGATATCTACATGTTTTATGCACACTTTATGTCATATTCGTGCATTTTCTGGAACTAACCTATTAACAAGATGCCGGTGCCGCTTCCTGTTTTCTGCTGTTTTTGGTTTCAGAAATCCTAGTAACGAAATATTCTCGGAATTGGACGAAATCAACGCCCAGGTTCCTATTTTGCCCGGAAGCATCCAGAACACACGAGAACCGCCAGGAGAGGGGGCACGGGGCCACCAAACCATGGCCGGCGCGCCAAGGGGGACCGCTAATTAGTGGGCCCCCTTAGAAGTCCACCGACCTTGCCCTTCCGCCTATTTAAAGCCTCCGTCGCGAAAACCCTGACACGTTCGACGAAACCAGAGAAAACCTTCCCGAGCCGCCGCCATCGCGAAGATCTGGGGGACAGGAGTCTCTGTTCCGGCACGCCGCGGGACGGGGAAGTGCCCCCGGAAGGCTCCTCCATCGACACCACCGCCATCTCCATCAACGCTGCTGTCTCCCATGAGGAGGGAGTAGTTCTCCATCGAGGCTCGGGGCTGTACCGGTAGCTATGTGGTTCATCTCTCTCCTATGTACTTCAATACAATAATCTCATGAGCTGCCTTACATGATTGAGATTCATATGATGATGCTTGTAATCTAGATGTCGTTATGCTAGTCAAGTGAATTTTACTTATGTGATCTCCGGAGACTCCTTGTCCCACGTGTGTAAAGGTGACAGTGTGTGCACCGTGTGGGTCTCTTAGGCTATATTTCACATACTTATTCACTGTTATGAATGGCATAGTGAAGTGCTTATTTATATCTCTTTATGATTGCAATGTATTTTGTATCACAATTTATCTATGTGCTACTCTAGCAATGTTATTAAAGTAGTTTTATTCCTCCTGCACGGTGTAATGGTGACAGTGTGTGCATCCGTGTTAGTACTTGGCGTAGGCTATGATTATGATCTCTTGTAGATTATGAAGTTAACTATTGCTATGATAGTATTGATGTGATCTATTCCTCCTTTCTTAGCATGAAGGTGACAGTGTGCATGCTATGTTAGTACTTGGTTTAGTCTTATTGATCTTTCATGCACTCTAAGGTTATTTAAATATGAACATTGAATTGTGGAGCTTGTTAACTCCGGCATTGAGGGTTCGTGTAATCCTACGTAATGTGTTCATCATCCAACAAGAGTGTAGAGTATGCATTTATCTATTATGTTATGTGATCAAAGTTGAGAGTGTCCACTAGTGAAAGTCTAATCCCTAGGCCTTGTCCCTAAATACGCTATTGCTTTGCTTGTTTCTTGTTTCTTTGCGTTACTACTTAACGTTACTGCTGCTTGTTTATCGTCCTGGGCAAAGCACTTTTCTGGTGCCATTGCCACTGCTCATATATATTCACCACCTGTATTTCACTATCTCTTCGCCGAACTAGTGCACCTATTAGGTGTGTTGGGGACACAAGAGACTTCTTGCTTTGTGGTTGCAGGGTTGCATGAGAGGGATATCTTTGACCTCTTCCTCCCTGAGTTCGATAAACCTTGGGTGATCCACTTAAGGAAAACTTGCTGCTGTTCTACAAACCTCTGCTCTTGGAGGACAAAGTTCAAAGAGTTGACTACGATAAGATTAGATCTTCCGTAGCAATGCTTATAGTCTATGTGGATTATTCTAGTAATCACTACATATTTCTTTTATGAGATATGTTAGTGTAGGGATTCGTTGCATAGAAAACAAAAAATTTCCTACCGCGAACACGAAATCCAAGCCAAGATGCAATCTAGAAGACGGTAGCAACGAGGGGATTATCGAGTCTCACCCTTGAAGAGATTCCAAAGCCTACAAGATGAGGCTCTTGTTGCTGCGGTAGACGATCACTTGCCGCTTGCAAAAGCGCGTAGAAGATCTTGATCACGGCGCCACGAACGGGCAGCACCTCCGTACTCGGTCACACGTTCGGTTGTTGATGAAGACGACGTCCACCTCCCCGTTCCAGCGGGCAGCGGAAGTAGTAGCTCCTCTTGAATCCGACAGCACGACGGCGTGGTGTCGGTGGCGGTGGAGAACTCCGGCGGAGCTTCGCTAAAGCACGCGGGAGTTATGGAGGAGAAGGGGGCGGCTAGGGTTTGGGAGGGGGTGGCCGGCCTCCAAGGGGTGCGGCCAAGGTGGTGGCTTTGGTGTGGCCGGCCCCCTCCCCTATGCCCCTCATTATATAGGTGGAACCCCAAGTGTTGGACTACAAGTCTTCGAATAAGACCCGAACCAAAACCTTCCATGTTGTAGGGAAACCTACTCAAGGTGGGACTCCCACCCAAGTGGGATTCCCACCCTTCCATGTGGGGGGGTGGCCGGCCCCTATGGTGGAGTCCACTTGGGACTCCACCCCTCTAGGGTTGGCCGGCCATGGGTGGTGGAGTCCCTTCGGGACTCCGCCTTCCAAAGTGATTTCTTCCGGACTTTTCTAGAACCTTCTAGAACCTTCCATAAATGCACCGGATCATTTTCAAACACATAAAATGACATCCTATATATGAATCTTATTCTCCGGACCATTCCGGAACTCCTCGTGATGTCCGGGATCTCATCCGGGACTCCGAACAAATATTTGAACTCCATTCCATATTCAAGTTCTACCATTTCAACATCCAACTTTAAGTGTGTCACCCTACGGTTCGCGAACTATGCGGACATGGTTGAGTACTCACTCCGACCAATAACCAATAGCGGGATCTGGAGATCCATAATGGCTCCCACATATTCAACGATGACTTTAGTGATCGAATGAACCATTCACATACAATACCAATTCCCTTTGTCACGCGATATTTTACTTGTCCGAGGTTTGATCTTCGGTATCACTCTATACCTTGTTCAACCTCGTCTCCTGACAAGTACTCTTTACTTGTACCGTGGTATGTGGTCTCTTATGAACTTATTCATATGCTTGCAAGACATTAGACGACATTCCACCGAGAGGGCCCAGAGTATATCTATCCGTCATCGGGATGGACAAATCCCACTGTTGATCCATATTCCTCAACTCATACTTTCCGGATACTTAATCCCACCTTTATAACCACCCATTTACGCAGTGGCGTTTGATGTAATCAAAGTACCTTTCCAGTATAAGTGATTTATATGATCTCATGGTCATAAGGACTAGGTAACTATGTATCGAAAGCTTATAGCAAATAACTTAATGACGAGATCTTATGCTACGCTTAATTGGGTGTGTCCATTACATCATTCATATAATGATATAACCTTGTTATTAATAACATCCAATGTTCATGATTATGAAACTAATCATCCATTAATCAACAAGCTAGTTTAAGAGGCATACTAGGGACTTCTTGTTGTCTACATATCACACATGTACTAATGTTTCGGTTAATACAATTATAGCATGGTATGTAAACATTATCATAAACACAAAGATATATTATAATAACCATTTTATTATTGCCTCTTGGGCATATCTCCAACAGTCTCCCACTTGCACTAGAGTCAATAATCTAGATTACATTGTAATGTACCTAACACCCATGGCATTCTGGTGTTGGTCATACTTTGCCCTAGGGAGAGCTTTAGTCAACGGTTCTGACACACTCAGAAACGTATGTATTTTGCAATTCATTTGCGTCTTCACGCATCACTCATTTTCCAAATGAGTCGGCATTAAATATGTTTGGTCTTCTGGTGGAACCTTAATTCCGCGGTCTGAAATATGTCACTAATATTGTCATACACAATATAGCTTCAAAGTTCTGACACTATCGGAACTACACCAAGTTCTCAAAGAACCTCTTGACTTAACATCCTCAGTCATTGTCAAAACAATGACATATTCTGCCTTCGTTTGTAGAATCCGTCACAACATTTAGAACTCTTCTAAATCTAGCATTGTGCTACCTTTTAAACAACACTTAGCCTAATTTTGAGATTGAAATTTTATTTTTATATGTGACAAAACCAATATCGGTGCAACACCTTACAGCGATTTGTTTGTCATTTCTCCATACAAAACTATTTATATATCCTTGGTTCTTCTAAAGTACACAGGGATATTCTTACTGTTTGTCCAATGATTATCACATGAATCATTCTGGTATATGCTCCTAACATTTTAGAGCACAGGACATCTGATTGTGTACATATTAATTGTGATCTAAATCACTCATGTGTTTTTACTCATTGAGTGTCAGATACACTCAAGTTTTGTTAAAACTTCACATGACAAGAACATTTTCTTAATATTTCTATATTGAACTACTTCAATATCCTTTCTATGTACTTTGACTTAAACTTATTATGTGTTTCAATCTATCTTCATAGATCTTGACACTAAATATGTTTCAGTCCATATCCTTTCATTGAAGTTAATTCTCAATGAAACCTTTTAATCAATTATATAATTACATGATTTATAATCAACGATATGTCACCTACATAAAGTATTATAAATATGTCTCAGTGCTCCCACTTAATTTCTTGCAAATGCAAGCATCTTCATCGTTTCTGATGAAATCAAAACTCTTTGACTATTTCATCCGGTGAAGATTCCAACTCCGCGATACTCACTTCATCCAATTGAAGTTTGTATACCTATCTAGTATTCCACGGACTAGCAAAACAATTGGTTGTATCTTGTATACACCTTTAATACACACTTCTGTTAAGTAATGTATTTTGCCATCCTACTATCATATCTCATGAAAGAAATATGTAGTGATTACTAGAATAATCCACATAGACTATAAGCATTGCTACGAAAGATCTAATCTTATCATAGTCAACTCTTTGAACTTTGTCGTAAACAACTTTTCGACAAGTCGAGCTTATTCAAGGATATTCCATCCAAGTCCATCAATTTTATAGATCCATCTATCTTGGATTTCATGGCGTATAGCCATTTTAACGGAGTCAGGGCCCATCATAACTTCTTTGTATGTAGTTGGTTTATCATTGTTCAAAAAACAATCCTTTGTTCACAAATCATTTATTTGATCACAAAGTAAACCATACCTACAAGGTTCAATAAGTACTTCGATCTCCATGACTATAACATTTTGTAGACATGGGAGCCATGATCGTCGTGGCCGCTTCCGGAACCAATTCCGATGCTGCGCTACTCTGATCATTATGCTCAGGTTCATAAACCTTATCAAGTTCTATTGTCCTCCCACTCAAATACTTCGCTAGAAAACAATTTCTTGGAAATAAGCAAGTAACATTAACAAACACTTTTGTCTTTTACTTCATAGTGGAAAGAATTCCCAATTAATTCTTTGGGATAACCAACAAAGACATTCATCCGATTTTGGTTGACTTTATGCTATGCATACCAAAATTTAAGAAAGGACTATTAGGTTCATACCCATGCCATAACTCGTATGGTGTCATTTCAACGGATCATGATGATGCTCTATTTAGTGTAAAAGCGGTAGTCTCTAAAGCATAATCCACAAAATATAATGGCATCAATATTTTATCTCATCATTGATCCAACAAGGTTTGGATACATCTCTCGGATACTCCATCATCACTATGATACTCCAAGAAACGTGAGTTGTAGAACAACTTCATAACTCTCTTAGATATTCGCTAAAAACTCGTAATTCAAATATTTCCACTATGATCCAATCATAGATATTTGACTTTTCTATTACGATGATTTCCACTTCATGCTGAAATTTATTTGAATCCATTCAAATGTTTCAAACTTCTTCCTTATCGAATATATACATATATACTCAATTCATTGTTGGAAGTTTCATGAAGTAGAAGAATCTCCCGCACACAACTATGCCCAGTGAACCACATACATCATCATGTATTTTTCCACTAAGTTAGTTGCCCGTTCAACTCTTGGCCTATGAACGGTATTTTAATCATTCTCTTTAGAAAAGATTTGCAAGCGCCAAACGATTCAAAAATCAAATGACTCCAAAAATCCATTTGCATGGAGTTCCTTCATGCGTTCCTTTCTAACATGACCTAAATGGCGGTTCCACAAATAAGTGGAATTCAAATCATTTGCCTTATGGCATTTTAGCGTCAGTGTTATGTATGTGTGTTTCACCATTAAGATTTATAATAACTTATCCATCATACATGGAGTAATGTCATAATTTGAACAACTCATTGTTTTCATTTGACCAGAGCAAAATAACAATTATTAAGTTCTTTATTATAAATTCTAAGGGCTAGATAGAATGCCAACGACGAACATAATAACACTTTATTTTTGTTCCAGACGTGCATTCCTATCATATTCCTTGTCAGTCACTTAGGCCATTGTATTCTTGTATTGCGTTGTTTTGTATGACATTTCATACCAACCAATATGGTACTAATACCCAAGAATTTCATTGTGTGACCAAACTAGGAATACAACCATAACATGTATATCATGTATATACACCTGAGCTAGACTTTCTAGTCTTTTCTTTTCTTTCTGCCAAAATATCTTTTGTAGTTTCTCTTTTAGCTTTCCTCATTATTCAGAAAACACTTCACCTTCAATAACTTCTAGGTTTGTTGGTCAAATACCAATAACCTTGAGGTTCTTACTTTGAAGTTGATCATCATATGACAAGTGTTTCAGATTTCACTATTAGTAACTTTTAATATGATGAACAATTTCACTCATAATTTTATCCATCATATCATGACGACTTTTCGAGACCATGTCTGTACATGCTAGGCTCGTAAAGTTTAACCTCAGTATTCGCATGTGCAAATCTGGCTTGCACCCGTTGTATGCACACGTAGAATCTATAACACCCGATCATCACGTGATGCTTGAAACGACGAGTCTTAGCAACGGTGCATACTAAGGACGATCACTTCATGGATATGCGAATATCGTTAGTGCCCCAATAGTTGGAGGATTGGGACGCCTTGCGTCTTCAACCTTCCTACATTCCCATAAAACTTATGAGTTTATGTAGTCTCACCAAATTATATTCTATCATCTTGCAATAAGGTCTTAGATATCACATATATCTCATACCTTGATTATTTCTGAAAACAAAATTTTCAGCTCCTTACTTTTCAAACAGATTTGAACTTCAAGTTTCACGGAGACAAGATAACTTTAGGTACTAATTGAAATCATAGCTCTTTGAATCAACAATGTGAGGTTTACTAAAAGTTTGCAATAGGACTTAATCATTTCTTGATTCTTTAACAATACGGTACCAGTCCGTAAAGTTTCTTATTTTAACAGTATTTCTATCTCAATTACAAGACTAGCGCTTGGTAGAAAACGGATGCCAATACTACAAATTAATTCAAAATACTACTCAGACTATGTTTATGATAATTAGTTCATGTTTTAATCTAATTACTAATGAACTCCCACTTAATACAACATCCCTCATAGTTGTTAAGTGGTACACGATCCAGATCCACTACACCAAAACCGATCATCACGTGAGATGATGTAGCTTCAATGGTGAACATCAACATGTTGATCATATCATCCATATGACTCGTGTTCAACCTTTCGGTTTCCGTTGTCCCGAGGCCATGTCTGTACATGCTAGGCTCGTCAAGCAAACCCAAGTATTCCGCGTGTGCAACATGGCTTACACCCGTTGTATGTGAACGTTGAGTCTATCACATCCGATCATCACGAGATGCTTCGAAAACGACTAATGGTGCATACGAGGGGAGAACACTTTATTATCTTGATATTAATGTGAGGGATCATCTTATAATGCTACCGTCGCGTTCTAAGCAAAATAAGATGCATAAAGGATTAACATCACATGCAATTCATATGTGATATGATATGGCCCTTTAGTCTTTGTGCCTTTGATCTTCATCTCCAAAGCACGAACATGATCTCCATCATCAACGGGCATGATCTCCATCATCGTCGGCGTAGCGTCAAGGTCCATGGCGCCGTCTTCATGATTGTTCACCTCATGTAGCAACTATTACAACTACTTTGAAATACTACTCAACATGAAATTTAAAGACAACCATAAGGCTCCTGCCGGTTGCCACAATACAATAATGATCATCTCATACATATTCATCATCACATTATGGCCATATCACATCACCAAACCCTGCAAAAACAAGTTAGACGTCTCTAATTTGGTTTGCATATTTTACGTGGTTTAGGGTTTTCGAGTAAGATCTAATCTACCTACGAACATGAACCACAACGGTGATACTAGTGTTGTCAATAGAAAGAGTAAATTGAATCTTCACTATGGTGGGAGAGACAGACACCCGCAAAGCCACTTATGCAATACAAGTTGCATGTCGAACGTGGAGCAAGTCTCATGAACGCGGTCATGTAAAGTTAGCCCGAGCCGCTTCATCCCACCATGCCACAAAGATGCAAAGTACTCGAACTAAAGACAACAAAGCATCAACGCCCACAAAACAATTGTGTTCTACTCGTGCAACCATCTATGCATAGACACGGCTCTGATACCACTGTAGGGATTCGTTGCATAGAAAACAAAAAATTTCCTACCGCGAACACAATCCAAGCCAAGATGCAATCTAGAAGACGGTAGCAACGAGGGGGTATCGAGTCTCACCCTTGAAGAGATTCCAAAGCCTACAAGATGAGGCTCTTGTTGCTGCGGTAGACGATCACTTGCCGCTTGCAAAAGCGCGTAGAAGATCTTGATCACGGCGCCACGAACGGGCAGCACCTCCGTACTCGGTCACACGTTTGGTTGTTGATGAAGACGACGTCCACCTCCCCGTTCCAGCGGGCAGCGGAAGTAGTAGCTCCTCTTGAATCCGACAGCACGACGGCGTGGTGTCGGTGGCGGTAGAGAACTCCGGCGGAGCTTCGCTAAACACGCGGGAGTATGGAGGAGGAGGGGGCGGCTAGGGTTTGGGAGGGGGTGGCCGGCCTCGGGGGGCGGCCAAGGTGGTGGCTTTGGTGTGGCCGGCCCCCTCCCCTATGCCCCTCATTATATAGGTGGAACCCCAAGTGTTGGACTACAAGTCTTCGAATAAGACCCGAACCCAAAACCTTCCATGTTGTAGGGAAACCTACCCAAGGTGGGACTCCCACCCAAGTGGGATTCCCACCCTTCCATGTGGGGGGTGGCCGGCCCCTATGGTGGAGTCCACTTGGGACTCCACCCCTCTAGGGTTGGCCGGCCATGGGTGGTGGAGTCCCTTCGGGACTCCGCCTTCCAAAGTGATTTCTTCCGGACTTTTCTAGAACCTTCTAGAACCTTCCATAAATGCACCGGATCATTTTCAAACACATAAAATGACATCCTATATATGAATCTTATTCTCCGGACCATTCCGAACTCCTCGTGATGTCCGGGATCTCATCCGGGACTCCGAACAAATATTCAAACTCCATTCCATATTCAAGTTCTACCATTTCAACATCCAACTTTAAGTGTGTCACCCTACGGTTCGCGAACTATGCGGACATGGTTGAGTACTCACTCCGACCAATAACCAATAGCGGGATCTCGGAGATCCATAATGGCCCCCACATATTCAACGATGACTTTAGTGATCGAATGAACCATTCACATACAATACCAATTCCCTTTGTCATGCGATATTTTACTTGTCCGAGGTTTGATCTTCGGTATCACTCTATACCTTGTTCAACCTCGTTTCCTGACAAGTACTCTTTACTCGTACCGTGGTATGTGGTCTCTTATGAACTTATTCATATGCTTGCAAGACATTAGACGACATTCCACCGAGAGGGCCCAGAGTATATCTATCCGTCATCGGGATGGACAAATCCCACTGTTGATCCATATGCCTCAACTCATACTTTCCGGATACTTAATCCCACCTTTATAACCACCCATTTACGCAGTGGCGTTTGATGTAATCAAAGTACCTTTCCGGTATAAGTGATTTATATGATCTCATGGTCATAAGGACTAGGTAACTATGTATCGAAAGCTTATAGCAAATAACTTAATGACGAGATCTTATGCTACGCTTAATTGGGTGTGTCCATTACATCATTCATATAATGATATAACCTTGTTATTAATAACATCCAATGTTCATGATTATGAAACTAATCATCCATTAATCAACAAGCTAGTTTAAGAGGCATACTAGGGACTTCTTTTTGTCTACATATCACACATGTACTAATGTTTCGGTTAATACAATTATAGCATGGTATGTAAACATTATCATAAACACAAAGATATATTATAATAACCATTTTATTATTGCCTCTTGGGCATATCTCCAACAGTTAGTACGATGGCAAAATATATTACTTAACAGAAGTGTGTATTAAAGGTGTATACAAGATACAACCAAGAGTTTTGCTAGTCCGTAGAATACTAGATAGGAATACAAACTTCAATTGGATGAAGTGAGTATTGCGGAGTTGGAATCTTCACCGGATGAAATGATCAAAGAGTTATGATTTCATCAGAGACGATGAAGAGGCTTGCATTTGCAAGAAATTAAGTGGGAGCGCTGAGACATATTTGTAATACTTTATGTAGTGACATATCGTTGATTATAAATAATGTAATTATATAATTGATTAAAAAGGTTTCATTGAGAATTAAACTTCAATGAAAGGATATGAACTGAAACATATTTAGTGTCAAGATCTATGAAGATGGATTGAAACACATAAAAGTTTAAGTTAAAAAGTACATAGAATGAATATTGAAGTAGTTCAATATAAAGAAGGTGTTCTTTTCATGTGAAGGTTTTACAAGACTTGAGTGTATTTGACACTCAATGAGTAAAAACACATGAGTGATTTTAGATCACGAATAATATGTACAATATCAGATGTCCTATGCTCTAAATGGTTAGGAGCATATACCAGAATGATTCATGTGATGATCATTGGATAAACAGTAAGAATATCCCTGAGTGCTTTAGAAGAACCAAGGATATATAGTTTTGTATGAGTAATGACAAACAAATCGCTGTAAGGTGTTGCACCGATATTAGTTTGGTCACATATAAAAATAAAATTTCAATCTCAAATTAGGCTAAGTGTTGTTTAAAAGGTAGCACAATGAGCTAGAATTTGTCTATGCTAGATTTAGATGAGTTCTAAATGTTGTGACGGATTCTACAAACGAAGGCAGAATATGTCATTGTTTTGACAATGACTGAGGATGTTAAGTCAAGAGGTTCTTTGAGAACTTGGTGTAGTTCCGATAGTGTCAGAACTTTGAAACTATATTGTGTATGACAATATTAGTGACATATTTCAGACCGCGGAATTAAGGTTCCACCAGAAGACCAAACATATTTAATGCCGACTCATTTAGAAAATGAGTGATGCGTTGAGACGCAAATGAATTGCAAAATACATATGAGATGTCAGATCCGTTGACTAAAACTTCTCCCGTGAGCAAAACATGATAAAGCACCAGAAGGCCAAGGTGTTATATCTTTACATATGTAAACTAGATTATTGACTCTAGTGCAAGTGGGAGACTGTTGGAGATATGCCCAAGAGGCAATAATAAAATGGTTATTATAATATATCTTTGTGTTTATGATAATGTTTACATACCATGCTATAATTGTATTAACCGAAACATTGATACATGTGTGTTATGTGAACAACAAGAGTCCCTAGTAAGCCTCTTAACTAGCTTGTTGATTAATAGATGATTAGTTTCATAATCATGAACATTGGATGTTATTAATAACAAGGTTATATCATTATATGAATGATGTAATGGACACACCCAATTAAGTGTAGCATAAGATCACGTCATTAAGTTATTTGCTATAAGCTTTCGATACATATTACCTAGTCCTTATGACCATGAGATCATGTAAATCACTTATTTGGAAAGGTACTTTGATTACATCAAACGCCACTGCGTAAATGGGTGGTTATAAAGGTGGGATTAAGTATCCGGAAAGTATGAGTTGAGGCATATGGATCAACAGTGGGATTTGTCCATCCCGATGACGGATAGATATACTCTGGGCCCTCTCGGTGGAATGTCGTCTAATGTCTTGCAAGCATATGAATAAGTTCATAAGAGACCACATACCACTACGAGTAAAGAGTACTTGTCAGGAAAGGTTGAACAAGGTATAGAGTGATACTGATGATCAAACCTCGGACAAGTAAAATATCGCGTGACAAAGGGAATTGGTATCGTATGTGAATGGTTCATTCGATCACTAAGTCATCGTTGAATATGTGGGAGCCATTATGGATCTCCAGATCCCGCTATTGGTTATTGGTCGGAGAGAAATCTCAACCATGTCTACATAGTTCGCGAACCGTAGGGTGACACACTTAAGGTTTGATGTTGTAATAGTAGAACTTGAATATAGAATGGAGTTCGATTGTTCGAAGTCTCGGATAGGATCCCGGACATCACGAGGAGTTCGAATGGTCCGGAGAATAAGATTCATATATAGGAAGTCATATTCCAAGTTTGGAATTGTATGGAAGGTTCTAGAAGGTTCTAGAAAAGTCCGGAAGAAATCACTAAGGAAGGAGGAGTCCCGGAGGGACTCCACCTCCCATGGCCGGCCAACCCTAGAGGGGGGTCCAAGGTGGACTCCACCAAGGGGGCCGGCCACCCCCCTTCATGGAAGGGTGGGAATCCCACTTGGTGGGAGTCCCACCTTGGGTAGGTTTCCCTACTACATGGAAGGTTTTGGTTTCGGGTCTTATTCGAAGACTTGTAGTCCAACACTTGGGGTTCCACCTATATAATGAGGGGCATAGGGGAGGGGGCGGCCACCACAAGCCACCAAGCTAGCTGATACGTCTCCGACGTATCGATAATTTCTTATGTTCCATGCCACATTATTGATGATATCTACATGTTTTATACACATTATATGTCGTATTTATGCATTTTCGGCACTAACCTATTAACAAGATGCCGAAGAGCCAGTTGTTGTTTTCTGCTGTTTTTGGTTTCAGAAATCCTAGTAAGGAAATATTCTCGGAATTGGACGAAATCAACGCCCAGGGTCCTATTTTTGCACGAAGCTTCCAGAAGACCGAAGAGGAAACGAAGTGCGGCCCTCTTGTGTCGCCACCTCGTGACGCCCCCTGACCTACCCTTTCGCCTACTTAAAGCCTCCGTCGCGAAACCCCGTTACCGAGAGCCACGATACGGAAAACCCCAGAGACGCCGCCACCGCCAATCCCATCTCGGGGATTCGGAGATCGCCTGCGGCACCCTGCCGGAGAGGGAAATCATCTCCGGAGGACTCTTCACCGCCATGGTCGCCTCCGGAGTGATGAGTGAGTAGTTCACCCCTGGACTATGGGTCCATAGCAGTAGCTAGATGGTCGTCTTCTCCTAATTGCTTCATTGTTGGATCTTGTGAGCTGCCTAACATGATCAAGATCATCTATCTGTAATGCTATATGTTGTGTTTGTCGGGATCCGATGGATAGAGAATACTATGTTATGGTGATTATCAATCTATTACCTATGTGTTGTTTATGATCTTGCATGCTCTCCGTTATTAGTAGAGGCTCTGGCCAAGTTTTTGCTCTTAACTCCAAGAGGGAGTATTTATGCTCGATAGTGGGTTCATGCCTCCATTAAATCTGGGACAGTGACAGAAAGTTCTAAGGTTGTGGATGTGCTGTTGCCACTAGGGATAAAACATTGATGCTATGTCCAAGGATGTAGTTATTGATTACATTACGCACCATACTTAATGCAATTGTCTGTTGTTTGCAACTTAATACCGGAAGGGGTTCGTGATGATAACTGAAGGTGGACTTTAGGCATAGATGCATGCCGGATAGCGGTCTATGTACTTTGTCGTAATGCCCAATTAAATCTCACTATATTTATCATATCATGTATGTGCATTGTCATGCCCTCTCTATTTGTCAATTGCCCGACTGTAATTTGTTCACCCAACATGCTATTTATCTTATGGGAGAGACACCTCTAGTGAATGGACCCCGGTCCTATTCTTTACATCGCATACAATCTACTGCAATACTTGTTCTTTACTGTTCTTTCGCAAACAATCATCTTCCACACAATACGGTTAATCCTTTGCTACAGCAAGCCGGTGAGATTGACAACCTCACTTTCGTTGGGGCAAAGTACTTTGTTGTGTTGTGCAGGTTCCACGTTGGCGCCTGAATCCCTGGTGTTGCGCCGCACTACATCCCGCCGCCATCAACCTTCAACGTGCTTCTTGGCTCCTCCTGGTTCGATAAACCTTGGTTTCTTTCTGAGGGAAAACTTGCTGCTGTGCGCATCACACCTTCCTCTTGGGGTTCCCAACGGACGTGTGTTAATTGCACGCATCAAGCTCTTTTTCTGGCGCGTTGCGGGAGATCAAGACACGCTGCAAGGGGAGTCTCCACTTCCCAATCTCTTTACTTTGTTTTTGTCTTGCTTTATTTTATTTACTACTTTGTTTGCTGCACTTAAACAAAACACAAAAAAATTAGTTGCTAGCTTTACTTTATTTACTTGTCTTGCTCTCTAGATCAAAAACACAAAAAAATTAGTTACTTTATCTAGTTTGCTTTATTTACTACTGCTAAAATGAATACTCCTGAAAACACTAAGTTGTGTGACTTCACAACCACAAATAATAATGATTTCCTATGCACACCTATTGCTCCACCTGCTACTACAGCAGAATTCTTTGAAATTAAACCTGCTTTACTGAATCTTGTTATGAGAGAGCAATTTTCTGGTGTTAGTTCTGATGATGCTGCTGCCCATCTTAATAATTTTGTTGAATTGTGTGAAATGCAAAAGTATAAAGATGTAGATGGTGATATTATAAAGTTGAAATTGTTTCCTTTCTCATTAAGAGGAAGAGCTAAAGATTGGTTGCTATCTTTGCCTAAGAATAGTATTGATTCATGGACTAAATGTAAGGATGCTTTTATTGGTAGATATTATCCTCCCGCTAAAATTATATCTTTGAGAAGTAGCATAATGAATTTTAAACAATTAGATAATGAACATGTTGCTCAAGCATGGGAGAGAATGAAATCTTTGGTAAAGAATTGCCCAACCCATGGACTGACTACTTGGATGATCATCCAAACCTTCTATGCAGGACTAAATTTTTCTTCGCGGAACCTATTGGATTCAGCTGCTGGAGGTACCTTTATGTCCATCACTTTGGGGGCAGCTACAAAGCTTCTTGATGATATGATGATAAATTAGTCTGAATGGCACACTGAAAGGGCTCCACAAGGTAAGAAGGTAAATTCTGTCAAAGAAACCTCCTCCTTGAGTGATAAGATTGATGTGATTATGTCTATGCTTGTGAATGGTAGATCTAATGTTGATCCTAATAATGTTCCTTTAGCTTCATTGGTTGCTCAAGAAGAAAATGTTGATGTGAATTTCATTAAAAATAATAATTTCAACAACAATGCTTATAGGAACAATTCTGGTAATAACTATAGGCCATATCCTTCTGCTAATGGTAATGGTTATGGTAATTCTTATGGGAATTCTTACAACAATAATAGGAGTGTACCCCCTGGTCTTGAAGCCATGCTTAAAAAATTTATTAGTACACAAACTGCTTTTAACAAATCTGTTGAGGAAAAGCTTGATAAAATTGATATTCTTGCTTCTAAGGTTGATAGACTTGCCTCTGATGTTGATCTTTTAAAATTGAAAGTTATGCCTAATAAGGACATTGATAATAAGATTACTACTACAGCAAATGCCATCCAAGTTAGAATTAATGAGAATATAAGATTAATGGCTGAATGCGTGCTAGGTGGGATAGAGAAGAAAATGAAAAACTAGCTAAAGAGAATAATATAGCTAAAGTTTGGACTATTACCACCACTAGTAATGATAATGATTCACATGTTGCTACACCTCCTACTATCAATGGTAAAATAATTGCTGTTGGCAATGTTTCTACTCCTAGTGCAAAGCGTACAAAACTGCCTGAAATTGCTAAAACTGCTGAAACTGCTTGTGATAAAACTGCTGAAATTTTTTCCAACATTGGGGGTGATGATCCCATTGCTGTAGATCATAATGGTTTGGATTTTGATGATTGCCACATCTCTGAAGTTATAAAGTTCTTACAAAAACTTGCTAAGAGTCCCAACGCTAGTGCTATAAATTTGGCCTTTACAAAACATATTACAAATGCTCTCATCAAAGCTAGAGAAGAGAAACTAAAACTTGAAACTTCTATTCCTAGGAAGTTAGAAGATGGTTGGGAGCCCATCATTAAGATAAGGGTCAATGATTTTGATTGTAATGCTTTATGTGATCTTGGTGCAAGTATTTCTGTTATACCTAAGAAAGTCTATGATATGCTTGACTCGCCACCATTGAAAAATTATTATTTGGATGTTAATCTCGCTGATAATGCTAAAAAGAAACCTTTGGGGAGAGTTGATAATGTTCGCATTATGGTTAACAATAACCTTGTCCCCGTTGATTTCGTTGTCTTGGATATTGAATGCAATGCATCTTGCCCCATTATATTGGGAAGACCTTTTCTTCGAACCGTTGGTGCTACTATTGATATGAAGGAAGGTAATATTAAATATCAATTTCCTCTCAAGAAAGGTATGGAACACTTCCCTAGAAAAAGAATGAAGTTACCTTATGATTCTATTATTAGAACAAATTATGATGTCGATGCTTCATCTCTTGATAATACTTGATTTACACTTTCTGCGCCTAGCTGAAAGGCGTTAAAGAAAAGCGCTTATGGGAGACAACCCATGTTTTTACTACAGTACTTTGTTTTATATTTGAGTCTTGGAAGTTGTTTACTACTGTAGCAACCTCTCCTTATCATGTTTTTGTGCCAAGTAAAGTCTCTATGGTAAAGTTGATGCTAGATTTGGATTGCTGCACAGAAACAGCATTGCTGTCTGTCACGAATTCGCGCAGAAGTCTTTGTAAAAAATCAAAAAAATCTGCAAATTTACGTGCGTGATCCTCAGATATGTACGCAACTTTCATTAGTTTTGAGTTTTTCCGTTTGAGCAAGTTAAGTTCCCCTTCCAGGTTCGTCTTTACGGATTGTTCTGTTTTTGACAGATTCTGCCTTTTTATTTTGCATTGCCTCTTTTGCTATGTTGGATGAATTTCTTTGATCCATTAATGTCCAGTAGCTTTGTGCAATGTCCAGAAGTGTTAAGAATGATTGTGTCACCTCTGAACATGTGGATTTTTATTGTGCACTAACCCTCTAATGAGTTTGCTTGAAGTTTGGTGTGAAGGAAGTTTTCAAGGGTCAAGAGAGGAGTATGATATACTATGATCAAGAGGAGTGAAAGCTCTAAGCTTGGGGATGCCCCGGTGGTTCACCCCTGCATATTTTAAGAAGACTCAAGCGTCTAAGCTTGGGGATGCCCAAGGCATCCCCTTCTTCATCGACAACATCATCAGGTTCCTCCCCTGAAACTATATTTTTATTCAGTCACATCTTATGTGCTTTGCTTGGAGCGTCTGTTTGTTTTTGTTTTTGTTTGAATAAAATGGATCCTAGCATTCATTGTGTGGGAGAGAGACACGCTCCGCTGTTGCATATGGACAAATATGTCCTTAGGCTTTACTCATAATATTCATGGCGAAGGTTGAATCTTCTTCGTTTAATTGTTATATGGTTGGAATTGGGAAATGTTACATGTAGTAATTCTAAAATGTCTTGAATAATTTGATACTTGGCAATTGTTGTGCTCATGTTTAAGCTCTTGCATCATATACTTTGCACCCATTAATGAAGAAATACATAGAGCTTGCTAAAATTTGGTTTGCATATTTGGTCCCTCTAAAGTCTAGATAATTTCTAGTATTGAGTTTTGAACAACAAGGAAGACGGTGTAGAGTCTTATAATGTTTACAATATGTCTTTTATGTGAGTTTTGCTGCACCGGTTCATCCTTGTGTTTGTTTCAAATAAACCTTGCTAGCCTAAACCTTGTATCGAGAGGGAATACTTCTCATGCATCCAAAATCCTTGAGCCAACCACTATGCCATTTGTGTCCACCATACCTACCTACTACATGGTATTTCTCCGCCATTCCAAAGTAAATTGCTTGAGTGCTACCTTTAAAATTCCATCATTCGCCTTTGCAATATATAGCTCATGGGACAAAATAGCCTTAAAAACTATTGTGGTATTGAATATGTACTTATGCACTTTATCTCTTATTAAGTTGTTTGTTGTGCGATAACCATGTTCCTGGGGACGCCATCAACTCTTTGTTGAATATCATGTGAGTTGCTATGCATGTTCGTCTTGTCTGAAGTAAGGGCGGTTTTCACAATCAAATGGTTTGAGTATGCATGTTAGAGAAGAACATTGGGCCGCTAACTAAAGCCATGAATCATGGTGGAAGTTTCAGTTTGGACATAAAACCTCAATCTCTTATGAGAATATTAACGTTGTTGAATGCTTAAGCATTAAAAGAGGAGTCCATTATCTGTTGTCTATGTTGTCCCGGTATGGGTGTCTAAGTTGAAGAACGATCAAAAGCGAGAAATCCAATGCGAACTTTCTCCAGACCCTTGTACAGGCGGCATAGAGGTACCCCTTTGTGACACTTGGTTGAAACATATGTTATGCAATGATGATCAGTGTTAACCCAAGCTAATTAGGACAAGGTGCGAGCACTATTAGTACACTATGCATGAGGCTTGCAACTTGTAAGATATAATTTACATGATACATATGCTTTATTACTACCGTTGACAAAATTGTTTCATGTTTTCAAAACCAAAGCTCTAGCACAAATATAGCAATCGATGCTTTCCTCTTTGAAGGACCTTTCTTTTACTTTTATGTTGAGTCAGTTCACCTATCTCTCTCCACCTCAAGAAGCAAACACTTGTGTGAACTGTGCATTGATTCCTACATACTTGCATATTGCACTTGTTATATTACTTTACATTGACAATATCCATGAGATATTCATGTTATAAGTTGAAAGCAACCGCTGAAACTTAATCTTCCTTTGTGTTGCTTCAATACCTTTACTTTGATTTATTGCTTTATGAGTTAACTCTTATGCAAGACTTATTGATGCTTGTCTTGAAGTACTATTTATGAAAAGTCTTTGCTTTATGATTCATTTGTTTACTCATGTCATTACCATTGTTTTGATCGCTGCATTCATTACATGTGCTTACAATAGTATGATCAAGGTTATGATGGCATGTCACTCAGAAATTATCTTTGTTATCGTTTACCTGCTCGGGACGACAGAACTAAGCTTGGGGATGCTGATACGTCTCCGACGTATCGATAATTTCTTATGTTCCATGCCACATTATTGATGATATATACATGTTTTATACACATTATATGTCGTATTTATGCATTTTCCGGCACTAACCTATTAACAAGATGCCGAAGAGCCAGTCTTTTTTTCTGCTGTTTTTGGTTTCAGAAATCCTAGTAAGGAAATATTCTCGGAATTGGACGAAATCAACGCCCAGGGTCCTATTTTTGCACGAAGCTTCCAGAAGACCGAAGAGGAAACGAAGTGGGGCCACGAGGCGACGACACGCTAGGCGGCGGCCCAGGCCGGCCGCGCGCCTGTTGTGTCGCCACCTCGTGACGCCCGACCTACCCTTTCGCCTACTTAAAGCCTCCATCGCGAAACCCCGATACCGAGGCCACGATACGGAAAACCTGAGGCCGCCGCCGCCAATCCCATCTCGGGGATTCAGGAGATCGCGGCACCCTGCCGGAGAGGGGAATCATCTCCCGGAGGACTCTTCACCGCCATGGTCGCCTCCGGAGTGATGAGTGAGTAGTTCACCCCTGGACTATGGGTCCATAGAAGTAGCTAGATGGTCGTCTTCTCCTTATGTGCTTCATTGTTGGATCTTGTGAGCTGCCTAACATGATCAAGATCATCTATCGTAATGATATATGTTGTGTTTGTCGGGATCCGATGGATAGAGAATACTATGTTATGGTGATTATCAATCTATTACCTATGTGTTGTTTATGATCTTGCATGCTCTCCGTTATTAGTAGAGGCTCTGGCCAAGTTTTGCTCTTAACTCCAAGAGGGAGTATTTATGCTCGATAGTGGGTTCATGCCTCCATTAAATCTGGGACACAGTGAGAAAGTTCTAAGGTTGTGGATGTCTTTTGCCACTAGGGATAAAACATTGATGCTATGTCCAAGGATGTAGTTATTGATTACATTACGCACCATACTTAATGCAATTGTCTGTTGTTTGCAACTTAATACCGGAAGGGGTTCGGATGATAACCTGAAGGTGGACTTTTTAGGCATAGATGCATGGTGGATAGCGGTCTATGTACTTTGTCGTAATGCCCAATTAAATCTCACTATATTTATCATATCATGTATGTGCATTGTCATGCCCTCTCTATTTGTCAATTGCTCGACTGTAATTTGTTCACCCAACATGCTATTTATCTTATGGGAGAGACACCTCTAGTGAACTGGACCCCGGTCCTATTCTTTACATCGCATACAATTTACTGCAATACTTGTTCTTCTTTTTTCGCAAACAATCATCTTCCACACAATACGGTTAATCCTTTGTTACAGCAAGCCGGTGAGATTGACAACCTCACTGTTTCGTTGGGGCAAAGTACTTTGGTTGTGTTGTGCGGGTTCCACGTTGGCGCCATCCCTGTTGCGCCATCAACCTTCAACGTGCTTCTTGGCTCCTCCCGGTTCGATAAACCTTGGTTTCTTTCTGAGGGAAAACTTGCTACTGTCTGCATCACACCTTCCTCTTGGGGTTCCCAACGGACGTGTGTTAATTGCACGCATCACTGGCCGCACCCCATAGAGGCCGGCCACCCCCTCTCCCAAACCCTAGCCGCCCCTCTCCTCCACCTCTCCCGCACGCTTAGCGAAGCTCCGCCGGAGTTCTCCATCGCCACCGCCACCACGCCGTCGTGCTGCCGGAGTCAAGGAGGAGCTACTACTTCCGCTGCCCGCTGGAACGGGGAGAAGGACGTCGTCTTCATCAACACCGAACGTGTGACCAAGTACGGAGGTGCTGCCCGATCGTGGCACCGTGATCAAGATCTTCTACGCGCTTTGCAAGCGGCAAGTGATCGTCTACCGCAGCAACAAGAGCCTCATCTTGTAGGCTTTGGAAATCTTCAAGGGTGAGTCTCGATCATCTCCTCGTTGCTCCCGTCTTCTAGATTGCATCTTGGCTTGGATTGCGTTCTCGCGGTAGGAAAATTTCTGTTTTCTATGCTATGTATCCCTACAAAGGGCAGGTCAGGGGCATCACGAGGGGCCCACACGCTAGGGCCGTGCGGCCAGGACCTGGGCCGCGCCGCCCTAGTGTGGCGTCGCCTCGTGGCCCCACTTCGTTTCCTCTCCGGACTTCTGGAAGCTTCGTGGAAAAATAGGACCCTGGGCGTTGATTTCGTCCAATTCCGAATATTTCCTTACTAGGATTTGAAACAAAAACAGCAGAAACAAAAGCGGCTCTTCGGCATCTCGTCAATAGGTTAGTGCCGGAAAATGCATAATAATGACATATAATGTGTATAAAACATGTGAGTATCATCATAAAAGTAGCATGGAACATAAGAAATTATAGATACGTTTGGGACGTATCACCTGAACATATATTCAGCCAAGTCTCAAGTATAGAGTTAAATTACAAGTCTGAAGGAGAAAGGAGAAAACAGAATTGACACTGCCAAGCCTAGCAACTAAGCATCCTGCAACAATGGAACATACCGAGAAGAGCTGAAAGGAGTGTAGAAGGATAAGCTGAAAGGATCTTGAAGTCCAGGCAGCGCAAAGAAACGAAACTCGCTTGCCTAGCGATCACTCTACACCTTGAAAGAACTAGGAGCGTTGCAGCCATCGTCAAAAGGCATCCCACTACCGAAGTCGTGACGTGACACCGAGAGCTGCAAACACCACCGAAGGGGAGAGTTCCACCAAGACAGTCACTGCACATCCTCTTGGCCTCGAACAAGGAAGGTCGCGGCAGCCGTCGAAGGGCATCCCACTGCCGAGGTTACATCGCGACACCGAAAGCCGCCGACATCACCGAAGGGCAAAGTTCCACCGAGACGAACTCCGCACTTCCTCTTGCCTCCGCCATCACCAAATGAGGAAGCTTGGGCACAACACGAGGCAACAAGAACTTCATACACTATCGAATAACGACAATCACCGAGACTGCACCGAAGACACGAACATCCCTGAGAGAAGGTCAACCAATGCCGCATCCATGCTTCGGCCAAGCCAAACAACCACTTGTCTCCCAGCAACGCCAACCAACCAGCACAGGGTGGCAGCTCCGAAGACGATGCTTCCATCCAGGTACGCGACGTGCAGCGCCGCCCTCGCCGGATCAAAGAGATCTAGGGTTTCCCCCGGAGAAATGCAAATCCTGACCAAGGAAGAACTAGAAGTCCCCGAAACACCGCCTTCAAGAAGGTAGCGGCACCCGTGGGTGTCGCCGGCGTCGACTCCGACAAGAGTAGGACTTTCGTCCGGATAGCAGCACCTCGGCAAACCTGCAACCGCCCCACCAATGTGCTCAAAGAATTGAACGTTGCCGCCGCCCTCAAGGATGACTGCATCGCGTCAACGACGCGCCGGAGCTGGAGAGGGAGGTCTGGCCACCCGCCGCCGGCAACCAGAAGTATGCAGGAGGCTCACCTGACCTCCACGCATCCGGTCGTGCAACGCACCTGCGTCATAGCCGCCTACTGCCGCAGCTAGCCGGACATCCCCGCTCAGCCTCAACGCCCGCTGCCGCCCGCTGCGAGGAGAACCTCTGTTCCCCTACCAGCAACCTCCGCCTGCAGCCTTTGGAGCAGGGCAACAACCGCCGCCTCCACCCCAAGCCCTCCGCCGCGAAGCCCTCCACGCAGCCGCCCACCACGACGACGCCGCCGCCCGTGCTCGCCACCACGCCGCCGCGCCCCAGCCCGACGCCGCCGCTCGACCGCGCCAGCCCGCGACGTCCCTACCGAGCGATGGGAGAGGGAGCCCCGCCGCCGCCGATGCCGACCGGGCTTCGCCCGTTAGCGCGCCCCGGCGGCAGCGAGGAGAGGGGTGGAGGCGGAGGGTGTGGGTGTGGGCTCCAGCGGCTAGGGTTTCCCCCGGTCGCTCGCGGGAGGGGATAAGGTTTCCCTCGATCAGAGCATCTGTTGATTCCTCCAATTGATCTATATATTCACAAAATATAATGCCCAATCGAATCGATCGTGATTAATCCCACTTGCTTGGCGGCTGCCCACTTCCTCCAGGACTCCACAGTCCAGTCGCCAGAGCGCCATTCCCCTGCCTACGACCTGTTCCCATTTGATTGATTGCAAGATGACAATCTGTCTTTCCCATATCTTTTTGATCATCTCCTAGAAACCCTCACGGTGTAACCATCCAAGCTTAAATTTGAAACGATGTGTACACTGTAGCCTAGGTAATCCGGTGGTCAACCGGATTTTTTTCGATAAAGGGAATATATTAATATCAAGAGATACCAATTACACCCAGTCTCTGCAACAACGCACCACCCTAATGGCACTACGGATGCACACAGCCAAAAAAAGGAAAATAAAACTAAGAAAAAAAGTCCCGCTACAGTATCTCGGGCCTAACAACAGCAATACATCCACCGCCATGACAACACCTGAATTACAGACTCTCCAAAAAACGACGCCTCCAAGAAGGGAACAATGCTCAAACACCGTCGTCGCCCGATCAAAGATCTTAGGTTTTCACCCTGAAGATAGTCCCCGCTCTCAAAACAATGCCTCCACCAAGGTCATTGTTAGGCACAACCAGTTAAGGCCAGACCTTGGGTTTTCACCCTGAAAGGTAGGACTCTGCACTTCACCTGTGTTGTCGCCCCCACTTTCATACCGCTGCTGTGAAGCCCGGAACACCAAGCAAGCTCCTCAACAGCGTGAAGACTTGAACCTCCCTTAGCTAGTCCTCCCCTCCGGCCTTCATGAAATTCTCTTCTTCCGACTTTCATCATGGATCCATAGTCACTTGATGTCAACACAGAAAAAGAGCTTCGTGCCGCTCCCTCCAGAACCAAGCGGTCGGAATAAACGCATGGGTGCGTACGACCACATACCTCCGATCCAGCAAACTCCAGGCAAAGCACTGTTACATTCGCCGGCGGAGCCTTCCGGAACTCAACCCACCGGCCAGATCACGAGTCCAGGCCTCCGGTAGGTCCTCCTCTTCACGCAAGAGAGGCCCTAGGACCGCCGCCTTTATTCAGGTTGGACCCCCACGTCGGCGACCATCCCGGGCTGTCCAATCCAACCCTCCACCGGCGACACCATCGCCGGCTTCCAAGCTCCTCCATCTCACCACCGGATCGCGGTGATAGATTAAAGATCCACCACCACCAACCGCAGGCCGACCCTCTCCGGCGAAGAAGAGGCCACCTCCTCCATCGAACCCAAGGCTGCTGCCCCAGGCGCCCTCGTGTCAACCGGATGGGTACATGGTGTGAAAAAGCCTCAATCCAAGGTAGAGCCCGTGCCGATACTATAGAAAATTTATATTCCCAATCAACGTCAATTAACTTTTCATATATAGGCTCAGAAAAGCTGTTTGCCCAAATAAATTGCATTCCTACAATTAAAACTTCTCTTGAATCCAATTTGTTAATGAATGGATTGAGTAGAAAAGGCTAATGATTATTAAATCTGACTCTACTATTCTCAAATAGAAATCTAAGTAAATTAAAATCCCCCAATAAAAATAGGGTATGGGTTTTCTTTAGCAAGGTTTATCATTTCTCGAAGAAAATCAGCCCTAGCATAGCTAATGATCATACACAGTTATGAACTTTATCTACAAAACTGACACAATATATTTTGGCAATGTCATTGATATTCAATTCTAAATCGATCAACACAATGAAAAATGAAAAAGAAAAATCTCATCATGAAAAGTATACAAAAGCTATCAAGTTTGAACTTCCAACTATCCTCACCATGATTTCTCATTTTCATTTCTCAATATGTGGATATATTTGGAATTAGAAACTTTGGACATGATAAATACATGTAATTGCAATGCTGTGAATACAATTCAGGTTTTTCCAATGGTCATTAGGAATGCTAGCTAGTTAGGTGTCTAGCATACTACGTGCATCCAATCTTTGTGACAGCGTCTAGAAAGAAAGCCCCCACTGCTGCCCACTCCTCTTGGATCTTCTCCTCGATCCCGCCACTGAACAACGGCGGGAAAAAGAGCCAGAACGACGTGGTTGTGACAAACATCACCACCATCACCGTCGCCACTACGCGAGGCGGCGAAGGCCACCCCCACGCCGTCCACCGCCGCGCGCACCACCCCTCGGCGATGCAGCATGCGCCATGCAGCAAGAAGAACGCCGATATCTCGCCAGTAGGCGGCCATTGTAGGGTGAAGTAGAATATCATGGCCTCGTGCATCAGCCCTGACACGGCGAACGACGCCAGGACGCCGGCAGCGACCCCGGCGCGGGCCCGCACGGGCTCGTAGACCGATGTCCTGAGAATGGCGGACACCATGAGGTTCCACCGCCGGCCCCAGAAGTCGCGCAGCGACGAGGCGAGGTACGGCCGGTCGAACTGCGGCTCCATCTCCATGCCGAGCGCGCCGCCGACGGCCGCGATGCAAGGGAGGAGGAGGTCCAGGAAGCAGTACATGTGGACGCCGTACAGAGCGAGGCGCAAGTAGAGATGCAGCCGGTCCCTGAACTGGTAGAGCCGGAGGACGGCGGCTAGAGCGGCGACCTTGACCGCGCAAGAAGCAAGGGAGACCGGCGCCTTGGCCTTGGACGCTCCCTCAGCGCCGCCGCGTAGCTTGACGGGTAGCAAGGCGGTGAAGAGGAAGGTGAGCAGTGGGAGGGCTGGGTCGAGCGGACCGCGGCCGGCGGCGAGCAGGCCGACCTTGAACATGCAGAGCCAGGCGAAGAAGAAGGCGGCAGTGCCCCGGACGCTGGCGGAGGAAGTGAATGCCAGGGGCGCGGCGGCGAGGAGCGCGAGCACAGGGAGAAGCGCGACTAGACGTGGGAGCCCCGGCCGGAGGAGGGAGGACGATGCGCGAGCGTACAGCGCGGCCGCCGCCACGACCGCGTACACCTTGGGGATGCTGTCCTGGAGCAACTCCATGACTTCGTGTGTCCCAATCTGTCGATGTTCAACGAATGGAAATTCTTACTAGTAGTATAAGCAAGTGGCTCTCACTGACCGGCGTTGTCACTTTATTCAACTGACCGGTGCCGGCGTGCCGATTGGGTGTATGCTAGCCGTCGGCGATAGTTTAGTACTCCTTCCGTCGGCCGGAGATTTATTTAAACCCAAGTGCTAATAAGTGCTTGGGTGCTGATTTTTTACTTCAAGCTCTTGCTTTTCGTCCGTCCGATGGCGTGATCAAACGCGTGACCACAACCGGTTCCAACAGCACCGGACATCGACATCGGTGGCCCCACATGGCACGTGGTAGGGGAGAGTCGGGACTCGGGAGTCACTCCCCTCTCTACCGCCATTTTGGTTGTACTATACCAGTTTCCCCAAATTGGTAGGGTTCATCTTCTCCGATCAAATCACGAGGGTTCAATGAGGCTCGTCGGGGACAAACGGTCTCACAGAGCTCGTCGCTGCTGAGCGGCTGCGTGCGAGGGCATGGAGGACAGTCCCTCGCGGAGAACGCGGAGCTCGTCGGCGGAGAACGACGCGCGCGGAAGGGCGCGGAGCTCACCGGCGAGAGCGGACGGGCAAGTGGGTTCGTGCTGCGGGGAGCCCGGGGGCCGTGCTACGTGGGTGAGGAGTTCAGGTCGCGAACCAGCCATGCATGAGGCCACGGATCTTGGCGGCGAACACGGGCCGTTCGCGACGGCGCGGATCTCTCTGGTAGAGAGCTCGGTGGTGGAGTGCGTCCGCACGCTGCGTGCTGATGTCGTCGTGGTGATAAATAGATGACATGGGTAGGCTTATCTTGGGCCCGATGTGTATTAAGGGGACCGGAGGAGGGGAAGATTAAGGATGGAAGAATATGAACAAGAAGATCTACTCCAACACATGCTCACTGTATTTAATTCTCAACAAGGAGCTACAAGGTTCGAACTTAGCCTATAGCAAGAGGTTGAAGAACACGAGGAAGAAGAAGACTTGTACGACATAGACTAGCCAATAGCGCTCTCTCCGCACAAGGGGAATGCCCCCCTCCTTATATAGGGGATGGGTGGCTTACAAGGGAAGGAACCCTAGGGAATCTAAGCCTAGCTAAGCATACCTTATAAAGCTTCTTTGGTTCAGGCCATGACGTTCCCCTCTGCAGCCCTTGTCTGGTGACACCTCTTGGTCGGCCTACGGCTGTTTAATCGTTAGCATCTTGCTTTGGCTACAGAGTTTCGTTTAAAGCTAAAACCGCATACATCATCTTGGTCTTGTACCGGACGACCGAATCTTTGACCTGCTTTGGACCGTTGGTCCTATGCCGGCATATCCTTGGTAACCCGGTTTAGACTGACCCGTATCCCGGATTACTTATGCCTGATTTCATTCCTGGTCCCTTATGTCGGAAACTTCTGTCTCTCATTGTTATCCTGAACGGGTGAACCTTGGGCTACCCGATATCATTAAGTTTGTTATGCCGTACTCCGGCTTAATCTTAATAATCCAACATAAACCTCTTATGCCGGCTAAACATAGCCCAGGTTAGCCTACCGGGGTTTATCCCGCCGACAGCTGATGAGCGGCGGGTCGTGCTTGTCTAGTTGGGCGGCGCTGATGGGGCGTACCAGCTCGTGGCCAAGGAGTGTTCCACTACAGGAATGCTGCGCTGCGCCGACGGCCGTGGCGTACGCCGACGGCCAAATGTCGGGGCCGTCGGCGTACTGCCCGGTCAGCCCAGCTGCTCGAAGCGCCCCTCGGCGTATCGCGCCCCTCGGCGTATGACACGCTATGCCGAGGGTGGCCCTCGGCGTATCGGCGGCCCTCGGCATAGGTTGAGGGTGCGACCCCGTCCCGTCGCCCCGCGGCCATGCCCTAACGGGACCTTGACGGCGTGAAGCCTACGCCGAGGGGGCCCGTCGGCGTAGCACATAAAATTTCTCCCGCCGAATCCTCCCGCCCCTCCCGCCAAAATGACGTCAGCTGTCTAGCCTATGCCGAGGGGCACCGTCGGCTTAGCATCCATCTTTTTTTTCCTTTTTCCCGCCCATTTCTCCCGCCCAATCTTTCCCGCCAATTTTTCCCGCCATTTTCTCCCGCCAGCTTTTCTCGCCGTTTCAGCCCCTCGCCTCCCTATATATACCCATGTGTTCTTCTCCAACAAAACACCACCACCAGCATGGTGTGGTGTTGTTTGTCTAATGTTGTACCCCCGGGGTCTTTCGGCTACACGCACATGCGCTGACGGCACTTAGGCATGTCCTGGACGTATAGGGCAGAACTCACCGGTGGGGTGAACCGGAGGAAAACCTTAGATAGCATGGATCCATACTTGCCACCACATGACCTAAAACAAAGGAAAAAAGTCCATTGCTAACCCTAACTCTAACCCTAACCCTAACCCTAGGGGTAGATTTGCGGGGTCCCCGCCCCCTAGGGTTTCCCTAGATACAAACCACCGGAGCGTCCGAATCGCTGGAAACTCCTGCTACGGCTCATCCGGGGCCTATTTCATTCCAAACCTATGGTTTCCATGTGCATATGTCCTAAACAAAGCAAAGAAATTAAAAAAATCCATTGGTGAACCCTCGCACGAAAAAAGCTATAGGGGTAGATCTGCAAGGTCCCCGGCCTAGGGTTTCCCAAGATACAGATCACCGGAGCGTCGGAATCGCTTGAAAACTTGCATTTGTCCCTAACATATGTGTACAAGTGTGATGTAAGGTTTGTCTAACCTTGCATGTACCCCGCGTTGACGATTTCCGCATACATGGGCCGACACTTGGTAAAATCCAGGATTTGTATGTGGAAACTCCTGCTACGGCTCATCCGGGGCCTATTTCATTCCAAACCTATGGTTTCCATGTGCATATGTCCTAAACAAAGCAAAGAAAATAAAAAAATCCATTGGTAAACCCTCGCACGGAGAAAGCTATAGGGGTAGATCTGCAGGGTCCCCGCCCTAGGGTTTCCCAAGATACAGATCACCGGAGCGTCGGAATCGCTTGAAAACTTGCATTTGTCCCTAACATATGTGTACAAGTGTGATGTAAGGTTGGCAAAGCAAACGGAGCCAAAAAATCGAGCGGAGCCGCGTGGCGTCATTTTATGTGTCCTAGTGACCACTGCAAAAGACGGAACTGGGATACGGCAATTATCTTGGAGAACCCTTCACGAACAGGGCTATCACGTCCGGAGTTCTATGGCTTTTAGGGGAAATGAGTAGGAAACGGCCCGTTTCACCACATAGTTTGTCGGAACGAGGCCATATTTGGCACGTGCGTGGGCCTTAGGATGGGAAGCAAGGCCCCGGTCGCGGATTTCCAATCCGAACCACGGGCGACGGTTTTTCCATTTTCGGGGTGCCGGAAGGGCTTTTTTTGTGAAGCAGCTACATGGTGCGCATTTCAGTATCGCGCGGGACCTCCGCGCGGCGGTAGGATACCTCCTACGCACCACCTATCACATGCCATATGCGCGCGGAAGCCATCTGGGAATCCCACCCGCTTCCTGCGGTGCCCCGAATCCGCTGGAAACTGTCCGGATTTGAACTGGGGCGACACTTTCCTTCGCTCAATAAATGGAGGGAAAAATGTTTTTAGGTCTAGGACGCGTCATTTTATGTGCTAAATGTTTTCCGTTTCGCGCGTTGCCGGACGGGTGCACGCGGCGCCCGGTACGGCCGATCCCGGCATGTTTTGGCAGTTGGCAAAGCAAACGGAGCCAAAAATCGAGCGGAGCCGCGTGGCGTCATTTTATGTGTCCTAGTGACCACCGCAAAAGACGGAACTGGGATACGGCAATTATCTTGGAGAACCCTTCACGAATCTATCTCGTCCGAGTTCTATGGCTTTTAGGGGAAATGAGTAGAAACGGCCCGTTTCACCACATAGTTTGTCGGAACGAGGCCATATTTGGCACGTGCGTGGGCCTTAGGATGGGAAGCAAGGCCCCGGTCGCGGATTTCCAATCCGAACCACGGGCGACGGTTTTTCCATTTTCGGGGTGCCGGAAGGGCTTTTTTTGTGCAGCTACATGGTGCGCATTTCAGTATCGCGCGGGACCTCCGCGCGCGGTAGGATACCTCCTACGCACCACCTATCACATGCCATATGCGCGCGGAAGCCATCTGGGAATCCCACCCGCTTCCTGCGGTGCCCCGCCGAATCCGCTGGAAACGTGGGATTTGAACTGGGGCGACACTTTCCTTCGCTCAATAAATGGAGGGAAAATGTTTTTAGGTCTAGGACGCGTCATTTTATGTGCTAAATGTTTTCCGTTTCGCGCGTTGGCGGACGGGTGCACGCGCATACGGCCATACCGCATGTCCCGGCGGCCCCGTTTTGCGCAGTTGGCAAAGCAAACGGAGCCAAAAATCGAGCGGAGCCGCGTGGCGTCATTTTATGTGTCCTAGTGACCACTGCAAAAGACGGAACTGGGATACGGCAATTATCTTGGAGAACCCTTCACGAACAGGGCTATCTCGTCCGGAGTTCTATGGCTTTTAGGGGAAATGAGTAGGAAACGGCCCGTTTCACCACATAGTTTGTCGGAACGAGGCCATATTTGGCACGTGCGTGGGCCTTAGGATGGGAAGCAAGGCCCCGGTCGCGGATTTCCAATCCGAACCACGGGCGACGGTTTTTCCATTTTCGGGGTGCCGGAAGGGCTTTTTTTGTGAAGCAGCTACATGGTGCGCATTTCAGTATCGCGCGGGACCTCCGCGCGGCGGTAGGATACCTCCTACGCACCACCTATCACATGCCATATGCGCGCGGAAGCCATCTGGGAATCCCACCCGCTTCCTGCGGTGCCCGCCGAATCCGTCCACCGGATTTGGGGCGACACTTTCCTTCGCTCAATAAATGGAGGGAAAAATGTTTTTAGGTCTAGGACGCGTCATTTTATGTGCTAAATGTTTTCCGTTTCGCGCGTTGCCGGGCACGCGCGCGCCCGGTACGGCCATACCGCATGTCCCGGCGGCCCCGTTTTGCTTGGCAAAGCAAACGGAGCCAAAAAATCGAGCGGAGCCGCGTGGCGTCATTTTATGTGTCCTAGTGACCACTGCAAAAGACGGAACTGGGATACGGCAATTATCTTGGAGAACCCTTCACGAACAGGGCTATCTCGTCCGGAGTTCTATGGCTTTTAGGGGAAATGAGTAGGAAACGGCCCGTTTCACCACATAGTTTGTCGGAACGAGGCCATATTTGGCACGTGCGTGGGCCTTAGGATGGGAAGCAAGGCCCCGGTCGCGGATTTCCAATCCGAACCACGGGCGACGGTTTTTCCATTTTCGGGGTGCCGGAAGGGCTTTTTTTGTGAAGCAGCTACATGGTGCGCATTTCAGTATCGCGCGGGACCTCCGCGCGGCGGTAGGATACCTCCTACGCACCACCTATCACATGCCATATGCGCGCGGAAGCCATCTGGGAATCCCACCCGCTTCCTGCGGTGCCCCGCCGAATCCGCTGGAAACTGTCCGGATTTGAACTGGGGCGACACTTTCCTTCGCTCAATAAATGGAGGGAAAAATGTTTTTAGGTCTAGGACGCGTCATTTTATGTGCTAAATGTTTTCCGTTTCGCGCGTTGGCGGACGGGTGCACGCGCGCGCCGGTACGGCCATACCGCATGTCCCGGCGGCCCCGTTTTGCGCAGTTGGCAAAGCAAACGGAGCCAAAAAATCGAGCGGAGCCGCGTGGCGTCATTTTATGTGTCCTAGTGACCACTGCAAAAGACGGAACTGGGATACGGCAATTATCTTGGAGAACCCTTCACGAACAGGGCTATCTCGTCCGGAGTTCTATGGCTTTTAGGGGAAATGAGTAGGAAACGGCCCGTTTCACCACATAGTTTGTCGGAACGAGGCCATATTTGGCACGTGCGTGGGCCTTAGGATGGGAAGCAAGGCCCGGTCGCGGATTTCCAATCCGAACCACGGGCGACGGTTTTTCCATTTTCGGGGTGCCGGAAGGGCTTTTTTTGTGAAGCAGCTACATGGTGCGCATTTCAGTATCGCGCGGGACCTCCGCGCGGCGGTAGGATACCTCCTACGCACCACCTATCACATGCCATATGCGCGCGGAAGCCATCAATCCCACCCGCTTCCTGCGGTGCCCCGCCTGAAACTGGATTTGAACTGGGGCGACACTTTCCTTCGCTCAATAAATGGAGGGAAAAATGTTTTTAGGTCTAGGACGCGTCATTTTATGTGCTAAATGTTTTCCGTTTCGCGCGTTGGCGGACGGGTGCACGCGCGCGCCCGGTACGGCCATACCGCATGTCCCGGCGGCCCCGTTTTGCGCAGTTGGCAAAGCAAACGGAGCCAAAAAATCGAGCGGAGCCGCGTGGCGTCATTTTATGTGTCCTAGTGACCACTGCAAAAGACGGAACTGGGATACGGCAATTATCTTGGAGAACCCTTCACGAACAGGGCTATCTCGTCCGGAGTTCTATGGCTTTTAGGGGAAATGAGTAGGAAACGGCCCGTTTCACCACATAGTTTGTCGGAACGAGGCCATATTTGGCACGTGCGTGGGCCTTAGGATGGGAAGCAAGGCCCCGGTCGCGGATTTCCAATCCGAACCACGGGCGACGGTTTTTCCATTTTCGGGTGCCGGAAGGGCTTTTTTGTGAAGCAGCTACATGGTGCGCATTTCAGTATCGCGCGGGACCTCCGCGCGCGGTAGGATACCTCCTACGCACCACCTATCACATGCCATATGCGCGCGGAAGCCATCTGGGAATCCCACCCGCTTCCTGCGGTGCCCCGCCGAATCCGCTGGAAACTGACCGGATTTGAACTGGGGCGACACTTTCCTTCGCTCAATAAATGGAGGGAAAAATGTTTTTAGGTCTAGGACGCGTCATTTTATGTGCTAAATGTTTTCCGTTTCGCGCGTTGGCGGACGGGTGCACGCGCGCGCCCGGTACGGCCATACCGCATGTCCCGGCGGCCCCGTTTTGCGCAGTTGGCAAAGCAAACGGAGCCAAAAAATCGAGCGGAGCCGCGTGGCGTCATTTTATGTGTCCTAGTGACCACTGCAAAAGACGGGGGATACGGCAATTATCTTGGAGAACCCTTCACGAACAGGGCTATCTCGTCCGGAGTTCTATGGCTTTTAGGGGAAATGAGTAGGAAACGGCCCGTTTCACCACATAGTTTGTCGGAACGAGGCCATATTTGGCACGTGCGTGGGCCTTAGGATGGGAAGCAAGGCCCCGGTCGCGGATTTCCAATCCGAACCACGGGCGACGGTTTTTCCATTTTCGGGGTGCCGGAAGGGCTTTTTTTGTGAAGCAGCTACATGGTGCGCATTTCAGTATCGCGCGGGACCTCCGCGCGCGGTAGGATACCTCCTACGCACCACCTATCACATGCCATATGCGCGCGGAAGCCATCTGGGAATCCCACCCGCTTCTGCGGTGCCCCGCCGAATCCGCTGGAAACTGTCCGGATTTGAACTGGGGCGACACTTTCCTTCGCTCAATAAATGGAGGGAAAAATGTTTTTAGGTCTAGGACGCGTCATTTTATGTGCTAAATGTTTTCCGTTTCGCGCGTTGGCGGACGGGTGCACGCGCGCGCCCGGTACGGCCATACCGCATGTCCCGGCGGCCCCGTTTTGCGCAGTTGGCAAAGCAAACGGAGCCAAAAAATCGAGCGGAGCCGCGTGGCGTCATTTTATGTGTCCTAGTGACCACTGCAAAAGACGGAACTGGGATACGGCAATTATCTTGGAGAACCCTTCACGAACAGGGCTATCTCGTCCGGAGTTCTATGGCTTTTAGGGGAAATGAGTAGGAAACGGCCCGTTTCACCACATAGTTTGTCGGAACGAGGCCATATTTGGCACGTGCGTGGGCCTTAGGATGGGAAGCAAGGCCCCGGTCGCGGATTTCCAATCCGAACCACGGGCGACGGTTTTTCCATTTTCGGGGTGCGGGCTTTTTTTTGCAGCTACATGGTGCGCATTTCAGTATCGCGCGGGACCTCCGCGCGGCGGTAGGATACCTCCTACGCACCACCTATCACATGCCATATGCGCGCGAAGCCATCTGGGAATCCCACCCGCTTCCTGCGGTGCCCCGCCGAATCCGGGAAACTGTCCGGATTTGAACTGGGGCGACACTTTCCTTCGCTCAATAAATGGAGGGAAAAATGTTTTTAGGTCTAGGACGCGTCATTTTATGTGCTAAATGTTTTCCGTTTCGCGCGTTGCCGGACGGGTGCACGCGCGCGCCCGGTACGGCCATACCGCATGTCCCGGCGGCCCCGTTTTGCGCAGTTGGCAAAGCAAACGGAGCCAAAAATCGAGCGGAGCCGCGTGGCGTCATTTTATGTGTCCTAGTGACCACTGCAAAAGACGGAACTGGGATACGGCAATTAGCAGGCCAAGCTGAAATTGTAGTCCGGTCGTTTTCTTTCGCATCTCCTGGCCCGCGAGCGAATACTCCGTACATCGCTCGGACACTTAATATAACCGACGTCCGCGTGCGTTTTTCTTTACGGTTTACTTTTGCGACCGCCGCGACACAATTTTTTTACCGATGTATGAGACGTACCACGGTCGCATCGCCATTTAATAGTAAAGATTATATTCAGAAAAATAAATGAAATGAAAAAAAAAATTTGGGCTATGCCGAGGGCCACCGTCGGCGTAGCTCCGGCCCTCGGCATAGACCCCTAACCCTAACTTAACGCACGCGGAGCTCCCATCCCCATCCCGAGCCCGACCCGCGCCCTTTGCTCTCACCCGCGCCGCCGCCCCTGCTCTCACCCGCGCCGCCGCCACCCGCCGCTCCTCCCGCGCCGCCGCCACCCGCCGGCCCCCGCCGTCCCCACCCTCCCGAGCCGCCGCCGCCCCGCCCCTCCTCCCGCCGCCCGTCGCCCCGCCGTCCCCACCCTCCCGAGCCGCCGCCGCCCGGCCCCTCCGGCCGGCCCCCGCCGTCCCGCCCTCGTGAGCCCGCCGCCTGAGCCGCCGCCGCCGCCGCCCGCCGCCGCCGCCCGCGCCGCCCGCCCGGCCCTCTCCCGAGCCAGCCGCCGCCCGCCCCCCGGCCCCTCCTCCCGCGCCGCCCCGGCCATCTCCTCCCGCAGGTATGTGTACGTTAGTGTTAGGATTTTTAGTTAGTTAGGTAGTTAGGATTAGTTAGTTAGTTAGTTAGGTAGTTAGGATTAGTTAGTTAATTAGTTAGTTAAGATTTGTTAGTTAGTTAGTTAGTTAGTTAGAAATAAAAATTTGTCTAATAATGTGAATTTGTAATAGGCCATGCCGTGACCGCCTCGTCATGAGCACCCCGGCGTGACGATCCCGGATCTTGACGCGCTCGGTTGTTCGACAACTTCCTCTACAGCCGAGGGTGAGCAAAATTTCGAACTTCTTCTCCGCATTTTATTTATGTCACTAGATTCATTTTCCAAGTCAAGTTGCGTCACCTAGGTGTCACTTCCCGTCCTCAAGCGTTACGCGGATAAATATGCATTAGTGGTCGGCATATTTTCAACCGTAACGCTTGCGGCATTTACGGGACAGTCGGCGGATCCGTAGTTGGGTACGTTCTCCATGCTCTGCTCCGGTCCGAGTCAGGATTTCGGCAGCGCCTCACCGTTGTTCTCCGGATGCACATCCTCTTGTCTTTTTGGCGAGACGTGTATCGGGAGAGCAGCGGGGAGGTGCTGCCGAAATTTTGACTCGGACCGGGGTAGAGCATGGAGAACGTACTCAATCTACGGATCCGGCGGCTGCTAGGAGCCCACCTAGTAGAGATGTAGGTTGATGCATTCGTTTTGCCTGTTAAAAAAATTAAAATATGATGCATTTTCCTATTTGATATAAATGCTATGCTTGTCGTTTGGCTTCCAATAGAGCAGAGGATGGCTGATAATGGATGGATGTACACCGGCCGTGTTAGTGCGACTAATAAAACAGATGAGTGGATAAGGAAGACTTGGCATTTAGTGAAGGAGTTGGCGCGTGGTACAAAACAGAAGGTTCAGCCACTTTGCCCGTGCAATCGTTGCTTGAAGCATCACCGTCGTGGAAAGGATGACATGTTTAAACACCTTCTGCAATATGGGTATATGCCTCGTTACGTCACGCAGATCGACTTTGATGAGCACGAACGTGACAGAGGTGAGGTGATGCGGCAGCGGCTCAATGGCAATGAGTACGATGGGGTTAGAGACTTTCTAGATGATCTTGTCGATGCCCACATGCCAGAGTCGCCACCTTCACGGGAGGAACCGCCAGAACCGGAGGAACCTCCAGAACCGGAGGAACCAGAGCCAGCCGCGAAGGCCTTCTATGATATGATAGCCGCTGCTAAGACGCCTCTGTACGATGGCGCCGAGATTTCTCAGCTCGATGCCATCTCCCAATGTCTAGCCGACAAGACCCGGTACAACACCACCCGTGACGGCTTCGAAGCAAGTCTGAAAACAACTGGTAACATGTTGCCCAAAGGGCATTGTCTGCCTAAAAGCCTGCACGAGACGAGGCAACTCATGTCGGCGCTCAACATGGATTATCAAAGGATAGACTGTTGTGAAAATGGCTGTGTTCTCTTCTGGAAACAGTTTGCGGAGGACAAGTACTGTCCCATTTGTAAGGCCTCTAGGTATGAAGAGGTAACGGGAAAGGATGGTCAGGTGAGGCAGTCAAAGATCGCAAAGTCGATTCTTCGGTATCTCCCATTCATAAAAAGAATCCAGCGGCTTTACTTGACTGAGGAGACCGCCAAACAGATGACGTGGCACAAGATGGGGACTCGAATAAAGGACAATCAGGGGCGGACGAAGATGGGACATCCATCTGATGGCAATGCATGGAAGAACTTTGATAGAAAATACCCCCATATGGCAGCAGATGCTCGGAATGTCAGAATTGCGATAGCTACAGATGGCTTCAATCCATATGGTATGTCGAATTCCAATTACAGTTGTTGGCCCGTGTTTGTAATTCCGCTCAATCTCCCTCCCGGAGTCCTAATGACGAGGAAGACCATGTTTCTGTCGCTGATCATTCCAGGGCCCCATTACCCGGGGAAGAACTTGAGTGTCTACATGCAGCCGATTGTGGAAGATTTGAACCACTCTTGGCACCACGGGACGTTGACGTACGACCGAGCATCGAAGACAAACTTCTGCATGAAAGTTTGGTTGCAGTATACCATGCATGACATGCCCGGGTACGCCCTAACATGCGGATGGTGTACAGCTGGTAAATGGCCATGCCCAGTGTGCAGGCATCGACTTGAGTTCCTTTGGCTAAATAAGGGTCGCAAGTATGTTGCGTTTGACACGAATCGGCAGTACCTCAAACGGAGGCATCCGTTCAGAGAAGACAAAAAGAACTTCAAGAAAGGCAAAGTTGTGCATGAAGTAACAGAGGTGCCAAAGTTCGATGGTATAGCTGTTGATGCCGAGCTACGTGCTCTCGTGCCAGCGGCATCGGAAGCTGGCCATCAATTTGAGGGATATGGTGTAACGCACAACTGGACTCACGAGGCAGCCTTAACGAAGCTCGAGTATTACAAGGACCTCGAACTTCCCCATAACATCGATGTGATGCACACCGTAAAGAATGTCGCGGAGTCCTTATTTCACACGTGCCTAAACATTCCCGGGAAGTCAAAGGATAATGTCAAGGCTAGAGTCGATGTTGAGAAGCTCTGTGATAGGAAGAAATTACACATGCAACGTCCTACTGGCCGTCGAAAGAATTGGTTCAAGCCGCACGCCGACTTCTGCCTTGATTCCATCCAAAAGAAGGAGGCATTCAAGTGGCTAAAATACGTTGTGATGTTCCCTGATGGTTATTGTTCGAATATGAGCAAGGGAGTCAATCTTTCGACGGGAAAAGTCACCGGGCTCAAGAGTCACGACTATCATATATGGATTGAGCGGCTGATGCCGGTGATGCTTCGAGGGTATCTCCCCGAGAAAATATGGCGAGTGCTCGCGGAGTTGAGCCATTTCTTCCGCACGCTCTGTGCTAAGCAGATATGTCCTAAGGTTATTGAGAAGCTGCAAGTTCAAGTGCCGGAGTTGCTATGCAATTTGGAGATGATCTTTCCGCCAGGCTTCTTTACTCCGATGGCACATCTCATTGTGCACCTCGCAAACGAGGCACTCTTGGGTGGCCCAGTGCAGTTTCGGTGGCAGTTTTGTATTGAGAGAGAGTTCAAGTATATTCGGAAGATAACTGGAAACAAAGCCAAGATTGAAGCATGCATAGCTGAGGCAACGTGCCTTCGGGAGATGGCAGATGCCGCAACAACGTACTATCCTGATGAAGTTCCCACTCTGCATAACCCGGTCTCTCGTTACAATGTCGACGTGCCCATGAATGACCCCAAGCTTCAACTATTCCAATGTCCCGGTGGCAAGGCTGGTAAAGGACAAAAATATAGATTGGAGAGGGAAGAGAAGGATTGCATAATGCTCTATGTGCTTATGAACATGAAGGAAGTGGTGGGGGGGGACGACGACGATGGCGGTCACGATTTCATTAGGTAACATGGTGTAATGCTTATTGTATCTAGTTTCGATCACCTACACTCAACTCGGTCTAATGCTTATTGTATCCTTTCAGCGAATTCACGGATGAACAGTGGTGGCTTCCGCGCGATCCCACGGGCGCGGAGTTGGAGACTCTACTGAAAGAGGGTGCTCCCGAAGTAAAAATAAACTTTGTGTCTTGGTTCATGAAAAAAGTAATGTCTAAGCTGTCCCTCTTACCTACCAATATGTGACTTGTCCCTGTTATTCCACGTAACTAATGCACACAACAAATTTGAACCGTGCTTGTAGGGAGCTGATGCAAACGTTGAGATGACAGATGAGTTGAGATGTGTTTCCCAAGGTTGTAACCGTGACGTCATGAAGTATGAGAAGTATGACGTGAATGGGTTTCGATTCCATACAGAGACACACCAGAAGGGCCGGGCGAATCCAAAAACGATAAATACTGGTGTCTTCACTAAAGGATCCGATACCTTTGATTACTACGGGAGGTTAGAGAATGTATACGAGCTGACCTTCAACCGTACAAACAAACAACTCAATCTCGTTGTGTTCAAGTGTCATTGGTTCGACCCAAGAGGTGGACAGAGAATTACCAAGTCCATTGGGTTAGTTGAAGTTAAGCCTTCCACCACCTATACCGGAGCCGATGTCTATATTGTTGCTCACCAAGCCAAGCAAGTTTATTATTTGCCGTACCCATGCCAGAAAGCGGCCCTCAACGGCTGGGAAGTCGTGTTCCAGGTATCGCCACATGGTAACCTACCGATTCCCTCCGAGGACGATTACAACAACATTGACCCTGTAACATACGAGGGAATTTTCTATCAAGAGGAAGAGGACTTCGGGCACTTTGAGTTAGAATGTGTTCTTGAAGAGGACCTCAGGAACGATGCAGAAACTCGTGGTGAGTCAGTGGTGGATCTAAAGGACATAGATATGCTCGAGAAGTTACAAGTGGAAGATGATAGCGATGATGAGCCTCCACCCGTCTATCAAAATCCAACTTACTACTCAAAAGATAGTGATAGTGATAGTGGCAAGGAGAAACAAAATGAGATTGACGATGAGATTGATGACGGCTGGTGAGGGTCTTTTATGTGTTTATATTTCAACATGCTTCTTATTTGTTTAGTATCTTTATGCTTAGTATTTATATTTTTTTCAACATGCTTCTTTATTGTTTAGTATCTTTATGCTTAGTATTTATATATTCTTGAACATGCTTCTTAATTGTTTAGTGTCTTTATGCTTACTATTTATATATTTTTCAACATGCTTCTTAATTGTTTTCTCTTTCTCAATGCAGGTGATTGAACAATATGAGCGGCGGCAAGGAGGACTCGTCGAGCTTGCTTAAGAAGATGCAACAACGCAAGAACAATGTTAGAAGGAGTGAGAGGGAACCGCGTCGCAATCCGCGTTACGAGGACTTTGCGGTAGGAGGAGGAGGACGAGGACGAGGACGAGGACGGGGACGAGGTGGTGGAGCTGGAGGTGGCTTGGGAGGAGGTGGAGGTGGAGGTGGAGGTGGAGGTGGAGGTGGCTGGGGAGGACCGGACTTTGAGCCACCACCCTCGGCTTCAGGCGACGTTGCTTCCGGGTTCTTTTTGGAGGGGACGTCTAGAGAGGAGGCGGAGACGGAGTCTAGAGCCGAGGAGGACTCTAGCCGCGGGTTTGAGACTCCGGAGGAGGATGGGCGGCCGAAGCCACTGAAGATTCGTGGGGAAGCGAGAGTCCCCGACGAGAGGAAGGAGCCTAAGACCCATGAGGCGAAGACCCTTATTATTCCTGCTGGCCCTGAGTAAGTGTACTAATTTGGCAATTTCGATTTTCAAGTACTAATGTTTGATTTTCATGTGCTAATGTTTGATTTTCATGTGCAGCAATTGGATATTTCCTCCGGGGGTCAAGGGGCGCCTGCCTAGCAGCATGATTGGAGCTTTGCTTAGGAAGTTCTGGCCGGGCAAGTACTATCCCCTCGGCACTGTCCCAGCTGGCGAGATGAAGCTAGCCACTACTTGGACGGACTACGAGAGTGCCCCTGGCGTAGGCTTCCCGACGGCTGCTGAGGCCGTGATGAGAAAGTTTTGGGTAAGACATATTTTCTCGAGCTTCGTTCATATTTGATGACCCCAATGTTCTAACTCATGAATCTCACAATTGTTTTTTGCATGATTGAAGTGTTTTTATCGTGTGGCGCCCGAGGTTGAGGAGGCGGCCGCGAACAGGACTTTGCGGGCGACTTGTGAGAGGTTGACACCGCAGGTGTGGTACAACCAAAGGATCACGTCCGCGGGTCACTTCTGGGCAGAGAGAGGCGAGAGGGTCCATAAGCCGGACATTGTCGGTAAGAATGCTAAGGCCGAGTACGAGATGACGGTGGAGGACTACATGTCGGTGAGTAAAATGTCAATGAGATTCTACATTGCTACTAAGTTGCGATTGCATTAGATTGAGTTGAGTATTGCATTTTCAGGTTATCCCCGATTGGGCCGAGCCGCATGCCGAGGCATGGGAGGAGATGGTTAGGACGAGGTGGCTCAAGATGGACGAGGACTTTGCAGCCGTGGCGAGGCGGAACGCGGAGAACCGAGGCGACGGTGGCACACACTGTGGGGGAAACCTCAGCTACGAGCGCTACAAGGGGAAGACGGTATGTATACATTTTATTTTCCTTCAGGTTCAAAGTTGGTACTCACAACATTTCCTTTCGCGATGCAGAGGGCCGCGTTAGGACCCGAGGAGGAGATGTCTGACCTCGAGATATACAACAAGATGCGGCTTAAGAAGCCCGATCTCTCGCAGCCTCAGCCCTCGCTCCCTGAGTACTTCGGCACCTACGCCGAGGACGTCGAGAACTACTGCGAGATGGTGAGGCATCGTCACCCGGAGGTGGATGACCCCATGAGCGCGGAGGTCGACGAGGAGTCGTTGGTCCTGTCGTCCGGAGGGTTGCCGCATGGCCGTCTCGCCATGCTGAACAAGGCCGTCAAGCATACCCTCACCACGACCTTCACGCGTCTCAAGGCGGGACTCACCAAGGACAGCCCCCCTCTCCCGCCTCGTCGCCGGGCTCGGCAACAACCCGCATACGACGTAAGTTTCCCTCATTTCCATCCTCTTTCCGACTTTCGTTCATACATTGCTAAGTGCTAACGAGACATGAATTTGTGAAATTGTAGCCTGACTTCGAGGCGGCCTACGTGGTCGCTCATCAAGAATATCAGGTGGCCTTCAACCAGCACCAGCAGCACTTCATGGAGTACATGGCATATATACATGTAAGTTCCAACCTTTGTTTTCGCAAATGATGACAAGTCCCACTTTCCCCTAGTTTGATGCTTCATTTCTTCAAAGACTGACATGTAAACTATCTTGCAGGCGTCGATGGTGGCCAATCAAACTGGACAGACAGTGGATTTAGGGCCGATGCCTCCCTTTCCGGGGCCGGCGCCAAACATGCCATCGAAGGAAAATTTCGCTGCGGAGTACTATGGGAGAACAACGGTAAGTTCTTCGCCAAACCGAATACTACGGCTTTCCTTTGCCTCGCAAATTGCTAACATCTCGGGAACATGTGTGTAGGGAACGGGATGTTCCGGAAACCAGGGTGGTGGGAGGGAGATCACACCGGTTCATCATGGTGGTCCTTCTCCCGGTGCTACACCCGGTACTTCTCCCGGTACTTCTCCCGGTCCTTCTCCCGGTGGTTCTTCCGCAGCTTCTACCGGAAGGAATCGGCCGGTGTTTAGCGGCGACGAGCTCCTCTAGTAGTCCCATGTATCTTATGCACACTATGGCACCATGCATGTATGCACACTATGGCACTATGTATGCATCCTATGTCACTATGACACTATGTATGCAACCTATGGCACTATGACACTATGTATGCACTTGATGTTATATGTATTTGCACTTCATGCCTATGAATTTCATGTGAATTATATGTGCTTGTGTATCCTGCCAAATCTGGAAAACGCGCGAAACAGCAAAAAACGAAAAAAATGTACCAAATGGTACCCTCTACGCCGACGGGGAGGCCCTCGGGGTAGCTCCCAGGATCACCCAGGGCGCGCCACGCGTCCAGAAATGGACCAAATGGTCGAGCCTACGCCGACGGGGAGGCCCTCGGGGTAGCGGCCGTCGCCCAGGGACGCCCAGGCCGCGCCACGCGTCCAAGTACGCCGACGGGGAGGCGCTCGGCGTACCGGCGCCAGGATCGCCCAGGCTGCGCCACGTGTGGCGGTACGCCGACGGTGAGGCCCTCGGCGTATCGGGAGGTAGGAGCGACCAGGCGGCGCCACGCGTCCAACTACGCCGACGGGGAGGCCCTCGGCGTATCGACCGCCAAGGTCGACCAGGGCTCGCCACGCGTCACCGTACGCCGACGGTGCGGCGCTCGGCGTAGCCGTAACGGCCGTCACCTTGACGGTGCCGGTTAGCGACCTGCGCCGACGGCCACTACGCCGAGGGGTGGAGCCAGCCGTCGGGCCACTTCGTCTACGCCGACGGGCGGAGCTACGCCGAGGGCCAAGTGGCATGCGCCGAGGCCCACCTTCCCCGAGGAGCTACGCCGAGGGGCCCCGTCGGCGTAGTGTACGCCGAGGGCGAGGCGGTGATACGCCGAGGGCTGGAGGCCGTCGGCATCTTGGCAGATTCCTGTAGTGTTCAGAGGATACTGGGAGTTGGATCCGCTCCGCCTCGGTCTGCTTGAGATTACGAGGTAACTTCTACCAGTATGGGATTGAACCATTGTTGTACATCTGCTATTCTGCTCGGTTCATATGGGGTAGTTTGGAGTATAATTGCATCGTGAAGCGATTGGATTCAATGGTCCGTGTCCAATTCCTGCAGTGTATACTGCACAATTTTAAAGCGTTATGGAACATGGTTGCTTCAGTGCGAGTGGATCATAATACAACACCCTACTAGTTGGTATATTTTTCAGATTGGGAGAACAATGACATAACAGAGTTGTCTAGCTCCCGTGACGGTTTGTTTCGTCCTTGTTTCATTGTGCTCTAGCTAGTTTTGGTTTTGTTATCCCCACTAATTTCATTTGGTTTCTGAATATCCATGAACAAGGGTTGTTTATCGAACTAATTAAATTGTTTAGCCACTCACTACAGGAATGGCGCGATGCGCCGACGGCCGTGGCGTACGCCGACGGCCAAATGTCGGGGCCGTCGGCGTACGTCCGGTCCAGGGCAGCGGCCCAAAGAGCCCCTCGGCGTAGACATACCCTCGGCGTAGAGACGGATACGCCGACGGCCACCCTCGGCGTACTAAAGGCCGTCGGCGTAGCACGGCATCTGCTCCGGTCCCGCTCCGGCCGTGACGGCCCGGTCACGGCGTCAGCGAGGCGCCGAGGGCCACCCTCGGCATAGGGCATCACCCACCTATGCCGACGGCCACCCTCGGCATACATTTTTTTTTCTTTTTTTCTTTTTGGTCATTAACTTTATATTATGTTTGTTTTATTTATGTACTAGTATGAATTATGTAAAAATAGTTACTTTTTTAAAGAAAAAAATGGTAGATGGCTTATGTAGATCCCACGAGTGACGCTCTTCGTAGACGGGTCGACGGGATCCAGTAGGCCCAACATCTGCTATCGATGTACATATGTCCTAAAACAAAGGAAAAAAGTCCATTGCTAACCCTAACTCTAACCCTAACCCTAACCCTAGGGGTAGATTTGCGGGGTCCCCGCCCCCTAGGGTTTCCCTAGATACAAACCACCGGAGCGTCCGAATCGCTGGAAACTCCTGCTACGGCTCATCCGGGGCCTATTTCATTCCAAACCTATGGTTTCCATGTGCATATGTCCTAAACAAAGCAAAGAAATTAAAAAAATCCATTGGTGAACCCTCGCACGAAAAAAGCTATAGGGGTAGATCTGCAAGGTCCCCGGCCTAGGGTTTCCCAAGATACAGATCACCGGAGCGTCGGAATCGCTTGAAAACTTGCATTTGTCCCTAACATATGTGTACAAGTGTGATGTAAGGTTTGTCTAACCTTGCATGTACCCCGCGTTGACGATTTCCGCATACATGGGCCGACACTTGGTAAAATCCAGGATTTGTATGTGGAAACTCCTGCTACGGCTCATCCGGGGCCTATTTCATTCCAAACCTATGGTTTCCATGTGCATATGTCCTAAACAAAGCAAAGCAAATAAAAAAATCCATTGGTGAACCCTCGCACGGAGAAAGCTATAGGGGTAGATCTGCAGGGTCCCCGCCCTAGGGTTTCCCAAGATACAGATCACCGGAGCGTCGGAATCGCTTGAAAACTTGCATTTGTCCCTAACATATGTGTACAAGTGTGATGTAAGGTTTGTCTAACCTTGCATGTACCCCGCGTTGATGATTTCCGCATACATGGGCCGACACTTGGTAAAATCCAGGATTTGTATGTGGAAACTCCTGCTACGGCTCATCCGGGGCCTATTTCATTCCAAACCTATGGTTTCCATGTGCATATGTCCTAAACAAAGCAAAGCAAATAAAAAATCCATTGGTAAACCCTCGCACGGAGAAAGCTATAGGGGTAGATCTGCGGGTCCCCGCCCTAGGGTTTCCCAAGATACAGATCACCGGAGCGTCGGAATCGCTTGAAAACTTGCATTTGTCCCTAACATATGTGTACAAGTGTGATGTAAGGTTTGTCTAACCTTGCATGTACCCCGCGTTGACGATTTCCGCATACATGGGCCGACACTTGGTAAAATCCAGGATTTGTATGTGGAAACTCCTGCTACGGCTCATCCGGGGCCTATTTCATTCCAAACCTATGGTTTCCATGTGCATATGTCCTAAACAAAGCAAAGCAAATAAAAAAATCCATTGGTAAACCCTCGCACGGAGAAAGCTATAGGGGTAGATCTGCAGGGTCCCCGCCCTAGGGTTTCCCAAGATACAGATCACCGGAGCGTCGGAATCGCTTGAAAACTTGCATTTGTCCCTAACATATGTGTACAAGTGTGATGTAAGGTTTGTCTAACCTTGCATGTACCCCGCGTTGACGATTTCCGCATACATGGGCCGACACTTGGTAAAATCCAGGATTTGTATGTGGAAACTCCTGCTACGGCTCATCCGGGGCCTATTTCATTCCAAACCTATGGTTTCCATGTGCATATGTCCTAAACAAAGCAAAATAAAAAAATATGGTCCTCGCGGAGTTGAGCCATTTCTTCCGCACGCTCTGTGCTAAGCAGATATGTCCTAAGGTTATTGAGAAGCTGCAAGTTCAAGTGCCGGAGTTGCTATGCAATTTGGAGATGATCTTTCCGCCAGGCTTCTTTACTCCGATGGCACATCTCATTGTGCACCTCGCAAACGAGGCACTATTGGGTGGCCCAGTGCAGTTTCGGTGGCAGTTTTGTATTGAGAGAGAGTTCAAGTATATTCGGAAGATAACTGGAAACAAAGCCAAGATTGAAGCATGCATAGCTGAGGCAACGTGCCTTCGGGAGATGGCAGATGCCGCAACAACGTACTATCCTGATGAAGTTCCCACTCTGCATAACCCGGTCTCTCGTTACAATGTCGACGTGCCCATGAATGACCCCAAGCTTCAACTATTCCAATGTCCCGGTGGCAAGGCTGGTAAAGGACAAAAATATAGATTGGAGAGGGAAGAGAAGGATTGCATAATGCTCTATGTGCTTATGAACATGAAGGAAGTGGTGGGGGGGGACGACGACGATGGCGGTCACGATTTCATTAGGTAACATGGTGTAATGCTTATTGTATCTAGTTTCGATCACCTACACTCAACTCGGTCTAATGCTTATTGTATCCTTTCAGCGAATTCACGGATGAACAGTGGTGGCTTCCGCGCGATCCCACGGGCGCGGAGTTGGAGACTCTACTGAAAGAGGGTGCTCCCGAAGTAAAAATAAACTTTGTGTCTTGGTTCATGAAAAAAGTAATGTCTAAGCTGTCCCTCTTACCTACCAATATGTGACTTGTCCCTGTTATTCCACGTAACTAATGCACACAACAAATTTGAACCGTGCTTGTAGGGAGCTGATGCAAACGTTGAGATGACAGATGAGTTGAGATGTGTTTCCCAAGGTTGTAACCGTGACGTCATGAAGTATGAGAAGTATGACGTGAATGGGTTTCGATTCCATACAGAGACACACCAGAAGGGCCGGGCGAATCCAAAAACGATAAATACTGGTGTCTTCACTAAAGGATCCGATACATTTGATTACTACGGGAGGTTAGAGAATGTATACGAGCTGACCTTCAACCGTACAAACAAACAACTCAATCTCGTTGTGTTCAAGTGTCATTGGTTCGACCCAAGAGGTGGACAGAGAATTACCAAGTCCATTGGGTTAGTTGAAGTTAAGCCTTCCACCACCTATACCGGAGCCGATGTCTATATTGTTGCTCACCAAGCCAAGCAAGTTTATTATTTGCCGTACCCATGCCAGAAAGCGGCCCTCAACGGCTGGGAAGTCGTGTTCCAGGTATCGCCACATGGTAACCTACCGATTCCCTCCGAGGACGATTACAACAACATTGACCCTGTAACATACGAGGGAATTTTCTATCAAGAGGAAGAGGACTTCGGGCACTTTGAGTTAGAATGTGTTCTTGAAGAGGACCTCAGGAACGATGCAGAAACTCGTGGTGAGTCAGTGGTGGATCTAAAGGACATAGATATGCTCGAGAAGTTACAAGTGGAAGATGATAGCGATGATGAGCCTCCACCCGTCTATCAAAATCCAACTTACTACTCAAAAGATAGTGATAGTGATAGTGGCAAGGAGAAACAAAATGAGATTGACGATGAGATTGATGACGGCTGGTGAGGGTCTTTTATGTGTTTATATTTCAACATGCTTCTTTATTGTTTAGTATCTTTATGCTTAGTATTTATATTTTTTTCAACATGCTTCTTTATTGTTTAGTATCTTTATGCTTAGTATTTATATATTTTTGAACATGCTTCTTAATTGTTTAGTGTCTTTATGCTTACTATTTATATATTTTTCAACATGCTTCTTAATTGTTTTCTCTTTCTCAATGCAGGTGATTGAACAATATGAGCGGCGGCAAGGAGGACTCGTCGAGCTTGCTTAAGAAGATGCAACAACGCAAGAACAATGTTAGAAGGAGTGAGAGGGAACCGCGTCGCAATCCGCGTTACGAGGACTTTGCGGTAGGAGGAGGAGGACGAGGACGAGGACGAGGACGGGGACGAGGTGGTGGAGCTGGAGGTGGCTTGGGAGGAGGTGGAGGTGGAGGTGGAGGTGGAGGTGGAGGTGGAGGTGGCTGGGGAGGACCGGACTTTGAGCCACCACCCTCGGCTTCAGGCGACGTTGCTTCCGGGTTCTTTTTGGAGGGGACGTCTAGAGAGGAGGCGGAGACGGAGTCTAGAGCCGAGGAGGACTCTAGCCGCGGGTTTGAGACTCCGGAGGAGGATGGGCGGCCGAAGCCACTGAAGATTCGTGGGGAAGCGAGAGTCCCCGACGAGAGGAAGGAGCCTAAGACCCATGAGGCGAAGACCCTTATAATTCCTGCTGGCCCTGAGTAAGTGTACTAATTTGGCAATTTCGATTTTCATGTACTAATGTTTGATTTTCATGTGCTAATGTTTGATTTTCATGTGCAGCAATTGGATATTTCCTCCGGGGGTCAAGGGGCGCCTGCCTAGCAGCATGATTGGAGCTTTGCTTAGGAAGTTCTGGCCGGGCAAGTACTATCCCCTCGGCACTGTCCCAGCTGGCGAGAAGAAGCTAGCCACTACTTGGACGGACTACGAGAGTGCCCCTGGCGTAGGCTTCCCGACGGCTGCTGAGGCCGTGATGAGAAAGTTTTGGGTAAGACATATTTTCTCGAGCTTCGTTCATATTTGATGACCCCAATGTTCTAACTCATGAATCTCACAATTGTTTTTTGCATGATTGAAGTGTTTTTATCGTGTGGCGCCCGAGGTTGAGGAGGCGGCCGCGAACAGGACTTTGCGGGCGACTTGTGAGAGGTTGACACCGCAGGTGTGGTACAACCAAAGGATCACGTCCGCGGGTCACTTCTGGGCAGAGAGAGGCGAGAGGGTCCATAAGCCGGACATTGTCGGTAAGAATGCTAAGGCCGAGTACGAGATGACGGTGGAGGACTACATGTCGGTGAGTAAAATGTCAATGAGATTCTACATTGCTACTAAGTTGCGATTGCATTAGATTGAGTTGAGTATTGCATTTTCAGGTTATCCCCGATTGGGCCGAGCCGCATGCCGAGGCATGGGAGGAGATGGTTAGGACGAGGTGGCTCAAGATGGACGAGGACTTTGCAGCCGTGGCGAGGCGGAACGCGGAGAACCGAGGCGACGGTGGCACACACTGTGGGGGAAACCTCAGCTACGAGCGCTACAAGGGGAAGACGGTATGTATACATTTTATTTTCCTTCAGGTTCAAAGTTGGTACTCACAACATTTCCTTTCGCGATGCAGAGGGCCGCGTTAGGACCCGAGGAGGAGATGTCTGACCTCGAGATATACAACAAGATGCGGCTTAAGAAGCCCGATCTCTCGCAGCCTCAGCCCTCGCTCCCTGAGTACTTCGGCACCTACGCCGAGGACGTCGAGAACTACTGCGAGATGGTGAGGCATCGTCACCCGGAGGTGGATGACCCCATGAGCGCGGAGGTCGACGAGGAGTCGTTGGTCCTGTCGTCCGGAGGGTTGCCGCATGGCCGTCTCGCCATGCTGAACAAGGCCGTCAAGCATACCCTCACCACGACCTTCACGCGTCTCAAGGCGGGACTCACCAAGGACAGCCCCCCTCTCCCGCCTCGTCGCCGGGCTCGGCAACAACCCGCATACGACGTAAGTTTCCCTCATTTCCATCCTCTTTCCGACTTTCGTTCATACATTGCTAAGTGCTAACGAGACATGAATTTGTGAAATTGTAGCCTGACTTCGAGGCGGCCTACGTGGTCGCTCATCAAGAATATCAGGTGGCCTTCAACCAGCACCAGCAGCAGTTCATGGAGTACATGGCATATATACATGTAAGTTCCAACCTTTGTTTTCGCAAATGATGACAAGTCCCACTTTCCCCTAGTTTGATGCTTCATTTCTGCAAAGACTGACATGTAAACTATCTTGCAGGCGTCGTTTGTGGCCAATCAAACTGGACAGACAGCGGATTTAGGGCCGATGCCTCCCTTTCCGGGGCCGGCGCCAAACATGCCATCGAAGGAAAATTTCGCTGCGGAGTACTATGGGAGAACAACGGTAAGTTCTTCGCCAAACCGAATACTACGGCTTTCCTTTGCCTCGCAAATTGCTAACATCTCGGGAACATGTGTGTAGGGAACGGGATGTTCCGGAAACCAGGGTGGTGGGAGGGAGATCACACCGGTTCATCATGGTGGTCCTTCTCCCGGTGCTACACCCGGTACTTCTCCCGGTACTTCTCCCGGTCCTTCTCCCGGTGGTTCTTCCGCAGCTTCTACCGGAAGGAATCGGCCCGGGCCGGTGTCTAGCGGCGACGAGCTCCTCTAGTTGTCGCATTGTATCTCTTATCGACACTATGGCACCATGTATGCACACTATGGCACCACCATGTATGCACATTATGGCACTATGTATCCACTATGACACTATGTATGCACTTCATGTTATGTGTATTTGCACTTCATGCGAAGTTCCTGTGAATTTTATGTGCTTTTATTATCTGCCAAATCTGGAAAACAGCAAAAAAACCAAAAAAAATGACCAAATGGTCCAAGCTACGCCGACGGCTTCCCCCTCGGGGTAGCGTCGACATGGACCAAATGGTCTCATGTACGCCGACGGGGTTCCGCTCGGCGTAGCGTGCGAGCGCTCGCCAGGGCCTGCCGCGTGGCAGCGTACGCCGACGGCCTCACTCTCGGCGTAGCATGCGGCACGGCTCGCCAGAGCCCGCCGCGTGGCAGCGTACCCCGACGGCTGCACCCTCGGCGTAGCGTGCGCCACGGTTCGCCAGAGCCCGCCGCGTGGCAGCGTACCCCGACGGCTGCACCCTCGGCGTAGCGTGCGCCACGGCTCGCCAGGGCCCGCCGCGTGGCGGAGTACGCCGACGGCCGCACCCTCGGCGTAGCGGTAACGACCGTCAGATCGACGTCGCCCATTAGCTTGCTACGCCGAGGGCTAGTACGCCGACGGGTGGTCCTCGCCCTCGGCCTTCGCCGTCTACGCCGACGGTCTCCTCTACGCCGACGGCCAGCTGGGCTATCCCGAGGCTGACCTTGCCCGAGGAGCTATGCCGAGGGTCCCCGTCGGCGTACCATACGCCGAGGGCGAGGCGGTGGTACGCCGAGGGCCGCCGGCCGTCGGCACCTCGTGCGATTCCTGTAGTGACTCTAGTTAAAGTTGTTTTTGCACATCCGTGGTGTAGGGGTTGTTGATTGGGTGGTGCACTGTTTTGGTGGGTAAACAATGATGAGTGCCAAAGAATAGTAGTACATGCTACTGGCATCTGTTAAGTTGCTTTCCAGTTATGTCAATACTGATTAGTTGCTTCCATGTTTTAAGAAAATTACTTTCTCTACACCATACAGTACTTGGTGTTTTCTCTATGTTACAGCCTACATTACTTTGTTCCTTCATACATACACTATGTTGCTTTCACATATTGCTTGAACCATGCTTAATGTTTCTTGATCACATTCGACAGATAGAGATCCATAGTTGCAGTAGGGACGATGTAGAGTTGTAAGCCAATTTCTGATTAGTTGCTTGTTAAAAAAAGTCCATGCAACCAAGTTTGGGTACATATTTCCACCTAGTTGTATTTATTGTACCCCTTAGTTGCAATAGGGATGATGTAAGGTTTGTATGGTGATTTCTAGGTTTTTATTTTTCCTCAAATCCATGCATTCAATTTTGGGTACATGATTTTCCATCTAGTTTTTTTTCCCTCTAGCCTAAGTTGCAGTAGCAACTATGTAGAATTGTATAGTGATTTATAATTAGTTATTTTTTTATGAAATCTCCACAACCAAGTTTGGTACATCATTTTTCATCTAGTTATATTTACTGTACCCTTTAGTTGTTGCAGGAATGCTGTTAAGTTGTATGGTGATTTCTGGGTTTTTATTTTACCTTAAATCCATACATCCAAGTTTGTGTACGTGATTTTCCATCTAGTTGTTTTTTTACTCCAGCCTAAGTTGCAGTACCGATAATGTAGAGTTGTATGGTGATTTCTAAATAGTTGTTTTTTTATGAAATGCCCACAACCAAGTTTGGGTACCTAATTTTCCATCTAGTTGTATTTACTGTACCGCTTAGTTGTTGTAGGAATGATGTTAAGTTGTATGGTGATTTCTGAGTTTTTATTTTACCTGAAATCCATGCAGCCAAGTTTGGGTACATGATTTTCCATCTAGTTGTTTTTTCTTACTCTAGCCTAAATTGCAATAGCGATAATGTAGAGTTGTATGGTGATTTCTAATTAGTTGTTTTTGTATGAAATCCCCACAACCAAATTTGGGTACATGATTTTCCATCTAGTTGTATCTATTGTACCTCTTAGTTGTTGTAGGAATGATGTTAAGTTGTATGGTGATTTCTTGGTACGTCATTTCCTGAAATCTGTCAGAAATTTGTGTCCCGTAAGGAACAAGGGGTATCACTCAAAACCCTAGGTGTTGAACACAGTGGGCTGAATATGTTGTCTCCAGAGTTTCAGTGAACGGCTCCGAGGAGAGACAAAAAGCATGGCAGTGAATACTCTTTCTTTATGTATGGAAGCAACTTATTATGATCAGTTCGGACCGGGATCTAATCGAGGGATCCGAGCCAGATCCCCTCTACGGTTATGCCATTACGCCTTTTAATGTTGATTCGGTCCCCCCCTGAAACACTTTGCGGGAAGGGCTGCCACATAGCAACAAAAGAGGACAGCTTGCACTGTTTACTTTTCCCTTGGACTCGGTCCATGGATGTCTAAAGCCACCATCCATGTCAGATGATGGGATGGCTGTTGACGTCCTCCTCTGCAGCCCTGCGCCATCCGTTGCCTCCTTTCACCAAAATGGCATGTTTCGGGGCTTGCCTTGGGCGCCACGGTTGCTTGACCACACTTTAATCATATGAGTAGAGGGCGCCAACTTTATCAACGGGTGACGAGCCTGGTCCTCCTCACCAATCGTGGCGCACGTCATCATCGTCGTCGTCTTCTACACAGAGTCACAGGCCCGCCTCCTAGTGGGGCCCAGGATCACGGGCGCGCCCCGCGTTGCTCCTTGCGAGGGTACTCGCTTGACGAAGGAAGCTAAGTGTTGATTTTATGTGGAATGAAGTTTTTTTTTTGCAATATAGATAAGTTGTTTCTAGCAACATAGTTAAATTGCTTTTCCATGCAATTAACTTTGAGTTCATTTACGTAGACTAAAGTTCCTTTTGCAACATAGATAAGTTGTTTCGGGTAACATAGTTTGGAGTTAATTTGTCGGTTTGTAAGTTGTTTTTTTAGTCACCATTGATATTTTTTCAGCATTTTAATTAAGTTGAATAGGAAGATTCTTGTTACTTGCACTTATTCTGATTTGTAATTCTTCAGAAAAAATTCAGGTTTCTGCATCAAAAGGGAAAGCGGTACCAGTGTGTTGGTGCCAACTTGAAGCAACATGAAATGTTACAAGCTAATCGTTGTCGTGGTATCGTCACGGCATTTGCCATAGGGTGGCTAACGAAGGTGGTTCCTAGGTGATCTCACGGCGGTATCCGGATGCGGGTATGGGGACGAGCGACACGGCGACGTACCCAGGTTCGAGGCCCTCCGATGGAGGTAACACCTCTACTCCTGCTATGAGAGTATATGATGATCACACAATACAATGTCGCTCCTAGAGCTGTGTCCGGCTGCTCCTGGGAGGCTAAGGAAGACGATAGTCTCTCTCACAGGGCAACGCTAAGGGTGGAAGTGGAAATGAGAATGATCGGTCCCCTGCACGAGAGGGGGTAGTGCGGCTTATATAGGTGCCGACACTTTACATAAAAGACCCTATAGTCTACTGGCCGGCTTGGCCGGCTCCGGCTTCCGCTCCTTCCCGAGGCACTGACGTCAGGAGCCGTTGAGGCCTCATGGCCTGTCCCATCCGGCTGCCGAAGTCAGCGGTATGGAGAGGAAGTGTCCCTGTCGCCATCAAGCACTGTTGCCGGTACGGATCGACGTACGCCATGATGGCCTGTCCGGCGCGTGGCACTATTGCTCCACAGTGCCCCGCGCTTTACGGGAGATGAAGTCAGCGTGGACTTTCCGAACCCGGATCACCTACCCGGTTCCTTCTAGTGCAAGACTCGCCAGCCTCGAGTCGGTCTGAGGTACAAACCCCAGTCGGATATGGCTTGTAGAAGCCGGCCCAGCTACAGCATTGGCGGCCGTAGCCAGGCCGACTAGGACCTAGAGCCAGCCGGCTTCCGGACCAGCCGGCCACGGCTCCAGCCGGCTGCTCCTCAGCCGGCCTTTTCCGCGAGCCGGCCGGTGGTCAGCCGGCTGCTCCGTGTCCATTGCCCTACCCGGGGTCTTCCCCGACATTAGCCCGCGGCAAGGTCCTGTTTAGAGGGACCTAGGCAGGTTTTTCTGGCTTTTTGATCTCTTGAATACACTTGACGGCACTCGGAGGGGCCGACTGAGAATTTCCATTCAGCCGGCTGCGCCCTCATCCGGCTCGTTTCGGCCGGCTGCTCCTAGCCTGCCGCTATTTTCACTTCTGCAGCTTTTGCTTTTTCACAAGTTTTGGTGATGTCTCCGCCTTGCTAGGAAAGTTAGACTCGAAGTTAATGTCCGGCTCCGGCTTGAGTGCGCCGGAGTCTCCGCCGCCTCGGGTCCTGCGCCCGACTTGACCGGTCTGACGTCAGGCTGCTGCTGCCGGTTCGTCTGGTCACATCAATGTCTCCTCCGGATCCGGTGCGGTTGTGGGGGAGTGGTGTGGCGGTTTCTGGTAACCGCAGCGATCGTGGGAGGCGTTATGGCGCAGTAAATCCGGGCGACGTGGCCACGATTGCCACTTGGAGGCCAACCGTCCACCGCGGGCGGCTATAAATGCCGCGCGGGAGGGTACCGAGGCGGCACTCTCCGCACTTCTTCTTCCTCGCGCTCTCGCTCCGCTCGCTCTTCTTCGCGCTCGAGCTCCTCGCTGCTCCGGTGGAAGTTCTCACTGGCGAACTCCGGCGAACGCATCTCCGCCGATCCGCCGCCGCTACTCCGACGAGCCGGCGCCACGGGGCCCCGCGTTTCAACGGTGCGTCCTCCGCCGCCGCCGTCGTCGCCGTCGCGAGGTTCTTCTTCACCATTTCGTCTCTCGTGGTCTCCTTCCTCCTCTTCTTCATCAATGGCCGGCGCGAGCGGGTCCTGGAGGGGATCTTACATGAGGGAGGACGACATCGAGCGTCTGGTGCGCCTCCACCGGATCCCGTCGACGGTGATCACGAGGGCGCCCGGCGCGGAGGTGGAGCCCAAGCCGGAGCCCGGCGAGCGCGTCGTCTTCGGCGCGCATTTCGACCGCGGGTTGGGCCTGCCGGCGTCCAACTTCTTCCGCCACTTCCTCGAATGCTTCGGCCTACAGCCGCACCACCTGCCGGCTGACGCCTGCATCCTCCTCAGCTGCTATGTGGCTTTCATGGAGGCGTACGCCGGCTTGTGGCCGGAGATTGACTTCTGGAGCCGCCTCTTCTACATCAAGGCGCAAACCACCGACGGCCACCTGCGGACCTGCGGAGCCGTCTCGATCTACTCCCGGCCAGGTACGCCTTTCCCCAAGATTCCGACTGTCGACTCGGTGAAGAATTGGCAAATGTTGTTCTTCTACGTGCGCAACGAGAATCCGGGCTTCGACCGGATCAACCTGCCGGAGTACAATCCGGCTCCTCCAGTCGGCCGGATCAACTGGGGCTACAACGCCCGCACGACGGACCCGGACGCTGAGGTGAGCCAGCTCTGGGACTTCCAGGGGCCGCCGTCGGCGGGACTGCCGAGGACCTCCTCTGCATCGTCGCCGAGCGCCGGGTGCTGCCGCTTCAGCTGCGCACCCACAAGATTGGGCACATGTCCGGCTTGTTCGATCCGACCCGGACGTCCAAGGTGGGGATCAACAAGGCCCAGGTGGCCCGCCGGGTGAACAACATCACCAAGGCCAACATGCCGGAAGACTGGAACTACGGGCTGGCACCCCGCAACCGGGACTTGCCGCCTGAGCTGGTAAGTTTGTTGTTTTGGCCGATTTCCGGCTTGCGGCTGCGTGGCCGACTTCACTCTTCGCCGGCTTCCGGCTTGCTTATATTTCTTCTGCCTTCTAGCTCTTCGACCGCCAGAACGTTGAGGACGGCGACCTGGCGACAAGGAGGTGGACGCCGGATCACGCCGATCCGGCTGACCAAGCCGGCGACCAGGCCGGCGATGACGATCTGCCGTAGGCGCGACCAAGGCGGCCAAGGGGAGCACAATCCGCCCCCTTCGCGGAGCAGCGGACGACGAGGCGGCGACGTCCACCACGGGGCCGATCCCCGCAGTGCCTCTGCGCGCGAGGCCGCCTAGCGCCACGGCGACTTCGGCGCCCAAGGGGAAGAAACGGGTCGGCGACCCCCGCTCCACCGTCGCCTTGGAGGCGAAGGTGAAGAAACAGCGCCGGCAGCAGCCGAAGAAGGTTCCGGAGCAGGCCGGGTAAGTTCTCTTCTCTTCTTGTTTGATTCCTTTTCTTTCCTTCTCTTTATACTCATCTTTTCTTATTTGCTCGGCTAGGGCTCCCATCAAGTTCACCCAGGGCGGCGGCTCCCGGCAGGCTCCCCGTATTGTTTCGCCGCCTCCGCGGCAGAGGAGGGAGTCGACGCCGCAGCCTTCGGCGCGCGCGCCCACGCCACCGGTCGTTGTGCCGCTGCGGGTACTCCGCCTCCCGCGGGCGCCTTCTTTCGATGTGCCTTTGGCTTCAGCGCCTGGCCGCGGCGCACGGGGCGAGCCGACGAGCCAGCCGACACTGGACGACATGTTCCCGCGCCGCACTCGTCTTCTGGACCCAGCGGCTGGAGCTGGCAGGGCATGCCGCTGCGGCCGGAGCCGCAGCCGGCGGGGCTGCGCCGCCTGCGACCGGAGTCGGAGCGGGCCCAGCGTGGTGGTGTTGGAGGAGAGCCCGGAGGGGGCACCTCAGGCGCCGGAGACGGCTGCCTCGACCGGGCCGACTGCTTCGCCCGGAGCGCCTCCACCTCCGGAGCCGACAAGGGAGGAGCCGGCCAGGCAGGAGCCGGCAAGGGACGAGCCGGCGCGCATGGGGGACACCGGCTCGCGCGCGCTGGTGAGGATGGAGGGCCCGTCGGCGCCGTTGGAGGGCCTTCATGTGGCTAAGGGCGCTCGGCTTCTGCACGTGGCGTCCGCCTCCGACTCCAGCCTTGGCTCGGCTGGCACTATGGAGCAGGCGTGGCTCAACGTGGACTCCTACGAGGTGACCAGTCGGGAGGGGAACCCAGGCCAGGCGTCGGTGAAGATGTTCTTCTCCGACTTCCAGGCCAACCTCAAGGCCAGGGCTGCTGAGACCGCGGCCAACCTCGCCAAGGTGGAGGAAGCCAACAAGGTAAGCACTTCGTCTTTTTTGCAATTTGGTTATCATCCTGGTAGCCCTCCGAGGCATGGGCCGGCTGCTTGGAGCCGGTCCGGGTTTCGTCTAGTTGACCGATTCTCTTTTTCCTTAGGCGGTTACGGAGCGGCGTACTAAGCTGTACAACCGCGTCGTGACCCGCTACCACAAGGCCAAGCTTGAGCGGGCCGACTTGGCTCGCGAGCTGGAGGCCGTCAAGGGTAAGGTCTTGTTCCTTCCGACTTGATTTCTTTTTTCTTTGATCTTGTTTGGCTGACGCCTTTTCCGGCTGTCTTGCAGCTGAAGCCGCCAGGGTCCCGCAGCTGGAGGCGGACCTTCGGGCCGCGCGTCAGTGCGCCGAGAGCGAGGAGCGGGCCGGCCGCTGCCGCCAAGCTCAAGGTGGCTGATGGGGAGCTGCGGCTGCGCCGGCTTGAGGAGAACCACCTCAAGGAGCTTGCCCTCCTCAGGACGGCTGAGAAGGAGAAGGTGGACGACCTGAGCAAGCGGCTGACTGAGGTTGCGCTTCAGGAGGAGGTGACCACCAAGTCCGCGGAGCTGTCGGCCACCGCCAAACGCTGGGTGGAGGAGATTGGCGCGCTTGATCGCGGCTTGTCGGGTAGTGCCTTTATTTTTCTCTTCCCTTTGCCGGCTTTCAGCTGTCGGCTGCCGGCTTGGGCAGGCGGCCGGCAGCGGAAACTTTGGTTTTTTCGCTATCTCCCTCTTTGAGCTGGGGGCAGTCGGCTCGTGCCGGCTGCCGTCCGTCTTACTTTAGAGCTTCGGAATCTCCTTCTTCGGATTGGGGACAGTCGGCTCTTGCCGGCTGCCGCCAGGCCTACTTTAGGACTTCGAAAATTCGCATTTTTCAGCTTTTTTCGGCTTTGACAGATTTCTGACGCACTTTTCCTTTGCAGCGGCCTTCCCGGAAGCGCAGGATGCGGCGTTAGCGGCCGTTGGTGTTGCGCGCGAGGCTAGGAGGCGGGCGACTGGCGAGGGCAGCGCGGAGTACTTCACCATGGAAGACTACATGGCATCCATGGCCGCCCGCGTCGAGCCTATCACCAAGCTCGGCTGGGAGCTCCGGAAGGCTGCTGAGGAGCTGATCCAGATGCTGTGGCCAGTGGAGACGTTGTCGCAGGATCTCTCCAACCTCATCGCCTGGCTGGAGCGGGCGCCGGATCGCTTCCTCGACTGGAAGGAGTCTGCCACGCGCGCTGGAGCCGACATGGCGCTGTCCTTCGTCCTCTCCTGGTACAGCGAGGTGGACCTTGGGCAGCTTGAGTATCGGCGGGCCGGCGTGGAGGATGCTCTCCCGGCTGAGATCAAGACAGCCCGGCTCGCCCGTGCCTGCGCCATCGCCGACTTCGTCGACAAGGGCCTCTTCATCCCGGACCCGAACCCGCCGTCTGAAGACGAGGATGAGGAGATGGAAGACGAGGAGGCGGAAGACGTGCCTGAGGATGACCCGGCAGCCGGCTCCGCTGATGCTCCTCCGGCTGGTCCTCCTCCAGCCGGTGCTTAGTTTACCTGTCTTTAGGTGTTGCTTTTGCCAAGACAATTCGTTAAATCCCCGGAATGCCGGGTGCATATGTATGAATATTGTTATCCTTTTATTATGTCACACTTTTAATGTGTTTGTTAATCATTTGTGTGCCGACTTGCTTTCTTTCGACTTGTTCGCTTTTTCCCATCCGCCCCACTCTTTGGCTTTGCTCTTGCCGATCGTACGTCCGACTTGCGATCCGTCGCCGGATCAAGAGCGGGCCGCTGGGTGAGGCCGACAGTATTTCAGTCGAACGAGCCGAGTTCGGCAATCCGGCACTTTTATGAAAAGTTATAAGTCAATTCGCTTTCACTCTTTCCCTTAGTCGTCTTTCGTGTGCCGGCCTCCTAGGCCTTACTCCCGCCAGCCGAACAGCCGGGTTGCGGTCTGTAGCTGGATCGGAAGCGGGCTGTCGGAAACCGGATCACGTTACTTAGCCGGCCGCGTGAGAGGGTGTAAGCCAACTGGCAAAACAAAGTAGAGTACGCGAAAAACTTGTCGGAAACGGCGCTCTTGGCGCATGCTTTTTCATAGCTTACAAAAGGAGTACAAGGGATACATACATTCCTGCTCTCAAGTGTAAAATGGGCGGAGCAAGTTGACATTCCAGGGACGTTTAGTCTCCTCGTCAGCCTTGTCCGGCTTGTTTTCTCTAGCCTCTTGGGCATCTATGAGATAGTAGGAATCATTGCCTACTGCCTTGCTCACGATGAAGGGACCCTCCCATGGGGATGACAGTTTATGCTGTCCGGCTGTCCGTTGGATCAGCCGGAGCACTAGGTCTCCTTCTCGGAATGCTAAGGGCTGGACCTTCCGGCTGTGATAGCGTCGGAGGCTCTGCTGGTAAATAGTAGATCTAGACGTGGCCAGCAGCCGGGCCTCTTCGACCAGGTCGACTTCATCTTCGCGAGCTTCTTTGGCTTCGGCTTCTGTGTAGAGCTTGATCCTTGGCGCGTCGTGCTCGATATCAGTCGGCAGGACGGCTTCGGCCCCGTATACGAGGAAAAACGGTGTGAAGCCGACTGAGCGATTTGTAGTTGTTCGCAGGCTCCACAGCACATTGGGCAGCTCTTCAATCCAGCAGTCGGCCGCTCGCTCGAGCGGCTCCACCAGCCGGGGCCGGATGCCGGCTAGGACCAGGCCGTTAGCCTTCTCCACTTGTCCGTTAGACTCCGGGTGCGCCACAGAGATAGGGCCATCCGGATCCCCATTTCCCCGCAATAGCGAGAGAAGATGCCTTGGGAGAAGTTGCTGCCGTTGTCGGTGATGATGCTGTGGGGGTAGCCGTATCTCACAATGATTTCCTTGAGGAATGTGACGGCTGTGGAGCCATCCAGCTTCTTGATTGGCTTGGCTTCGATCCACTTGGTGAACTTGTCAATCATCACCAAGAGATGTGTCATGCCACCTCGCGCTGTTCTGAACGGGCCCACCATGTCCAAGCCCCATACGGCAAACGGCCATGTGATGGGGATGGTTTTCAAGGCGGAAGCCGGCAAGTGCCTCTTCTTTGCGAAGCGTTTGGCAGCCGTTGCACTTCTTCACCAGTTCTTCTGCGTCTCGAGCGCGTCGGCCAGTAAAAACCATGCCGGAAAGCTTTGGCCACTATGGCTCTGGATGAGGCGTGATGTCCGCACTCTCCTTGATGGATTTCCCGTAGGAGTTCAATCCCTTCAGCCGGCTGATGTCTACTTCCCCCTCCTTTTCCTGTAGACAGTGTTGGGCCTCCAAGAGCAGAGTTTGTAGAACAGCAGCAAGTTTTCCCTTAAGTGGATCACCCAAGGTTTATCGAACTCAGGGAGGAAGAGGTCAAAGATATCCCTCTCATGCAACCCTGCAACCACAAAGCAAGAAGTCTCTTGTGTCCCCAAAACACCTAATAGGTGCACTAGTTCGGCGAAGAGATAGTGAAATACAGGTGGTACGAATATATATGAGCAGTAGCAACGGTGCCAAAAAATAGCTTGCGCGTGTAGTTGATGGTGGTAGTATTGCGGCAGTAGTAACACAGTGAAACAAGCAGCGATAGTAGCAGTATTTAGGAACAAGGCCTAGGGATTAGACTTTCACTAGTGGACACTCTCAACATTGATCACATAAGAGAATAGATAAATGCATACTCTACACTCTTGTTGGATGATGAACACATTGCGTAGGATTACACGAACCCTCAATGCCGGAGTTAACAAGCTCCACAATTCAATGTTCATATTTAAGTAACCTTAGAGTGTAAGATAGATCAATTCGACTAAACCAAGTACTAACATAGCATGCACATGTCACCTTCATGCATATGTAGGAGGAATAGATCACATCAATACTATCATAGCAATAGTTAACTTCGCAATCTACAAGAGATCATGATCATAGCATAAACCAAGTACTAACACGGATGCACACATGTCACCATTACATCGTGTAGGAGGAATAAAACTACTTTAATAACATTGCTAGAGTAGCACATAGATAAATTGTGATACAAATACATTGCAATCATAAAGAGATATAAATAAGCACCTCACTATGCCATTCATCGGTGAATAAGTATTCTGTGAAATATAGCCTAAGAGACCCACACGGTGCACACACTGTCACCTTTACACACGTGGGACAAGGAGTCTCCGGAGATCACATAAGTAAAACTCACTTGACTAGCATAACGACATCTAGATTACAAGCATCATCATATGAATCTCAATCATGTAAGGCAGCTCATGAGATTATTGTATTGAAGTACATAGGAGAGATGAACCACATAGCTACCGGTACAGCCCCGAGCCTCGATGGAGAACTACTCCTCCTCATGGGAGCAGCAGCGGTGATGAAGATGGCGGTGGAGATGGCAGCGGTGTCGATGGAGAAGCCTTCCGGGGGCACTTCCCCGTTCCGGCGGCGTGCCGGACAGACTCTGTCCCCCGGATCTTGGCCTCGCGATGGCGGCGGCTTTGAAAGGTTTCGTAGGTTTCGTCGAACGTATCGGGGTTTCGCGACGGAGGCTTTAAATAGGCGAAGAGGCGGCGCGGAGGGTCGAAGGGGTGCCCACACCATAGGGTGGTGCGGGGCCCCCCTGGCCGCGCCGGCCTGTGGTTTGGTGGGCCTGTGCCCCCTCCCTGGTGGCTCTCGGGTGTAGGGGTGGACTAACGAGCTGCTCGGATCGTTAAGGCTCGGTTCGTTAAGCTCGTGATCGTTAAGACTTGAATCGTTAAGCTCGTTAAGAATAACGAGCTGAAATCATTGTTCGGCTCGACTCGTTATGTTCTTGCGAGCGCTCGCGAGCAGCTCGTTAAGGATCGTTAAGGAGGCAATGAAAAACAAACATGTGTGCATTGCCTGGTGAGGAAGAGAGAAAGCATATGTTTTTAGATCCTGATGTGGGACTTTCAAGCATGGTTAAAGAACACTATTTTGCTTGGCTCCTTCCTGCCAAATATTTGAGATAACTAAAGTCACTCGCAGTCAAAACTGCTGAAGCCTAGCTTGTTACCGATCTTAACGAGTAGCTCACGAAGATAGTTGGCTCGATTGTTTAGCTCGTTAACCTTAACGAGCAAAAACTGATGCTCAGCTCGGCTCGTTAACAAAACGAGCTGAGCTCAAACGAGTCGAGCAAACAAGCACTCATTTAACTCGCCGAGCTTCGAGCTTTTTGTCCAGCCCTACTCGGGTGTTCTGGATGCTTCCGGGCAAATAGGAACCTGGGCGTTGATTTCGTCCAATTCTGAGAATATTTCGTTACTAGGATTTCTGAAACCAAAAACAGCGAAACAGGCACCACTTCGGCATCTTGTTAATAGGTTAGTTCCGGAAAATGCACGAATATCACATAAAGTGTGCATAAAACATGTAGATAACATCAATAATGTGGCATGGAACACAAGAAATTATCGATACGTCGGAGACGTATCAGCATCCCCAAGCTTAGTTCTGCTCGTCCCGAGCAGGTAAAACGATAACACGATAATTTCTGGAGTGACATGCCATCATAACCTTGATCATACTATTTGTAAAGCATATGTAGTGAATGCAGCGATCAAAACAATGTATATGACATGAGTAAACAAGTGAATCATAAAGCAAAGACTTTTCATGAATAGCACTTCAAGACAAGCATCAATAAGTCTTGCATAAGAGTTAACTCATAAAGCAATAATTTATAGTAAAAGCATTGAAGCAACACAAAGGAAGATTAAGTTTCAGCGGTTGCTTTCAACTTGTAACATGTATATCTCATGGATGTTGTCAACATAGAGTAATATAATAAGTGCAATAAGCAAATATGTAGGAATCAATGCACAGTTCACACAAGTGTTTGCTTCTTGAGGTGGAGAGAAATAGGTGAACTGACTCAACATTGAAAGTAAAAGAATGGTCCTCCATAGAGGAAAAGCATCGATTGCTATATTTGTGCTAGAGCTTTGATTTTGAAAACATGAAACAATTTTGTCAACGGTAGTAATAAAGCATATGTATCATGTAAATTATATCTTACAAGTTGCAAGCCTCATGCATAGTGTACTAATAGTGCCCGCACCTTGTCCTAATTAGCTTGGACTACCGGATCATCGCAATGCACATGTTTTAACCAAGTGTCACAAAGGGGTACCTCTATGCCGCCTGTACAAAGGTCTAAGGAGAAAGCTCGCATTGGATTTCTCGCTATTGATTATTCTCAACTTAGACATCCATACCGGGACAACATAGACAACAGATAATGGACTCCTCTTTTATGCATAAGCATGTAACAACAATTAATAATTTTCTCATATGAGATTGAGGATATTTGTCCAAAACTGAAACTTCCACCATGGATCATGGCTTTAGTTAGCGGCCCAATGTTCTTCTCTAACAATATGCATGCTTAACCATAAGGTGGTAGATCTCTCTTACTTCAGACAAGACGAACATGCATAGCAACTCACATAAAATTCAACAAAGAGTAGTTGATGGCGTCCCCAGTGAACATGGTTATCGCACAACAAGCAACTTAATAAGAGATAAAGTGCATAATTACATATTCAATACCACAATAGTTTTTAAGCTATTTGTCCCATGAGCTATATATTGCAAAGGTGAATGATGGAATTTTAAAGGTAGCACTCAAGCAATTTACTTTGGAATGGCGGAAAATACCATGTAGTAGGTAGGTATGGTGGACACAAATGGCATAGTGGTTGGCTCAAGTATTTTGGATGCATGAGAAGTATTCCCTCTCGATACAAGGTTTAGGCTAGCAAGGCTTATTTGAAACAAACACAAGGATGAACCGGTGCAGCAAAACTCACATAAAAGACATATCGAAAACATTATAAGACTCTACACCATCTTCCTTGTTGTTCAAACTCAATACTAGAAATTATCTAGACCTTAGAGAAACGAAATATGCAAACCAAATTTTAGCATGCTCTATGTATTTCTTCATTAATGGGTGCAAAGCATATGATGCAAGAGCTTAAACATGAGCACAACAATTGCCAAGTATCACATTATCCAAGACATTATAGCAATTACTACATGTATCATTTTCCAATTCCAACCATATAACAATTTAACGAAGAAGAAACTTCGCCATGAATACTATGAATAGAAACTAAGGACATACTTGTCCATATGCTACAGCGGAGCGTGTCTCTCTCCCACAAAGTGAATGCTAGGATCCATTTTATTCAAACAAAACAAAAACAAAAACAAACCGACGCTCCAAGCAAAGCACATAAGATGTGATGGAATAAAAATATAGTTTCAGGGGAGGAACCTGATAATATTGTCGATGAAGAAGGGGATGCCTTGGGCATCCCCAAGCTTAGACGCTTGAGTCTTCTTGAAATATGCAGGGGTGAATCACCGGGGCATCCCCAAGCTTAGAGCTTTCACTCTCCTTGATGGTAGTATATCATCCTCCTCTCTTGACCCTTGAAAACTTCCTCCACACCAAACTCAAAACAAACTCATTAGAGGGTTAGTGCATAATAAAAATTCACATGTTCAGAGGTGACACAATCATTCTTAACACTTCTGAACATTGCCCAAAGCTACTGGAAGGTAATGGAACAAAGAAATCCACCCAACACAGCGAAAGAAGCAATGCGAAATAAAAGGTAGAATCTGTCAAAACAGAACAGTCCGTAAAGACGAATTTTAAAATAGCACCAGACTTGCTCAAATGAAAATGCCCAAATTGAATGAAAGTTGTGTACATATCTGAGGATCATGCACGTAAATTGGCATAATTTTCTGAGCTACCTACAGAGAGGCAGGTCAGAATTCGTGACAGCAAAGAAATCTGAAACTGCGCAGTAATCCAAATCTAGTATGAACTTTACTATCAACGACTTTACTTGGCACAACAAAATCACAAAACTAAGATAAGGAGAGGTTGCTACAGTAGTAAACAACTTCCAAGACACAAATATAAAACAAAGTACTGTAGCAAAATAATACATGGGTTATCTCCCAAGAAGTTCTTTCTTTATAGCCATTAAGATGGGCTCAGCAGTTTTAATGATGCACTTGCAAGAAATAGTATTTGAAGCAAAAGAGAGTATCAAGAAGCAAATCCAAAACATATTTAAGTCTAACATGCTTCCTATGAAAAGGAACCTTGTACACAAATAAATTCATGAAGAGCAAAATGACAAGATCAGGAAGATAAAACAAGTGTAGCTTCAAAAATTTCAGCACATAGAGAGGCATTTTAGTAACATGAAAATTTCTACAACCATATTTTCCTCTCTCATAATAATTTTCAGAGGCATCATGAACAAACTCAACAATATAAGTATCACATAAAACATTCTTATCATGAGCTACATGCATAAAAGTATCATTACTCTCCACATAAGCATAATCAATTTTATTAGTTGTAGTGGGAGCAAATTCAACAAAGTAGCTATCATTATTATTCTCATCATCAAATATAGGAGGCATAGTATCATCAAAGTAAATTTCCTCCTCAATGCTTGGTGGACTAAAAATATCATGCTCATCAAAGCCAGCTTCCCCAAGCTTAGAATTTTCCATATCATTAGCAACAATGGTGTTCAAAGCGTTCATACTAATATTACTACCAGCATGCAAATAAGATTCCATAGGTTTTTTAATTTTCGCATCAAACAATCCATGTTTTAAATCAGGAAATAGAATAAGAAGCTCATTCTTGTCCATTATGCCAAACTAGTGTAAACAAGAAACAAAAAGATGCAATTGCGGATCTAAAGGAAATAGCTTCGAGTACTTACAACGGCGAAAATAGCTTAGTAGCGAGATCGGAGTGTGAGTACCTTTTACCTTTCCTCCCCGCAACGGCGCCAGAAAATAGCTTGATGTCTACTTCCCCCTCCTTTTCACGTAGAGTGTTGGGCCTCCAAGAGCGAGAGGTTTGTAGAACAGACAAGTTTTCCCTTAAGTGGATCACCCAAGGTTTATCGAACTCGGGGAGGAAGAGGTCAAAGATATCCCTCTCATGCAACCACAAAGCACAAAGCAAGAAGTCTCTTGTGTCCCCAACACACCTAATAGGTGCACTAGTTCGGCGAAGAGATAGTGAAATACAGGTGGTATGAATATATATGAGCAGTAGCAACGGTGCCAGAAAATAGCTTGCTGGCGTGTTTGATGGTGGTAGTATTGCAGCAGTAGTAACACAGTAAAACAGTAAACAAGCAGTAATAGCAGTGATATTTAGGAACAAGGCCTAGGGATTAGACTTTCACTAGTGGACACTCTCAACATTGATCACATAACAGAATAGATAAATGCATACTCTACACTCTTGTTGGATGATGAACACATTGCGTAGGATTACACGAACCCTCAATGCCGGAGTTAACAAGCTCCACAATTCAATGTTCATATTTAAGTAACCTTAGAGTGTAAGATAGATCAATTCGACTAAACCAAGTACTAACATAGCATGCACACTGTCACCTTCATGCACATGTAGGAGGAATAGATCACATCAATACTATCATAGCAATAGTTAACTTCGCAATCTACAAGAGATCATGATCATAGCATAAACCAAGTACTAACACGGATGCACACATTGTCACCATTACATCGTGTAGGAGGAATAAAACTACTTTAATAACATTGCTAGAGTAGCACATAGATAAATTGTGATACAAATACATTGCAATCATAAAGAGATATAAATAAGCACCTCACTATGCCATTCATCAGTGAATAAGTATTCTGTGAAATATAGCCTAAGAGACCCACACGGTGCACACACTGTCACCTTTACACACGTGGGACAAGGAGTCTCCGGAGATCACATAAGTAAAACTCACTTGACTAGCATAACGACATCTAGATTACAAGCATCATCATATGAATCTCAATCATGTAAGGCAGCTCATGAGATTATTGTCTTGAAGTACATAGGAGAGAGATGAACCACATAGCTACGGGTACAGCCCCGAGCCTCGATGGAGAACTACTCCCTCCTCATGGGAGCAGCAGCGGTGATGAAGATGGCGGTGGAGATGGCAGCGGTGTAGATGGAGAAGCCTTAGGGGCACTTCCCCGTTCGAGCGGCGTGCGAAACAGAGACTCCTGTCCCCGGATCTTGGCCTCACGATGGCGGCGCTTTGAAAGGTTTCGTGGGTTTCGTCGAACGTATCGGTGTTCGCGATGGAGGCTTTAAATAGGCGAAGAGGCGGCGCCGAGGGTCGAAGGGGTGCCCACACCATAGGGTGGCGCGGGCCCCCCTGGCCGCGCCGGCGTGGTTTGGTGGGCCTGTGCCCCCTCCCTGGTGGCTCTCGGGTGTTGGATGCTTCCGGGCAAAATAGGAACAGGCGTTGATTTCGTCCAATTCCGAGAATATTTCGTTACTAGGATTTCTGAAACCAAAAACAGCAGAAAGGAACGGCACTTCGGCATCTTGTTAATAGGTTAGTTCCAGAAAATGCACGAATATCACATAAAGTGTGCATAAAACATGTAGATAACATCAATAATGTGGCATGGAACACAAGAAATTATCGATACGTTGGAGACGTATCACCGGCTCGACGCACCGCTGGAACACCCCACTTACGCTGCGTTTGTACAGCTGGTGGTTGATGATTGTATAGGCCTTGGCCCTTCTCTCAATCTGCTTGGCCTGGACTCTATCATCAGGCAGCACACCGTCGGTGAGGTAGGAGAGGAATTCTTGTGCCCATGAAGGCGCATCTTATCTCGAATACGCTAACCAACAAGGCCTCCTGCGTGGGAGCCGGATTCGACTGCATGGTCGCCGGGTTCGGCTTGCTGGCCGGGCGGGTTCAGCTTGCTAGCCCCCGAGTTTGGCGATGAAGCCCCGGGTTGGACTGAGAAGTCCCCGGGTTCGGCATGGTAGCCGGCGGGTTTGGCTTGTTAGCCCCCGACTTGGCGATGAAGCCCCCGGGTTCGGCTGAGCAGCCCCCGGGTCAGCCGGCACGAATATTGAATCCGAGTCCGGTGACGGTGTGATGGACGGCTTCTTGAGAACCGCCAAGGCAACACCCGGCGGAATGGCTTGCCGGGTTGAGCCAATCTTGGACAAGGCGTCAGCCGCCTCGTTGTTTGCCCGTGGCACATGGTGGAATTCGCAGCCGTCGAAGAAGCCGGATAGCTGCTGGACGTGGAAGCGGTACGAGGCCATGTTGGCGTCCTTCGCATCCCAGTCGCCAGACGCTTGCTGTATAACCAAGTCGGAGTCGCCGAAGCAAAGTATGCGACGCACGCCGGTCTCCTTGGCCAGCTTCAGCCCATGAATGAGCGCTTCATACTCCGCCACATTGTTGGATGCGGCGAGTGGATTGCAGGACGTAGTCCAATCGGTCTCCCTTGGGAGAAGTGATGACGATGCCGGCTCCCAAGCCGTTGCGCATCTTCGAGCCGTCAAAGTGCAGCTTCCAATGTGTGGAATCCGGCACAGGCGGTAGGTACTGTATCTCGGCCCAGTCGACGAAGAAGTCCGCGAGGATCTGCGACTTGATGGCCGTGCGGGCCTCGTAGAGGATGGTGTGGGCGGCCAGCTCCAGAGCCCACTTGGCAACCCGGCCATTGGCGTCCTTGCTGCCGATGATTTCCGCCAAGGGCGCTGTGGCAACTACCTTGATGGGGTGCTCTTGGAAGTAATGCTTGAGCTTCTTGGCCGCCATGTACACGCCGTAGGTGACCTTCAGTAGTGGGGGTAGCTTCGACGGAGAGCACCGCTTAGGTAGTAGACGGGCGGACTTGCTCCCTGCCGGTTTCTTTGCGCTCCACCACCAGGACAACGCTAACCACTCGATTGGTGGCTGCGATGTACAACATCGGCTCCATTGGCCGGCGTTGCGAGGATTGGCGCGGTTGAGAGCACGCGCTTTAAGTCACGGAAGGCTTCATCCGCTGTGGTGACCAGATGAACTTGTCCGACTTCTTCAGCAATTGGTACAAGGGCGTGCCTTCTCCCCCAGCCGGCGATGAAGCGGCTCAAGGAGGCCAGGCAGCCAGTGAACTTCTGGACGTCCTTGAGGCACTGCGGCAGTTCCATCTTCTCCAGGGCAATGATCTTCTCCGGGTTGGCTTCGATCCCTCGCTGAGAGATGAGGTAGCCAAGGAGCTGGCCAGACGGCACGCCGAATGTGCACTTGGCCGGGTTGAGCTTCATCCGGAATCTTCGCAGATTGGTGAAGGTTTCTCTCAGATCATCAAGGAGGGTAGTCGTCTCCTTGGTCTTTACAACGACATCATCCACATATGCGTGAACGTTTGCCGATTTGATCCTGCAAGCATTTTTGCATGCACCTTTGATAGGTGGCGCCTGCATTTTTCAAGCCGAACGGCATAGTCGTGTAGCAATAAGCCCCATACGGGGTAATGAACGAAGTCTTTATTTGATCATCCGGATTCAAAGGAATGTGGTAGCCTGAATAGGCATCTAGAAAAGACAACAGTTCACGGCCGTTCGAGTCTATGACTTGATCTATGCGCGGCAGGGGGAAGGGATCCTTCGGGCACGCTTTGTTCAGGCTGGTGAGTCGATACACATGCGCCAGGAGCCGTTCTTCTTCAAAACCAGGACCGGGTTCGCCAACCAGTCCGGGTGCAGCACTTCCATGATGAAGCCGGCTGCCAGCAGCCGGGCGATTTCTTCACCGATGGCCTTCCTTCTTTCTTCGGCGAAGCGCCTGAGAGGCTGCTTCACCGGCTTGGCTTCAGGCCGGACGTGGAGGTGGTGCTCAGCCAACTCCCTCGGCACACCCGGCATGTCTCTTGGAGTCCATGCAAAGATGTCCCGATTCTCACGGAGGAAGCTGGTGAGCTCGCTTTCCTATTTCTTGCTCAAGCCGGCACCGATGGTGACGTACTTGTCCGCTGCGCCGGGTCCAGCAGATCTTCTTGGTGTTGGGCTGGTGAGTCGTCCCAGCCGGGTTGCCCGCAGCCGGCATGTCCGTCTGCGTGGCCTTGGCGAGGGCGACGGCGTCGTGGATGAGCTGCTTCTCGGTGGCGATGACCAGCGTCTGGGCCATCTTGGAGCTGCATGGTGCAGTCCATGGAGCGGCGGTAGTCGCCGTATGATGACCCCTTTAGGGCCAGGCAGCTTCATCTTCAGGTACCCATAGTGGGGCACCGCCATGAACTTGGTCAGGGCCGGCCTGCCCAGGAGCGCGTGGTAGGGACTGACGAGGTCCACCACCTCGAACTCGATCTTCTCGGTGCGGAAGTGATCCGGCTTCCGAACATCACCTCCAGCGTGATCCGGCGATCGGCTGGCAGCAATGGCCCGGCACGATGCCATGGAAGACGGTGGGGGTGGGGCGCAGCTCGGCTTCTTGGATGCCTAGCTTGCGGGCGGTGTCACGGTAGAGGATGTTGATGCTGCTGCCGCCGTCGATGAGGACGCACGCTGCGCCGAGTCGTGCCAATGGTGGGGTCGAGGACCATGGCGTAGCTGCCCGGCCGGCAGGACAGGTGTGTCGCAGCGATCAAAGGTGATGGCCTGCTCTGACCAGTTTAGGTACTGGGGGACCGGCGGTATGACCGCGTAGACCTCGAGGGAACGGCTCTGCTGGCTCATCTTTTCCTCGGGCTCGGAAGTGAAGATGATGTAGGTAGCATCTTCGGCCAGATATCGGCCATGGTGCACTTGGTTAGCCTCGTGGTGCTCGAGGTTGGCGTTCTGCGCCGGCTTGGCCACCCGGCCCGCCGGCTGGAGGGGGCGAGGGTGGAGGCGGGAGTGGTTCGCCGCTTGTCAGCCGCTTCATGAAGTGGCAGTCGCGGGTGGTGTGGTTGGAGGGGTTTTTGCCGCTGTGGTACTTGCACGGCGAGTCGAGCATCTGCTCAAAGGTGTACTTCGGCTTCCATTGCCGGTCCCCTTCGGCGGCGGCTGCCGCCTGCCGCGTTGTCGCCACGGCTGCCACATGGGCGGAGCCGTACCGGCGGTCGGCTTGGACGCTTGCCGCGGTAGTTGTCCCGCCGGCTGCCATGAGAGGCGCCGTCTGCCGGCTTGTGCTCGGCCGAATTGTGGTGGTCCCGCCTGGAGGGAGCCGGCGTTGGTTCAGCCGTCGCCTTGTCGGCTTCTTCAGCCAGCGCGTACTTGTCGGCAATGGCCATGAGGGAGGCCATGGACTTGGGCTCGCTGCGGCGCAGCTTGTGCCACAGCATGGTGTTGGGCCGGCAGCCGCCCATGAAGAAGCTGATGGCCTGGATCTCGTGCACGCCCTCGCAGGAGTTGTGCATCTCGCACCAGCGCGTCAGGTACGCGCGATCCATCTCGTCCGGGTCCTGCTTGCACATCTCTAGCTGCTGGGGGCGACCCGGCCGGCGATAGGTGCCGGTGAAGTTGCTGATGAAGGCCTCCTCGAAATCAAGCCAGCCGTTGATGCTGCCGGCTGGCAGGTTGTTGAGCCAGGTGCGGGCGGAGCCGACCAGCATCAGGGGTATCGCACCGCCCAGCGCTTGTTGCCTCTGGAGATGCCGACTGCGGTGGAGTAGTCCTGCAGCCAGTCCTCCGGCTTGGCGGTGCCGTCGTACTTGGGCGTGTCGCGGGGGAGCTGGAAGCCGTCGAGCATGGGCTCGTTGGCGATGCGGGGCCAAGCGGGGCAAGCCGGCGCCTCTTCTTCCGCGATGCGGGATTCGACCAGCCGATCGAGGCGGTCTCTGGCATCGGTGGGCTCGATGCGGGGGCCCAGCCTGGAACGTGCCGGCTGGCGAGTGCCGGCTCGCTCTGGGGCCGGCCTATGCTGGCGCCTTGGCGCCGCCTGCTCGGAGTCATGCTCCTGGTTCCGGCTTGGTGGTGGCCGGCTGCGGCCGCTATGGCCGCTGTTCAGCCGGCTTGTCCGGCTTGAACCTGCGCGTGTGTCGCGAGTCTCTGTGCCGGCTTGGTGCGGGCGAGCGGACTCGGCCGTGTCCCCGTGGGGGTCCTTGCTGTTGCTGCAGCAGCGCGGACGGGAGGGCTTTCGGGCACCATACCTGGGGTCCTTGGTCTGCTCAGTGCAGCCCGGCACAGGTCAGCTACGCGCTGCGTCGGCGGTGCAGCTCTTCTCCTTCGAGGAGGGCCAGCTCCTTCGCAGCGGCTTCGGCTGCGAGGATGTTCTTGTCGGGGGTGTTGTAGACGGGTAGCTCCGTGGACGGAGCCGGCGCTTCCGCGCCGTCGCGCTCGATTCGGCGCCTAGGCCGCCTCCTCACCGGCGGATCATGCCGGCTCGGCTGGGGTTGTTGCCGCCTGGCGTGAAGCCATGGGCGTGCTCGTACTCGCGTGGGTGATGGCCAGGCGCGGCGGTAGCCAGCGCGTCAGCCTGCTGGAGGAGGAGCTGGCGATGCGCCTCCAGGTCCGCCTCGACGGTGGTGGCGTCGCCGCCTGCGGTGAGCGGAGAGCTCAGCTTTGCCCGGACTTCGTCCAGCCGGGACGGTGGCGGGGGCGCCTTTGGGCCCGAGCCGGAGGCGTTGGGGTCGACGTTGCGCTCCAAGTTGGGGCCGCGGATGCGCGTGGACTTGATGGGGGGCTCCTCGCCAGCCATCATGACTTGCACGACGGCGGGGGTGGCGGGAGCGTGATGACCCACAAGTATAGGGGGTGTATCGTAGTATTTTCGATAAGTAAGAATGTCGATCCCAACGAGGAGCAGAAGGTTTTGACAAGCAGTTTCGATGAAGGATTCACTGTAAATGCTCACGAGATAAGTATTCGGGGGTTTTGATGTGATTGAATAAAGTACGAGTAAGTAAAATGCGAGAGTAACAATTGCAGCGAGTGGCCCAATCCTTTTTAGCACAAAGGACAAGCCGGTTTGTTTACTTATAATGACCAAGCGTTCTCGAGGACACACGGGATTTTAGTCTAGTGCTTTCGCTACATACGGCTAAATAATCTTCATTGTTATGATAAGTGTTGTGTGGGTGAACCTATGCTAATGTACCGCCCTTCCTAGGACTAATACATACTTGTGATTATACCCCTTGCAAGCATCCGCAACTACAAGAAAGTAATTAAGAATAAATCTAACCACAGCCTTAAACTCGAGATCCTGCGATCCCTCCTGCATCGATATACCAATGGGGGTTTAGGTTTCTGTCACTCCGGCAACCCCGCAATTGGCAAACAGTACAAGATGCATTCCCCTAGGCCCATAAATGGTGAAGTGTCATGTAGTCGACGTTCACATGACACCACTAGAAGAATAACACCACAACTTAAATATCATACCATTGAATATTACTCAACCATAGTTCACTACTAACATTTAGACTTCACCCATGTCCTCAAGAACTAAACGAACTACTCACGAGACATCATATGGAACATGATCAGAGGTGATATGATGATGAATAACAATCTGAACATAAACTTGGTTCAATGGTTTCACTCAATAGCATCAACAACAAGTAGAGATCGATACCGGGAGAGTTTCCCCTATCAAACAATCAAGATCAAACCCAAATTGCTACGGCGGTGACGGTGTCCAGCGGTGGAGACGGCGGTGATGATGGTGATGGTGATGATGTCCAGCTCGATGACGGTGACGATGGGCGATTTCCCCCTCCCAGGGAATTTCCCGGCGGATTCCTGCCCGCCGGAGAGCTCTTTTCTCTCTGTGTTCTCCGCCCCGCAGGCGGCTGTAACTCTTCGTGAGGTACCCTCTGTGGCTTAGGTTTTCGGGACGAAGGGTTTCGCGAAGAAAAGGAGGCGAAAGGGGCTGTGGGGCACCCACACCACATGGTGGCGCGGCCAGGCCATGGGCCACGCCGCCCTATGGTGTGGGCCCACCAGGTCCCTGGCTCCTCCTGGCTTCCTTCGTCATCTTGAAAAATAGGATTTTTGGTATAATTTCCTTCCACAGTTGATCTTCCGAAATATTGCGTTCTGACGGTGCTTTTTCCAGAAGAATCCTGGCTCCGGTGCTTGATCCTCCAATAATGATGAAACATGCAAAATAGATGAAATAACATAAGTATTGTGTCCCAATATGAAATATATCAATGAATAACAGCAAATTATGATATAAAATAGTGATGCAAATTGGACGTATCAACTCCCCCAAGCTTAGACTTTCCCCAAGCGAAACTGAGCTCGATAAACAAGACCACATGTTTATGGAGTGAAGAGTCGATAAATAAAATACGGACAAGAAGCATCATATTCATTCGCACAATACATTATAGTAGTCAACTTCCTCATATAACTCAGCTTGAAACAAGTATAAGGTAATCACAAATAAAGGTGCATAAGAAATCATAATTGGTGATGGCAAACTTCGTTCTTGGTCAGAGAACAATTAACAGATTATACTTATCTCATTGAGCAGCGCTCTCATGTTAAAGTTTATAAGGCACAACTTGCATACTCAATCATAATGGTCTCTTCATGATCATTGATAACTTGCAAAGCTATATTCATTCAGATAAAACTTGTACTAAACAAGGAAGAATAAAAGACATGATGAAGCAAATCACAATATAATGGTTTGATCACAACTACTCAAATGCTTGCTTGAGATGGAGGGAAATAGGTTTACTGACTCAACATAAAGTAAAAGATAGGCCCTTCGCAGAGGGAAGCAGGGATTAAATCATGTGCTAGAGCTTTTTCAGTTTTGCAATCATATAAAGAGAATAAAAGTAACATTTTGAGGGGTGTTTGTTGTTGTCAACGACTGGTAGCGGGTATTCTAACCTCCTTGCCAGACAACCTTCAAGAGCGGCTCCCATATTATTTTTATTTTGTGTGTGGCACTCCTTCCAACCTTTCTTTCACAAACCATGGCTAACGGGTGCTCGTGCCAACAATCTCATACCATGAAGGAGTGCCTTTTTATTTTAGTTTTATTATGATGATGACACTCCCCCCACCTTTGCTTACACAAGCCATGGCTAACCGAATCCTTCGGGTGCCGTCCATCAATCACATACCATGGAGGAGTGTCTATTTAGTTTAATTAATTTGGGACTGGGAATCCCATTGCCAGCTCTTTTTGCAAAATTATTGGATAAGCGGATGAAGCCACTAGTCCATTGGTGGAAGTTGCCCAACAAGATTGAAAGATAAACACCACATACTTCCTCATGAGCTATGAAACATTGACACAAATAAGAGATACTAAGTTTTGAATTGTTTAAAGGTAGCACATGAAGTATTTACTTGGAATGGCGAAAAATACCATGTAGTACGTAGGTATGGTGGACACAAATGACATAGGTTTGGGTTAAGGTTTGGATGCACGAGAAGTATTCCCTCTCGGTACAGGTCTTTGGCTAGCAAGGTTAATTAGCAAGCATAAGAGTGAGGGAAACAAACAAATATACATGTGATAGAAACAATCATGCATCTTCCTTGCAAGCACAAACAGTTTTAACTTCAGAATAATAAGCTATGAGCTAACAAGAAAGAAAGACAATGAAACATCTACATGTATTTCTCTTTTCTACTTAAACCTCAAAGTGTTGTTGCTATTGACCAATGCTAAGTTTGCCAAAACCAAATAGATTTATTCAATGCTCCCAAAGTGATACCAATACTAACAACAAGGTAAATCATATGATAGAGATTGCAAACTAGAATAAGATGTGCAATATGTAAATGATAAGACTTCTCATTAATATTCCATAACGATAACTCACACCAAGGGATACATAGATAACCAACTAAAGGAGAGATATTCCAAAGCAACCCATCTTATATGATAACTTCCCTACTCATGATATGACACTACTTGACAATAAAAGTAAAAGGTAGTGATGATGTGATACCGCGGCACTCCCCCAAGCTTGGAACAAACCAAGGGGATGCCAATACCGATGATGAATTACTCCTTTGGCGATGGTGGTGATGAACTCCCGTCATCAAACTTCCAAGGAAGAGGCTCTCCATCAAGAAACGACATCTTGGTCTCGGGAATCCTGAAACTAGCAGCACGGCTTATGTATTTAAACCTGTTTTCATACTCACAGTTCTGATTCTGAACATCATAGAGTTGTGCTTGGAGCTTGTTGGTGGTGTCGTGAAGTGAGAGGATGTCGCTCCAAAGCTTTGCAGTTTCCTTCTCATGTTCAGCAATGAGTTCAGACACAATCTGTGGAAGATATCCACCTCACGCTCAGCCATCTTCTTGTATTTGAAAACCTCTTGTTCTAGCTTCTCCATCCTGTCTTCCAAGCTTCCTTCTCCTTTAGGACCCTGGACATCCTTGACCTGCAGTTCTCCTTCAACGAGCAGCAACTCCTTGGGGTGCATCCTCAGCTCCTCCATGTACAAGTTGCCAACATCCTTGCAGGAGCTGTCCTTCGGAGTTTCTGACGAAGACATGATGGCTCTAGATCCGAAACAAATCCTGGCAGAAACAGCTCGAAACCAAACACGTCGAGAAACGATATACGGACCTCCAGGGGTCCGGGGGATTATATAGCAAAATTTCACGACAAACGGAAAGTACCGGATCGAACCGAGTCGGAAAGGCGAGGGGCGGCCGACCATAGGTCGGCGCGGGCCCAGGTCAGGCCGCGCCGCCTATGGTGGCACCCCCTGCGTCCTTTCCACTTCGTTTCGAACTCGTAATTTTTCATATTTTCCAAAAACAGCAAAAATATTGTTCGAAAGTAAATTGCGTACTTTTCATTACCGTACTGTTACCTATTCAAAGTCGAGTTCGGACTGTCAATTTGTCCTTTAATGAAAGCCTCGGTGTTTCCACTTGAATAATATCAACATCAACATTATAAGAATCACCTGAGATATAATGCTTGAGTCTTTGTCCATTCACCACTTGCGTAGCATTGCCTTGGAGAGAGCTAATTTTGATTGCTCCTGAACGATACACCTCCTCGACAACATATGGTCCTTCCCATTTCGAGAGTAATTTCCCTGCAAAGAATCTGAGACGAGACCGATACAATAGGACTTTATCCCCAATATTAAATTCTCTTTTGATAATCCTTCTATCATGCCATTTTTTAACTTTCTCTTTAAAGAGTTTAGCATTTTCATAAGCTTCACTTCTCCATTCATCTAGAGAACTTAATTGCAACAACCTCTTATCACCGGCAAGTTTAGGATCTTTATTTAATTCTCTAACAGCCCAATAAGCTTTGTGCTCTAGTTCTAAAGGTAAATGACAAGCTTTCCCATAAACCATTTTATAAGGTGACATTCCCATGGGATTTTTATAAGCAGTTCTATAAGCCCATAGTGCATCCTTCAATTTACTAGCCCAATTCTTTCTAGTTTTATTAACGGTCTTTCCCAAAATAGATTTAATCTCTCTATTTGATAATTCTACTTGACCACTAGTTTGAGGATGATAAGCGGAAGCAATTCTATGATTAATACCATACTTAGCAAGAGTTTTTCTAAAACCTCCATGAATAAAATGAGAACCTCCATCGGTCATAATATATCTAGGCACTCCAAATCTAGGAAAAATAATGTCTAAAAGCATTCTTAAAGAGGTCTCACCATCAGCACTTTTTGTAGGTATAGCTTCCACCCATTTAGTAACATAATCAACACAACAAGTATGTGAGTGTTACCTTGAAGAGGGAAAAGGTCCCATGAAGTCAAATCCCCAACAATCAAACGGTTCAATAACAAGAGTATAATTCATAGGCATTTCATTACGTCTGGAGATATTACCAACCCTTTGGCATTCATCACAAGATAAAATAAACTTTCTCGCATCCTTGAAGAGAGTTGGCCAATAAAAACCTGATTGTAGAACCTTTTGCGCGGTTCTTTCTCCGGCGTGATGTCCTCCATAAGCACTACCATGACATTTACTCAATATCTCTTGTTGTTCATATTCGGGAACACATCTTCGCATAATACCATCCACTCCTTCTTTGTATAAGTGTGGGTCATCCCAGAAATAATGCCTCAAGTCATAAAAGAATTTCCTCCTTTGCTGAGCTGAAAAGGTTGGAGGCAAGTACTTGGAAACAATAAAGTTAGCATAATCAGCATACCAAGGACTGTCTCGCGAGCTCACCTTTATTACAGCCAATTGTTCATTTGGAAAACTATCATTAACAGGAAAAGGATCATAAGCAATATTTTCCAATCTAGACAAATTATCAGCAACAGGATTATCAGCACCTTTCCTATCTACAATATGTAAATCAAATTCTTGCAAAAGAAGTACCCATCTAATAAGCCTCGGCTTAGCATCTTTCTTTGTCATAAGGTATCTAATTGCAGCATGATCAGTATGAATAGTAACTTTTGAATCAACAATATAAGATCTAAATTTATCACAAGCAAAGACTACAGCTAATAATTCTTTTTCAGTTGTAGCATAATTTCTTTGAGCAGCATCAAGAGTTTTACTAGCATAGTGAATAACATTCAATTTTTATCTACTCGCTATCCAAGAACAGCGCCTACACAAAATCACTAGCATCACACATAATTTCAAATGGTAAATTCCAATCGGGAGGTTCAACTATAGGAGCAGTTGTTAAGGCTTTCTTTAGAGTTTCAAAAGCTTCCTTACAATCATCATCAAAAACAAATGGTACATCTTTTTGAAGAAGATTAGTAAGAGGTTTTGAAATCTTGGAGAAATCTTTAATAAATCTCCTATAAAACCCAGCATGACCAAGAACACTACGAATACCTTTAACATCCCTAGGATAGGGCATCTTCTCAATTGCTTCAACTTTAGCTCTATCAACTTCAATACCTCTCTCGAAATTTTATGTCCCAATACAATTCCTTCATTAACCATAAAGTGGCATTTCTCCCAATTAAGAACAAGGTTAGTTTCTTCACATCTGCAAAACTTTATCAAGGTTTCGCAAGCAACTATCAAAAGAATTCCCATAGACGGAAAAATCATCCATGAATACCTCTACAATACTCTCGCAAAAACCATGAAAAATAGCATACATGCATCTTTGAAAAGTAGCAGGAGCATTACATAAACCAAAAGGCATGCGTCTATAAGCATAAGTTCCATAGGGACAAGTAAAAGTGGTTTTCTCTTGATCTTTAGCTTTAACAGCAATTTGTGAAAATCCAGAACAACCATCAAGAAAGCAAAAATGAGTATTTTTAGACAATCTTTCTAGCATTTGATCAATAAATGGTAAAGGGTAATGATCTTTCTTAGTAACTTTATTAACTTTTCGAAAATCAATGCACATTCTATACCCTACAACTACTCTTTGAGGGATGAGCTCATCATTATCATTAGGCACAACAGTCATTCCTCCTTTCTTGGGAACGCAATGCATAGGACTAACCCATCTACTATCAGCAATAGGATATATAATACCAGCTTCAAGAAGTCTTAATACCTCATTCCTTACCACTTCCTTCATCTTCGGAATTAGACGACGATGTTCAACAACAGGCTTTGCATCATCTTCCATATTAATAGCATGTTGGCAAATAGAAGGAGAAATCCCTTTCAAATCATCAAGAGTGTAGCCAATAGCGCCTCGGTGTTTCTTCAATATTTCCAATAGCCTTTCTTCTTCAAACTCGAAAGCTTAGAACTAATAATAACAGGATATATTTTCTTATCATCAATATGAGCATATTTAAGATTATCAGCAAAGGCTTTAAATCAAAAACATGATCTTCCTTTGGTGGCGGTGTTGTACCCAAATCTTCCACCGGTAAATCATGCTTGAGAATAGGTTGGCGAAGAAAAATTTCCTCAAGCTCATCTCTTTCTTTCCTAAAAACTTCACTCTCGCTATCCTCCAAATGTTGCTTGCAAAGGATTATTAGGAACAAGAACAATAGATGCACACTGTTCCATTTTAAAATCATCACTAGGCAAATCAGCTTTATAAGGAGTTTTGGTAAATTTAGAGAAGTTAAACTCATAAGATTCACCAGCAAATTTAGTCAAAATTTTCTCTTTCTTGCAATCTATAATAGCTCCACAAGTATTTAGAAAAGGTCTACCAAAAATAATAGGATAATAATCACTAGCAGCAGAACCAAGTACCAAAAAGTCAGCAGGGATATTTAATCTTACCGCATAAAACTTCCACATCTCGAACAATACCAATTGGAGAAATAGTTTCTCTATTAGCCAGCTGAATAACCACATCAATATCTTCAAGTTCACAAGAATCAATTTCGTGCATAATCTCCGTATAAAGCTCATAAGGAATAGCACTAACACTTGCACCAATATCACATAAACCATAATAGCAATGATCACCAATTCTAATAGATAGCATAGGAACACTAACTTGTTTGGGTTTATTAGGATGTGAAACAATATTAGAAGCATCTTCACAGAAAATAATATGACCATCCTCCACTTTTCAGTCACAAGATCTTTAACTATTGCAACAGCAGGTTCAACTTTTATTTGTTCTTCAGGTTCTACAGGTTTCTTTTCACTTTTATGAACCGCACTATTTATAACAGTACTCCTTCATTTTTAGGAAAGGAGTTTTTTCAATATAAGCTTAGGAATAACATGATCAAAGTTTCAACTACAACGCATTTATTAATAGATGAATCAATTTTATCTTTATACGGTTCATGATACTTATCAAAATTCTTCTTAGCCAATTCATAATGAGAGGCAAAAGCTTTATAAAGATTTGCAGCAACTTGAGAATCAAGACCATATGTAGCACTCATATTACGAAATTTATCGGTATCCATAAAAGCTTCAATGCATTTATAATCATAAATTATACCTGATTCTCTATCCTTGTCGTTCTCCCAACCTTCAGTATTTTCTTGGATTCGATCAAGAAGGTCCCTTTTAAACTCTTCTTTGTTGCGTGTAAATGATCCAGAACAAGAAGTATCCAGCAAGGTCTTGTCTTGAAAAGAAAGTCTTGCATAGAAATTATCAATAATAACATTACCAAGAAGCTCATGAATGGGGCATTTGAGCATTAAAGACTTCAATCTCCCCCAAGCTTGGGCAATACTCTCTCCATCATGAGGCCAAAAATTATATATGTGATTCCGATCCTTGTGATTTTCACTTGGAGGATAGAACTTAGAATAAAACCGGGGCACAATATCATTCCATTCAAGAGAATCCCCATTATCCAGTAATTTATACCAATGCGCCGCCTTACCAGACAGCGATAAAGAGAATAGTTTCTTCCTCACTTCATCCATAGCAATACCTGCACACTTGAATAAACCGCATAATTCATGTAAGAACAATAAATGATCTCCAGGGTGGACAGTTCCATCCCCTTCATAGCGGTTATCCATAACACGTTCAATAATTTTCATAGGTATTTTATATGGTATCACTTCCTCACCTGGCGCCTCATCCACTACCGTTGCAGTAGTAGTAGATTTCCCAAATAAAAATTGAAGAGAAGATCACTCCATAATGACTTATAGCAGCAGGCAGAAATAAAATCAGCACAAACAGTAAAGGTTTTCCTTACCAATTACACTTACCAATAGCGCTTCACTCCCCGGCAACGGCGCCAGAAAATAGTCTTGATGACCCACAAGTATAGGGGTGTATCGTAGTATTTTCGATAAGTAAGAATGTCGATCCCAACGAGGAGCAGAAGGTATTGACAAGCAGTTTCGATGAAGGATTCCTTGTAAATGCTCACAGACAAGTATTCAGGGGGTTTTGATGTAACAGTTGAATAAAGTACGAGTAAGTAAAATGCGAGAGTAACAATTGCAGCGAGTGGCCCAATCCTTTTTAGCACAAAGGACAAGCCGGTTTGTTTACTTATAATGACCAAGCGTTCTCGAGGACACGGGATTTTAGTCTAGTGCTTTCGCTACATACGGCTAAATAATCTTCATTGTTATGATAAGTGTTGTGTGGGTGAACCTATGCTAATGTACCGCCCTTCCTAGGACTAATACATACTTGTGATTATACCCCTTGCAAGCATCCGAACTACAAGAAAGTAATTAAGAATAAATCTAACCACGGCCTTAAACTCTGAGATCCTGCGATCCCTCCTGCATCGATATACCAATGGGGGTTTAGGTTTCTGTCACTCCGGCAACCCCGCAATTGGCAAACGAGTACAAGATGCATTCCCCTAGGCCCATAAATGGTGAAGTGTCATGTAGTCGACGTTCACATGACACCACTAGAAGAATAACACCACAACTTAAATATCATACCATTGAATATTACTCAACCATAGTTCACTACTAACATTTAGACTTCACCCATGTCCTCAAGAACTAAACGAACTACTCACGAGACATCATATGGAACATGATCAGAGGTGATATGATGATGAATAACAATCTGAACATAAACTTGGTTCAATGGTTTCACTCAATAGCATCAACAACAAGTAGAGATCGATACCGGGAGAGTTTCCCTATCAAACAATCAAGATCAAACCCAAATTGCTACGGCGGTGACGGTGTCCAGCGGTGGAGACGGCGGTGATGATGGTGATGGTGATGATGTCCAGCTCGATGACGGTGACGATGGCGTCGATTTCCCCCTCCCGGAGGGAATTTCCCTGGCGGATTCCTGCCCGCCGGAGAGCTCTTTTCTCTCTGGTGTTCTCCGCCCCGCAGAGGCGGCTGTAACTCTTCGCGAGGTACCCTCGTGGCTTAGGTTTGGGACGAAGGGTTCGCGAAGAAAAGGAGGCGAAAGGGGCTGTGGGGCCCCACACCACATGGTGGCGCGGCCGGGCCATGGGCGCGCCGCCTATGGTGTGGGCCCACCTGGTCCACCGGCTCTCCCTTCTCGCTTCCTTCGTCATCTTGAAAAATAGGATTTTTGGTATAATTTCCTTCCACAGTTGATCTTCCGAAATATTGCATTCGACGGTGCTTTTTCCAGCAGAATCTGGCTCCGGTGCTTGATCCTCCAATAATGATGAAACATGCAAAATAGATGAAATAACATAAGTATTGTGTCCCAATATGAAATATATCAATGAATAACAACAAATTATGATATAAAATAGTGATGCAAATTGGACGTATCGAGCTATCTGGGCAGAGGGGGAGAGGCTTGCGCAGCGCGGCACCTGCGCGGGTAGCGCGGCGGTGCGACGGTGGCGGCGTAGACGTCGTGGCGCCAAAGGAGATGATGCGGCCGCCGGCGAGAAGGCCGTCGGCGAAGCAGCCGCGTTGTCGCGGACGCGGTCGAGGGCCGAATCTCAGATCAAGCCGCGACTCGCTCGCCGGTGGTGATGGTGAGGCCCGTCCGGATGAAGACACCGGCCGAGGATGCTGAAGGCCCCACGGTGGGCGCCAAATTTCGTGGTATCGTCACGGCATTTGCCATAGGGTGGCTAACGAAGGTGGTTCCTAGGTGATCCCACGGCGGTATCCGGATGCGGGTATGGGGACGAGCGACACGGCGACGTACCCAGGTTCGAGGCCCTCCGATGGAGGTAACACCTCTACTCCTGCTATGAGAGTATATGATGATCACACAATACAATGTCGCTCCTAGAGCTGTGTCCGGCTGCTCCTGGGAGGCTAAGGAAGACGATAGTCTCTCTCACAGGGCTAAGGGTGGAAGTGGAAATGAGAATGATCGATCCCCTGCACGAGAGGGGGTAGTGCGGCTTATATAGGCGCCGACACTTTACATAAAAGACCCTATAGTCTACTGGCCGGCTTGGCCGGCTCCGGCTTCCGCTCCTTCCGAGGCGTTGACGTCAGGGAGCCGTTGAGGCCTCATGGCTGTCCCATCCGGCTGCCGAAGTCGGCGGTATGGAGAGGAAGTGTCCCTGTCGCCATCACCTTTGTAGCCGTACGGATCGACGTACGCCATGATGGCCTGTCCGGCGCGTGGCACTATTGCTCCACGGTGCCCCGCGCTTTACGGGAGATGAAGTCAGCGTGGACTTTCCGAACCCGGATCACCTACCGGTTCCTTCTAGTGCAAGACTCGCCAGCCTCGAGTCGGTCGAGGTACAAACCCCCGATCGGATATGGCTTGTAGAAGCCGGCCCAGCTACAGCATTGGCGGCGTAGCCAGGCCGACTAGGACCTAGAGCCAGAAGCCGGACCACCGACCACGGCTCCAGCCATTGCTCCTCAGTGCCTTTGCCGCGAGCCGGCCGGTGGTCAGCCGGCTGCTCCGCGTCCATTGCCCTACCCGGGGTCTTCCCCCCGACAATCGCGGCTGTAGCTACTATAGTCGTATCCGAGATTTAGTGGACATGCAACTAAGTTTGTTTCAAACGGTTTCTATGTTTTCTTGTTGCATGAAACCTGAGTTTTCCCATCCGTCGAAATTAATGCAGGTTTGCTATATATGGTATGCACATGGGGACCTTTGAATATAACTTGGTTGTTGGAGGGTTTGTCGTTCTTGTCGCCAAGAATCAGATTTCTAATTTTGTTATGTAAGTTGTTTTAGGTTTGTTCTTTGTTACATACAATGGGAATCTATAAATTGAACTAAGTTGCTGCGGAGGTAGTTGATTTTGCTTCGTGGGATTATTGTTACAAATCTATCTAAGTTGATGCGCATTCCTGGGGTGTTCCTGCTACAAACAAATCTCCTGTTATTTTTGCATCCTGGTGTTTCGGTACAACAATTGTTTCACATCTGCCACCGGAGTTGTAGATAAAACTTGCGCGTTCTGATGGAAATGTAAAGGGAGAGGGACGTCACGTGGTCTGGAAGTGGGTACCTTGCTGGGAGTGGTTGGCATGAGTGCCTGGGGACAGCGCACGCTAGGCTAGAAACCAGGTCGGAGGTGGCCTGACCCGGATTTGGTTTGTTCCGCTTCTGGTTGGGAGAGTTTCCTAATCGGGGCGATGGCTAGTTTGGACTAACTAGCGACCGATTGCTCCCTAGATTCCTATTTAAATCCGTTAGTGTCTAGATACATCTCTTTAGCAAAGAAACATGCGGAAATCCACTCTTGATCATGAGATTTATTTAAATTCGTTAGTGTCCATCTCTTTAGCAAAAGAAAAAGATTTATCTACTAAAAATTCTAACAATTTTTAATGTATGTATGTCTCGATAATATATATGCATTCGTAAAATTTCGTGAACATCCGATATCTTTTGTGGTTGATATAAAAAAATATGTCTTATAAAAAGTCTTATTTACTTTAATTTACTTTTAACTTGCATTCGGCTTTAATAGATACATATAGAGTGATGATCTCACTTGTGCTTTTTTATTCAAAGGCAAAATCCTAAATAACGCACTAATCTAATCTTGGGAGAGCTCTCCTACAGTTTATAATACTCTTTTTTATGATTTGATCATAACATGTCTTAATCATTGTCGAGTATTCGATTTTAGAAGACGAACCTTTTTTCGGCACTTTATGTCATTATTAAAAGTGTTAAGGGTTTGATTTATTGTTGAAATCTTGCCATCGTTGGGATGTTATCTCGGTCCTTGTTTTGCAGTTTAGCTTCTTATAATGGGATAATTCTTTGGAGTTAATATCATGGACCGGTGTGTTGATGAGGATTTTATAAAGTGGCATGGGTCGGTTCGATGGTAAGCTCGAAAATTGGGTGTGCGCTCATGTTGCCCGAAGCTGGCTGCCTGGCTCTTGCTTCCAATCAAGGAAGTTATCCACGCAAAAGCAAACACATGCGCCCGCAGCAAGCAACAAATTAAACATTTCGGTTTGGTAATTGGCCATCGATCACGCAAGCCAAGGTAACAAATCGAGAGGAATACAATGTATGCATATGCACAAAAAATTAACTCAACTCAAAGCAATGCTCGACCTGATCAGTGTTTTGAATTTTTCGGTTTTGGAAATATTTTGAGAAAAATAAAACCACTTAAATTCGGTGGATTTTGGTGATTTTATTTTGCATTTATGCCCAAGGACCAAATATTTTACTGAAAATTCAACAAATATTTAAAAAATATTGAGATATATTTGAATTCATGTGTGTTACTGAGACCATTACGCGGCTGGATGCAACCTCCGGTCAAACACAAATATTTAAGGTACAAGGTAAATGCATGATTTCGTCAATCTGTAGACTCAACTTGTCGGCTCAATCTTTCGAAAGTGCTCATAAGGATAGAGTATACGTGTGTGCAGTCATATGAGTGAGTGCATATGCGTGCATGTGTTGTATTGTCTTTCTCAAAAAAAAAGTTACAATGTTAATCTCTAGGTAGTGTTTGGTCCATCTTTGCACCTGCATTTGCCAGTCTTTAGCATAAAAATACTACTTTTGTGCGAAATGATCGGAAAACTAACACTTTCTGTTTTTTGCAACAAAAAGTTACCCACTATATGCAGCTTTTTTTTTTTGTTATGTGCACTAAGCTCGACTTGAACATGAATTGAAAACAATTCTTACCAGTGGGACCTAGTTGTCAAGGCCAATTTTGCTGAGGTGGAATGGGCCCCAAATGTCATCCAAATTAACAAACTAAAAATATTTTAATAAAGGAAAAAAGAACTGGGAATTAAATCAAAAGTGGGAGGTTTGTCTCCCACACCACCACCGTCTGGGCCACCGGCCAACCCCCACTGCCGCCGTGCTCTGGCAAGGCAGACCGTCACCGCCCTTTCTCCAAGCCCTAGTGGCGTGGACCAAATCAACAGGCGTTGGGGAGATCGCCTCACCGTCCTCGGGCGTATCATGCACCACAACGCCGTGCGCCGGCCTCTCTTTCAAGACTAAAATCCGAAACCGAAGGTAGAGAAGACAACCACAACACCAGCGATTAAGGGCATCCGGATTCAGTTCATCTAGATGGAGGTGTCAACGAAAAGCGGCAGAGCTTCCTTTGGCGTGTCGATCTTTCCGCAATTTACAAACCAATCCTTACTAGCGTGGATGGCGAAAGATGAACTTGACAATCTTTTGTTCGTTTCAGGTGCTTCGGCTGCTCGATTATAAGACATGATGGACAATTTGCTATGATCAGGAAAGTCAATTACTCTCTTTCACTAATTAGTGCATGCACTAATAGTTTTATATGCATTAAGAGAAGAGAGAGAAGAAAAAGAACATGGACTAGAGAAGAAATAATCATAAATAAGGTATGCATTATAATCTCTAACAATTTAAAACGAAGGAGATGCCTTATAATTTAATCGGAGCCAGTAACTATATTCTGAGAGCACTGATCGAGCAACTAGAAATCCCACCTAAGCGATTGATGGCCATAACCGGTCAATGCACATGGGTTATGAACTTGGGTTTTGGGAAAGAAGATGCGTCAGTGGATTCCGATCATCGGTGTGCAAATAACACAAACACGTGACACGATTTACCTAACTTTAGGCCTCCGGAGAGAAAACCCCTATGTGTTGCTTGTTTGCTCTTTGATTGATGATTATTAGGGTTACATTATCGTTCTAATGGCTCTGGTATGATCTAGATTACGTATCGTGGATCTGTTGTCAGGTGTCTTCTCCGTTGACCCCTTCTGGTCCTTATATAGGAGGATAAGTCTCATTATCGTATCCGGATCGGTTACAAGTTATGCTTTCTTATCTCGTGCTTGACTTGCCTTGCATGCGAGATTCTGGACTTTAGCTTCTTAGTTACGGCCAATATTTTTTGGACTTCACAATCCTTACATGGGTCTTCGGTTGGACCGCACTAGAGGAGAGAGAAGAAAAAAGAACATGCACTAGAGAAAAAATAATGATAAACAAGATAAGCTTTATAGTCTAATATTTTTATCAGAGAACACTAATCGAGCAACTAGAAATCTGGAGGGAAAAGCCATCTGAGCGATTGATGGCCATAGCCGGTCATGTAGTATTCAACAGACTTGATGCCATCCACAACATTTATGTTTTGCTCCTCCGTACAATACAAATGGTCACCGTTGTCACATCTTTTCAAGTGAACATCATCAGAGATGTACTCGTCTTCAATTGTTGAATAAACATGGTTGTAGTAGATATATGGTTTCTATGTCCACCTGCTGGCACCTGTGCACTGCCTTGGAGCATGTTGCACTCAAGAACAAGGCATGGTCGTTCAGTGTCGTGACCATCGGACCCTTAGGGCCATCAATAGATTGTCGTCGTGTCTGACGATGTAGCTGCTGTGGACGTAGTTCATCCAGCATATGTCGTACTGTGATCGTGGCCACCTCGTGTACGCGGGTAGCTGGTTCATGCCCAGCTGGTAGGTGGCGGTGAGCATCAGCCAGCCTCTCTTTAACCGTGCGAACGAACATGAATAGCTTTGTGTCCCTGACTAGGCCATAGACCTTACCATCGCAGAAGGCGATGTCGTTGAACAACCCAGCAAGAGAGGTTCCCTAAGCAAAAAAAAAAAAAAAAACTATATAATATTCACGTATAAAACGGAAATACTTTTTGCACGCATGGGTGTGGGTGTTTCATTCACCGTTCATTTATTCCTCGAGATTCGTGCCCACCATAGTATATGAAAAGATTCCTTTCTCTCTCCTCTTTTTATCCGAATCTCAAAGCACAATGGACGGTGACGAAAACACCCACACCCATGCGTGGGTGTACAAAATCCACTCTCTAAACCTTGTATGCTGCAGTTGTATGTGAATCGTTTGGTTCGTTCATGATTAATTTACACAACCAGGTTCCCTTTAAGTACTACATGTTTTCTTAGTGAACTGTTGACTTCTGAATTATGATTGACATCGGTCAACTGAAATCATCCCAGTAATCTAGGCTAGCTAAACAAATGGTATGTAGTGGTATAAGCTCGCATCACCATGGGAACCCCTGATTCCTCGGTCAACTGAAATCATCCCAGTAACTACATGGTCAACTGAAATCATTCCACGTGGCAGCCTCGGGCATGGCGGCTACCTCCTCTCCGGAGACAACCACCCTGGCAACAACAATGGGCATGACGATGTAGTTTCTCCCCTCCAACGGTGTTAGAGCATCCCACTCGTTGGCGCTCCCCACGCCCAAATCCGGCGAAATTTTCGTCCGGATTGGACGAAAATTTGGCCTGGGGAGCGCCGAAGTTCCAGCCGTCCCCCTGGCAGGAAACCCCCAACCTCGACCATTTGACATATTTTAAACAAATTCAACATAAAATTTAACAAGTTCGGCGAGCAAGAGTTCGAAAATTGCTGAAACAAATTCGGCGATAATCAGTACAATGTTTACAAATGAAGCACACAATTTCACAATTTTTGAAACAAATTATGACAGACTAGTTGGCGTCGGCGTTGGCGTTGCCTCGGAGCGTCCATATGTGCTCCACCAGATCATCTTGCAGCTGCTGATGCATTGTAGAGTCTCGAATCTCCTGGCGCATAGCAATGAAGGCGGCCCATGATGGAGGCACCTGGTGATTAGGCTGTGCAAGAGGACCCTCTCTCTCATATGGTGCTTGCTGCTCAGCCAGAGGAATCGGATGTTTTCGCTCATTTTCAATGATCATATTGTGTAAGCACACACAACAATTCATCACCTCCCACATCTGATCTTTGGACCAAGTCATAGCGGGGATCGGACGACACAAATCTCTGCTGGAGGACACCAAATGCACGCTCGACGTCTTTTCGGCAAGCTTCTTGTTTCTTGACAAACTCGCAAAGTTTGGGGGTGCTAGGTTTCGAGATAGTCTTCACAAATGTTGACCACTTTGGATAGATACCGTCTGCAAGGTAGTATCCTTTGTTGTAGTGCCGACCATTGATCACATAGTTCACCGGGGAGCATGACCCTCAACAAGCTTGGAAAAGATCGGGGAGCAGTTTAGGACGTTGATGTTATTATTGGATCCAGGCATACCAAAAAAAGAGTGCCAAATCCAGAGATCATGGGTAGCCACTGCTTCAAGTATCACAGTGCAGCCGTTTTGTGACCCTTGTACATTCCCTGCCACGCAAACAGACAGTTCTTCCATTTCCAATGCATGCAATCAATGCTTCCAAGCATCCCTGGAAAACCCATAGCTACATTTGTTGCAAGGATCCTCTGAGTGTCTTCGACAGTGGGTGATCTCAAGTAAAAGTCCCCGAACACTGCTATGACGGCCCTGCGGTAGAAACAATCAAGGGCGGTGGACTCCGCCATCCGAAGATAGTCATCTGCACCATCACGGGAGCTCCATAAGCCAGCATCCTTATAGCCACTTTGTGCACTTCTGCGGTGACGAAAATCCAACCAAGCCGTGCAATCCGCTTGCATCTGAAGTAGGGGTCGAAGTCTCGGATAGCATACACAATTTGCAGAAATAGCTTTCTGCTCATCCTGAAACGATGCCTGAAAATAGTCTCACCGTGCAATGGATTGTCGGCGAAGTAGTCGGCGTACAACATGCAGTAGCCCTCCATTCGCTGTCTCCGCTTGCACTTCAGGCGACCTGGTGCCGACCCACCACGTCGACCAGTTGTCACTCCGGCGTACATGCTTGATAAGAAACCGAGGATCAGCATGTGCTCCTCGTCTTGGGCGGTGGCTGCCATCTCTTCTCGCATAAGCTCGACGAACATCTGCTCCCCCTCTTCGTCCGAGTCCATGGCTGGTGAGGCAAATGGACGAACGCCTGATGGGCGTGGTCGAGGCAACCCGAGCCGCAAACGACGAGGAGTAGGCCGTCGTCGGAAAATAGGCTGATGGAGGAGCAGCCAGATAGGCCATCGTCGAAAGGCGGAATATAGGCAGGTGGGGGAGGAGGGCGGCGGAATCGGGCAACAAGCCGGCGGGGTGGTGACGGCGAGAGAGAGATACGAGGGGTGGGAGAGATTTTGAGTGGGGTTCGTGTGTCCAGTCGCCGACAGAGCGGGCCCTTCCCCTCTTTTCACTCGTCCGGAGTCCCCGAGCTCGCCTCGGGGGACCGGGGTTGGCGTGGGCTCGCCGGATGGATTTATGGCCAAATCCGGACGAAACGAGGAACCGGGGGCGCGACTGGGCCGAATTACGCCGTCCGGATGGAAAAAACGTCGATCGGGGGCCTCGTCGGGGAGACGAGTGGTGATGCTCCTACCTTCACTCCCAGCAATGATGGATGATTCATGAGATTGACAATAAGCCTATCCCAGATCAATATTTTAAGATTACTAAAATTTCTTAGCAACACAGACATTCACCTCTACCAATGTCCTACTGGGTTCTTGGAGCATAAGGATGGTGTGATTTTATCCCCGTAGCAACGCGCGTATAATTTTCCTATATATATAAGTATAATATATAGAGTGAGAATTAGAGAGTAAAACATATATTGATAAAAACACAACTTTTCTTTAGAAAAAAATATACTTACGAGACCAGTATTATGTTGAAGGATAAAATATGAAAAGGAAAAAATATCAGGAAAATTTAAGTTGCACATGTGATTATATTACCAAATTTTTGGCAAGTAATAAAAATGTTCAGAAGTCAAATCTAAATACTAAATTTTAAACAATCCGATGCAACGAACGGAAATGTTTACTACTAATCTATACCTAATAATAAAGAAAATAAGGTTTCTTGTTGGTCCGTCCTTATTTTACCGTTTTACCCTCCCACCAAACCACATAATACCACCAAATTGACACCGTACCGTTTCACTTTTTTTCCTTCTATTGACACCATACCGTTTTGCTTTCTTTTCCCTTTCCTTTCTCTCCCGTGAGCTGCCGAAGACCGGCCTCGATTCGTCCCGCGAAAACCATGAGGTCGAACAAGGCAAACAACAACCGACGGGTACGATTTGAACCCTGTTGGGACTCAGGTAAGAGCAGGCGCCCACGGGCAACCCGACATGGACTCCGTTTGGCAAGCTGAAGCCAATAAAAACAGACTCGATACCCTTGACAGAAACCCAGATCGACTGCAGGTTCCGCTGCTGTCGCCCGTGCTCGACATTTACGTCGTCTCGCCATCGCCAGAAATCGATCTGCGCCGCTCTTGCCGTGAGTCTCGAAATTTTTTATCGTTCTCGAACAGTCTCATCACGTCGCTTCCCTTCTTGGAGGCGTCGTCTTTGGAGGGCGTGAACTTCACTCGGTGAGGGTGGTTTGCTTGTCGGACTGCGTTGCCTTACCGTCTGCGTTGGAGGATGCCGAGGCGGCGGCCTCGGGTAGGTGGCTGTGAGCCGGGGCGGCGGCCCCGGAAGGCGGTGCGGCAGCATCTCTATGGTGCAGGGATGCGGCTTGTCACGGCTTGGGTGGCGACCCTGGCTGCGTGGGCGATAGGGCGTCGGCTCGGTCGGACGCGTCCTAGAGGGGGTCGGACGTTATGTCGGGGCGGCGGCCGGATGAGTTGGTGTGATGTCCGTGGTGCGGCCTTTGCCCTGTGCGGCTTGGGTTGCGGGTCGACGGTTCGTGCGGCGTCGCGCTCGAGGCGGCGGTGGTATGTCGGGCGGCGGCCCGGAAGGTGGTGGTCTTGGTGGACGCGCGGGCGTGACAACGGTATGTCGGAGCGGCGGCTCCGAATGTTCGTCATCTTCGAGGGTGCTTGACCTTGGGTCGCTTGGGCGATAAGGTGACTCTCGACGATGGGCTTGGGCGGCAACGACAATGACGTTGAGCATGGTTTGGTTGCTTTGCAAGACCGTGTTAGTCGGCTCCGTCCGGCGTGTCCGAATGTCTTCGAGTTGGCCTCCTCTTGCTTGTGAAGTCGAAGCTGCCTTTGGGTGGTGTACGATGACCTTCGAGGCGGTTCGACGGTGAAGGTCCTTTTCGGCGCAGGTCTTGTGCATCTCCTCTCTCGGCTCGTCGTCAAAATCGGAGCTACCGGCCTTTTCTTGGGGAGCCATCTGTTTGGCATAGGCCAACTCGAGCTTCGCGTTTGTGTAGCTTGTGTGGGTAGCCAGGGTGGCTCGGTGGGCCTTCGTGTGGGTGGGTGTGGGTTTGGCTCTTTGTAGGTTTTTCGTTCTCACTCAGCGCGCCTGGCGTAATGGATGAGGCAGAGCTTTGCTCCCAAAAAAAAAAGACAAGCAGACAAGGAGATTCGATTCCCTTCATGCCAAGCTCGCCGGCGCCATCCTCGAACAGTCTCATCGTCTCGTCAGGTACGGCGGTGGTGGATAGGAGATTTTAGTTCGCTCATGTTTCCCGTCCCCATCCTTCCGGCCTTCGGCCGGCTGCTGCACCCACAAATCTGCGTCACCCATGGATCTCCAGCACATTAGCGTGAGTGTGCCCGAGTGATCCTCTCGGTCCCGACTGTTGCACGCCCGTCATCGAGGGTCAGCGCCGGACCAATGCCGCCATTATGGTGATCGCCTGATGCTGCTCTCCGTGTATGTACCGATAAGACTTGGATGCATAGGAAAATCCATCACAAGAAGTGCGGGCTACAGCAGGGAGCTGCAATCTTTCAACAGACAGCGTTAACATTGGGATTCAGATGTTGGCAGCAACAGTCAGCCATCGTCGTTCCAAACGGCACAAACTGTAGCCTGGCAATGTTCAGTTTATGCATAAACGAATTCAGAAACTCTTCTTAGTCTGAGGAGTTCAGACTCTTCTTATAGAACATAGCAAAAAAAGGATTGATTTTGTACCATTTTACTAGGTAGATTCACACTCATAAAATATATCTTTGCAAGCGAACATATTTTCATGATTTTGCAGCAAAACGAATAGTTCAGCTAACTACCACCCAGCAGCTTCCTAAATCATTACTGCACCTGCATCTGCCACTATTAGTTTTTGAAAAATTACAAAATAAAACAAAAAATTAAGGAAAGAATAAGAAATTTTATGGCGGGTGTAACAAAACTGAAGAGATGAGATGAATTTCACAGAAGAAACAAATGATAAAAAAATGACAACAACGCTATTTCAGTTGTGGGTGCTGCACTAGCGTGGTTGTCTTAATAGGTATCTTGACTTCAGCCAATGGTAGGACATGACAACAAAGCTATTTCAGTTGTACCTACATCTAAATCTGGAATTCTTCGTTTAGAAAAATATGATTTTTAATTGTTGAATTTTATGTGGTATACTCCCTCCGTTGCACCAAAAGTTCCTTAGATTTATCAAAAATTGAATTTCAGTGTATGGGAGTCGTGTTTTGGAACATGGGAGAATATAACTTACACATATTTTCAATTTCAAAAAAAATTAAAACAAAAAATTCGCACATACTTCACATGCTATGCGCTCACAAAGTCGTTTCATAAAAAATCGACGACGTGTGTAAAAAGATAAAATTCAATACTAAATAATGATTTTCACAAGATAAATTTCCTCTTTTTTACATAGACCAAAAAAATATTGGGTTTTCATGAAACTTGACGAACAAGACACATATATTATGGAGATATACATGTCCAATTGTTTTCCAAAAAACTTCGACGCTTCGAAATATAATTTTTGGTAGAGGGAGCATACGCGAATATGAGCCGAATTGAGTAGTGTCTAGATACATCCAACTTTTGATAAATCTAAGACACTTCTAATAGGATGGAGGAATTACAAATTTTCAACAACAACGCACGGGCACTTTTAGTAGTATTTGTAAAACAGAATTCCTGTCGGGCACAATGAAGTGTCAACCGGGCTCTCCGTCCGATTTCCCATCTCGCCGTCTCTCCGTCTAGTGAGGGATCCCCTCTCTCCCCATCTCCCCGTCCGATCGCCTCCAATCCTTCCCCTTGTTGACCCCTCGCCCCGGGAGTCGCATCTCATTGTCACTAGGATCCGGTGAGGCTGCCACCTGCCAGGCACACCTCCTGGCATCCGGTCCGGGCGGCCGCCACTACCCTCGCCGGACCCCAGCACCACCGCGACTGCCCGCTCTCTCCGTCGCTATTGCTCAGCAGCAGGTGTGGGCCACGGACCGGCTCAGCAGGCTTGCTAGCGCCGGGGTGATTCAAAGCGGTGGAGTGAAGATTCTGAAGAAATTCCACAGTGGAGTAAGCGAACTTGCTTACAGAGTACTTGGTGTGTCAGTTCCACCCCTCTATCTGTTCACATCACCTTTTTTTTTTTTGCGGGGGATCTGTTCACATCACCTAATATAAGAAATTGTGGGATTGCGTTTTTTTTATTTTGGATTGAGCCGAGTAGCAGACAACATCCTGGCCCTAAACCTTCCAGGAACGTGCAATTACACTTTACTGGAAATTGTAATGTGAGAGCGTTTTTTTATAGCTATGACTGCAGCTATAATTGGGTTGGCAAGATGGTTGTACGTAGGAAGATATGCCAAGAGTAATGCTGGATGGTTAGGTCGTGGTCCGATTTGGTCACTAAGTGATGTGTTTGGTGGAGACTTGAACAAAATGTTTTTCAACAAGTCAATGATGCCATTGCTCAAAGTTGGTGTCCAAGCCTACTTTCCTTGACCATGGACTGAACTTTGTTGACTAAGCAAGTGTACAGTCTTTGGGTAACCAATTATAAACACCACAGAGACAGAGAGCAGAAATAATGAGCAGGCACCACGCTCTCAAACATACACCCTACAACGCAAGGGATAACGCAAAACCGTTTTTCTTCCGAATGGGCTGCTACTTGCCATGGGGATGCTTGTTCCTGGTCCTGTCCATAGTGTACTCCAGGTTTCCGAGTTCTTCAGGCTGCATCATGGAGGAAAGGGCGGCCCTCATGGATATTAGCTCTTGGATCATGAGCATAAAGTCCAAGGTTCCCAGTTCGTGGGAACACGGTGATGACTGCTGCTCCTGGGAAAGAATCATGTGTGACAATAGCACACGGCGAATATTACATATCGACCTTTCCCAAATCTACTGGCCAAATGCTGCCTATCGAAGTGATGGTTCCACATCAGTCGAAGCGGATGCTCCATGCTGGAATCTGAACATGACGATCTTTTCTTCGTTTCGGGAGCTTCAGCTACTGGATTTCTCTGGAAATTATGCTTGTTTACAAAATTTCAATGGTATGTAAGTCATGTTGCATGCATGGGACTCTATTTTTATTATTCTAGTAAGTTTGATTGCATTTCATCTTATTCGAATCAAACATTTCCTTAGGTCTTCAAGGATTGAGGAAGCTCAAGTATCTCAACCTCAGTGACAACACTTTCACAGGGAGTATCCCAGTATCTATCAGAAAACTAGTTTCTCTGGAGGTCTTAAATCTCAAAGGAAATAACTTGAGTGGGGATATTCAGAATGCAGGTAATGAAAATAAATTTAACATCCTTTTTTAGTTGGTGCAATTGATTTTTATTTTCTATAAGGCATGTATACATGGCAGGTTTTAAAAATCTGCGGAACCTGCGAGAATTGCATTTGGGGTCCAATCAATTGAGTGGTAGCCTTCCAGCATCCATATTTGCACTTCCATGCCTTGAGTACCTGGATCTTTCAGAAAACCTCTTTCTAGGACATATACCTATAAACTCATCTTGGAAGTGTCCCTCAATGCTTCAAACTATCAGGTTATCTGAAAACATGCTAAGCGGTAAATTTGATTTCTTCTGGCTCAGAAACTGTACCAAGCTCAGAGACATAGATCTGTCGAGGAATACTGATTTGGTTGTTAAAGTGAAACTTCATGGTTGGGTACCTAATTTTGAACTGGAAAGACTAAGGCTCTCTTGGTGTACCCTTGATAAGAGCATAATTGCAGAGCCACATTTCCTAGGCACACAACATCATCTCCAGGTTCTTGATTTGTCTAACAGTAATTTGCCCGGAAACATGCCCAATTGGTTGTTCACAAATGAAGCGGCACTTGTTTACCTGGATCTTTCAAATAACTCTATAGTTGGATCATTAGATCTGATTTTGCAACACAAAACTAATCTTCAAATGGTGAACGTATCTCTGAACCATATTCAAGGACAGCTGCCAGCCAATATCAGTTCAATGTTTCCCAAATTGAGGATTTTTGATATTTCTCATAATATGATATCTGGATTTGTGCCATCTTCATTGTGTAACATTAGAAGCATAGAATATATGGATCTATCAAATAACATGTTCACAGGAGAAGTACCATCTTGCTTGTTCAGTGATTGTTCGGCATTGAGAGTATTGAAAGTCTCAAACAACAGTCTTGGGGGTATGATCCTGGACGGGGCTAGTAACTTGTCCTTTGTGCGGGAAATATACCTAGACAACAACCAATTTCATGGGACTCTCCCTAGAAATCTGTCTGGTAATGTATATATCATGGATTTACATAGTAACAAGATGTCTGGGGAACTCGACACTTCGTTATGGAATCTCCCTTTACTAGAAGCTTTGAGCCTTGCCAGGAACGATTTAACTGGTGACATTGGTCCAGGAATTTGCACATTAACAAGTCTTTTGCTGTTAGATCTGTCAGACAACTACTTTACAGGGCGTATTCCAAATTGCAATGCCCCATTACCTCTCGAGTTTCTGAGTGTATCTAGGAATTCACTGTCAGGCTTCCCAAGTGCCTTTTTCAACAGCTCCTTCATTACAGTTTTGGATCTGAGTCATAATCAGTTTACATGCACTATTGAGTGGACACAATATCTTTATCAAATCAAAGTACTTTTGTTAAGCGGGAATAAGTTTGAGGGGCAGATCTCTTCAAATCTGTGTCATCTCCAACACTTGAGTATAATTGACATCTCGCACAACATAATTTCGGGTCCCATACCACCATGCATTGGTGTCATTCCATTTGAAGACCCTGATGCTAACTTGTATGATTGGCCCGGAACACCTGGTAATTTCTTTGGAGGGTTTGATGGCATGGACTTCTCATATAGCAGTCACTATGACCTCCAAGGATTCACCTTCACAACAAAAGGCAATCCATACATATATGGACGCAACTTCTTCATTTTGATGTCAGGCATCGACTTATCAGCGAATATGCTGTCAGGTGAGATTCCACAGGAAATAGGAAACTTGAGCCATATCAAGTCTCTCAATTTGTCGAACAATTTCTTTACTGGATCGATTCCTGCAACCTTCGCAAACTTGAGCGAGATCGAAAGCTTAGACCTATCAGAAAACAGGCTAAATGGATCTATACCATGGCAGTTAACTGGGCTATCATTATTAGAGGTGTTCTCTGTAGCATACAACAACTTATCGGGATGTCTACCAGACTCTGGCCAGTTTGGCGCATTTGACGTGGACAGTTACAGAGGGAATAACAACCTTAGATCTTGCACTGCCAGTTCAGGTCCTGTGGTCCGGAATGGTACCGTCATACACGTGCCTGATGATCCTGACCCAATTCCCTATGTGGTCAGTGCCGTTTCATTCGTCTTGGCATTTTGGGCCACTGTCACATTCGTATTCTGTCATTCTTTTGGGCAGCGTGTTATTCTCAAACTGTAGGGCTGCCAGTAATAGGAATTTGCTGTCACTTTATGCGTGTGTTTCTAAACTGTGCTATCTTTTGTTGCTTTGGAGAGAGCGTAACTCTAAAGGATTGTTCTTCTGTAAGGTGGGTAAATCTCACTGGAAGCCATATCTCCACTAACTAGTTGAATGCTCGTGCCACGATCAATAAACTTTAGCACTCACATTGATTAAGACTTAATTGTAATTTGAAGTATACATCGTGTTGGTCTTGTATTCTAAAAACTTGTACAACCCTGATTTTTCTATCCTTACCCGAAACCGACATTGTCTTTATCATTTCTTCCCTCTCCTTTTCTTTGCCATCTTTCCCATTTTTCTCCTCCTTTCCTTCTCTTTGTGGTCTTCCCTATTTGTCATGTACTCTTTTTTGCACCAACACTTTAAATCTTGATGGTAAGATATCAAAACCATTATATCACATTCCCTCTACACCAATAATTACCACCTAATAGTCTTCTTTATTTAGCAAGCTAGTTATTATTTTAAACGATAAAACCAATTTTATATTTAATAACACAGATTCAAAGACATATTCAATTCCTAGCGATGTGTACCTTGATTACTTGTTATTCAGAATTGTGTTGTTCACAATTGAAAGAGTTGCTCTACATGAGTATTGTCACTGCTCATTTTGGTTACTCCTCTTCAAACAACAGCTGCATGAATTGTACTTTCAAATTAATTCTCAAATTGGGAAGTTGTTGGCTTGTAGCCGCATGTTCAACTTCTATGGTGGAACGAGTCATCAACACTGACTTTTTAGAAGCCGTCGGGTGGAGTAGCCTTATTTTTCACAGTTGATACATTCCCCTGCACCTCTCCCTTAATTTGGCATACTCATTTGCATGGTTGCACAGAGATCCCTTTAACTCAAACATGGAGCTAATTAGCTCATTGAAGATAGGCTCATTTAGTTTTAACCATCACATCAATAGAAAAAATCATGTGTTCAGTTAGATGTTACCATTCAAGTTCAGAAACAATTCACATACAGATGTAGAACCAAGTAGCGGACCTCCTTACAGCTTTATTTTACACCTGCACCGTTTGCCATCTTTCCATCGCAAGAAAAAAAAAATCCACTGTCTTTCTATAGTCGAAAGCATATAAGGCATCTTGGGCTGACAATCACACCACAGCGGTTGCTTCCTGCACATTCATGGGTAGCAAAACTTCTTCTAGTACATTGCAATATGTAGTCAACCATCTTAGGTGCAAGGCATGTATGGAAGGGTTGAATTAGTGGCATTACTGGACAACAAGAATAACAGGTAGGATGCAGGAAGGTTATGCATTTGCGTTTTTTCTTCCAAGATTTTCATTGTCAGATTCTGAAAAATATCTCTGCTAGCTTGCATTGCCAGCCCTCATAATGTTTGGTTTTGAACCCGACAAGGCTCTGTCAACCAGGAAGAACATCTTCCTTATAGAACTCACAAGCAAGAAATAAATCACATGTTGTGACGTGATGCTATAAACAAGGTACCGAAAACATGGATACAACATGTTATGGAATACTTCGCAGCTAACTTTTCTTGAACAATTCTAATTCGTAGAAAGTTCAATTAAACATTGTTTAGAAATATTATTTGTGATATAACAAAAATAAATAAACAAGGTAGCACTGAATTCTTAATACTCAGGCAAACAACAGATAAGCAATGTACTCTGGCTGAGACGCTAAGTAAACTTTTTATATGTACCCAATATATTATGTAATGATGCTCTTGCATGCATATTAATATCTGCAATAGGTTGAAGGTTGAAATCAGGGAGCCTTGAGTATCAATCAGGATTTTCCATGAATTACAGTTCATTTCGCGTGGCGCGCCTAACAGTAGCCCCAATTAGAACAATGATATTCATATGGTCAAATTAACCGTCTATTGGCAGAAGTCGTGAGTAGAATTAGCACCAACTCATTCATCAAGCTAGAGACAGGAGGCAGTGCTGTTACGGGCCAGTAACTAACCTGCACTTGTTAGACTAAGTAAAAAAAATGCAGCAACCATTTAGTCGCTAGGTTAGGAGAAAGGGAAATCAACACCTTGTCGGAGAAGATCCCTTTCGTTAGAGTGACGACCTCGGCTCGTGATTACCGCTACGGCCACCACCAAGAGGTGGATAAGAGAGGCGGGAGCTGGGAGCCGGCTCAGCCGGGTCGTCGCCATAACTGTGATTAGTTGATCTCAGGAGCTCGACAGTAAACTGGATATTTTCCTCTCTTGAGATCTCCCATGACCGACAAAACCACTGAATCGAGTTAGGTGGCGATTGTGGCTTTGCTCTAGAATAATACTCCTCTTCTCCCGGTGGCCGCCCCCCAAAAAAATACCCCTCTTCTTGGATGCCAAGGGCGAGCCTAGGTTGGCTGCGCCATGACATAGCCCCTAAAGTAATCTGGAGCGCGCCGGTCCAAAAAACGGTTCTAGCCGTGTCCCCTAAAGCCCAATTTTATCCGGCGCGCCCCGATACGGTGTCCGGCGCCCAGAGCCCGTCCCCGCCCCACAGGGGACGTACCGGGGACGTCGGACACACCGAAAAGCGAGGTGGGGAGTGGCGGGGCCGACCCGTCAGCGGTACAATACATTTTAACCTAACCGTCACCTACCTCGCGACGGAAGTTATTGGCGCGCACGCAGTGCGGTCGCGGCGACGGTGCAGTTCCCGAGGCGCGCGGCGATGCGTCTCGTCGCGCCTAGCTCGCGTGCGGCGTTAATGAGCGCCACGCTCCCCCGCCTCCCGGCCTATAAAGGGCCACCTCTCATCATCCCTCTCACACACAAACCCTAGCGCCTCTCTCCAACCCTAGCCGCCACCATCTCAACAAGAGTCGACGCCATGGTAGAGGCGGAGGCCGAGCTCGCGGCCGTGGTCGTGGTCGTGGCCGCGGCAGAGCTGCACGCTCGTCGTCGCCTGCCACGCCGTCGTCTTCATCGTCGGAGATGGACATGGATCCGGGCATGCTGTTCGAGTTCGTCCTCGTCCTCAAGGGCAACCCACGCGGCATCCAGAGGCTGCCGGACTCCTTCGTCGAGTACGTCGCCGGCGACGACCGCCCGCGCACGATGCATCTACGGGAGGCTTCGTGCGGCTACTACCGGTGGATCGTCGACGTGATCTACGACGCGCGCGACAAGATGTACCTCAACATCGGCTGGGGGAAGTTCCCGCGCCACCACAGCCTCGAAGCCGGCTTCATCCTCCTGTTCTCCTACTTCGGCGACAGGGACATGAGCGTCAAGGTCTTCGACGAGACGCGCTGCCGCCGGGACTACCACGGCGACAACACGAGGACAGCAACGATGATGAAGAGTGTTGTTTCTTCGCAGCGAATACGTGCACAGAAGTTTCTGGATGTTCGTCTCATCGGTAGAACAAACAAGGGCACCATCCTCCCGCTGCATTTTTCAGTTTGGGTGACTGGGTGTGCCCTCGAGTGTTCTTTCTTAGTAGCGAACAAAGGAAACCTAGTTAGGTTTAGTTTTTTTGCAGAATTTTATATTTGTGTCCACCATGGTTCAAACTATGTATTAGTTTGTGAAAAACCATATTTCAAAATATGTCTTTGTGTAAACCACGTTCCCAATTATGTATTAATTTGTGGAAATTGAAATATAAATGCCAAAAAAAAGTATTTTTAATGTTTGGGGGCGGCATTTGGGGGACGCGGCTGGGGAGCGATGTCCCTCAAACGCGGCACAGAACGAAACACATCCCCCAAACGCTCAATCCGGCGCGGTTTGGGAGACGCTTTGGGGGACGCGACTGGAGATGGTCTAAGATAGCCAGCCGCCAAGCTGGGGAGGGCGGTGCGAGGGACAGCTGGGTCAACGGATGGGCATGCACAAAAGTTGTGGGAGGGCGGCACGGTGGTCTGTGGATTTAGGCCTTTGGGGGCGCCTGGGCTAGGGATCTCCGTGGGAGCGCAGCGAGAAGAGAACGAAGGTGGGCGACAGGGTCGGGTTGGGACTCGGGACGACGAAACGGTACGTTTCACTTGGCGGTGGCAATGCGCGTAATATTAGCTACCGACTTTTTTTACGTACGAGGATCCATGGTTTTCTTGCTCTATGGCACTGGTTTTCGGTTTTTTCAGGTGCAATCGGTCCGAATTTTTTTTGACGTACGAAGTTTGGAAGACTAATTGACATGGTTTTTTCACCAAACATGGGAAGGCACAGTGAGGCTCGGTTTTTTTACGGATGGAAATTTGTTTCGGTTTTTTTGACCTACAAATACCACCGATTTGTAACTTATTAGCAGAGATATATAAAAAAACAGGGTGGTGATCCAACTAATCTTGTCCTTGCAACACTAGGATGAACGCTTAGGCCTTGTTCACGTGGATTGGAAGGGATTGAGGGAGATTCACAAGTCAAAATACACTCCAATCCACCCCGATACACCCTTGAAACCGAACGAGCCCTTAGGTTGTCCGTCAGGCGGACTCCGCTCGCTCGAGATGTCCCGACCCCGAGCCCCCACGTCTGTTCAGTAGCAGTTTTCTCCTCCAAATCACCAACCGCCGCCGCGCTGCTCCCGCTCCCAAATTCGTGACGGACGCTGGATGCCCTGCGCCCCGTCCTAAACGCCGCGCTGCCAGTCGCTCCAACACTACCACCCGATGCGACGACGCCCTCCCTGACTGGAGCGCCGCCCTAAAACACGAATGACTTTGCATCCCAAATGCCGCCGCCCGAGGACGCTGCCCTGCTCCTTATGCATCCCCGACATCTTCTCAGCATCCCCAAGGCCGCGCCGCCCGTCCCCCTGACCCGTCGCTGCCTGAATCGTCGGAGTCGCTGTCGCGCACATCGTTGGCGGCTTGCCCCAGTGTCGCCGTCTGCCCAATCATCGCCCGGACGCCGCATTGTTGCCCTCCGCTACACCCGTCGAGGACACAGTTAAGGTCCTCCAACACGCCACCGTCCACGTCCCGTCGTCGTGCAGCAACATACCGCATTCCTACCGTCCTCTTCTGCGGACTCGCACTCTGCAGGTCGCCTCTGCCCCGGCTGCTACAACTACTGCTCTGTTGATGTCTTACAGTTTTCAAACACACGGGTAATGCCCCTTGTCTTCCCATTCGTTTTATGCATATGCAACAAGCAACGCAATGTTACTACTGTTAGAGATTCAGATTACATAGATTTGAAAATAGAGTGAAAGAGTCCACGGTGCCTTTGGGCTAAAAATATTATTGACATCCAAAGTTTCATGTATGTTAGACTCTGAAAGGCCAAGTAGAACCATCTCTGCTAGCAGAGTACTCCATTCTGTTGTAATATTAGTGCAATGCTAAATTACTTCCTCATCTGGTTGTGACTAGATCAAACAAAAAATATTTAGCATGGGAGATGCCTGATGTGTATGTAATTTTTGGAACGTCCGCAGATCGATGGAACCTCGCTCTGGCTGCCAGTCTGATGCCATCTACATAACCGTCCTGCCGCGATGGCCAGCCGGCCATCGTCACGATCCTCCCATCGACTGGTCCACATATGCAGCGACGAGGGCGCCGCCACAACCGTCGTCTGTGGTCATCATCTTCTTCACTCTTCAACTCTTTGGCAGGCTCGATAGAAGGTATGTGTCAGGTGATCTGTTTGATCGAATGACTCAACTAAGCTTTTCAATCACCTGTGCCAAGAATCTGAAGCCTTCAAATAATTCGAAATCATAAAGTCATTTAAAAGAGTTATCAATCTGAAGCTTTTGATCTAAGAGAACTGAATTAGAACCACTGTAAGTTTGTAAAATGAGTTGAATCAGCGTCAAAGTTGTTGTTTGTGAATGATTTTTTGTGGAACGAGAGGTTTCATACTTTCATGTGTGTCTGTTCCGGAATTCATTTTCCATGTATCTAAAAATTACATTGTACTGTTTTTCTTCTGAAAACAAAGCATCCATCACACACAAGCCTTGGATTTTAATTTGCAAACACGGCTAAGTACGGTTATGGTTTTTTGCTTGCTACTGAATCCTCGGGTCTTCACAATATCACTTACCTTCGTGGAGTAGATCAAGAGGAATCTTCAAGGCAATGATCCAACCATCACATTTTAAGCATAATAGTAATGCTAATACTAATACTAATTACAAGTCTTGCATGAACTAAAAAACTCCAATTACAGGGTTCTTGCAACTGCAAGGCAGGCAAAAGAAAGTACAGTGCAGTTTCAACATTTGTAAAGTAAACGAACTTGGATCATCAACCCATCAACTGAAATTTTTATCTTGCTCGCTAGAATAATCGCAAGTAAATGGCAAAATACATGTAGTGAAGAAACTCCAAAATGTAACTTCTTGTTTATCTTGTAATACGAGCGAGGTCGACCACCATGGGGACTTCTAGAACGAGAACACAAAGTAATAGTTATTGCACCAGCCTGATGCGTTTTCTAAGAACTACCATTTCATCCATATGCTGGGGCATATCAATTTTTTTGCTTTGTATGAATGCACGGGTAGTATTTACTACCATCCAGTTGCAGCGCTCTGGTATTTAGCTATAAATTTAGAAGGAGGAACCAAACTATTTGCTCTCTCTATTTTATGTATGTTCATAAAAGGTTGTCTACTGTTTAATATTAAGTTATAACTTGATCTGTTGCACTTTTCTCAGGGTTAATCGGAAATGAACTTCTTTGATGAATGTGGTGATGCTAACAGATAAATAATTCATGAAGTCATTGCCAGAGGGAGTTTCAATTTTGTATGCACCTCATCCTATTTCATGTTTTCTTGGTGAATGTATTTAGGATTTCAGTTTGGATCATGGTTCTTTATGTGGATCAAATCAAATAAAATGTATCTAGAATGGGAATGCACTGGTCAGGAAGAGAAAAATGTAGGCCTTGTAGGGCCTACTATTTTCACAATATTTATTGGATTGTTTTACATTGGTTTCAGGCTGGATGAATGTGTTTCCATCGTGACGCCGCCGTAGAGTAATAAGAACCAGCGATGGGGATAGAAGGAGGTGGAGAAGATCATATATCAATGTTCGAATCCTACTTTGTAGAGCATTTCCATCGATGTCTGCGGCGGCATAGCCACGAAGCAGGGAGCACGGAGCCGCCGTGGCCGAGTGCATGTGTGTTGCGGCGCTAAGGTGGAGAAAGGAGACATGCCATATACAATGTTCCTTGGTTTCAGTTTCCTGAATATTTTACAGAAGATACAGATTAATTTTCAGGGCATCAGGTATATATCTTTCTACTTTCCTCAATATCCTAACATTATATCAGACATATGGTCCTCATTTCTGTTGTGTTCCATCTCTGTTATGCTATATAAATGAGACTAGCAACTGAACCTCCACCAATGTGCAGAACTTCACTTTCATCTGATTATACACGTTTTTAAAATGTTTCTTTCATGTATGATTCATGCAGTTTTATTTTGCGTGTAACTGAGTTCTGCTTCATTCCTCATGGATGTTTGAAAAATCACTCAATTTTCTTGTGGTAAAAAAGGTGGCCATTGAATCAAGCAACAGCCAGGGGGACAAAAAAAGCGAACCAAGCTGCTCAATGAAGGATGATTTGCTCAGGGGATATTGTTGCATGGTATTGTCCAAATATAATTGTTTCAGATTATACATTTTTGTGTGAGGAACCTACGTCGACATGATGATTCACCTATTAATTTAGCTTCATAATTTCTTCTATGTTTAAATTCTATGCGTTATCGGCTACTTACAACATTTTTCTATGTGTTATTTCAAGCTAAGACTATTTAATGTCATGGATGAGTTGTGCTTTCCGGTACAGTAAAAACTGCTGCCAATTGTAGTCCAACGTATCTAATTGTAGTTCCCCAAAATCCATTATCTTAATTCATTTTAGTAGTATGATGATATGTCTTCCTAAAATATGGCACTGAATCATCATGTCGACGTAGGTTCCTCACACAAAAATGTATAATCTGAAACAATTATATTTGGACAATACCATGCAACAATATCCCCTGAGCAAATCATCCTTCATTGAGACTATTAATTTAGCTTCATAATCTCTTCTATGTTTAAATTCTATGCGTTATCGGCTACTTGCAACATTTTTCTATGTGTTATTTCAAGCTAAGACTATTTAATGTCATGGATGAGTTGTGCTTTCTGGTACAGTAAAAACTGCTGCCAATTGTAGTCCAACGTATCTAATTGTAGTTCCCCAAAATCCATTATCTTAATTCATTTTAGTAGTATGATGATATGTCATCCTAAAATATGGCACTAACCTAATTTTATTCCTTTCATTTCAGGTGGCAGGATCAGTCATTGATTCCTATTGTTCATGTATGTGTTTGCATCAGAGGGCAGCGATATGCATGCATCCCTCTATGCTTCTATATAATCTTGGCAGACTTTTATTAAAGAGGATATGAAAAAGCGTTCTGGATGGTTGCAGAGATTTCACAGATGCTTTCATCTTAGGGACTGCCATGGTATGATGCTCTCACTTAGGATCCCTCCATGCTGAACCGCTAGCTTTCCATAATGGGTTTGCTCTGGCTTCAGGTTTTACACTATGGCATACTGGTAGTGGAGACACACCTGCAGGTGCTGGTGAATCTGTGAACCTGAGATGCATTAATGGAGAAGAGATATTACTGATCACTATAGGAACAAAATGATATGTCGTTTATATGTACAAGAGTTGGAGGTAGATCATGTTACATGGTATCTCCGTTGCTAAAACATGCAGAGAACTCTATAGTTTCTGCATAACCTCGACAAGAATTGTGCGGACTGGTTTCTAGAGGAAGCACCAGGGCTCTGGGAAGCACACATGATAGTCAAGGATGGTGGAAAAAAGAGAGACGGAGAAGATGGAGAAAAGTATGGCGAGGGAGTAAGGTATGGAACACGACTTGGTAGTGTCATTGTTGAAAACGGTATATGCATCGTGTTCGACATGTGAACTTTTGCCAATTTTGGTTCGGTGGATGACTTGACCTCTATTTGCTTCTGCTATTCTTAATTGATTTGTGCAGCAGGGATTGTTTCATCATGTAAATGACGAGTTACTACCTTTTGTCTAGATTGGCAAGAAGATCAGTCTTGCATTATTATGGATGTCAAACCATCCAGTTACTGAGCTTGTGTTAATCTAACTAATTCTCTATGACTATTGTTATCATATTTTTGTCTGCTAGAGGTTAACTAATGGATATTTTGTTTCGTTTAGAAGCTTTGTTTTCTTGATAGCTTTCATTAATTAACAACACTTTTTGTGAGGACATTAACCAATTATTCATTCCGTTCCATATTTTTTCGCAAATTTGGATGTATCAAGACATATTTTGTGAATAGATACATCCGAATCCACGACAATTATTACGGAACTGAGAGAGTAAAGTGTAGTGTATTATAAAAATATTTAAATTAAACAAATATTAGGACGGAATGTGGAAGGTTGAATATACTTTTCTATTATTGTATTTTGTGTGAGAATTATGCCATGTGCTTCCAGATTTTGAATGTACATATATCTCCTTTTGACTCATGTCAAGTTAATATATTTTGTATTTGTTCATATTTTGAAACTTCAAGTCAGATCTCAAATAATATTAGGCATGGTTAAAATCATCTCACATAAGATTAGTTATGGTTAGAATTTTGTAAAACCACCACCGTTCATAGCCTATTAGTGCATTTTATTTTTAAAATGTGTAAGAGATACATTTTTCTATAACCTCATTGCAAAGTAGAATTTTAATGGCTCAAAAAAATTATTTTTTTATAAAATTATGTTATTTTCATTTATAGATATTATTGTTGCAATTCGTATTACTTGAGACGTGCATTGCACGTGCACATTTACTAGTGAAAATAAACATGAGAAGAAATTGGGGTGCTGGTGAAGGTAAGATACTGCTGAACTGTTCTGGTGGTACTGTGAATTGGTTGGATTTCTTCGGAGCCCATTTTTTCCTTCGTAAGAGTATCATAAAAGTGAAATGGGAGGAAGAGCAGGGTGGTTATAGTTTAAGCTATTTCAACAGTGATTTTTTGGAAAAAAATTTAAAGCACTATTCAAAATAAACCTCTTTTTCACAAACTCTTCTTTCCGAAGACCATGTGGGTGATGGATGTTTTTTTCCTGCTGTCTAAACTCAAGGAGTGGAATGGTGAGGTTGCGATTTTTGCCGAATCCTCGAAATCCTCTATGCTATGTTACTCTTTTCTTATATTTGTAGAAATCAACTAGCATCATTCTTATATTGGATTAAATATATATACTAAAGCAGCAGTGCTTTCTAAGATTGCACGCACATTATGTCTATTATATTTATTTCAATATTAAGAAATTTTAAAATGGGGCAAAGATTTGCGCATTATATATGTGATCAAAGTGTTGAAGAGAAATTACAGGTCTGAATAATGCATGGAGAACGGCGTAGAAGTGTGACGGGAAAAAACAGCATGAAATGCTTCTCACAGATAGGGCATGGAAACAGATTGGATGAAATCTCTTTTTTTCAATTTAAATAAGAGTAAATTCCACTTTGTACCTCCTATTTTGGTATTTTTTACACCAGTTACCCCATTGAACATAAATTATCCTTGATTACCCCATTTAGTGAAACTTTTGCCAGTTTTTACCCATTCGAAATTTTTAAACCTGAGATGTCGCATTATGTTTCCTCTTGCCAGCCCTTGTCTTCGCCCACGATGTTCTCATCTCCTCTCCTGCTTGCATCACCATGGTTTCCCCCGTGGGCATCCTTGTCCGTCCGTGTAAATAGCCCCACCATTTGGTGCTCCCACCCATCGACGAAATACACAAGTTGGGTCAATACACAAGTTGGTCGTAGACCCGTAATGTTCTTCTGCGACGAGCTCATCACAGTCATGGCTTGTGATGACAACCACCGCAATGTTGTCTGAAGTGTTGTTCTCCATTTCTAGTCAATTGATTGCTGTTCTTCTTCTCGTCAGCGCAGCATGCACTAGCTGCTTCTTCACACGTTTCAGCCGAGCGATCGAAGCAAGACAAAGTAGGAGCGACCATAGAATCACCAAAGACGAGCAGCGAGAGAGGACTACACATGCCACACCGCCCGTGGGAGAGGAGAACACGGTATGAGACGGCAGTGCAACGGAGGCGGGCCAGAACTAGGGGTCTAGGGTGGAAAGATCGCCGGGATAAATTGCGCCAAGACTAAATGTGGCTGGGATATATGTGGGAGGCTAACCTAGAATAATGTTGTAGAAGTTTATACTGGGTCATAGTTGAACGCAAAGAATTTGTGTTAAATGGGGTAGTTATTGTCACTAATGTCAAACAGGGGAGTAAAAAATGAAATTTACTCTTTAAATACATTTTATACAAGACGCTCCAGGAGCAAGAGATATGAGGCAGCGGCAGGCAGGATTGGTGGATTGGGGTTCGGGGGTTCCTGTTCAGGCTCCGTTCATCTGTCAACGCACGTCAGAACTGGGCGTAGTGGTTAGGATCAGCCGTTCATTATTCATTGCATTGCTACGGTCAGGGTTTCCGTTCAATCAACTCTGCACTAGACGCATCCGACAAAAAAATAACTTGCAGGGACGGCCACCAAACGTGGACTTACTCATGAAACTCGTCCAGTTTGGATTTCATGGAAGAAAGGGTCGTCAATGAGATATTACCGAGTAGTTGAAGTGTAGTAAGATCGGTAAAGAACTATTCCTTCACAAATTTGTACTGCAAATCTTGCCCATGGCATGAGGACATAAAGTCTTCTCGAAAAGGTTTTTTTGTTTGCAGATGATAATCATAAATTTTTTTCCTCGATGTGTATTATTTGTGAGATTTAATCATAATTTTTCTTCAAAATTTAGCATGTGCGATGCTACAAAATTCCACATTTTATTTTGCTAAGGAAGTTTATATGCTCGGCTATTGTGAAAACAAGTGTACTACCTCGTGTTATGTGTTTCTTGTTGTCAATGTAATCGACTATTAACTCTCTCGAATTTTAGTTGAATGCATGCGTGGCATATCTCAAAGATAGAGTCGCGGGGCACCCATACCTCTCATCCATAGGTGGTATCAATGGTAGAAAACGGTTCTTTTTTTCCGGTTGGGAAGAACCTTTAGTTCAGATTTCCCAACTAGAACTGTCAAAATAGAATTAAGGTCTCACCCTTTAGTTCCGGTTGAGTTACAAATCGGAAATAAAGCCCTCCCACGTGGGCTACGGGCGCACGCCGGGACGGAGGACCTTTAGTCCAGTTTGTAACACTAACCGGAACTAAAGACTCCACGAGAAAAAAAATCATTCAATTTTTTTCTAATTTTTCCCATTCAATTTTTTTAATTTTTCAGAATTAATTTTTAGCATTTGAGTTATTTAACCAGTTCTCTAGTCAAATTACTTACTCGTGGTCAAAATTTTCGGTCAGTCATCCATCCTCCCACTACTCTAGCACTAGCATGTTTAACCTTCGAGTTTCTTTCGTCCTGCTTCCAAGTGCTTTGCGCGTATATTATTGATCTAGTATCATATCAATCTTTTAACCTCCTTGGTCACCATGTCAAATTTATTATTATTTAAATTCCAAATAATTACTTTAATAAATAAAAGTAATGATGTAATAATAATTTTGAATAAATAAAAAAATTATTTCAGTATTTTTAACTTTTCTTTTGCAAAATCTAAAACCTGAAAATTTTCATACTTTCCTTTGGTAGTTTGAGAATCTAAAAATTGGCTAACCGGATAAACCCCGGTGAATTCGAAGGGAAATTTTTTGTGTAGATACATTTTCATATATTAAACATTTTTTTTCGAGTTCATATGCAACCGCAAATCCTGTTTTATCGATACATGACGCAATTTTTGTAAAAAAAGTCGAAATTCATGTTTGTTAATTTCATTTCAAGTAGATACATAACACATGGACATTTCGAAGGATTTTATTTTTTAAAATTTTCTATCATTTTTATATATTTTACAAAGCAAAAAAAAGGCGATCCACGTGTGTGTGGAGATAAAAAAAACTCAGAAAACCTTTAGTCCGGGTTGGTGTTTCCAACCGGGACTAAAGGGTAGACCTTTAGTCCTGATTTGGGATACCAACCGGGACTAAAGGTTTTGGCACCGTTGGGATCTGCCGCAACCTTTTTACACCAACCGGGACTAAAGGGTCCATTACGAATCGGAACTAAAAAAATTCAACGTCTTAGCCGTTTGAACCAGGAATAATTCAATAATTCAAACAGAGCCGGGACTAGTGCTACGGGCAGCTCCAAACAAAAAACATGTTTTCTAGTAGTGTATGCTTTGTCGGATCCTGCCGTCTGTTTCTTCCCACTATTCATTTTTCACCCGGACCAAATCTAGCCAACCCATAGAACATGTCCCTTTACATGTGAAATTATTTTCTAATTTTTTTAACTTTTTCTAAAATATATTTTGTTCATACTGGATGCATATGCACCCGGGATCAGTTTTGATTTTTCCCTATTTTCCTTAATTTTTAAATTTTTTATAGAATATATTTTGTTCATACTGGACGCATATGCACCCGGGATCAGTTTTGATTTTTCCCTATTTTCCTTAATTTTTTAATTTTTTGTAGAATATATTTTGTACATACCGGATGGAGATGCACCCGGTATCAGTTTTTATATTTTCGCTATTTTTTTACTGAATTTATACAATTTATTCATTGGAAACCGAGGTAGTTGAAAAATTCAGTGACAAGGCGTGTGTTGCTGATATAGCCAACTTTAACTCCATGGAGGTAGATTCGTTTGAAATTTAAGCGGTATTAGCCCATTTCGAATTGCAAGATGTTATAGCTTTTCGAATTGTAAGATGTTATAGCTTTTCTAACTTTGTTTGTTTATCTTTTCAGTTCTTGTGTAGTTTATACATCAAATTATTCAAAATATTTTATAACTCGAAATGTAACGGAGATTAAAGAAGACAATTTTATCAGTTCTCGTCCTCAACATTGGCAGTTGGGCATGGCTTTCCCTGACGGTCACAACGGACGCGGGCACACACAGAGCGACAGAGCGATGTTCGTCGCAACACACGCAGGTATCCCATATTCCCATCCCCTCATCTCTGTCGGATCCCCCCTCGGCCGGCCCTCTTCCCCGAAGCCGCCGCTAGTACCACCGCGCGGTAGCCACTGCCCTCGCCGGACCACCTCATCTGCCCGCCCTCGCCGTCGCCAAGTGGTCAACTGCGCTCCTCCCACATCAATGTTGCCTCCTCGCTCCTCTGTTCGCATGCGCGTGATGGGGAGACAGGCTCAGATCACCACAGCGGCAAACTTCCAGTGGTGGTGAAAGGCTGCCTTTACATTTCATGAACGGTACAGCTTGCCAGCGCCAGAGGGGTTCACACTTCACAGCGGTAGACTGAAGATTCTGATTTCTGAAGTAATTCCACAGCGGAGTAAGAGAACTTGCTTAATTGGCATGTCATTTTGTTTTCGCACCTCGATCTCGTCAGCATGTGTAACCAATAAGAAGTTCTTTTTTTCTGAAAAGCGGGTTGAAAGTAACCCCTAGCCTCTGCAACTAATTGGGTTATGTATTTTGTAAGCTGTAACAGGGGAATGAGCCGAGTGCCAGCGAACAAGCTGGCTGTAATGCTTCGTGGGTAAGGGCTCCTTTGGTTCATAGGATAGGAAAAACATAGGGATAGGAAAAACATAGGTTTAGGAGAAGATGAAGTTTATTTGATTGTAGCAAAGAAAATTTTCCATTAGGTATGATCTAATGTTTTTTTTCCTATATGTTTTGCACTACAAGATTCCTATAGGATTAGTTCCTATAGAATATGTTCCTATGAATCAAACAACTTATGTAGGAAATTTTCCTATAAGATCCAAATCCTACACTATTCTTATACAATTCCTATAAATCAAAGGAGCCCTAAGTATACTTTGGAGCAGTAATTTAGTTGGCATGGCGCTTGCACATGGGAATAGTATGGTAAGATTGTTTTTCAATTTTTATTCAGGTAGTCCATACTAACACTTGAAAGATGCTCGCACCGAAGAAGAAATGGTCACATTGGCAACTTCCTTTCAATGACAAACAACCCAGTCACTGCCTCGAACCAATATGGACCGGTCACCCAGAGCTGATAGCTGAGAGCTTGATAGCTTTATGGTCTATTCCAACATCTTGATCATTTCTTGCCCTATTGGCCTCCATATCAACTACAATAACTTTGGTACTCTCAAGTCCACAGAGTGTCTGCAGAATAACAATATATATGGTTAGGCCATGGTCCCAGTTTGGTCACTAGCGCCAATGAGTCAATGATGCCATTACTTCAAGTTGCTGTCCAACGTCCAGCCATACCTTCCTTGACCATGGACTAAACTTTGTTTACACTAAGCAAGTGTATAGTCTTCATGTAGCCAATTATAAACACCACAAGGAGCAGAACAATATGCAGGCATCAGGTTCTCAAACCTACACCGTAGAAGGCAAAGATAAGGCAAAACCTTTTTTTCTTCAAATAGGCTGCTACATATCAATGGGATGCTTGTTTCTGGCCCTGTGCGTGCTACACTCTATGTTTCAGAGTTCTTCAGGCTGCTTTGTGGATGAGAGGGTGGCCCTCATGGATATTAGCTCCTGGTTCATGAGCTCAAAGTCCGAGGTTCCCAGCTCGTGGGGGCATGGTGATGACTGCTGCTTGTGGGAAGGAATCACATGCGACAATAGCACACGGCGAATATTGCGCCTCGACCTTTCCTTTATGTACCAGTCAATCCGTACTGACGGAAGTGATGGTTCTGTATCAATCCAAGCTATGGAAGTTCCATGCTGGAACCTAAACTTGACGATCTTTTCTTCATTTCGGGAGCTTCAGCTACTGGACTTCTCTGGAAATTACGCTTGCTTTGAAGATTTTAGTGGTATGTAACTCCTGTTGCGTGCATGGAACTCTACTTTTGTTCGTCCTATAATTTCATTACATAGCATCTTATTGTGAAGCAAACAATTCCTCAGGTCTTCAAGGATTGAGTAAGCTCAAGTATCTCAACCTCAGCGACAACACTTTCAAAGGGAGTATCCCAGGATCTGTCAGCAGACTGGTTTCTTTGGAGGTCATAAATCTCAGCAGAAATAACATAAGTGGGACTCTTCAGAATATAGGTACTCCTACTGGAACGAATAAATTTCGCATCCCTTTTCAGTTGGTGCACTTTATTCTTACTTGCTACAAAATATACATGACAGGTTTAAAAAATCTCCAGAACCTGCGAGAATTGCATTTGGGATCCAATCAATTGAGTGGTAGCCTCCCAGCATCCTTATTTTCACTTCCATGCCTTGAGTACCTGGATCTTTCTGAAAATCTTTTTCAAGGACAGATACTCATAAAATCGTCTTGGAAGTGTTCCTCGATGCTTCAAACTATCAGGTTATCTGAAAACATGCTAAGCGGTATATTTGATTTCTTTTGGCTGAGAAACTGTACCAAGCTCAAAGAGATAGATCTGTCGAGAAATACTGATTTGGTTGTTGAAGTCAAACTTCATGGTTGGGTACCTAATTTTGAATTAAAAAGATTAATTCTCTCTTGGTGTAACCTTGATAAAAGCATAATTACGGAGCCACATTTCTTACGCACACAACATCATCTACAGTTTCTTGATTTGTCCAACAATAATTTGCCAGGAAGCATGCCCAACTGGCTGTTCACAACTGAAGCGGCATTTGTAGACCTTGACCTATCAAATAACTCACTGGTTGGATCATTAGATCCGATTTTGCAACACCAAACTAATCTTCAACGGGTGAACTTATCTCTGAACCATATTGAAGGACAGCTGCCAGCGAATATCAGTTCAATGTTTCCTAATCTGGCGATTACTGATTTTTCTCATAATATGATATCTGGAGTTGTGCCGTCTTCATTGTGCAACATTGGAAGCATAGAATATATGGACCTATCAAATAACAGATTTTCAGGAGAAGTACCATCTTGCTTGTTCACTGATTGTTCTAAATTGACAGCACTGAAACTCTCGAACAACAGCCTTGGCGGTATGATCCTTGGCGGGGCTAGTAACTTGTCCTCTGTAAGGGAAATATACCTAGGCAGCAACAAATTTGAAGGGACTCTCCCTAGAAATCTATCTGGTGATGTAGTCATCATGGATTTACATGATAATAAGATGTCTGGAGAACTCGACACTTCATTATGGAATCTTCCTTCACTGAAAGCTTTGAGCCTTGCTAGTAATGGTTTAACTGGTGAGATTCATCCAGGAATTTGCACATTGAGAAGTCTTCTGATGTTAGATATGTCAGATAACTACTTTAAAGGGCGTATTCCAAACTGCAGCATTACGTTACCACTTCGGTTTCTAAGTGTATCTGGGAATTCTCTGTGGGGAATCCCGAATGCCATTTTCAACAGTTCTCTTGTTGTTTTGGATCTCAGTCACAATAGGTTCACAGGCAATCTTGAGTGGGCACAATATCTTCCTCAAATCAGTGTACTTTTGTTAAGAAGGAATAAGTTTGAGGGCCAGATCTCTTCAAAGCTATGTCATCTCCAATTCTTGAGTATAATTGACATCTCACACAACATACTTTCAGGCTCCATACCACCATGTATTGGTGGCATGACATTGAAATACCCTGATACTTACTTATTTGGGTGGCCCACAGCTGGTGCAAGGGAGTATTATGGTCCGGAATTCTCGTATAACATACTCTATGTGCTCCAAGGCTTCACTTTCACAACAAAAGGCAATCCATACACATATGGAAGCAACTTCTTCATGTCGATGTCTGGCATTGACTTGTCTGCAAACATGCTGTCAGGTGAGATTCCACAGGAAATAGGAAACTTGAGCCATATTAAGTCTCTCAATTTGTCGAACAATTTCTTTACTGGATCGATTCCTGCAACCTTCGCAAACTTGAGCGAGATCGAAAGCTTAGACCTATCAGAAAACAGGCTAGATGGATCTATACCATGGCAGTTAACCCGGCTATCATCATTAGGGGTGTTCTCTGTGGCATTCAACAACCTATCGGGATGTCTACTAGACTCTGGTCAGTTTGGCTCATTTGGTATGGACAGTTACAAAGGGAACGACAATCTTCGATCATGCACTTCCAGTTCAGGCCCCGTGGTACGGAATGGTACAGTAGGGAATGTGGCTGATGATTCTGATCCAATCCTGTATGTGGTCACTGCCGTTTCGTTCGTCTTGGCATTTTGGGCCACTGTCACATTCGTGTTCTGCCATTCGTTTGGGAAGCGTATCATTCTCAACCTGTAATAGGTACTGGTGTGTAAAGTATGTGTGTATTTATAAACTGTGCTGCTATATTCTGTTTCTTTGGAGAAACTGTTAACTCTAAAGGAGTATTCCAGATTTTGTTCTGCTGCAAGGTGAGTAAATCTCAGCGGAAGCCACTGAATATAAAGTTCAGAAGAGGTTGGGTCCTGGGGCTGTGAATTTTGGTTGGATTTTTCAGACTCAGAGCCCATTTTTCTTTTGGAAGTAGTATTATGAAGTGAAATGGGAGGAAGGGCATGGTGGTTGTGGTTTAAGCTATTTTAACTCTGATTTTCTTTGCAAACTTTGTCAACGGACTGTTTTTTTTCGAACAATGCAGGAGAACTGCATGTATATTATATTAGAGGAAAAGAAAGACCAAGAGAGATCAAAGGTACATAGTCCAAACAACAACGACTTACAACAACCGGATTACAAAATAACACACCAAAAAAATGAAACCGAAACTAAACCAAAAGAGAAGACACTACCAACTAGACCTACTAGAACACAAGGGTTTGTCCTCAATCAGGTTCATGCAGTAGGAAGCGACCTTTGCTTGCAAACGCCCAAAGCTTAGCTTCACTTTTTATCTGATCAATGACCTGCTGCACCGGCTTGTATGCATTTTCAAAAACCCTGTTGTTCCTCTCTATCAATATATGTTCCATACAATTAACATTACAAGGGAATTCAGACGTTTCTGATCCTATTTCTGAAGGAGGTTTGTTGTCTGCTTCCACCAGTTGCGGAGGTTCATGTTAGCCGCTGGGATATTGGCGGAAAACCTCCCCACGCAAGGACTAAAGCCCAAATAATTCTAACAACCGCACAGTTAAGAAACAGTTGCTTTGTGTCTTCTTCAGCCAAATTGCAATAGATGCATCGATCGTTGTGAGAAAGTCCTCTTTTTTCTAGACGATCTGATGTCCATATTCTCTCACGAACAATCAGCCACAGTAATCTTGGATGGAGTCGAGGAAGACGGCGGGAGCAACTTCTGTGACGTGTGCGTTAGCGTGCGCTGAGAGTCTGCTTGACTGGATGTGCTTCTCAGCTGCTATTGGGTGGTATGAGAAGACATTTAGTTTTTGGATGATGTGAGTTGGTGTATTGTCACCCTCTTCATCCCACTGTAGGTATAGTAAGGTTGCTTCAAGATTGATCTTTTATATCATTTTTGTAAGGTTTTGTGAATAATCTAATAAAAAAACCGTGTGCATCATTTGGATGCAGAAGCTGGGGCGATATTTTCCCCATTTCGAAAAAAATAATCTTGCAGCGAAGCGGCACCCACGAGCTCCAGATGGCACTCGCAGTGTCAGAAGATGTCGAGTTTAATTGTTAATGGGCTGTTAAAATTAAACCTCTCTTTGACGATGACCAACAAGGTTGGTGAATGGTGACTCTTTTTTGGCTGGGGACCATAAGGGTGGTGGATGTTTATTATGCTTTATGTATGCTCAAGGCATGGACCGGTTCGTAGGTGAGGATTCTATGGAGAGCATGGGTCGATTCAATGGTAAGCTGCAAGATCGGGTGTTGCCCGAACCTGGCTGGCTAGCTCTTGCTTCGAGTCAAAAGATATCCGCACGCAGCAGCAAGCAACAAAACATTTGGTTTGATAATTGGCCATCACGCAAGCCATGTTAACCAATTGAGAGGTATACATGTATGCACGTGCACAACGAATTAAACTCGACTCAAAGCAACGCTCGACGTGATCGGTGTTTTTAAATTTCGGGTTCGGAAATATTTTGGGAAAATATAAAATCACTGAAATTTCAGTGGATTTTGGTGATTTCATATGCATTTATGCCAAAGGAAAAAAAATCATTGAAAATTCAAAAAATATTGAAATATATTTGAATCCATGTGTGTTACTCAAACCATTGCGATCTTCGGTGAAACACATCAGTACTGCTTTTAACATGTTATTAAAATTGAAATAATTAAAGGTATGAGGTGTCTGGGTGACTTCGTCAATCTTAAGACCCGGCATGTCGGCTCAGTCTTGCAGAAGTATTCATAGAGGTAGAATGTGCGCGTATGCATTTATAGACGAGTCAATTGTATTGTGTTTCTAAAAAAACAATGTTCATTTGTAGGTAGTGCTTGATCACTCTATGCACCAGATCCAATGCCACTCCATGGCCTATCCAATTGTCGGTGACGGATTCCGGCGAATCAACCTCCGTTGTGAGGTTCTTACTGAGGTTTGCAGTCGCATACTACGGCTGCGTAGAGGCAAGTGGTTTCGTCCCCGCCTCTTCGCATGACGGCGGCGTAGCAGACCTCTGGCTCGACGGTGGGGAAAGAGAAGGACCTGATTGCATTTCTTTATGTTTCAGTGAGGTCTTTTCTGCAAGTGCTAGGGACCTATATGTGCATTTAGATCTTATGGGGTCCTTTGTAATCTTCTGTACCTCCTCCGTTTCGATTTAATGAGAAGCTCCCTCGCCCTTCAGGGCACCCTTGTTCAAAAAAAAAAAACCTGCATTTGCCGAGTCGTTAGCATAAAACTACTATTTTCTGTGCATGTTCAAAGAACTATCATTTTACATTTTCGCGACAAAATGCTACCACTCAGTTTACAATGTGCACTAATCTCAAATTGAAGCTGAATTGACATCATTCATGACTAGGGTGACTCAGTTGTCAAGGCCAATTTTGCTGAGATGGACTAGGCTCCAAATGTTAGCCCATTTAACAAAATGGCAATATTTCAAGAAAGGAAAAAAACTAGGAATTAAAACAAAAATGGGAGGTTCGTCCCCAAACCTGCCGCATGTTCCACCGGCCCACCCCCACCGCTGCCTATCCCACCGGCCCACCACCACCGCCACCGTGCTTTGGTGGGGAAGGGGCCACCCTTTCTCCAAGCCTTGGCGGCATGAACCGAATCGACGGCCTCTACCAAGGCCTTCTTGCCGTCCTTGGGCGTGCCATGCACCATGACGCCCTATGTTGGGCTCAATTGCAGGACTAATTCCGAGAAAGGAGGCGGAGAAGACCATGACATCCTAGCCTAGGGTTTAATAGATAGACTACTCATAAAAACAAGTTGCAACTTATTTTCCGGAACCTCATCTCCAAGAACTTTGAGGTTAACTTGGCTTGGTCTGGAGCGATCTAAGGGTGGGTGTCCGACCGGAAAGTTAATCCCAGGTGCACACAAATGAGGACAAAGTACGCAGAAAAGAATAGTGTTGGTATGTGGGGGCCAGTCTAGATATCCTATAGAGCTGCCAGGGGTAACATGCCCGACCATGGTGTTGTCGGGGTGTTAGAAAGACAACCACGATACCCGTGATTAAGGGGATCCGGCTTCAATTCGTCCAGATGGAGGTGTCAATGGGGTGGAGCTCCTAGGCGCTTGGACCAGGCTCATAGATGACCGCGTTGGCGGCACGGCGACGCGGCATCGATGGCATTCTCTGTCACATAAAGGGAGCGTAGCAGAGCGAGTGAGAGGACGAGGTGATGGGGGCGTTGGCACCCTGCCTTACAGGAAGAGAAAGGGTGCGAGGGTGCTCGCCGACGAGCAGCGGGCGTGGCGATGGTCTCGCGTGGACAAGGGAATAAGACTTCTTAGTTTTAATTTTTTCCCTTTTTGAGCTTTTTAAATTTCATTTTTGGATATTTTGGATTTTCTAATAGGGCTGACAAGTTGGGCTGACAGATCGACGTTAATAAGCTACACTTGTCACTTGTGTGACAACTGACAAGTCAAAAAAAAATTTGACAAGACAATGCAAGCTAGTATTATGTTTGGTTAGGCTCTGACATTTATTTTCCTAGTTGCCACGTTGGCCATACCATGTAATCTTCTTGCCGGCGTCGAGGAAGAAGGCCGCCACCGCAGCCCACTCCTCCAGCAGCTTCTCCTCTACCCCGTCCTTGCACAACGGTGGGAAGAAGAGCCAGAATGACGTGGCCGCGACGAACAGCACCACCAGCAGCGTCGCCACGGCTTGCGGTGGAGACGGCAACCCCCTCGCCGTCCACCGCCGCGCGCACCACCCCTCGGCGACGCAGCAAACGCCGTGTAGCAGGAAGAAGGCGGTCATCCCGCCGTTCGGCCGCCGCAGGCTGAGATAGTACACCATACCTTCGTGCATGAGCCCGGACACGAGGAAGGTGGCCAGCACGCCGGCGGGGTTCCCGGCGCGAGCGCGCACGGGGTCGTACACGGACGGCCGGAGGATGGCGGACACCATGAGGTTCCACCGCCGTCCCCAGAAGTCGCGCAGCGACGACGCCAGGTACGGCCGGTCGAACTGCGGCTCCGTCTCCATGCCGAGCGCGCCGACGGCGAGCGCGATGCAGGGGAAGAAGAGGTCCAAGAAGCAGTATATGTGGACACCGTACATGGCGAGGCGCACGTAGAGATGCAGCCGGCTGTTGAACTGGTAGAGGCGGAGGATGACGGCTATGACCGCGGCCTTGACCGCGCAAGAAACCAGAGACAGATCCGGTTTGCTGGCTTTGGTCGACGCCGCTGCTCCCGCTCCCGCACCGCCGCGCCGCTGTCGGAGCTTGACGGGGAGCAAGGCGGTGAAGAGAAACGTGAGCACCGGGAGGGCGGGGTCGAGCGGCCCACGGCCGGCGGCGAGGAGGGCGAGCTTGAACGCGCAGAGCCAGGCGAGGAAGAAGGCGACGGTGGCCCGGATGATGGCGGAGGAAGTGAAGGCCAAGGGGGCGGCGACGAGGAATGGGAAGAGCGGGAGCAGCGCGACGAGACGCGGGAAGCCCAGGCGCAGGACGGACGAAGACGCGCGCGCGTACAGCGCGGCGGCCGCCGCCGCCACGGACACCATGGGGATGCTGTCCTGCACGAACTCCATGGTCGTCGCTCGCGACTTGCTGCCTTGCCGCCGCTAGTTGGCTGCCGGACGCTCTTGGATTGGATGATTTGGTCGCTGTGAAGTGCACATTGCAGTAAATGTTACACTGTTTGGGATGTTGTCAGTGTATTTTAGTGACAGTGTCACGTCTATGTCAGGTTGTGATATGCCTGGAAGTTCTACATGCATGGGTAGCGCGGGAAGTACCATGTGCACATGAGCACAAATGCTCCTTAGACTTTTAGATTTTTGAAAACTTTTAAAACCTCGCTCTTTTATGCTTTCAAAAATTATGACATTAAATATGTAGATAGATTAAGACACGATGAGTGTAGTCAAAAAAATCCCATTAAAAAATACTTTGTATTTTGGAAAATACAAAAAACACAAATTTCTGACTATAAATAGTAGTACAATAGTACGTATACTTTATCGGTGTACTGTTAAAAATTTGTCTTTTTTGCATCTCCAAAAATATAACGTATTTTTTGACGAGACTTTTTTGATTCCAATCCTCGTATACACATCTATCTACATATTTAATGTTATAATTCTTGAAAGTAGAGAAATATGAGAATCTGAAATTTTCAAAAATCCAAAAGTGAAGGGAGCACTGACTCTCATGTGCACAAAATCCTTGTGGGTAGCGCGACTTTTTAATTGTCAAGAGTATTATTTTAAAGAGTATGGGCACAATAATTATTTGCAAGCTGTCCAAAAAGATTTCGGAAAAATGCTATGGGCATCTCCAGCGGCACGACGCAAACGGACGCTCAGCGACCGTTTTCGTCCGTCGTGACCGGAAATGCGTCTGGCGCCACTTTCAGCGGGGCAACGCAAAGTGATCGGGCCGTTCGCGGAGACGCAAACCTGGCCCAAATATGCGCCTCGGATGCGTCTCAGCGGACGTCCGGAAACGCCCGCTCGCGTCTGGCGGACGTTTCGTCGGGCCCGCTTGGCAGCGACCCTGCGTCTATGCGTCTTCTCAAACGCGCCAGTGACTGCGCCGTTGTGTCGCTGCGTCGCTTCGGCACTCTGCGCCACGTTATTTAACCGTATGTTGTAGAGGACTGAGAGAAGCATCGTCCACTCGTTTTTGCGGGTAAGTTTCCCATCAAATACATGGGGCTCCCGCCCTCCCGGTCAGCGATCGACAACTTCGGATGTCGGATTAGGACTTCCAGAATCGGGAAAAAAAAGATTAGGACTTCCTGCCCGGATAAGGTGGCTCAAAGGGTTGAACTATGGTAGGGGCTGTTTCTGTAGGATAACGTTGCATAGAAAACAAAAAATTTCCTACCGCGAACACGCAATCCAAGCCAAGATGCAATCTAGAAGACGGTAGCAACGAGGGGATTATCGAGTCTCACCCTTGAAGAGATTCTAAAACCTACAAGATGAGGCTCTTGTTGCTGCGGTAGACGTTCACTTGCCGCTTGCAAAGCGCGTAGAAGATCTTGATCACGGCGCCACGAACGGGCAGCACCTCCGTACTGGTCACACGTTCGGTTGTTGATGAAGACGACGTCCACCTCCCGTTCCGGCGGGCAGCGGAAGTAGTAGCTCCTCTTGAATCCGACGCACGACGGCGTGGTGTCGGTGGTGGTGGAGAAATCCGGCGGAGCTTCGCTAAGCGTGCGGGATGTGGTGGAGGAGAGAGGCCGCTAGGGTTTGGGAGAGGGGGCGCCGGCCATCTAGGTGGTGCGGCCACCTTGGTGTTGTTGGGGTGGCCGGCCCCTCCCCTTGGCCCTCATTATATAGGTGGAACACCCAAGAGTTGGTCTACAAGTCTTCGAATAAGACCCCAAACCAAAACCTTCCATAACACATGAAACCTACCCAAACTAGGACTCGCACTAGAGGTGAGATTCCCACCTTCCTTGGGAGGGGGTGGCCGGCCCCCCTTGGGGAGTCCACTTCGGACTCCTCCTTAGGGTTGGCCGGCCATGGGAGGTGGAGTCCCACCGGGACTCCGCCTTCCTTAGTGGTTTCTTCCGGACTTTTCTAGAACCTTCTAGAACCTTCCATAAAACCTTCCGGATCATTTTAAATCTTATAAAATGACTTCCTATATATGAATCTTATTCTCCGGACCATTCCGGGATTCCTCGTGATGTCCGGGATCTCATCCGGGACTCCGAACAAATATTCGAACTCCATTCCATATTCAAGTTCTACCATTTCAACATCCAACTTTAAGTGTGTCACCCTACGGTTCGCGAACTATGCGGACTTGGTTGAGTGCTCACTCCGACCAATAACCAATAGCGGGATCTGGAGATCCATAATGGCTCCCACATATTCAACGATGACTTTAGTGATCGAATGAACCATACACATACGATACCAATTCCCTTTGTCACGCGATATTTTACTTGTCCGAGGTTTGATCATCGGTATCACTCTATACCTTGTTCAACCTTGTCTCTGACAAGTACTCTTTACTCGTACCGTGGTATGTGGTCTCTTATGAACTCATTCATATGCTTGCAAGAAATTAGACGACATTCCACCGAGAGGGCCCAGAGTATATCTATCTGTCATCGGGATGGACAAATCCCACTGTTGATCCATATGCCTCAACTCATACTTTTCGGATACTTAATCCCACCTTTATAACCACTCATTTACGCAGTGGCGTTTGATGTAATCAAAGTACCTTTCCGGTATAAGTGATTTACATGATCTCATGGTCATAAGGACTAGGTAACTATGTATCGAAAGCTTATAGCAAATAACTTAATGACGTGATCTTATGCTACGCTTAATTGGGTGTGTCCATTACATCATTCATATAATGACATAACCTTGTTATTAATAACATCCAATGTTCATGATTATGAAACTAATCATCCATTAATCAACAAACTAGTTAAGAGGCATACTAGGGACTCTTTGTTGTTCACATAACACACATGTATCAATGTTTCGGTTAATACAATTATAGCATGGTATGTAAACATTATCATAAACACAAAGATATATTATAATAACCATTTTATTATTGCCTCTTGGGCATATCTCCAATAGTCTCCCACTTGCACTAGAGTCAATAATCTAGTTTACATTTGTAAAGATATAACACCTTGGCCTTCGGTGCTTTATCATGTTTTGCTCACGGGAGAGGTTTTAGTCAACGGATCTGACACGCTCAGAAACGTATGTATTTTGTAATTCATTTGCGTCTCAACGCATCACTCATTTCCAAATGAGTCGGCATTGAATATGTTTGGTCTTCTGGTGGAACCTTAATTCCATGGTCTGAAATATGTCACTAATATTGTCACACACAATATAGCTTGAAAGTTCTGACCCTGTCGGAACTACACCAAGTTCTCAAAGAACCTCTTGACTTAACATCCTTTGTCATTGTCAAAACAATGACATACTCTGCCTTCTTTTGTAGAATCCGTCACAATATTTAGAACTCTTCTAAATCTAGAATAGACAACTTCTAGCTCATTGTGGTACCTTTTAAACAACACTTAGCCTAATTTGAGATTGAAATTTTACTTTCATATGTGACAAAACAAACATCGGTGCAACACCTTACAACAATTTGTTTGTCATTTCTCCATATAAAATTATATATATATCCTTGGTTCTTCTTAAGTACTCAAGAATATTCTTACTGTTTTTCAATGATCATCACATGAATCATTCTGGTACATGCTCATAACACTTTTAGAGCATATGACATCTGATTGTGTACATATTATTTGTGATCTATAATCACTCATGTGTTTTTACTCATTGAGTGTCAGATACACTCAAGTCTTGTTAAAACTTTACATGACAAGAACATTTTCTTAATATTTCTATATTGAACTATTTCAATATCCATTCTATGTACTTTGACTTAAACATATTATGTGTTTCAATCTATCTTAATAGATCTTGATACAAAATTTGTTTCAGTCCATATCCTTTCAATGAAGTTAATTTCTCAATGAAACCTTTTAATCAAGTATATAATAACATCATTTATAACCAACTATATGTCATCTACATAAGTATTATAAATATGTCTCAGCGCTCCCACTTAATTTCTTGCAAATGCAAGTCTCTTCATCGTCTCTGATGAAATCAAAAACTCTTTGATTATTTCATCTGGTGAAGATTCCAACTCCGCGATACTCACTTCATCTAATTGAAGTTTGTATACCTATCTAGTATTCCATGGACCAGCAAAACTCTTGGTTGTATCTATCCGTCCCCAGAAGTCGCGCAGCGACGACGCCAGGTACGGCCGGTCGAACTGCGGCTCCGTCTCCATGCCGAGCGCGCCGACGGCGAGCGCGATGCAGGGGAAGAAGAGGTCCAGGAAGCAGTATATGAGGACACCGTACACGGCGAGACGCACGTAGAGATGCAGCTGGTTGTTGAACTGGTAGAGGCGGAGGATGACGGCTATGACCGCGGCCTTGACCGCGCAAGAAACCAGTGACAGATCTGGTTTGCTGGCTTTGGTCGACGCCGCTGCTCCCGCTCCAGCACCGCCGCGCCGCTGTCGGAGCTTGACGGGGAGCAAGGCGGTGAAGAGAAACGTGAGCACGGGGAGGGCGGGGTCGAGCGGCCCACGGCCGGCGGCGAGTAGGGCGAGCTTGAAGGCGCAGAGCCAGGCGAGGAAGAAGGCGATGGTGGCCCGGATGATGGCGGAGGAAGTGAAGGCCAAGGGGGCGGCGACGAGGAATGGGAAGAGCGGGAGCAGCGCGACGAGACGCGGGAAGCCCGGGCGCAGGAGGGACGAAGACGCACGGGCGTACAGCGCGGCGGCCGCCGCGGCCAGGGACACCATGGGGATGCTGTCCTGCAGGAACTCCATGGTCGTCGCTCGCGACTTGGCTCGCTTCCGCTAGTTTGCTGTCTGACGCTCTTGGATTGGATGATTTTGATCGCTGTGAAGTGCACAGTGCAGTAAATGTTGAGTGTTGGGATGCTGTCAGTGTATTTTAGTGACAGTGTCACGTCCATGTCAGATTATGATATGCTTGGAAATTCTACATGGGTAGCACGACTTTTGAATTGTCAAAAATATTATTTGAAAGAGTATGGGCACAATCCAAAAACATTTCAGAAAAATGCTAATGGGAAGTGCCACGAAGTTCCCTGTTAACAGCCCCCCTAGCTCTGTCTGGCCGGGCAACACAATCTTCCCACTACCGTTGCTGATGCCGTCGATGGAACCAGTCGGCGGATGGCGGCGGTGGAAAACCATGATCTTGGCCGCGTTGGAGGCCATCGTGTGTTGTTTCTATGGGATGGTGGAGCTTCTAGCGTTGCCCGGTGGCCTTGCACCCGTGTTGGCCGTAGGTGCGATGTAGGATCCCATATCTAGGCGGGACAATTGCTGGTTGGGGCTTGCATGAGCGGAGCTAGCGCGGAGGAGTGGGTCGGCGGAAGTTATGCCGGCCGGCTGGAGGAAAGGGCGCTAGGATGCTGCTCGCAAACTTGACTCGAAAATAAAATAAAATCGTTTGCGAAAGTTCACCCTATCGCACACGCTTTATTTAACCGTGTGTTCTAGAGGAATATCACCCTTTTATGCGGAAAAGATCCGAATCTATTCCATGCATTCATAGTCATACTCAAAATCCCCAAAAACCTATGATAAAGTTAAATGGGCGGCGGTCGGACGAGGATGGAGGGGCGGCGGCGGTCCTCCCGGGGACGATCCAGCTGCGGGCTGCGGCCTCCCCGCCTCCCATCGGCGACATGCCGGTGGTGGTGGCTGGTGGAGGCGGACAGCGCCTTTCCCTCCGCCTCTCGCCGGTGAGGGGCGATGATCTTGGGCTTCTCGCGGTACGAGGACGCCCGGGGCAGCACCTTGGGTTCGACGGTGGAGGTGACCCTCTTCTTCGCCGGAGAGGATCGGCCTGCGGTTGGTGGTGGTGGATCTTTTGATCTATCACCGCGTTCCGCGGAGATGGAGGAGCTTGGAAGCCGGCGATGGTGTCGCCGGTGGAGGGTTGGAGTGGCCAACCCGGGATGGTCGCCGACGTGGGGGTCCGAATAAAGGCGGCGGTCCTAGGGCCTCTCTTGCGTGAAGAGGAGGACCTACGGAGGCCTGGACTCGTGATCTAGCCGGAGTGTTGAGTTCCAAGGCTCCGCCGTGAATGTAACAGTGCTTTTGCCTGGAGTTTGCTGGATCGGAGGTATTCGGTCGTGCGCACCCATATTTTTATTCCGACCGATTGGTTCCGGAGGGAGCGGCGCGAAGCTCTTTTGTGTTGACATCAAGTGACTATGGATCCATGATGAAAGTCGGAAGAAGAGAATTTCATGAAGGCCGGAGGGAGGACTAGCTAAGGGAGGTTCAAGTCTCTGCCTGTTGAGGGACTTGCTGTTCGGGCTTCACGGCAGCGGTATGAAAGTGGGGGTGACAACACATGTGAAGTGCAGACTCCTACCTTTCAGGTGAAAACCCAAGTCTGCCTTATTTGGTTATGCCTGCAATGACCTTGGTGGAGCATTGTTTTGAGAGGGGGACTATCTTGAGTGAAAACCTAAGATCTTTGATCGGGCGACGACGGTGTTTGAGCAATGTTTTCCTTCTTGGAGGCGTCATTTTGGAGAGTCTAATTCAGGTGTTGTTTGCATGTATTGCTGTTGTTATGCCCGAATACTTTAGCGGGACTTTTGTTTCTTAGTTTTTTTTCTTATTTTTTGGTTGTGTGCATCCGTAGTGCCAGTAGGGTGGTGCGTTGTTGCAGAGGCTGGGTGTAATTGGTATCTTCTTGATATTAATATATTCCCTTTATCGAAAAAAGTTAAATGGTCTTTTCTTCAGCAAACATTACGGATGAACGGATTTTCTGATGAGTGGCGCGCTCTAATTAATAACGCCATTTTTTGTGGTAGTGTCGCCATAAAGGTCAATTGGTAAATATTTCTAGAAGAAAAAAAAGGTTGATGCAAGGCGATCCATTGTCTCCAATGCTTTTTAACATTGTGGCAGATAAGCTTGCAATTATAATTGAGTGCGCTAAGCTCGATGGTCAAATTGAAGGTGTGGTTGCCCACTTAATTGATGGGGGCTTATCAATCTTTCAGTATGCCGATGATACAATTATTTTTATGGATCATGATTTGGCAAAGGCACGTAATCTGAAGTTAATTCTTTCAACATTCGAGCAATTGGTAGGTCTAAAGATCAACTTCCATAAAAGTGAGTTGTTTTGTTTTGGCATGCCAACCTTTATGCCGAGTTGTTCGGATGCGGGCTTGGTTGTTTTCCAGTTAGCTATCTTGGTATTCCGATTCATCATCGGAGACTAACACTGGCTGAATGGAAAATTGTCGAAGAACGACTTCAGAAACGGCTTACTAGTTGGAAACCAAAGCTCCTATCCCTTGGGGGAAGATTAGTTCTCATAAATTCAGTACTCACAAACATGGTATTGTATATGATTTCTTTCTTCCAGTTACCCAACGGAGTCTTGCACCGATTGGATTACTTCCGATCAAGATTCTTTTGCAAGGGGATAGCGAGAAGAAAAAATATCATGATACTGTCAGGTTGTGATATGCCTGGAAGTTCTACATGCATGGGTAGCGCGACTTTTTAATTGTCAAGAGTATTATTTTAAAGAGTATGGGCACAACGAAAATAGCGAAATGAACCCGGGTACGGACGAGGATGAAAATGGGCCAATCAGAGAGCACCACGTTTTTCACAATATATATATTTTAGGCAGGTATATGATGTGTATTGCTCTATAGCCTACCCACGCGTCATATTAATTGGCAATTAATCCTCTGCCATGTCCTCCACCACCACCGCATCTCTTCTTCCCCACCTCTTCCTCCTCGCTGATTTTGATTCCGTCCACGCCATGCCGCCCCGTGTCGCTCGAGCCCGCACTTCGCCGTTCGAGCTCGATTTCGGCCGCGTCCGTGCTGTGCCGCACCGCCCGAGCCCGTGTCGTGGCCGCGCCGCCCGCATCGAAGCTCCAGCGTCCCCGCCGCGCCGCCCAAGCCCGGGTTGACCGAAGCAAGCCCCAGAATCTATCTATTCTGGCCGATTCCGGTCGGATTTACCATCGACGGCCCCCGACTGGGTCGATTCTGGACGGATTGATCTCTGCCTCCAACTCCCGCGCGGGGAGCTCCTGAAGGCCGTGGTGGATGCGGCAGGCCGGCGAGCGCAGTGCTCCTGCCAGCACGGCTCTGGCCAGTGGTCTCCCCGCCGTCTCCTGCAATCTCGAGGAGCTCCCACCCTTGTCGCCATACTAACCCGGAGCACTCACGGCCTGGCCGGAGTTGTCACGGGCCTCCTCGAGAGAGCTGGCGAGGTTGAGCTCCTCGGCCATCTTGGAGTCGAGGACGGCGCCAGGGCGTAGGCGCAGCTGCCCCACCAGCAGCTCCGGTCGTCCGAGGACAACAACACTAAGGGCGTCATCGACGCGTACGACGCGGCGCCGATGGCTACGACGGCAGCGCCACGCGGCGTTGTTCTTCAGGGGCAAGCTCGTGGGCAGGCTCAACCGGCTCATGGCGATGCACCGGTCCTGAAGCAGGCGTTCCTGGCGGTGTTCATCCATCCTCATGATCTGATGTTCATCAGCTAATTCGGTCCTTGTTATAGTAAGTTTTGAATATGCGTGCAGCACTTGGCAGCTCTAGCATTTGTTTTTCTGTTTATTCTCGATCTTTCGGCATGCCATTTGAAAGTATAGTAGGCAGACAAATCCAGCTCCTTCTCCTCCACTCCCCTTTCTTTCTCGTGATGTTTTTGCGTGTAATGTTCTTATAATCCGGAAAGTTAATGGATTCCATTGTGAGGAAGCAACACATATTCATTAATCTGTTGATTAGCAACAGTCAAATCTACTGCATCCAATTCCCTACTATCCGAATCCGAGCGAAAAATTATGTAGTCATCATCTTCATCATCACTCCTAGAAGAAAATAAATATTCAATTAGTTACATGAATGCAACTTGCAATTTTGCATACAGTTCTACCGTTTATTTGTTCAGTTTGATATTTCCTCTGCGCATTACTTTCCAGAAAATATAACTTGAGCATTAAGTTAACTAATCCAAAATCAGTAGTTTTCGTCTTTCTGATACTTTTTTTTTGCAATGCCTCAAATTGTTCTTGTCAAAATCCAACGTTTAGATTGAGAAAAAATATTGGTTGCGGTAAATCCATCTGAAATGGAATTTTTTTCATTTGCTCAAAGATTTGGAATTTTCCTTGGGAGGAACTCCAAAATCAAATTCTTGCCATGCTAATTGTTATGCGGTCAAAGCTTAATCCCCTAGTGCTACATTTGATAGCACTAATTAGTCTCAATTTTGACTATTCAAAGTTATAATTAGTCTGTTGGACATTTTTTAACATTGTACTACTCTGACAATTTTTGTTTGCTAGTTAACTACTCTGACATTAGGTAAACGCTCCATATCGGTGTCCGATACGAGCGAATCGTCGGACCTCTTTGTTGCCGTCCATCTCTGTTTGCATCTCACCGCTCTCATCCATTTTGCTCAACCAAAAATAAAAATTCCAGTTATCCCCTACACATAACGCACATCCCTAAACTACGCTACTATCATTTGTCCCCCAAATCGGTCTCCAGTCTTGCGCCGCCGACTCGTCGAGCTCGCTGCGACGACTCTCCCCACCGAGCCTTCCGATCCCGTCCGAAACGAATCGCCTGATCGCCTCCACCTTGATCGAGAACGTTCCGCCACGTGAAATCGTCGTCAAGTCTCGATCTCCGCGCCGCCGAATCTAACCACATCGGTGGCGGAGGCTGCCTAGGTTGGTACCTCATGAGCTCCGTCATATCGTGGTGCTCTCAGGTCAGTGTATAGTTTGTATATGGTGGAACATGTCAATCGATAATCTCAAATCGCTGCATCACTGGATCAATGTCGAGCCCCATGGCGACGGCTCCCCGCTATGTGCAGGCTGCAACACTCAGGGCATCACCGACCAGGGCCACCATGACGACGCGGGTGTGTGCCACCAAAGTCAATCCCCCACCCTGATCAGCTTGGCTGCTCGCCTTCCTCTACTCGTCCTGGTGCTCCCGTGGCTGCACTGAATAAAATCAGTTGCAATGGAAGCAAACAACAATCCAGTTTCGATTAATATTTGTTATATGGAAGCACGGTATAAAACATGCTTCCTCCTTTCATAATAGATATTTCCTAACACGTAGATACCTGCTTCGCATAAGTCATAATAGCATATTTCCTTCTACACACAGATTGCTTATATCTTTGCAAATGTTTCACTAGTGTATATAAGTTTTGGTTCATGCAACTCCTTCATGCTTCTATGTTTTGTTTAAGGTTGCGGTACCATGTGGTCATGGTGCATTCTTCGGCAAACGGCCGTCAAGAGACATGTGTGGTGCAGCCTAAACTTTTGATGGCTACGGTAAATCAAACAACAAGGACAACGTCAACCGACTTCTGCAGCTTAGTTTGAGGATGCAGCAGTTTGCAATGTAAAAATATGAATAGGAAACTCTATTCCCCCGTGTAGGGAGAGAGATTAGCTATCAAGAACAAAGTAAACAATATGTACTAGTTCATAGAAACAGAGTTAGTTGCGTAGAAGCAAAGTCCGGTACCATAGGAAATAAGTTGTGGGTTGTAAGGAAGCAAACTGTATGAATATTTCTGTCAAAATGGAAGCAAATTTCGTTCAATATGTACTAGTTCATAGAAACAGACTTGAGTTGCGTAGAAGCAAAATCCGGTACCATTGGAAATAAGTGGTGGGTTGTAAGGAAGCAAACTGTATGAATATTTCTGTCAAAATGGAATCAAATTTCGTTCACATGGAAGCATAAACATATTTTGTGTGGCAACACAATTTTGATGCTTCCGAAGGAAACTTTCGTAGGAAGCAAATTTGCAGAACATTGGATACAAGTTTTTTTATCAGTTGCATCAAATGAGAAACAGATTTAATTCGAAATAAAAAAAGAATGAGAAGCAGATTTGCATAGCATTGGAAACGAGATGTGTTACCTAAGGAAGCAAGGAGTATAATACGGAAACTAACTTTTGGATAGAATAAGATTTCTCCAGAGTTAATTCCATGTAATCACTGAGAGGTAAATGTGGCGTGATTTATGGAAGTAGCTAGAGATTGCTACAAATCAACGTACAAACCTGCAGCCATCAAAGCGCTCATTCGGCAGGGCCATCCCACGGATCAGAAGCAACCAATCGTACGGTGCACTGTTGGTCCGATGGGAAGCTAGGATCGGCTTCCGATTCCTAGTGATCCCCCTTGTCTTAACTCTTGTCGTATTTTCTCTTGTATTCAACTGGCATAGAAAAGTTAAATCACATGTATTAACTAGCTGTTATATTAAGTGCTAATCACATAGCACACTTCAATGCACATGATTTCATCCTCGCGCGTTGCCAGGTTCCAAACGTCCGGATCGATGGGCACAATAATTATTTGCAAGCTGTCCAAAAACATATCGGAAAAATGCTAATGGGAAGTGCCACGAAAAGTTCCCTGTTAAGAGCATCCCCGCTCATTGGCGCTCCCCACGTCCAAATCCGGTGAAATTTTCGTCCGAATTGGAAGAAGATTTGGCCTGGGGAGCGCCGAAGTTCCAGCCGTCCCCCCGGCAGGAAACCCCCAACCTCGCCCATTTGACATATTTCAAACAAATTCGACATAAAATATAACAAGTTCGGCGAGCAAGAGTCAGAAAATTGCTGAAACAAAATCGGCGAAAATCAGTACAATATTTAACAAGTGTTGAAACAAATGAAGCACACAATTTCACAAGTTTTGAAACAAATTAAGACAGACTAGTTGGCGTCGGCGTCGGCGTTGCCTCGGAGCATCTATATGTGCTCCACCAGATCATCTTGGAGCTGTTGATGCATTGTAGAGTCTCGAATCTCCTGGCGCATAGCAATGAAGGTGGCCCATGATGTCGGCACCTGGTGATTAGGCTGTGCAAGAGGACCCTCTCTCATATGGTGCTTCTTGCTCAGCCAGAGGAACCGGATGTTTTCGCTCATTTTTAATAATCATGTTGTGTAAGTACACACAAGGTTCATCACCTCCCACATCTGATCTTTGGACCAAGTCATAGCGGGAACCGGACGACAGCAAATCTCTTGGAGGACACCAAATGCACGCTCGACGTCTTTTCGGCAAGCTTGTTTCTTGACAAACTCGCAAAGTTTGGGGTGCTAGGTTTCGAGATAGTCTTCACAAATGTTGCCCTTTTGGATAGATACCGTCTGCAAGGTAGTATCCTTTGTTGTAGTGCCGACCATTGATCACATAGTTCACCGGGGGAGCATGACCCTCAACAAGCTTGGAAAAGATCGGGGAGCAGCTTAGGACGTTGATGTCGTTGTTGGATCCAGGCATACCAAAGAAAGAGTGCCAAATCCAGAGATCATGGGTATCCACTGCTTCAAGTATCACAGTGCAGCCTTTTTTGTGACCCTTGTACATTCCTGCCACGCAAACGGACAGTTCTTCCATTGCCAATGCATGCGGTCAATGCTTCCAAGCATCCCTGGAAAACCCCTAGCTTCATTTGTTGCAAGGATCCTCGAGTGTCTTCGACGTGGGTGATCTCAAGTAAAAGTCTCCGAACACTGCTATGATGGCCCTGCAGAACCGGTAGAAACAATCAAGGGCGGTGGACTCCGCCATCTGTTGGGGGGTGACCCCCGGTATGCCAAAGGCATGCCAAACCGAGCCTTGTGCAGGCTAACGATGTACCGGTTTAAAGGTTATTCCGGATAACCAAGGTTGGTTCATGATTAAGTAAATCGTACCAGTATCCCAGGAGGGGTATACCGGAACCGGCTAAGAAGGTACCGGATTACCGGAACAGGCTATACTGTAGCACGTCGGCAAGACTGGTCAAAGATGCTCTCAAGAGCTAGAGGACAAGGATGAGCGAAGCACTTCAGTTTTAATCGAAGCCCTGTGGCCAAAGCAGATGATGACGTCAAAGGTACCGGAGGATGTCACCGTTCCTGATTAAAGGTCTACCGGTGTCATCCGGGCCAAAGTGGCTTTATAAAATAGTTTGTCTAGTCAAAGATGCCATTAGGGTTTCCTAGGGTTTCTTCCCCTGTAAGCCACACTCTCCCCTATATAAGGAGAGGGAGCACACCCTTGCGCGGGGTACCTGATACGTCCAAAACGTATCTACTTTCCCGAATACTTTTGCTATTGTTTTGCCTCTAATTTGTGTATTTTGGATACAACTAACATGGACTAACGCTGTTTTCAGCAGAATTGCCCTGGTGTCTTATTTTTGTGCAGAAAATCAACTTTTAGGAAAATCACCGGAAATAATTGCAATGGGCCTATTTTCACAGAAGACTTACGGAGCCATAAGACGAGACGGAGGGGGGCCACGAGGTGCGCACACCACATGGCGGTGCGGTGGGCCCCTGGGCCGCGCCGCCATATGGTGACGCCGCCTCGGCCAGCCCCCAACGCTTCCCTCTGGACTACTTAAAGCCCTTGACCTAAAAACGCACGGGGGTTCGACCAATTTGCCAGAAGACATCCAGAACTCCGCCGCCAGCGAAAACTCTATTTCGGGATCAGAGACTCCGTTCTAGCACCCTACCGGGACGGGAAATTGGAGGAGATCATCGCCATCATCGCCACTGACGCCTCTCCATCAACCGTCCATGCTTCCCGCATCCATGTGTGAGTCATTCCCCCGCTGTAGGCTGACGGGGATGGTAGGAATTGGATGAGATTATTCATGTAATAGCCATAAGATTGTTAGGGCATGGTGCCTAGTATCCGTTGTTGGTACTTTTATGTTATTGTTGCAACTTGTTATGCTTAATGCTTGTCACTAGGGCCCGAGTGCCATGATTTCAGATCTGAACATGTTATTGATTCATGATGATATTCATTATTTTATGATCTTACCTGCAAGTTGTATACGGGAGTGGTGTTTTGGAACATGGGTGCATATGCTCCCTATATTTTGAAATGCATGTTATGTACATTTTAAATTTTTAAAAAATTGAAACAAAAAATTTGTACGTACATCTTCACGTGCTACGCGCTCACAAAGTCGTTTCATAAAAAATCGACTTATCATGTGACGTGTGTAAAAAAGACAAAATTCAGTGCTAAAATAATGCTTTTCACAAGATAAAGTTTCTCTTTTTTACATGGATCACAAAAAATATTGGTTTTTCGTGAAACTTAGCGAATGCACATACATTATGGAGATGTACATGTAGAATTTTTTATCCAATTTTTTTAACATTTCAAAATATGTTTTTTGGTAGAGGGAGCATACGCACCCGGGAGCCAAATTGAATTTCCCGTTGTATACACATATTGTTGTCCGGAACCCGAGGCCCCAAAGTGACATAACACTAGTAGGAAAACCCTTATAGGCGGAGCTTAGTTCTGTGGCGCACCATTAAAAATGCGCCACATAAATTTATTTTGTGGCGCACCAGGCAAGGTGCGCCACAGAAATAGCTTAATTTTGTGGCGCACCACGGAACACTGCGCCACAAAAACTTGGTGGGGCCCACACCCTGTCACGCCCAATCATTGGTTTTACTTTTTCTACGGCGCACTGCACTTGGTGCGCCACAGAAATAACGTATTGTGTCGCACTGGCTGGGTGCGCCACGGAAATAACGTGTTGTGGCGCAGCGGCCTGCGCCACGAAATAACGTGTCCTATATGCCGTACCCCCTCGCCCGTATACCTCTCTCCCTCCCTCTCCCCGCGCCCCGCCTTCCATGGCGAGCGCCGTCGCCGTCGCCGCCGCCTTCCGCGACGGCCGCATGCCGCCACGCTCCACCCATCCCCGCCACCAGCAGCACAAGCCGCTGCGGCGTGGAGGAGGGGCGCGCGGCGTCAGGTTCCGGACCCGCCGCCGCGTCAAGGTGGTGGAGCCGCCGCGACCTCCACCCTGTCGTCGTTGTCGGTGAGCTCCTCCACACTGTCATCGTCGGTGAGCTCCCTCCCCTCCCCTCCCTCTTCCTCTCCCGCGCGAGCACAAAGTGCTCGATGAAATGCTGCTGTGATTTTGTGCTGCTGTTGTGCTCGATGAAATGCTGATGTGCTAATTACAGAGAGGGGGAGAAGTTGCTGTTAATTGATGCCATTTATCTGGTATGTGCACATGGATTGAATTATGATCCCATTGCTTGCAGTTGTTGCCTGTCAAGCACTGCATGAAAGCCTTGATTAAGTGCTTTACTGAAGCTTTGGCTTTAGTGAAGTGTCATGTGCAGGTCATGCTGCTATTGCTTGATTAATGGGTGCTATGCTTGTTACTGATGGAGCTACAGTTGATTAATTGGTGCTATGCTTGTTACTGATGCTGCTATATTGCTTGATTAATTGGTGCTATGCTTGTTACTGATGCTGCTATATTGCTTGATTAATTGGTGCTATGCTTGGTACTAAATGGATTTGATTTGTTTTCCAACCTTTGTTGGAAACAAATCCAAAGTCTGAACCTGTATAAGGAGATGAGGACTTGTTTACTGGTGTGGATTGCTTATGCTGTGTTGTGACCTCATTAGCTCTTGCTAGTGCCACTGGTTGTATCTCATAGTTGGATAATTGGTTCGTTTTGGTGAAAATAGAGATATTCACAGTAGGGAATCATGTAAATGAATGCCACTGTGGTATCCTTTGAAGAAAATGGGAAATTTCTGATGGTTTAAAAGACTAGGTGATGCTAAGTTATTAAGTTGGCTGTCAAGGTTGGTTTTATCTGGTTAACTTGGATAGGCTATGTGTTCTTGCTTACTTATGCATATCCATCTCTACTGGATTGACTAGCTCAGGCTTGGCCTCTCTCTTGCCAACATCACTTGGTTACTATCAAGTGATGAATAATCCCTATGGTACCCCAGCTTTGTTTTGAACTCAACTGAGTAATGATAAATTTCTATTTCTTGTTGGCTTTGATGAAAATAGAGATATCCACAGTAGGGGATCATGCAAATGAATGCCACTTGGGTATCCTTTGAAGAAAAAGGACTGTTTGATGGTTTTAAAAGGTTAGGTGGTGCTAGGTGATTCAGTTGGCTACCAAGACTTGTCTCATCTGGTTAGCTGGGATATGCTATGTGTTGTTGCTTGTTTAGGCATATCTATCACTTACTGGATTTACTGGTTCTTGATTGGCCTCTCTTTTGCCAGCATCACTTGCTCTATATATCAAGTGATGAATAATCCCTTTGGAGCATCTGCTCCATGCATGCTATGTGTGTTTGAGCATCTTGACTTATGTCACCATGGTTGCTGGTTTGTTGGTGTTTTTGTACTTGCCGATGATTAGATGGTTGGTCGATCACTCGTACACTCGGGGGTGGAGCAAGTGAGGCTTGGTGTGATGGCACAAATATCAACTTGTGCATCCTACCTGGCCTCACTTACTCCATCCCTGGATGTTAATATTTGTTTCGACCAACAAAGTATGAGGCATATGATATCTAGTTGAGATACCACTTGGCTCTTTCTTCCATTTTAGTGCCGATGATTAGAATGTTTGGTCACCTATACGCCGCAATATACTTTGTAGACGGGCCCCCTTTCCCCGGCCGCCGTTCCGTGAACGAGTCCTTGACGAGACAACAACGCCGACCTGCCTCTCCGGCGCAGCACCACTTTTCTTCTCTCGCCGTACAGTACGTGAACAAGTCCTTAATGCCAAGACGGTGCCAGCCTCCCTAGCATCATGCCGACCCCTGTTGCCGCGCTTCAGGCCGTGTCTCGCGCCCTGCACTCTTCGCCTTTTGCCCGGTGAACGAATAGACTAATCGTTGGAATAAGGAAGCCGATGACGGCCGATTGCAATTTAATCTTGCGACCGGCCGTCATCGGTTTCCTTATTCCAACGATCAGCCTATTGGTTCACCAGGCAAGGCGATTGAGCGCGGGACGGAGCGCTGGCTGCACCGGCATATCTTGGGCAGGCACGGTCTTTGCATCAAGGACTCGTTCACTGGACGGCGAGGACTGCCGTGGTTCTGCCGGAGATGCAGATCGGCGTTGTTGTGTCGTCAAGCACCCGTTGACGGAACGCCGAGGAAAGGGCCCTTCTCAAAGTATACGGCGGTGTATACTGCAACTATGGTTTCTGACCATAGTATTTGTGTTGACCAACAATGTATGAGGCACTTATTCCATTTTGTCATTCCATTTGCTTTGAGATTTTCAAAATGCCGATGATTAAAATGTTTGGTCACCGTACACTCGGGGGTGGCGTAAGTGAGCCTGGTAAGATAGCACAAATATCAATCTCTTGTACATCCTACCTGGCCTCACTTACACCATCCCTGAATGTTAATATTTGTGTTGACCAACAATGTATGAGGCATTTATTCCATTTCTCTTGTGCATCGGACTTGTTGGTCTCACTTTCTTCCATTTTCATCATAGTAGGAACTGGATGAAGACCCCGATGCAAGCGAGCCTGGTGGGTAGAGATGAGGGAGCAAAGGAGGAACCGGATGAAGACTACTTTGTATCTCGAAATTGTGAATTTTGTATGAATTAAGAGTTGTATGCAAAACATTTGACACTTGCCACTATATATGTATCTCGATCGGGCTATAAGTAATGTGATGATGATGTCTATGTTATATCTGTGCAATGTACATGATATTTATATTATATCTGAATGTTGCTGTATATAACCTGTATATTGCTGTCTATAAACTGCATGTGTATAGCAGGCAGCACAAAATCGTGTATAATACAAGCAAATTCTGTGGCGCACTGAAAACCAATTCTGTGGCGCACGCGTTTCTGTGGCGCACCTAAGCACAAGTGCGCCACGGAAACCTTAATTCTGTGGCGCATGGGCCGGTGCGCCACAGAAACCTTATTTTTGTGGCGAAGTTTCTGTGGCGCACCTCCCATGCGCCACAGAATCCATTTTTGGTGCGCCACTGATGAGGCTTTTCCTACTAGTGTAAATTGGGACAACCGGGGGGAAGGTTGTGATATGAGGATCACATGTGTTCACGGAATGTTAATGCTTTGCTCCGGTACTCTATTAAAAGGAGTACCTTAATTACCAGTAGTTTCCCTAGACGCCCGGCTGCCACCGGCTGGTAGGACAAAAGATGTTGTGCAAGTTTCTCATTGCGAGCACGTACGACTATATACGGAACACATGCCTATGGTTATTTTAGTACTTGGATACTGCTTTATTATTATCTGCAAATGCCTTGTCTTGATTATTACATGAGTTATCTTATCCATGCAGCGCCCGTTCATCCATCCCTATACCTACAGTATTTTAATCCTGTTGTTTACTATAATCACTACTGTTGTCTTTATTACACTGCTGCTTATATTTCACTACTGCTACTGCTATAAAACTGCTGCTACTGATAAACTCTTTCGAGCAAGTATGTTTCCAGGTGCAGGTGAATTGACAACTCATCTGTTAAAGCTTATAAATATTCTTTCGCTCCCTTGTGTCGAATCAATAAAGTTGGGTTTACTTTCCTCGAAGACTGTTGTGATCCCCTATACTTGTGGGTCATCAAGACTATTTTCTGGCACCGGTGCCGGGGAGCATAGCTTTATTTGCAAGTTCACCTGAATTGATATTGTTCGCTGCAAATCCTCCGTCATGGGTAAACCTCGTGATACTAAAGTCGTCATATTACCATCCACTACAAGAAAATGTACAACTCTGAGTACCTCTGCTGCTCTTGATTCACCATCTGTGATATGTCAACTTGTTTCACCACCACAAGCTTCACATGTTGGTACTTCTGCTGAATCTGAAAATTCCTCTTATAATCTTGATGATGCTTCTACTGTTCTTGATGATGATGGTTCATTAGGTCCTTTTCTAGATGCTATAATTGCTAGGTCTAGACAAATTGAAAATACTGAAATTCCTAATGAAAATACTGTTACACATGTTAATTCACCTGAGTCTGTTGAACACTCTAGTGATGATCTTGATGAAGATTATGTGGAACTTGATGAATATTTTATTGATAAATGTAATGCTACTACTAGTGTAAGTAACATTAAAAAGCTTCTTGCACAACATGCTGTTAGATATAAACTGTATCCTGATCCTAAATTTGCCACATCTCCTATAAACACTAAGGATAAGGATTATGATTTTTCTCTTGATTTATCTCATATATCTATTGTTGAGAAAACACCTTTTTGTGGTACTGAAAAAGAAAGTGCTGTAGAGCACATGAATGAGCTTTCTACTTTGAGTAGCTTGTTTTCTGATGATATCAAGAAGCGTACTTATTTTGTTGCTAAATTTTTTCCTTTCTCAATAAAGGATGATGCTAAAACTTGGTATAATAGTTTGCCTCCTGATTCTATTGATAGTCCAGGTGGTTTGCTTGATGATTTCTTTCGAAAATATTTTCCTGCTAGTGCTCAACATATTGCTTTGTAGAAAATTTATAGTTTTGACCAGGAAGATGGAGAGAAATTGCCTGAAGCTTGGGTAAGGTTTTACTCTCTTCTTAGAGCTCGGTCTGGACATGATTTGGAAAAACATGACTTACTTGATATATTTTATAGTGGACTAACCATTGAGTCTAGGGCATACCTGGATAGTTGTGCTGGTTGTGTTTTGGAAAAGAACCGACGAAGCTGAAGAATTAATGGCTAGAATAAGCCAAAATCATGATGATTGGACTACACCTGAACCAACCCCAACACCAATATTGAAGAAGGGGAGTATGATTAAATTAAGTGATGAAGATATGAGAGAAGCCAAGAAATCTCTTAAAGAGAAAGGTATTAAATCTGAAGATGTGAAGAATTACCTCCCATAAAAGATTTATGTAAGATAACTCCCCCTTCATCCACAATTGAGGTACATTCTCTTCAACGCTTTCATAAAGGAGACATCCCTTACTCAAAACCTCCTGATCAATGTTTAGATGAATTTGATAATTATGTTGTTAAGCAAGATAACTTTAATATGAGAGTAGGGAATCATCTAATGGAAAATTCTCAAGCTATTAGTAAATTGCATGATATTGTGGAGAGAAACTCCAATGATGTTAAGATGCTTGTTAAACATTTTCATATGGTTCAAATTCAAATTGATCAACTCACTAAAGTGCAAAATGACTTGTTGAAAAATACTTCTAAAGAAAAACATGCTTATGAAGTAACAACTAGAGGAGATGTTTCTACTCAGGATCAGCCCGGCGCCGACCGGATCCCCAACTAGTGCCAACCGGGCGGGTGTACTGAGCCACACGACCCACACCCGGTCCCTGGCCCGGTTGAAACCGGACCACCCGGTTCCAGGCCCGGTCGACCGGCCCCCAGACCGGCCGAGTCCGAGTCTGTCTCGACCAGATCCAATCTGGATCGATTTTCTATGTATCTTTTAGCCCCGGTCGTCCGAACCCCTATATAAGTGCCCGGACGCCCCCAAATTAATTTTAGACCACGTTTAAGATAAACCCTAATTCATAGTTGATTGCTTTGCAACTCTATCGAATTTCTACACCATATTGCATTGATTTGGTGTATACCCTGAAAGTCTTGTGTGATCTGATGTTCCATTGGAAATTAGACAGTTGCAACTTACCGCTCGTGGTCGGCGGCTACGTGCGCATGTGTGTGGAGTTGCGAATATCTTGCAGGTTGAGAGCTGTTGCATTGACGACAGGGACCAATCGAGAGACTTCGTTGCGTCATACAAGTTATCATCCACTTCATCATCGTGTTATTTCCGCTGTGTTCATCGCGTGATCATCATCACCACCGTGCTTACTGAGAAGATCGGGCAACACCTTATCAAGCTATAAGCAGGGCTCAGTCGTATTTCCGGTCAGGGCGGACGCAAATGGACGCTCATGTCGCACCGTTGGAGATGCCCTAAAGCTTCATGGTGCACCAATGGTCCATGTTTGGTCATTACTGTGATGTGTACGGTTATCTGCCAAAGGAGACTTGAACAAAATCTTCCTCCGTCAGTCTACAATGCCATTAATTAGGTAATGTTGCTGTCCGTGAGTCAACAATACCTTCATTGACCATGGACTAAACTTTGTTTACTAAGCAACTGTATAGTATTCTGGTAGCCTATTAAAAACACCACAAGGAGCAGGACAGTAAGCAGGCATTATGCTCTCAAACCTGCACCCTAAAAGGCTAAAACGCATGGGATAAGGTAAAACCTTTTTCATTCAAATGGGTTGCTACTTGTCATGGGGATGCTGGCTTCTGGTCCTGTGCGTAGTACACACCATGTTTCTGAGTTCTTCAGGCTGCTTTGTGGATGAGAGGGTGGCCCTCATGGATATTAGCTCTTGGTTCATGAGCTCAAAGTCCAAGGTTCCCAGCTCGTGGGGGCATGGTGATGACTGCTGCTTGTGGGAAGGGATTACATGCGACAATAGCACACGGCAAATATTGCGCCTCGACCTTTCCTCTATGTACCAGTCAATCCGGGGTGCTATCGAAGTTCCATGCTGGAACCTAAACTTGACGATCTTTTCTTCATTTCGGGAGCTTCAGCTACTGGACTTCTCTAGAAATTACGCTTGCTTTGAAGATTTTGGTGGTATGTAACTCCTGTTGCGTGCATGGAACTCTACTTTTATTCGTCCTATAATTTCATTACATAGCATCTTATTGTGAAGCAAACAATTCCTCAGGTCTTCAAGGACTGAGTAAGCTCAGGTATCTCAACCTCAGCGACAACACTTTCATAGGGAGTATCCCAGGATCTGTCAGCAGACTTGTTTCTTTGGAGGTTATAAATCTCAGCGGAAATAACATAAGTGGAACTCTTCAGAATATAGGTACTCCTACTGGAAAGAATAAATTTCGCATCCCTTTTCAGTTGGTGCACTTGATTCTTACTTGCTACAATGGCAGGTTTAAAAAATCTCCAGAACCTGCGAGAATTGCATTTGGGATCCAATCAATTGAGTGGTAGCCTCCCAGCATCCTTATTTTCACTTCCATGCCTTGAGTACCTGGATCTTTCGGAAAATCTTTTTCAAGGACAGATACCCATAAACTCGTCTTGGAAGTGTTCCTCGATGCTTCAAACTATGAGGTTATCTGAAAACATGCTAAGCGGTATATTTGATTTCTTTTGGCTGAGAAACTGTACCAAGCTCAAAGAGATAGATCTGTCGAGAAATACTGATTTGGCTGTTCAAGTGAAACTTCATGGTTGGGTACCTAATTTTGAATTAGAAAGACTAATGCTCTCTTGGTGTAACCTTGATAAAAGCATAATTGCAGAGCCACATTTCCTACGCACACAACATCATCTGCAGGTTATTGATTTGTCTAACAGTAATTTACCGGGAAACATGCCCAATTGGTTGTTCACAAATGAAGCGGCCCTTGTTTACCTGGATCTTTCAAATAACTCGTTAATTGGATCATTAGATCTGATTTTGCAACACAAAACTAATCTTCAAATGGTGAACGTATCTCTGAACCACATTGAAGGACAGCTGCCAGCCAATATCAGTTCAATGTTTCCCAAATTGAGGATTTTTGATATTTCTCATAATATGATATCTGGATTTGTGCCATCTTCATTGTGTAACATTAGAAGCATAGAAGTTATGGATCTATCAAATAACATGTTCACGGGAGAAGTACCATCTTGCTTGTTCACTGATTGCTCGGCATTGACAGTATTGAAAGTCTCAAACAACAGTCTTGGGGGTATGATCCTGGATGGGGCTAGTAACTTGTCCTTTGTGTGGGAAATATACCTAGACAACAACCAATTTCATGGGACTCTCCCTAGAAATCTGTCTGGTAATGTATATATCATGGATTTACATGGTAACAAGATGTCTGGGGAACTCGACACTTCGTTATGGAATCTCCCTTTACTAGAAGCTTTGAGCCTTGCCAGGAACGATTTAACTGGTGACATTGGTCCAGGAATTTGCACATTAACAAGTCTTTTGCTGTTAGACCTGTCAGACAACTACTTTACAGGGCGTATTCCAAATTGCAATGCTCCATTACCTCTCGAGTTTCTGAGTCTATCTAGGAATTCACTGTCAGGCTTCCCAAGTGCCTTTTTCAACAGCTCCTACATTACAGTTTTGGATCTGAGTCATAATCAGTTTACATGCACTATTGAGTGGACACAATATCTTTATCAAATCAAGGTACTTTTGTTAAGCGGGAATAAGTTTGAGGGGCAGATCTCTTCAAATCTGTGCCATCTCCAACACTTGAGTATAATTGACATCTCGCACAACATAATTTCGGGTCCCGTACCACCATGCATTGGTGTCATTCCATTTGAAGACCCTGATGCTAACTTGTATAGTTGGCCCACAACACCTGGTAATTTCTTTGGAGGGTTTGATGGCATGGACTTCTCATATAACAGTCACTATGACCTCCAAGGATTCACCTTCACAACAAAAGGCAATCCATACATATATGGACGCAACTTCTTCATGTTGATGTCAGGCATCGACTTATCAGCAAATATGCTGTCGGGTGAGATTCCACAGGAAATAGGAAATTTGAGCCATATCAAGTCTCTCAATTTGTCGAACAATTTTTTTACCGGATCGATTCCTGCAACCTTTGCAAATTTGAGCCAGATCGAAAGCTTAGACCTATCAGAAAACAGGCTAAATGGATCTATACCAAGGCAGTTAACTCGGCTATCATCATTAGGGGTGTTCTCTGTGGCATTCAACAACCTATCGGGATGTCTACTAGACTCTGGTCAGTTTGCCTCATTTGGTATGGACAGTTACAAAGGGAACGACAATCTTAGATCATGCACTTCCAGTTCAGGTCCCGTGGTATGGAATGGTACAGTAGGGAATGTAGCTGATGATTCTGATCCAATCCTGTATGTCGTAACTGCCGTTTCATTCGTCCTGGCATTTTGGGCCACTGTCACATTCGTGTTCTGCCATTCGTTTGGGAAGCGTATCATTCTCAACCTGTAATAGGTACTGGTGTGTAAAGTATGTGTGTATTTGTAAACTGTGCTGCTATATTCTGTTTCTTTGGAGAAACTGTTAACTCTAAAGGAGTATTCCAGATTTTGTTCTGCTGCAAGGTGAGTAAATCTCAGCGGAAGCCACTGAATATAAAGTTCAGGACGGAGTGAGATGGATAACGTTTCGGCGTCCGTACGGTCGAGCGCTGGCGATTTGAATGGCGACGCGGGCGACTTGCGAGATCTGGCCGGAGGCGAGCCTCCGCCGACGGCCTCCCACCAGCCTCCGCGCACACCGTCGCCGCCGGTGGGCGGGGCGGAGTGGGACGCTTCTGGGCGAGCCGCGCCGGCGATGCGGGCTAGGATTCGGCGGAAGAGGATTGGGAGCAGACTGCGTCAGGGGACGAGGCGAGCTCCGCTTCGCCCGAGGTACGGCGGAGGCCGTCGAGTCCGGTGACCCTGGGAGGGTTCATCGAACGTGCGGCGGAGCTTGGGGGCGCTCTTCGCCACCGGCGGAGATCGGCGTTTGCCCCTGGTGGCAAAGGCTCGCGCTTCTCCGCACCGGCGTGCGCTCCGCCTCGCTTCCGTCGTCTGGGAGACGACCGGAGTCGATGGAGTCCTCTGGCGCGTGGGGGCGGATCCGGGGAGACGGAGAGATGCGCGGTGGCGACCTCGCCGGAGGGTGTGCTGTCGCCGCCGTCGCCGGTTTGGCGGCCACGGGAAGCCTCCAGGGAGGAGGAGCTACCCGCCGCGGGCCCGGAGCTGGGAGGGCTCACTCTTGGGCCTCTAGGTGGGCCGCTGTTGGGCTGCGGCCTGCTAGTTGGGGACCACCCCCTCCTGCAGATCAGGGAAACCGGGGTGGAGGCTCTGGACCCGTTGCCTGTGGGCCGTCCTGAGCGGGCCTCTGAGGCGGCTCCTGGGCCTTCCGTGGGCGGGGCCGGGGTGGCCCAGCCGACTCCCTCTATCTGGCTGTGGATGCCAAGGGGATGCACCATTCCATCCCTAGGTTTCCCAGCGAGAGCGAGTGAGGTCCGGCGGCGCTCGCATCGCGTGCACAGATCCCTCTCTCGCGTCCTTCCTCCTCCACCCCTCGGGCGCTCCTTCGCGGAGGTTGTGGTGGCAGGGTTGCGGACGAGCATGGGGGAGCGCGGCGGCGGTGGAGACGGGAGGTACAAAAGGCGCTACGACGGCTACGACGATGAGGAGCCTTGGCGGCGGGACGGCGGGAGACGGCCGCAGGAGGAGCTCCCAAGGCATAGGTACCAGGAGCCAAGGTACCTTGACAAGGGCCAGGGGGAGTGGGGTCGTCCGCCGCCGTGGTACGAGGAGGAGCAGCAGAGGAAGATGAAGGCCGATGCGGGCAAGGCAAAAAGCAAGGCGGCGGCCAACCGCGGCGGGGGCCAATCCAGCGGGGGCCACGGTGCCGCTGCCAAAGCCAAGGGGCGGCTAAGGGGAATGCCGCTCAAGCGAAGGCGAAGGGCAAGAACAAGGTTGCGGAGAAGGGGCCGGCGGCGGGGGAATGCTTCCGGTGCGGCCAAGAAGGTCACTTCCAGGCGGACTGCCCCAATGACCCCCTGTGTGTGCTCTGCAGCAGGGCCGGCCACATCTCGGCCAACTGTCCGACGAGAGGACGGCAGCTTGTGCTGCAGACCATGGGGCACGCCATTACGGGAGGGGGCTTCTACAACATTGATGTGGAACCCCTGCCGGACCAGCCCTCAAGCGACGTTTTTGAGGCCATCATCCACTTCCCGGCCAAGGCGCTGTCGGCGGTGCAGCTGTCCGACGAGCTCAAGGCGCTGGTGGATGAGATGTGGGACTGGCAGGTCACACGGCTCTCGGAGACGGAGTTCGCGGTCCGTTTTCCGTCAAGGGCGACGCTGCGGATGAGCACTGGCAGCGGGAAGCTCTATCTTCCGTTGAGCCAGTGCGACACCAACATCAGGGAAGCCTTCACCGACCCCAAGCCGGCTAAAGCGCTTCCGTCAGTGTGGGTGAGGTTGGCAGGGGTGCCAAGAGATGTCATGACCAGGGAAAGGCTCATGGCTTGCATGACCATGGTGGGTCGCCCGGTCGATGTCGACGAGTTATCCCTGAAGAAGTGGAAGACGGAGCCCATACGTATGCGGTTCCAGTGCCGCTATCCTGAGCGCATCAAGGGCACGGTGCAGCTCTTCGTCAATGGCGTGCCTTTCACTATCGGGGTTCAGGCGGAGCTGGGCGGGGCCGGCGGCGGTGGCGGTGATGGTGGGCCGCCCAAGCCTCCGGCGCCACGCGATGAAGGAGAGGATGACGAGGACTCGGAAGAAAGAAGCTCAGACATGGAGGCGTGGAACAAGCACCGCAAGAATCGCAAGAACAAGGCCGGGCCGGAGGCCAACTCCCAACCTGGCAGGGGTGCGGGCGGGACTTCTCTGGCGGGTCTGGGGGGCACGAGCAGTGCTCCACAAGCTCGTCGGCCTGCTGACACGGTCCTGGATCAGTACGGCTCCAACCTCCCCTTGCTCCCGGACACGTGTGCGCTGCGTAAGGAGCTTTCCCCTCCCGCCAAGGAGAGGCCCAAGGCCATGGAGGTGGAGCAGGTGCGGCTGGAGCCGGAGGCCTCGATCCTATCTGGGGAGACCCTCTCGCAGGTCACGGATCCGGTCGGGTCATGGCTGTTGGACAGCCCATGCGGAGGTACCAAGGAGCAGGTGGGCGTCTTCCAGCCTTCCCCGGGGGACCTGGTCACCGCTGCGGCCTCTCCAGACCCTGTGGCTGGGCTGGTCACTGAGGAGACCGCACCGCTGGCGGCTGCGCAGCGTGCGGTGGCGCCCGAGACCGGGGGCCACACAGATGAACTGCTGAAGGAGGCGACGGCGGCGGTGTCCATGGCGAAGGGGAAGAGAACCAAGGTGGTGACGGTGGGGATCACGAAGACCCAGACCAGGCTGAGCACGAGGAACACGGGAGCTGCTTCGCACGTCCCGGCTCTGGAGAAGGCGCAGCGTCGCGCGGCGGAGAAGAATCTGGACGCAGGTAACTTTTCAGCCCTCGACGCCTACCCTGATTCTCATTTGTCGTCTGTGGTTAAGGACAGTTGTCTAGTGTTCACTCCGAGTGCGGGTACTCCCCTGGAGGCTCTCTCGCTCATGAGGGCCAAGGAGAAGGCCCAAGCGGCCTTGGCGGAAGCTGCGTTCCGCAAATCGCAGGCGGCGGAAGCCGCGGCCAGGGAGGCCGAGAGCTTAGCCAGGGAGGCGGCTCTCCAGGTTGTGGTGCAAGACGCGGCCCCGGTGGGGGGCCCCTCGGCCTCGCCTAGTTGTCAGGCGCTTGGTGCTGACGATGCCAGGGAGGCACGAGACACCAGCGACCCTGGCGCGAGCCCCTCGAGGGTAGAGGTGGCTCGCCGCCCTAACACTCGCAGCTTGTCGCGTGGTGCTCGCACCGCCAAGTCGACGCTGGCGGTGAAAAGGGTTCGGGGCAAAAAGAAAATAGTCAAATGCACGCCCTGATTTACAATATTAGGGGGTTCGGTCAGCAGGGGCGCCGGACCCAGCTTAGGGACTACATGTCCAAGAACAGGCTTGACATCCTAGGCTTACAAGAGACGATCAAGCAAGACTTCTCATATGCGGAGCTCCGTAGCCTCGAGTGCGGCAGCCAATTCAATTGGAGTTGGGTGCCAGCGGTGGGCCACTCAGGGGGGATGCTACTGGGCTTCCGAGATGACTGCTTTGAAGTGGGTGAATGGAGGAAGGGAACCTTCTTCATTAGCGCTCTGATCCTGCAGAGAAGCAACAACATGAAGTGGTGTTTCATGCTTGTTTATGGGCCGGCGGATCACCGCAGGACCAACGAGTTTCTCGACGAGCTTGAGAGGTCGGTGGCGGCCTGCCCTGTGCCGGTTGTGGTTGGTGGGGACTTCAACCTCATTCGCTCTGCTGGGGACAAGAGCAGTGGCAACATCTGTTGGTCTAGGGTGCGACGGTTTAATGATACCATTGCGTCCCTATCCCTTCGGGAGATCCGGCGAGCAGGGGCTCGCTACACTTGGACGAACAAGCAACTTAATCCCATCAGGTGCACGCTTGATAGGGTTTTCGTTGCCCCGGCCTGGGAGGCCTACTTTCCGCTGTGTTCGCTCACGGCGATCACTCGGATCGGTTTGGACCACTGTCCCCTTCTACTGTCTAGTGGGGAGGGGTTGCAGAACCGGCCCTCGCGGTTCTTCTTCCAAACTTGGTGGCTCCAGGTGAATGGTTTTGGGGAACTATTCAAGGGTAAGCTTCATAGCTTCCTCACGGACTTTGGCCCACATCGAGGTAGCATTGAGGTTTGGCAATGTGTGGCGAGGCACTCTCGCCAGTTTCTAAAAGGCTGGGGTGCCAACTTAGGCAAGGAGAAGAGGGTTCACAGGGAGAACCTCCTCTCCCAGGTGGAGCATCTCGACAAGGTAGCCGATGCGGCTGGCCTTGACGAGGAAGGTTGGGCACTTAGATACCACCTGGAGGATCAACTCCTGCATCTCGACAAGCTGGATGAGGAGTACTGGCGTCAGCGCAGTCGGCGGAATTGGACCCTCAAGGGTGACTCCAATACGGCCTTCTTCCATGCAATTGCAAATGGGCGTCGAAGGAAATGTCAGATTCCACTGCTCCTCTCTGACCAGGGGGAAATTGAGGGACAGCAGGCTCTGATGGCGCATATCTACCAGTTCTATCAGGGTTTGATGGGCGCCACCGGGGAGGAAAGGGTCTTCTCCCTGGCCCCTACCCTCTGGGATGAGGCTCAGCGGGTCTCTGACGAGGAGAACTGGGCTCTGGAGCGTACCTTCACTCCTGAGGACCTGGATGAGGTTCTCCTTAGCATGAAGGTGGACTCGGCACCCGGCCCCGATGGGCTGCCGGTGGCTTTCTTCCAGCGGTTTTGGGAAACCCTCAAGAAACCCATCCTTCACATGCTGAACGACTTTGCCCTGGGGAGGGTCGACGTCGCTAGGCTGAACTACGGGATCATTTCCCTCATCCCGAAGGTGAAGGGTGCGGACACGATCAAACAGTTTAGGCCTATCGCCTTGATCAATGTTATCTTTAAATTCATCGCGAAAGCGTTTGCTATCCGCTTATCTGCTATAGCTCATAGGACGATTGACCGCAGCCAAACGGCCTTTATCAAGGGCAGATGCCTACACGAGGGCGTGTTGGCCCTGCAAGAGATTACGCATGAGCTCAGGGTAAAGAAGCTTCCGGGCTTACTTCTCAAGCTTGACTTCGAGAAGGCCTACGACCGTGTCAACTGGGACTTCCTTCAGGAGGTCCTGCTGAGAAAGGGTCTCTCGGCCACGGTGGTTCATAGGTTGATGCAGTTGGTCCGGGGTGGACGGACCGCGATCAACGTGAATGGGGAGATTGGCCCGTTCTTCCGCAACGCACGGGGTGTGCGGCAAGGGGATCCCCTCTCCCCTATTCTCTTCGACTTCATGGTCGATGCACTTGCGGCCATGCTGGCAAGGGCTAGTGAGGCGGGACACATCCGGGGGGTTGTTCCACACCTCATTCCTGGGGGTGTGACGCACCTTCAGTATGCGGACGATACTATGGTTCTAATTGAACCTTCCGATCTGGGGATCGCGAACCTCAAATTCCTCCTACTTTGCTTTGAAAACATGTCGGGTTTAAAGATAAATTTCGACAAGAGCGAGGTTATGTTGACAGGGGTCAATGAGGGAGAGAGGTCTCGACTGGCGAACTTACTCAACTGCCGCTTGGGCAAGTTCCCCATGAAATACCTTGGACTGCCGGTAAGTGACGCCCCTCTACGGGTGGCCGACTGGGGCTTCCTCCCCGACAAGGTGGGTCATAGGGTTGACCCCTGGCAGGGCCTTTTTCTGTCCTCGGCTGGGAGGCTGGAGCTGACCAACTCCTGCCTTTCGAGCCTTCCTATGTTTGCAATGGGCATTTACCTTCTCCATGACACCACTCATAGTGCTATGGACAAACATAGGTGCCGCTTCTTCTGGGAAGGAGTGGGGGACAAGCGGAAATACCATATGGTGGATTGGGCCTCGGTGTGCAAGCCTAAGGCTTTTGGGGGTCTGGGGATCCTAAACACCAGGCTTATGAACATCGCCCTTATGCTTAAGTGGATCTGGAAAATCTACCAAGGCGATGCGGGTCTATGGGCGGACCTTGTTAACGCGAAGTATCTTCAGGGTAGGGACCTTCTCTCGCGAGCCGTCCCCACCAAGGGCTCTCAATTCTGGAATGCCTTACAAAAGATTAAGTGGCACTTCAAATTGGGGGCCAAACACAAAGTCAATAATGGGCTGCGCACCTATTTTTGGCTGGACTGGTGGACAGGGTCGGGACCTTTGTCGGCTCGCTTCCCGCGGATCTTTAGCTGCTGCGACCAACCTTTTGTTACGGTGCACGCGGCGAGAACCGTGGATGGATCGCCGGGGGAATGGCGCTTGCACTTTAGACGGTAGTTTAGCATAGCTGAGATGGTTGAGTGGGACAACCTTTGCCATGAGGTGCAGGCGCTCCCGGTCTCGGACTTGCCGGATGAGGTGTCATGGGCCTTGGAGCCATCTGGTATCTTCTCCACCAAGTCGGTGTACTTTGGGCTGACACAGGGGGCAACAGTCACCCACTTCAAGGAGGTTTGGCGAACCTGCGTGCCTCCTAGAATTAAAGTCTTCCTCTGGCAGCTTATCCGGAGCAGACTTCCCTCTAGCGATCAGGTCGCTAGACGGCGAGGCCCCTCAAATGGGCTTTGCAGCCTCTGTGGGGAACCAGAGGATTGTAACCACATTTTCTTCGCCTGTCACTTAGCGAGATTCATGTGGGCAGGAGCAAGGGAGCTTCTGGGTACTTCTTGGAATCCAGCAGGGGCGGGGGATTTCATTGCGCTAGCACAAGGGTTACCGGGCCCCCTTCGTAGGATAGCATGGTTTACGTTTGCGGCTCAATGTTGGGCTTTATGGAATATACGTAACAAACTTACTATTGAAGGGACGTTGATTGGGCACCCTGCTGATGTCTTCTTCCATATGTCACGACACATGCAGTGCTGGAGGGCGTTGGTCAGACCGAGGGACAGGGCGCTGCTGGACGAGGTGCTGCGCGAGGTTAGGAGGCTACATGCAAGAGCTAGGACCTGAGCTTTTATCAGACTATCTATTCGCCCCGCTTCAGGGTTATGTATGCTGACTATTTAGCGACCGTCTGTGACTCTTTGCTTTGCTTAGTCTCCTAGGATCCAGGGGGATCATTGTGCTGCCCATGTGTTTGGGTAGGCTCGAGTTTTACCGTGGTGTGGAGTTTGTATCGGATGCTGTTACTATGCCGTCGCTTTATTTATAAAGCTGGGCCAAGGGCCTTCCCTTTAAAAATATAAAGTTCAGAAGAGGTTGGGTCCTGGGGCTGTGAATTTTGGTTGGATTTTTCAGACTCAGAGCCCATTATGAAGTGAAATGGGTGGAAGGGCATGGTGGTTGTGGTTTAAGCTATTTTAACTGTGATTTTCTTTGCAAACTTTGTCAACGGACTGTTTTTTTCGAACAATGCAGGAGAACTGCATGTATATTATATTAGAGGAAAAGAAAGACCAAGAGAGATCAAAGGTACATAGTCCAAACAACAACGACTTACAACAACCGGATTACAAAATAACACACCAAAGAAATGAAACCGAAACTAAACCAAAAGAGAAGACACTACCAACTAGACCTACTAGAACACAAGGGTTTGTCCTCAATCAGGTTCATGCAGTAGGAAGCGACCTTTGCTTGCAAACGCCCAAAGCTTAGCTTCACTTTTTATCTGATCAATGACCTGCTGCACCGGCTTGTATGCATTTTCAAAAACCCTGTTGTTCCTCTCTATCCATATATGTTCCATACAATTAAGATTACAAGGGAATTCAGACGTTTCTGATCCTTTTTCTGAAGGAGGTTTTTTGCCTGCTTCCACCAGTTGCGGAGGTTCATGTTAGCCGCTGGAGATATTGGCGGAAAACCTCCCCACGCAAGGACTAAAGCCCAAATAATTCTAACAACCGCACAGTTAACAAACAGTTGCTTTGTGTCTTCTTCAGCCAAATTGCAATACATGCATCGATCGTTGTGCGAAAGTCCTCTTTTTTCTAGACGATCTGCTGTCCATATTCTCTCACGAACAATCAGCCACAGTAATCTTGGATGGAGTCGAGGAAGACGGCGGGAGCAACTTCTGTGACGTGTGCGTTGGCGTGCGCTGAGAGTCTGCTTGACTGGATGTGCTTCTCACCTGCTATTGGGCGGTATGGGAAAGCATTTAGTTTTTGGATGATGTGAATTGGTCTATTGTCACCTTCTTCATCCCACTGTAGGTATAGTAAGGTTGCTTCGAGATTAATCTTTTGTATTGTTCTTGTAAGATTTTGTGAATAATGTAATAAAAAAAACCCGTGTGCATCATTTGGATGCAGAAGCTGGGGTGATTTTCCCCCATTTCGAAAAAAAGTAATCTTGCAGCGAAGCGGCGCCCCCCTCCAGATGGCACTTGCAGTGTCAGAAGATGTCGAGTTTAATTGTTAATGGGCTGTTAAAATTAAACCTCTCTTTGACGATGACCCCCAAGGTTGGTGAATGATGACTCTTTTTTGGCTGGGGACCATGAGGGTGGTGGATGTTTATTATGCTTTCTGTATGCTCAAGGCATGGACCGGTTCGTAGATGAGGATTCTATGTGCTGGAATTTGTGGGCATTTGGCCTTTGGCCCATGGCCCATTATCAAATTCTGAAACTCACATGGCCCATTCCAATATTCAGTGGCAGCACTAGTGGGAGCTAAAGTTTAGTCCCACATTGCTAGTTGGGAGAGAGTTGGAGTGGTATATAAGGTGGGCTGTTCTAGTTCTAGTAAGTGAGTGAGAAGAGAGAGAGCCCTCGCGCACTCCTCCTCCTCCGCCGCCCGCCTCGCCACGCCTCGTCACGACACGTCACGACGCGCCGCGCCGCGGGTTGCGGGAATCTCGCCGAGCCGAGCTTATCTTTTTGCTGTTCGGGAAATTAATTGTGTAATCAATCACAATTATGAGCTATTAACGGACGCGTTAACTCAGCCGTTTTCGATTTTTCTGGATCGTGAACTCGTACGTGGGCTGCGTCCCACGACCTTCCCGAGCCGCACTATATAAGCGCGGACGAGAACCCTAGCCTGTACGTGCCACATATGCGACTACCTGTTTCCAGTTCATTGCGCCGCCGCCTTTGTCTTCCTCATCCCGTCCGTCGGCGTGCACCGACTGCCGGGACAGAGGCCTCCGAACCCCTCTCGTGAACCTGTACGGGTGAGGGGCAATCAGGTTTTGGGGAGCGCTCCGCGCGACTACTGGCAGCACGACGTCGTCTTCGGACGAGAGTTTCTCCACACCGACAACTTCTTCCCGGACCTCAGCGACTTCTTCGACAACCTCAACATGGGCGACAACGACGCTGCTGTGAAGTATGTGATCTTGTCGTTTCTCTTTCAGTTTATGTTAGAGCTTCTTGTTCTAGTTTCTGTGGTAGATGCGATCGGTTTGTCTTGTTTAGATGTGATCTGTTCATCTACCTTACTAGTCTGCACGATTAGTTTACTTATTATTTTCATAGTCATGATTTATCAATTACTCGTACGGATTATTTCATATGGATATTTGCTTATATATTCAACAATCCAAAAACCTGATTATAGGCAAATCAATTCAAGCAGCATTGCTGCCGCTACTCGACCTCCCTCCTTTGATGGTATGCATTACAAGAGGTGGCGCACAAAGGCAGTTCTATGGTTTACAAACCTAGGCTGTTTTAGCGCCACAGATGCTAGACCTGAGGGGCCTCTCTCTGCAGAGGAGCAGGGAAAGTTTGAGAAGGTCGACGCCATGTTTAAGGCGGCCTTGTTCAGCATTCTTGGGGACAACATTGTTGACCCGTACATGGCTTTCGACCATGGTAAAGATGCGTGGGATGCGCTCGAGGCCAAATTTGGGGTCTCGGACGCTGGCACCGAACTGTATGTCATGGAGCAATACTATGACTACAGGATGACTGATGAGCGCTCCGTGGTCGAGCAGGCTCATGAGATTCAGTCTCTTGCCAAAGAACTCGAGCAGTTTAAGTGTACCTTACCGGACAAGTTTGTGGCCGGCGGCATTATTGCCAAGCTTCCTCCTTCGTGGAGGAACTTTGCTACTTCTCTGAAACATAAGAGACAAGAGTTTTCCGTTTCGGATCTCATTGGCTCGCTCCATGTGGAAGAGAAGGCGAGAGCAAAGGACACACGCGCTCGTAGTTTTGAGGGAGGTTCTAGTGCCAATGTGGTACAGAAGAAAAACTTCCAATCCCACAAGTCTAAGAACAAGAACAATGGAAAAGGCAAGTTTGACGAGAAGAACAAAGCCTCTAACTCAACCAACTTCAAGAAGAAGACTCCTTATAAGAAGAAAGGGAATTGCCATGTTTGTGGCGCTCCTGGACATTGGGCTCCTGATTGCCCAGAACGCCATGATCGGCGTGGGAACAGCGGCAAGTCCGCAAATGTTGTTATTGGCGTTGATACTGAGATGAAGGACGTTGGGTACGGTATTTCTCCTACTGTCCTTTCAGTATGTAATTCTCCTGATTGGTGGATAGACACCGGAGCCAATACACATGTATGTTCTGATGTGTCTATGTTTTCTTCTTATCAGGTTGCAAGGACTTCCTCCGTGCTGATGGGAAACGGCTCACGTGCTTCTGTTCGTGGTGTTGGTACGGTGGATCTGAAGTTTACTTCGGGAAAGACCATCCAACTGAAGAATGTGCAGCACGTTCCCTCCATTAATAAGAATCTCGTTAGCGGATCGCTTTTATGTCGAGATGGTTTTAAGTTGGTCTTTGAGTCCAATAAAGTTGTAATTTCCAAGTGTGGACAATTTGTTGGAAAGGGTTATGTATGCGGAGGCTTGTTCCGCTTATCTCTGTCAGACATATGTACTCAAATTATTAATCATGTTTGCAATGATAGTGAGTCCGATATTTGGCATTCACGGCTTTGTCATATTAATTTTGGGTGCATGACGCGGCTAGCGAATATGAATATAATTCCGAAATTTGCTATTGTCAAGAAATCCAAGTGCCAAGTATGTGTGCAAGCAAAGCAACCACGTAAGTCTCACAAGACTGCGGAGGCAAGAGACTTGGCACCGCTGGAGCTTATACATTCGGATCTTTGTGAAATGAATGGCGAATTGACAAAAGGAGGGAAAAGATACTTCATGACTTTAATTGATGACTCTACTCGATATTGTTATGTGTACCTCCTGAAATCTAAAGATGAAGCTCTTAATTACTTCAAAATCTTTAAAGCTGAAGCAGAAAACCAACTTGATCGAAAGATCAAGCGGCTAAGGTCTGATCGTGGTGGAGAGTATTTTTCCAACGAGTTTGATTCTTTTTGTGCGGAACATGGTATTATCCATGAGAGGACGCCTCCCTACTCACCTCAGTCAAATGGGGTGGCCGAAAGAAAGAACCGTACTCTAACTGATTTGGTTAACGCCATGTTAGATACATCGGGTCTATCCAAGGCATGGTGGGGGAGGCGATATTGACTGCATGTCATGTCCTAAACCGTGTCCCCACAAAGAACAAAACCCTTACCCCGTTTGAGGAATGGGAAAGGAAAAGGTTGAAACTCTCTTACCTACGAACTTGGGGTTGTATGGCGAAAGTAAATGTGCCAATACCCAAGAAGCGCAAGCTTGGACCAAAAACCGTGGATTGTGTTCTTCTGGGATATGCTTTTCATAGCATTGGCTATAGATTTTTGATAGTAAAATCTGAGGTACCCGACATGCATGTTGGTACAATTATGGAGTCGAATGATGCGACTTTCTTTGAGGATATCTTTCCTATGAAGGAAACGTCTAGCTCATCAATTCAGGAGATGCCCAGTTCATCTACTCAGGAATTATTTCCTGAACCTACCATGGCTATAGAACACTTTGACAATCCTGTGGAGGATGACAATGAAGCTCCCAAAAGGAGCAAGAGACAGAGGACTGCAAAGTCTTTTGGTCATGATTTCATTGTGTACCTCGTGGATGATACTCCCACTTCTATTTCAGAAGCCTATGCATCTCAAGATGCTGACTACTGGAAGGAAGCTGTCCGTAGCGAGATGGATTCCATCTTAGCTAATGGAACTTGGGAGGTTACTGATCGTCCTTATGGGTGCAAACCTGTGGGATGCAAATGGGTGTTCAAGAAAAAGCTTAGGCCCGATGGTACTATTGAAAAGTACAAGGCACGTCTTGTGGCCAAGGGTTATACCCAGAAAGAAGGTGAAGATTTCTTTGATACATACTCACCTGTTGCCAGATTGACCACCATTCGAGTGCTACTATCCTTGGCTGCCTCACATGGTCTTCTCGTTCATCAAATGGATGTTAAGACTGCTTTCCTAAATGGAGAGCTTGAAGAGGAAATTTATATGGAGCAGCCAGATGGATTTGTAGTAGATGGTCAAGAAGGAAAGGTGTGTAAGTTACTGAAGTCTTTGTATGGGCTTAAGCAAGCACCTAAGCAGTGGCATGAGAAGTTTGAAAGAACTTTAACCGCTGAAGGCTTTGTTGTAAACGAAGCTGACAAGTGTGTATACTATCGCCATGGTGGGGGCGAGGGAGTTATTCTATGTCTATATGTCGATGACATATTGATATTTGGGACCAGCCTTACTGTGATTAAGGAGGTCAAGGAGTTCCTATCTCGTTGTTTTGAGATGAAGGACTTGGGAGTAGCTGATGTGATCTTAAACATCAAGCTGCTGAAGGATGACGATGGTGGGATTACATTGCTTCAGTCCCACTATGTGGAAAAGATCCTGAGTCGCTTCGGGTATAGCGACTGCAAATCTTCTCCAACGCCTTATGATCCTAGTGTGATAATTCGAAAGAATAAAAGAATTGCTAGAGATCAATTGCGATATTCGCAGATCATTGGCTCGCTTATGTATTTAGCCAGCGCCACGAGGCCTGACATCTCCTTTGCTGTAAGTAAACTCAGCCGTTTTGTGTCTAGACCTGGAGATGTTCATTGGCATGCTCTTGAGAGAGTTTTGCGCTATTTGAAAGGCACTGCGAGTTATGGCATTCACTATACTGGGTATCCAAGGGTACTTGAGGGTTATAGTGATGCAAATTGGATATCTGATGCTGATGAGACTAAGGCCACAAGTGGTTATTTGTTTACACTTGGAGGTGGCGCTGTTTCCTGGAAGTCTTGCAAGCAGACCATCATTACGAGGTCAACTATGGAAGCAGAACTCACAGCATTAGACACAGCCACTGTTGAAGCAGAGTGGCTTCGTGAGCTCTTGATGGACTTACCTGTAGTTGAAAAACCAATACCCGCTATTCCTATGAACTGTGATAATCAAACTGTGATCGTCAAAGTAAACAGTTCTAAGGATAATATGAAGTCATCAAGGCATGTGAAGAGGAGACTGAAAACTGTCAGGAAAATGAGAAACTCCGGAGTTATAGCGTTGGATTATATCCATACGTCTAGAAACCTGGCAGACCCCTTCACAAAGGGACTATCACGAAATGTGATAGAAAATGCATCGAGGGAGATGGGTATGAGACCCACACTTTGAGCTGTCCACGGTGGTAACCCACTCTATGTGATCGGAGATCCCGTGAATTAGAACTGGGAGACAAGCTGTTGGTCAGTTGAGAGGAGAGTATATCCCTATAGCAATTTTACCACTCCGTAAGATGCAATACTCTCCTAATCTGCATGGCAGGTTGATAATTATCTTAATGTGTTCTAAGTGGCTTATTTTAGCAGAGATGTTGTCCTGCAGAACATCTTTTGAAGAACACACCTATATGAGTCCGATTGTTAAACGTCGCAATCTATGAGAGTTGGGTGCTCTCTAGTAAACTCATGAAAGGCCCTGGAGTATGACGTATAAGCTCCAAACCGCGAGGAAGCCTCGCGGCAGCCTAGTATCGGTCTAGGCTTTGTATGAAGCTAGTGCGCAGAAAACTTGTAGTTCAAGGCATAGTCCACTATCCAAGTTGCAATCTAGTGTAATATGAAGCTTTAAGTGGAAGTTCAACTTAACAGTCTCCACGACATACCGGTATATAAAACAATGTTCTGGAAACTTATTGATGAGATGTGCCAATGAGAGTTTGTGGGGGATTGCTGGAATTTGTGGGCATTTGGCCTTTGGCCCATGGCCCATTATCAAATTCTGAAACTCACATGGCCCATTCCAATATTCAGTGGCAGCACTAGTGGGAGCTAAAGTTTAGTCCCACATTGCTAGTTGGGAGAGAGTTGGAGTGGTATATAAGGTGGGTTGTTCTAGTTCTAGTAAGTGAGTGAGAAGAGAGAGAGCCCTCGCGCACTCCTCCTCCTCCGCCGCCCGCCTCGCCACGCCTCGTCACGACACGTCACGACGCGCCGCGGGTTGCGGGAATCTCGCCGAGCCGAGCTTATCTTTTTGCTGTTCGGGAAATTAATTGTGTAATCAATCACAATTATGAGCTATTAACGGACGCGTTAACTCAGCCGTTTTCGTTCCGATTTTTCTGGATCGTGAACTCGTACGTGGGCTGCGTCCCACGACCTTCCCGAGCCGCACTATATAAGCGTGGACGAGAACCCTAGCCTGTACGTGCCACATATGCGACTACCTGTTTCCAGTTCATTGCGCCGCCGCCTTTGTCTTCCTCATCCCGTCCGTCGGCGTGCACCGACTGCCGGGACAGTAGGCCTCCGGAACCCTGCCTCTCGTGAACCTGTACGGGTGAGGGGCAATCAGGTTTTTGGGGAGCGCTCCGGCGCGACTACTGGCAGCACGACGTCGTCTTCGGACGACGAGTTTCTCCACACCGACAACTTCTTCCCGGACCTCAGCGACTTCTTCGACAACCTCAACATGGGCGACAACGACGCTGCTGTGAAGTATGTGATCTTGTCGTTTCTCTTTCAGTTTATGTTAGAGCTTCTTGTTCTAGTTTCTGTGGTAGATGCGATCGGTTTGTCTTGTTTAGATGTGATCTGTTCATCTACCTTACTAGTCTGCACGATTAGTTTACTTATTATTTTCATAGTCATGATTTATCAATTACTCGTACGGATTATTTCATATGGATATTTGCTTATATATTCAACACTATGGAGAGCATGGGTCGATTCAATGGTAAGCTGCAAGATCGGGTGTTGCCCGAACCTGGCTGGCTAGCTCTTGCTTCGAGTCAAAAGATATCCGCACGCAGCAGCAAGCAACAAAACATTTGGTTTGATAATCGGCCATCACGCAAGCCATGTTAACCAATTGAGAGGTATACATGTATGCACGTGCACAACGAATTAAACTCGACTCAAAACAACGCTCGACGTGATCGGTGTTTTTAAATTCCGGGTTCGGAAATATTTTGGGAAAATATAAAACCACTGAAATTTCAGTGGATTTTGGTGATTTAATATGCATTTATGCCAAAGGAAAAAAATCATTGAAAATTCAAAAAATATTGAAATATATTTGAATCCATGTGTGTTACTCAAACCATTGCGTGGCTGGTTGCAATCTTCGGTGAAACACATCAGTACTGCTTTTAACATGTTATTAAAATTGAAATAATTAAAGATATGAGGTGTCTGGGTGACTTCGTCAATCTTAAAACCCGGCATGTCGGCTCAGTCTTGCAGAAGTATTCATAGAGGTAGAATGTGCGCGTATGCATTTATAGACGAGTCAATTGTATTGTGTTTCTAAAAAAACAATGTTCATTTGTAGGTAGTGCTTGATCACTCTATGCACCTGCATTTGCCGAGTCGTTAGCATAAAACTACTATTTTCTGTGCATGTTCAAAGAACTATCATTTTACATTTTCGTGACAAAATGCTACCACTCAGTTTTACAATGTGCACTAATCTTGAATTGAAGCTGAATTGACATCATTCATGACTAGCGTGACTCAGTTGTCAAGGCCAATTTTGCTAAGATGGACTAGGCTCCCAAATGTTAGCCCATTTAACAAAATGAAAATATTTCAAGAAAGGAAAAAAAACTAGGAATTAAAACAAAAGTGGGAGGTTCGTCTCCCACACCAGCACCACTGCCGTATTTCCACCGGCCCACCCCCACCGCTGCCTATCCCACTGGCCCACCACCACTGCCACCGTCCTTTGGTGGGGAAGGGGCCGCCCTTTCTCCAAGCCTTGGCGGCATGAACCGAATCGACGGCCTCTACCAAGGCCTTCTTGCCGTCCTTGGGCGTGCCATGCACCATGATGCCCTACGTTGACCTCAATTGCAGGACTAATTTCGAGAAAGGAGGCGGAGAAGACCATGACATCCTAGCCTAGGGTTTAATAGATAGAATACTCATAAAAACAAGTTGTAACTTATTTTCCGGAACCTCATCTCCAAGAACTTTGAGGTTAAGTTTGCTTGTTCTAGAGCGATTTAAGGGTGGGTGTCCGACCGGAAAGTTAATCCCGGGTGCACACAAGTGAGGACAAAGTACGCAGAAAAGACTAGTGTTGATATGTGGGAGCCAGTCTAGTTATCCTATAGAGCTGCCAGGGGTAACATGCCCGACCATGGTGCTGTCGGGGTGTTAGAAAGACAACCACGATACCCGTGATTAAGGGGATCCGGCTTCAATTCGTCCAGATGGAGGTGTCAATGCGGCGAAGCTCCTAGGCGCTTGGACCAGGCTCATAGATGACCGCGTTGGTGGCACGGCGACGCGGCATCGATGGCGTTCTCTGTCACATAAAGGGAGCGTAGCAGAGCGAGTGAGAGGACGAGGTGACGGGGGCGTTGGCACCCTGCCTTACAGGAAGAGAAAGGGTGCAAGGGTGCTCGCCGACGAGCAGCGGGCGTGGCGATGGTCTCGCGTGGACAAGGGAATAAGACTTCTTAGTTTTAATTTTTCCCTTTTTGAGCTTTTTAAATTTCATTTTTGGATATTTTGGATTTTCTAATAGGGATGACAAGTTGGGCTGAGTTGATTTTGACAAAATTAACCTAAATCTGCAAACATCTAATAAAATAACTTGGTTTCGAAAAGATTTCACAAAATAACCTTTTGCTCGGCTTCGCACAAGACGGAGCCATGCTCAGTAGCATGGCGTCGTCCCAGGTGGAGCCAAGATGAGAAGCACGGCACCGTTGCAGGTGGAGCCAAACTCAATAGCACGGCTCCGTCCAGGATGGAGTCAAGCTCATAAGCACAACGCCCAAGCTAGTGAGCTTGGCTCCGCCTGGGACGGAGCCGTGCTAGTGAGCTTGGCTCCGCCAGGAATAGCGTTGTGCTTCTGACCTTGGCTCCACCCGGAATGGAGCCGTGTTGTTGAGTTTGGCTCCATCTAGTGTGGAGCCAAGCAAAAGGTTATTTTGTGAAATATTTTTAGAACCAGTTTATTTTGTGAGATCTTTCTAGATTTAGGTTAATTTTGTCAAAATCGACTTGGGCTGACAGATCGACGTTAATAAGCTACACTTATCACTTGTGTGACAACTGACAAGTCAAAAAAAAAAAATTGACAAGACAATGCAAGCTAGTACTCCGTATTATGTTTGGTTAGGCTCTGACATTTATTTTCCTAGTTGCCACGTTGGCCATGGCATGTAATTTTCTTGCCGGCGTCGAGGAAGAAGGCCGCCACCGCAGCCCACTCCTCCAGCAGCTTCTCCTCTACCCCGTCCTTGCACAACGGCGGGAAGAAGAGCCAGAATGACGTGGCCGCGACGAACAGCACCACCAGCAGCGTCGCCACGGCTTGCGGTGGCGACGGCAACCCCCTCGCCGTCCACCGCCGCGCGCACCACCCCTCGGCGACGCAGCAAACGCCGTGTAGCAGGAAGAAGGCGCTCATCCCGCCGTTCGGCCGCCGCAGGCTGAGATAGTACACCATACCTTCGTGCATGAGCCCGGACACGAGGAAGGTGGCCAGCACGCCGGCGGGGTTCCCGGCGCGAGCGCGCACGGGGTCGTACACGGACGGCCGGAGGATGGCTGACACCATGAGGTTCCACCGCCGTCCCCAGAAGTCTCGCAGCGACGACGCCAGATACGGCCGGTCGAACTGCGGCTCCGTCTCCATGCCGAGCGCGCCGACAGCGAGCGCTATGCAGGGGAAGAAGAGGTCCAAGAAGCAGTATATGTGGACACCGTACATGGCGAGACGCACGTAGAGATGCAGCTGGTTGTTGAACTGGTAGAGGCGGAGGATGACGGCTATGACCGCGGCCTTGACCGCGCAAGAAACCAGAGACAGATCCGGTTTGCTGGCTTTGGTCGACGCCGCTGCTCCTGCACCGCCGCGCCGCTCTCGGAGCTTGACGGGGAGCAAGGCGGTGAAGAGAAACGTGAGCACCGGGAGGGCGGGGTCGAGCGGCCCACGGCCGGCGGCGAGGAGGGCGAGCTTGAACGCGCAGAGCCAGGCGAGGAAGAAGGCGACGGTGGCCCGGATGATGGCGGAGGAAGTGAAGGCCAAGGGGGCGGCGACGAGGAATGGGAAGAGCGGGAGCAGCGCGACGAGACGCGGGAAGCCCGGGCGGAGGACGGACGAAGACGCGCGCGCGTACAGCGCGGCGGCCGCCGCCGCCACGGACACCATGGGGATGCTGTCCTGCACGAACTCCATGGTCGTCGCTCGCGACTTGCTGGCTTGCTGCCTTGCCGCCGCTAGTTGGCTGCCGGACGCTCTTGGATTGGATGATTTGGTCGCTGTGAAGTGCACATTGCAGTAAATGTTACACTGTTTGGGATGTTGTCAGTGTATTTTAGTGACAGTGTCACGTCTATGTCAGGTTGTGATATGCCTGGAAGTTCTACATGCATGGGTAGCGCGACTTTTTAATTGTCAAGAGTATTATTTTAAAGAGTATGGGCACAATAATTATTTGCAAGCTGTCCAAAAACATTTCGGAAAAATGCTAATGGGAAGTGCCACGAAGTTCCCTGTTAAAAGCCGCCTAGCTCTGTCTGGCCGGCAACACAACCTTCCCACTATCGTTGCTGATGCCGTCGGTCGGCGGATGGCGGCGGTGGAACCATGATCTTGGTCGCGTTGGAGGCCATCGTGTGTTGTTTCTATGGGATGGTGGAGCTTCTAGCGTTGCCCGTGTTGGTCGTAGGTGCGGTGTTGGGTCCCATATCTAGGCCGGACAATTGCTGGTTGGGGCTTGCATGGGCGGAGCTAGCGTGGAGGAGTGGGTCGGGTGGAGGGAGGGGCGCAGGGATGTTAGCTGCTCGCAAACTTGACTCGGAAATATAATTGTTTGTGAGAGTTGATCCTATCGGACAAGCTTTATTTAACCGTATGTTGTAGAGGACTGAGAGAAGCATCGTCCACTCGTTTTTGCGGGTAAGTTTCCCATCAAATACACAGGGCCGGTCCTAGGATTTTTAGGGCCCGGGGCGAAATTAGAATTTAAGGCCCTAGCAATAAAACTTCGGGAACTTTTATTGGGGCACGTCCGCATGAAGGCGCGACACAACCCAGGTCGTTGAAATTTGGAACAAGAGGACATGATTTCCGAATTCCTGCCACCACCTCAAAACTTTTGATTGGGTCATGTAAATTGTTGCCACGCTATATGTCGGTTCTAAAGCTTATATTGTACATGTAATAGTCGTGGATGCCGTGTGGTCTCGTCTCGCTTTTCTGCATAGCCACCTAGTGTCAGCGATGGATCATCTTCAACTCTTGTTCGAACGACGCATAACGTGCGGATAAGAATTAGACAAGTATACTAGTCATGGCTTGATGTTTCACCTTTTTTAAAATTGTTTATCCTCAAACAAATCAACCAACATGCTCGACTCCAAAAAAATGTGCCGATTGGGTGCTACATTTTCTGGATCAATCTATAGACCAGAATCTATCCCAAGACTCTATCACACCGGCCCCACTTAGTTATAAGTTTAAAAAGCCCAAGCTAACTGAAGCAGAGAAAAGACCAAGCGGATCAAAGGAAAAAAGGGCCCATCTTGCAACCCACGTACCGTTTCGTTTTTGTCTACCTCAAATCGTATAGGAAAGAAACTCCCGTCCGCTCCGATGGCGCCGCCGCACATCAGCCGCCTCTGCTCAGTTACTGCATAAGCCTGAGAAAGCTGTGACTTGGGGCCCCTCTGGCTCGCGGGCCCAGGGAAGCCGCCCCGCTCCCCCCCCCCCCCTCAGGGCCGGGCCTGCAAATGCATGGGGCTCCCGGTCAGCGATCAACAACTTCGGATGTCGGATTAGGACTTCCTGAATCGGGGAAAAAAAGATTAGGACTTCCTGCCCGGATAAGGTGGCTCATAGGGTTGATCCATGGCAGGGGTTGTTTCTTGTCTCGAGAGGAAGACTGGAGCTAGCTAACTCATGTTTATTGAGCAATCCGCTCTTCGTCATGGATATCTATCTGCTCCACGAGGTCTCTCATGTTAAGATGGATTCGGCGGGCTCTCACTTCTTCGGGAGGGAGTGGGGCCGAAAAAGAAGTACCACTTGGTGGATTGGCAGATAGTTGATATCTACGCCCCCCTCCTTTTCCTGTAGACAGTGTTGGGCCTCCAAGAGCAGAGGTTTGTAGAACAGCAGCAAGTTTCCCTTAAGTGGATCACCCAAGGTTTATCGAACTCAGGGAGGAAGAGGTCAAAGATATCCCTCTCATGCAACCCTCCAACCACAAAGCAAGAAGTCTCTTGTGTCCCCAACACACCTAATAGGTGCACTAGTTCGAAGAGATAGTGAAATACAGGTGGTATAAATATATATGAGCAGCAACGGCACCAGAAAAGTGCTTTACCCAGACAAAACAAGCGTAGTAACGTTGCAGTAGTAACGCAGTAAAACAAGAAACAAGCAGCGATAGCGTATTTAGGAACAAGGCCTAGGGATCATACTTTCACTAGTGGACACTCTCAACATTGATCACATAACAGAATAGATAAATGCATACTCTACACTCTTTTGTTGGATGATGAACACCATTGCGTAGGATTACACGAACCCTCAATGCCGGAGTTAACAAGCTCCACAATTCAATGTTCATATTTAAATAACCTTAGAGTGCATGAAAGATCAACACGACTAAACCAAGTACTAACATAGTATGCACACTGTCACCTTCACACTATGTAGGAGGAATAGATCACATCAATACCATCATAGCAATAGTCAACTTCATAATCTACAAGAGATCATAATCATAGCATACGCCAAGTACTAACACGGATGCACACACTGTCACCATTACACCGTGCAGGAGGAATAAAACTACTTTAATAACATCACTAGAGTAGCACATAGATAAATTGTGATACAAAACACATTGCAATCATAAAGAGATATAAATAAGCACTTCACTATGCCATCCATAACAGTGAATAAGTATTCTGTGAAATATAGCCTAAGAGACCCACACGGTGCACACACCGTCACCTTTACACACGTGGGACAAGGAGTCTCCGGAGATCACATAAGTAAAATTCACTTGACTAGCATAACGACATCTAGATTACAAGCATCATCATATGAATCTCAATCATGTAAGGCAGCTCATGAGATTATTGTATTGAAGTACATAGGAGAGAGATGAACCACATAGCTACCGGTACAACCCCGAGCCTCGATGGAGAACTACTCCCTCCTCATGGGAGACAGCAGCGGTGATGAAGATGGCGGTGGTGTCGATGGAGGAGCCTTCCGGCACTTCCCGTCCCGGCGGCGTGCCGGATGAGACTCTGTCCCCCAAATCTTGGCTTCGCGATGGCGGCGGCTGGATGGTTTCTCGTACCGTGGCTTTTCCGTATCGAGGTTTTAGGTCGAGGGGCTTCTATAGGCGAAGAGGCGGCGCGAGGGGGGCGACGACACTATAGGGGGCGCGGCCCCCTTGGCTGCGCCGGCCTATGGTCCGTGGGCCCGTACCCCCCTCTGTCGACTCTGGTGTTCTGATGCTTCCGGGATTCTAAGATCTTCGTTGATTTCGTCCGATTCGAGAATATTTCTTTACTAGGATTTCTGAAACCAAAAATAGCAAACAAACTGGCCTTCGGCATCTCGTCAATAGGTTAGTTCCGAAAACGCATAATTATGACATAAAGTGTGCATAAAACATGTAGATATCATCAATAATGTGGCATGGAACATAAGAAATTATCGATACGTCGGAGACGTATCAGCATCCCCAAGCTTAGTTCTGCTCGTCCCGAGCAGGTAAACGATAAACAAAGATAATTTCTAGAGTGACATGCCATCATAACCTTGATCATACTATTGTAAGCATATGTAGTGAATGCAGCGATCAAAACAATGTATATGACATGAGTAAACAAGTGAATCATATAGCGAAGACTTTTCATGAATAGTACTTCAAGACAAGCATCAATAAGTCTTGCATAAGAGTTAACTCATAAAGCAATAATTCATAGTAAAAGCATTGAAGCAACACAAAGGAAGATTAAGTTTCAGCGGTTGCTTTCAACTTATAACATGTATATCTCATGGATATTGTCAACATAGAGTAATATAACAAGTGCAATATGCAAGTATGTAGGAATCAATGCACAGTTCACACAAGTGTTTGCTTCTTAAGGTGGAAGAAATAGGTGAACTGACTCAACAATAAAAGTAAAAGAATGGTCCTTCGAAGAGGAAAGCATCGATTGCTATATTTGTGCTAGAGCTTTGATTTTGAAAACAAGAAACAATTTTGTCAACGGTAGTAATAAAGCATATGTATCATGTAAATTATATCTTACAAGTTGCAAGCCTCATGCATAGTATACTAATAGTGCCCGCCTTGTCCTAATTAGCTTGGACTACCGGGATCATCGCAATGCACATGTTTTAACCAAGTGTCACAAAGGGGTACCTCTATGCCGCCTGTACAAAGGTCTAAGGAGAAAGCTCGCATCGGATTTCTCGCTATTGATTATTCTCAACTTAGACATCCATACCGGGACAACATAGACAACAGATAATGGACTCCTCTTTTATGCATAAGCATGTAACAACAATTAATTTTCTCATATGAGATTGAGGATATTGTCCAAAACTGAAACTTCCACCATGGATCATGGCTTTAGTTAGCGGCCCAATGTTCTTTTCTAACAATATGCATGCTCTAACCATAAGGTGGTAGATCGCTCTTACTTCAGACAAGACGAACATGCATAGCAACTCACATGAAATTCAACAAAGAGTAGTTGATGGCGTCCCCAGTGAACATTGTTATCGCACAACGAGCAACTTAATAAGAGATAAAGTGCATAAGTACATATTCAATACCACAATAGTTTTTAAGCTATTTGTCCCATGAGCTATATATTGTAAAGGTGAAGAATGGAAATTTAAAGCTAGCACTCAAGCAATTTACTTTGGAATGGTGGAGAAATACCATGTAGTAGGTAGGTATGGTGGACACAAATGGCATAGTGGTTGGCTCAAGTATTTTGGATGCATGAGAAGTATTCCCTCTCGATACAAGGTTTAGGCTAGCAAGGCTATTTGAAACAAACACAAGGATGAACCGGTGCAGCAAAACTCACATAAAAGACACATTGTAAACATTATAAGACTCTACACCGTCTTCCTTGTTGTTCAAACTCAATACTAGAAATTATCTAGACCTTAGAGAGACCAAATATGCAAACCAAATTTTAGCATGCTCTATGTATTTCTTCATTAATGGGTGCAAAGTATATGATGCAAGAGCTTAAACATGAGCACAAAAATTGCCAAGTATCACATTACCCAAGACATTTTAGCAATTACTACATGTATCATTTTCCAATTCCAACCATATAACAATTTAACGAAGAAGAAACTTCGCCATGAATATTATGAGTAGAGCCTAAGGACATACTTGTCCATATGCTACAGCGGAGCGTGTCTCTCTCCCACAAAGTGAATGCTAGGATCTATTTTATTCAAACAAAACAAAAACAAAAACAAACCGACGCTCCAAGCAAAGCACATAAGATGTGATGGAATAAAAATATAGTTTCAGGGGAGGAACCTGATAATATTGTCGATGAAGAAGGGGATCCCTTGGGCATCCCCAAGCTTAGAAGCTTGAGTCTTCTTGATATATGCAGGGGTGAACCACCGGGGCATCCCCAAGCTTAGAGCTTTCACTCTCCTTGATCATGTTGTATCATCTCCCTCTCTTGATCCTTGAAAACTTCCTCCACACCAAACTTAGAACAACTCATTAGAGGGTTAGTGCACAATCAAAATATACATGTTCAGAGGTGACATAATCATTCTTAACACTTCTGGACATTGCACAAAGCTACTGAAAGTCAATGGAACAAAGAAATCCATCCCACATAGCAAAAGAAGCAATGCAAAATAAAAGGCAGAATCTGTCAAAACAGAACAGTCCGTAAAGACGAATTTTATTGAGGCACCAGACTTGCTCAAATGAAAATGCTCAAATTGAATGAAAGTTGCGTACATATCTGAGGATCACTCACGTAAATTGGCATAATTTTCTGAGTTACCTACAGAGAATTTTTCCCAGATTCGTGACAGCAAAGAAATCTGTTTCTGCGCAGTAATCCAAATCTAGTATGAACCTTACTATCAACGACTTTACTTGGCACAACAAAACACAAAACTAAGATAAGGAGAGGTTGCTACAGTAGTAAACAACTTCCAAGACACAAAATAAAAACAAAGTACTGTAGCAAAATAACACATGGGTTATCTCCCAAGAAGTTCTTTCTTTATAGCCATTAAGATGGGCTCAGCAGTTTTAATGATGCACTCGCAAGAAATAGTATTGGAAGCAAAAGAGAGCATCAAGAGGCAAATTCAAAACACATTTAAGTCTAACATGCTTCCTATGAAAAGGAATCTTGTAAATAAACAAGTTCATGAGGAGCAAAGTGACAAGCATAGGAAGATAAAACAAGTATAGCTTCAAAAATTTCAGCACATAGAGAGGTGTTTTAGTAACATGAAAATTTCTACAACCATATTTTCCTCTCTCATAATAACTTTCAGTAGCAACATGAGCAAACTCAACAATATAACTATCACATAAAGCATTCTTATCATGAGTCTCATGCATAAAATTATTACTCTCCACATAAGCATAATCAATTTTATTAGTAATAGTGGGAGCAAATTCAACAAAGTAGCTATCATCAAATATAGGAGGCATATTGTAATCATAATCAAATTTACTCTCCATAGTAGGTGGCACCAAAAGGCTACTATCATTATAATCATCATAAATAGGAGGCAAAGTATCATCAAAGTAAATTTTCTCCTCAATGCTTGGGGGACTAAAAAGATCATGCTCATCAAAACCAGCTTCCCCAAGCTTAGAATTTTCCATATCATTAGCAACAATGGTGTTCAAAGTATTCATGCTAACATGTTCCATGGGTTTTTTAATTTTCGGATCAAACCATCCATGTCTTAACTCAGGAAATAGAATAAGAAGCTAATTGTTGTCTGATGCGTGTAATTGACACGTCCGTTGGGAACCCCAAGAGGAAGGTGTGATGCGCACAGCGGCAAGTTTCCCTCAGTAAGAAACCAAGGTTTAATCGAACCAGTAGGAGTCAAGAAGCACGTTGAAGGTTGATGGAGGCGGGATGTAGTGCGGCGCAACACCAGAGATTCCGGCGCCAACGTGGAACCTGCACAACACAACCAAAGTACTTTGCCCCAACGAAACAGTGAGGTTGTCAATCTCACCGGCTTGCTGTAACAAAGGATTAACCGTATTGTGTGGAAGATGATTGTTTGCGAAAACAAGAACAGTATTGCAGTAGATTGTATTTCAGTAAAGAGAATTGGACCGGGGTCCACAGTTCACTAGAGGTGTCTCTCCCATAAGATAAAAGCATGTTGGGTGAACAAATTACAGTTGGGCAATTGACAAATAGAGAGGGCATGACCATGCACATACATATTATGATGAGTATAGTGAGATTTAATTGGGCATTACGACAAAGTACATAGACCGCTATCCAGCATGCATCTATGCCTAAAAAGTCCACCTTCAGGTTATCATCCGAACCCCCTCCAGTATTAAGTTGCTAACAACAGACAATTGCATTAAGTATTGCGCGTAATGTAATAGTAACTACATCCTCGAACATAGCACCAATGTTTTATCCCTAGTGGCAACAGCACATCCATAATCTTAGAGATTTCTGTCACTTCCCCAGATTCACGGAGACATGAACCCACTATCGAGCATAAATACTCCCTCTTGGAGTTACAAGCATCTACTTGGCCAGAGCATCTACTAGTAACGGAGAGCATGCAAGATCATAAACAACACATAGATATAAATTGATAATCAACATAACGAGTATTCTCTATTCATCGGATCCCAACAAACGCAACATATAGAATTACAGATAGATGATCTTGATCATGTTCAGCAGCTCACAAGACCCGACAATTAAGCACAATGGGGAGAAGACAACCATCTAGCTACTGCTATGGACCCATAGTCCAGGGGTAGACTACTCACACATCACTCCGGAGGCGACCATGGCGGCGTAGAGTCCTCCGGGAGATGATTCCCCTCTCCGGCAGGTGCCGGAGGCGATCTCCTGAATCCCGAGATGGGATTGGCGGCGGTGGCGTCTCTGGAAGGTTTTCCGTATCGTGGCTCTCGGTACTGGGGGTTTCGCGACGGAGGCTATTTGTAGGCGGAAGGGCAGGTAAAGAGGCGGCACGAGGGGCCCACACTACAGGTCGGCGCGGCCAAGGCCAGGGCCGCGCCGCCCTATGGTGTGGCCACCTCGTGGCCCCACTTCGTCTCATCTTCGGTCTTCTGGAAGCTTCGTGGCAAAATAGGACCCTGGGCGTTGATTTCGTCCAATTCCGAGAATATTTCCTTACTAGGATTTCTGAAACCAAAAACAGCAGAAAACAAGAATGGCACTTCGGCATCTTGTTAATAGGTTAGTTCCAGAAAATGCACGAATATGACATAAAGTGTGCATAAAACATGTAGATATCATCAATAATGTGGCATGGAACACAAGAAATTATCGATACGTCGGAGACGTATCAGCATCCCCAAGCTTAGTTCTGCTCGTCCCGAGCAGGTAAAACGATAACAAAGATAATTTCTGGAGTGACATGCCATCATAACCTTGATCATACTATTTGTAAACATATGTAGTGAATGCAGCGATCAAAACAATGTATATGACATGAGTAAACAAGTGAATCATATAGCAAAGACTTTTCATGAATAGTACTTCAAGACAAGCATCAATAAGTCTTGCATAAGAGTTAACTCATAAAGCAATAATTCATAGTAAAAGCATTGAAGCAACACAAAGGAAGATTAAGTTTCAGCGGTTGCTTTCAACTTGTAACATGTATATCTCATGGATATTGTCAACATAGAGTAATATAACAAGTGCAATATGCAAGTATGTAGGAATCAATGCACAGTTCACACAAGTGTTTGCTTCTTGAGGTGGAGAGAAATAGGTGAACTGACTCAACATAAAAGTAAAAAGAATGGTCCTTCAAAAAGGAAAGCATCGATTGCTATATTTGTGCTAGAGCTTTTATTTTGAAAACATGAAACAATTTTGTCAACGGTAGTAATAAAGCATATGAGTTATGTAAATTATATCTTACAAGTTGCAAGCCTCATGCATAGTATACTAATAGTGCCCGCACCTTGTCCTAATTAGCTTGGACTACCGGATCATCACAATACACATGTTTTAACCAAGTGTCACAATGGGGTACCTCCATGCCGCCTGTACAAAGGTCTAAGGAGAAAGCTCGCATTTTGGATTTCTCGCTTTTGATTATTCTCAACTTAGACATCCATACCGGGACAACATGGACAACAGATAATGGACTCCTCTTTAATGCATAAGCATGTGGCAATAATTATTATTCTCATATGAGATTGAGGATATATGTCCAAAACTGAAACTTCCACCATGAATCATGGCTTTAGTTAGCGGCCCAATGTTCTTCTCTAACAATATGTATGCTCCAACCATAAGGTGGTAGATCGCTCTTACTTCAGACAAGACGAACATGCATAGCAACTCACATGATATTCAACAAAGAATAGTTGATGGCGTCCCCAGAAACATGGTTATCGCACAACAAGCAACTTAATAAGAGATAAAGTGCATAAGTACATATTCAATACCACAATAGTTTTTAAGCTATTTGTCCCATGAGCTATATATTGTAAAGGTGGAGAATGGAAATTTAAAGGTAGCACTCAAGCAATTTACTTTGGAATGGCGGAGAAATACCATATAGTAGGTAGGTATGGTGGACACAAATGGCATAGTGGTTGGCTCAAGGATTTTGGATGCATGAGAAGTATTCCCTCTCGATACAAGGTTTAGGCTAGCAAGGTTATTTGAAACAAACACAAGGATGAACCGGTGCAGCAAAACTCACATAAAAGACATATTGTAAACATTATAAGAATCTACACCGTCTTCCTTGTTGTTCAAAACTCAATACTAGAAATTATCTAGACTTTAGAGAGACCAAATATGCAAACCAAATTAGCAAGCTCTAGGTATTTCTTCATTAATGGGTGCAAAGCATATGATGCAAGAGCTTAAACATGAGCACAACAATTGCCAAGTATCACATTATCCAAGACATTTTAGCAAATTACTACATGTATCATTTTCCAATTCCAACCATATAACAATTTAACGAAGAAGAAACTTCGCCATGAATATTATGAGTAAAGCCTAAGGACATACTTGTCCATATGCTACAGCGGAGCGTGTCTCTCTCCCACAAAGTGAATGCTAGGATCCATTTTATTCAAACAAAACAAAAACAAAAACAAACCGACGCTCCAAGAAAAGCACATAAGATGTGATGGAATAAAAATATAGTTTCAGGGGAGGAACCTGATAATGTTGTCGATGAAGAAGGGGATGTCTTGGGCATCCCCAAGCTTAGACGCTTGAGTCTTCTTGATATATGCAGGGGTGAACCACCGGGGCATCCCCAAGCTTAGAGCTTTCACTCTCCTTGATCATGTTGTATCATCTCCCTCTCTTGATCCTTGAAAACTTCCTCCACACCAAACTTAGAACAACTCATTAGAGGGTTAGTGCACAATCAAAATATACATGTTCAGAGGTGACATAATCATCCTTAACACTTCTGTACATTGCATAAAGCTACTGGACATTAATGGATCAAAGAAATTTATCCAACATAGCAAAAGAGGCAATGCGAAATAAAAGGCAGAATCTGTCAAAACAGAACAGTTTGTATTGACGAATTTTATTGAGGCACCAGACTTGCTCAAATGAAAATGCTCAAATTGAATGAAAGTTGCGTACATATCTGAGGATCACTCACGTAAATTGGCATAATTTTCTGAGTTACCTACAGAGAAAACAGCCCAGATTCGTGACAGCAAAGAAATCTGTTTCTGCGCAGTAATCCAAATCTAGTATGAACTTTACTATCAACGACTTTACTTGGCACAACAAAACACTAAACTAAGATAAGGAGAGGTTGCTACAGTAGTAAACAACTTCCAAGACACAAAATAAAAACAAAGTACTGTAGTAAAAACCATGGGTTGTCTCCCATAAGCGCTTTTCTTTAACGCCTTTCAGCTAGGCGCAGAAAGTGTGTATCAAGTATTATCAAGAGACGAAGTGTCAACATCATAATCTGTTCTAATAATAGAATCAAAAGGTAACTTCATTCTATTTCTAGGGAAGTGTTCCATACCTTTCTTGAGAGGAAATTGATATTTAATATTACCTTCCTTCATATCAATGATAGCACCAACGGTTCGAAGAAAAGGTCTTCCCAATATAATGGGACAAGATGCATTGCATTCAATATCCAAGACAACAAAATCAACGGGGACAAGGTTATTGTTAACGGTAATGCGAACATTATCAACTTTCCCCAAAGGTTTCTTTGTAGAATGATCAGCAAGATTAACATCCAAATAACAATTTTTCAGCGGTGGCAAGTCAAGCATATTATAAATTTTCTTAGGCATAACGGAAATACTTGCACCAAGATCACATAAGGCATTACAATCAAAATCTTTAACCTTCATCTTAATGATGGGCTCCCAACCATCCTCTAGCTTTCTAGGAATAGAGGCTTCGCGCTCTAATTTCTCTTCTCTAGCTTTTATGAGAGCATTTGTAATATGTTGCGTGAAAGCCAAATTTATAGCACTAGCGTTAGGACTTTTAGCAAGTTTTTGCAAGAACTTTATAACTTCAGAGATGTGGCAATCATCAAAATTCAAACCATTATAATCTAAAGCAATGGGATCATCATCCCCAATGTTGGAAAAAAATTCAGCAGTTTTATCACAGGCAGTTTCAGCAGTTTTAGCAGTTTCAGGCAGTTTCTCGCGCTTTGCATTAGAAGTGGAAACATTGCTAACACCAATTCTTTTATTATTAATAGTAGGAGGTGCAGCAACATGTGTAGCATTAGCATTACTAGTGGTGGTAATAGTCCAAACTTTAGCTATATTATCTTTTTTTTTTCATTTTCTTCTCTATCCCACCTAGCACGCAATTCGGCCATCAATCTTATATTCTCATTAATTCTAACTTGGATGGCATTTTCTGTAGTAACAATTTTATTTTCAATATCCCTATTAGGCATAACTTTCGATTTCAAAAGATCAACATCAGCAGCAAGACTATCGACTTTAGAAGCAAGTATATCAATTTTCCCAAGCTTTTCTTCAACAGATTTGTTAAAAGCAGTTTGTGTACTAATAAATTCTTTAAGCATGGCTTCAAGTCCAGGGGGTGAATTCCTATTATTGTTGTAAGAATTCCCATAAGAATTACCATAGCCGTTGCCATTATTATAAGGATATGGCCTATAGTTGTTACTAGAATTGTTCCGGTAAGCATTGTTGTTGAAATTATTATTTTTAATGAAGTTCACATCAACATGTTCTTCTTGTGCAACCAATGAAGCTAACGGAACATTATTAGGATCAACATTTGTCCTATCATTCACAAGCATAGACATAATAGCATCAATCTTATCACTCAAGGAAGAGGTTTCTTCGACAGAATTTACCTTCTTACCTTGTGGAGCTCTTTCCGTGTGCCATTCAGAGTAGTTGATCATCATATTATCAAGAAGCTTTGTTGCTTCACCAAGAGTAATGGACATAAAGGTACCTCCAGCAGCTGAATCCAATAGGTTCCGCGAAGAAAAATTCAGTCCTGCATAAAAGGTTTGGATGATCATCCAAGTAGTCAGTCCATGTGTTGGGCAATTTTTAACCAAAGATTTCATTCTTTCCCAAGCTTGAGCAACATGTTCATTATCCAATTGTTTAAAATTCATTATGCTACTTCTCAAAGATATAATTTTAGCAGGGGGATAATATCTACCAATAAAAGCATCCTTGCATTTAGTCCATGAATAAATACTATTCTTAGGCAGAGATAGCAACCAATCTTTAGCTCTTCCTCTTAATGAGAAAGGGAACAATTTTAATTTTATAATGTCACCATCTACATCTTTATATTTTTGCATTTCACATAGTTCAACAAATTATTAAGATGGGCAGCAGCATCATCAGAACTAACACCAGAAAATTGCTCTCGCATAACAAGATTCAGTAAAGCAGGTTTAATTTCAAAGAATTCTGCTGTAGTAGCAGGTGGAGCAATAGGTGTGCATAAGAAATCATTATTATTTGTGGTTGTGAAGTCACACAACTTAGTATTTTCAGGAGTACCCATTTTAGCAGTAGTAAATAAAGCAAACTAGATAAAGTAAATGCAAGTAACTAATTTTTTTGTGTTTTTGATATAGCAAACAAGATAGCAAATAAAGTAAAACTAGCAACTAATTTTTTTGTGTTTTGATATAATGCAGAAAACAAAGTAGTAAATAAAATAAAGCAAGACAAAAACAAAGTAAAGAGATTGGGAAGTGGAGACTCCCCTTGCAGCGTGTCTTGATCTCCCCGCCAGAAATTTGCTTGATGCGTGTAATTGACACGTCCGTTGGGAACCCCAAGAGGAAGGTGTGATGCGCACAGCGGCAAGTTTCCCTCAGTAATAAACCAAGGTTTAATCGAACCAGTAGGAGTCAAGAAGCACGTTGAAGGTTGATGGCGGCGGGATGTAGTGCGGCGCAACACACAACACAACCAAAGTACTTTGCCCCAACGAAACAATGAGGTTGTCAATCTCACCGGCTTGCTGTAACAAAGGATTAACCGTATTGTGTGGAAGATGATTGTTTGCAGAAAACAGTAGAACAGTATTGCAGTAGATTGTATTTCAGTAAGAGAATTGGACCGGGTCCACAGTTCACTAGAGGTGTCTCTCCCATAAGATAAACAGCATGTTGGGTGAACAAATTACAGTTGGGCAATTGACAAATAGAGAGGGCATGACCATGCACATACATATTATGATGAGTATAGTGAGATTTAATTGGGCATTACGACAAAGTACATAGACCGCTATCCAACATGCATCTATGCCTAAAAAGTCCACCTTCAGGTTATCATCCGAACCCCCTCCAGTATTAAGTTGCTAACAACAGACAATTGCATTAAGTATTGCGCGTAATGTAATCAGTAACTACATCCTCGAACATAGCACCAATGTTTTATCCCTAGTGGCAACAGCACATCCATAATCTTAGAGATTTCTGTCACTTCCCCAGATTCACGGAGACATGAACCCACTATCGAGCATAAATACTCCCTCTTGGAGTTAAAAGCATCTACTTGGCCAGAGCATCTACTAGTAACGGAGAGCATGCAAGATCATAAACAACACATAGATATAAATTGATAATCAACATAACAAGTATTCTCTATTCATCGGATCCCAACAAACGCAACATATAGAATTACAGATAGATGATCTTGATCATGTTCGGCAGCTCACAAGACCCGACAATTAAGCACAATGGGGAGAAGACAACCATCTAGCTACTGCTATGGACCCATAGTCCAGGGGTAGACTACTCACACATCACTCCGGAGGCGACCATGGCGGCGTAGAGTCCTCCGGGAGATGATTCCCCTCCGGCAGGGTGCCGGAGGCGATCTCCTGAATCCCGAGATGGGATTGGCGGCGGGCGCTCTGGGAAGGTTTTTCGTATCGTGGCTCTCGTGCTGGGGTTTCGCGACGGAGGCTATTTGTAGGCGGAAGGGCAGGTAAAGAGGCGGCACGAGGGGCCCACACTATAGGTCGGCGCGGCCAAGGCCTGGGCCGCGCCGCCCTATAGTCTGGCCACCTCGTGGCCCCACTTCGTCTCCTCTTCGGTCTTCTGGAAGCTTCGTGGCAAAATAGGACCCTGGGCGTTTCGTCCAATTCCGAGAATATTTCCTTACTAGGATTTCTGAAACCAAAAACAGCAGAAAACAAATCGGCACTTCGGCATCTTGTTAATAGGTTAGTTCCAGAAAATGCACGAATATGACATAAAGTGTGCATAAAACATGTAGATATCATCAATAATGTGGCATGGAACACAAGAAATTATCGATACGTCGGAGACGTATCATTGTCCATTATGCCAAACTAGTGTAAACAAGAAACAAAAAGATGCAATTGCAGGATCTAAAGGAAATAGCTTCGAGTACTTACAACGGCGCCGGAAAATAGCTTAGTAGCCGAGATCCGGAGTGTGAGTACCTTTTACATTTCCTCCCCGGCAACGGCGCCAGAAAATAGCTTGATGTCTACGCCTTTTTCCTGTAGACAGTGTTGGGCCTCCAAGAGCAGAGGTTTGTAGAACAGCAGCAAGTTTCCCTTAAGTGGATCACCCAAGGTTTATCGAACTCAGGGAGGAAGAGGTCAAAGATATCCCTCTCATGCAACCTGATACGTCCAATTTGCATCACTATTTTATATCATAATTTGCTGTTATTCATTGATATATTTCATATTGGGACACAATACTTATGTTATTTCATCTATTTTGCATGTTTCATCATTATTGGAGGATCAAGCACCGGAGCCAGGATTCTGCTGGAAAAAGCACCGTCAGAACGCAATATTTCGGAAGATCAACTGTGGAAGGAAATTATACCAAAAATCCTATTTTTCAAGATGACGAAGGAAGCCAGAAGGAGGAGCCAGGAGGACCCAGGGTGGGCCCACACCATAGGGCGGCGCGGCCCATGGCCTGGCCGCGCCACCATGTGGTGTGGGCCCCACAGCCCCTTTCGCCTCCTTTTCTTCGCGAAACTCTTCGTCCCGAAAACCTAAGCCACAGAGGGTACCTCGCAAAGAGTTACAGCCGCCTCTGCGGGGCGGAGAACACCAGAGAGAAAAGAGCTCTCCGGCGGGCTGAGATCCGCCGGGGAAATTCCCCCCGGGAGGGGGAAATCGACGCCATCGTCACCGTCATCGAGCTGGACATCATCTCCATCACCATCATCATCATCTCCACCATCATCACCGCCGTCTCCACCGCTGGACACCGTCACCACCGTAGCAATTTGGGTTTGATCTTGATTGTTTGATAGGGGAAACTCTCCCGGTATCGATCTCTACTTGTTGTTGATGCTATTGAGTGAAACCATTGAACCAAGTTTATGTTCAGATTGTTATTCATCATCATATCACCTCTGATCATGTTTCATATGATGTCTCGTGAGTAGTTCGTTTAGTTCTTGAGAACATGGGTGAAGTCTAAATGTTAGTAGTGAATTATGGTTGAGTAATATTCAATGGTATGATATTTAAGTTGTGGTGTTATTCTTCTAGTGGTGTCATGTGAACGTCGACTACATGACACTTCACCATTTATGGGCCTAGGGGAATGCATCTTGTATTCGTTTGCCAATTGCGGGGTTGCCGGAGTGACAGAAACCTAAACCCCCGTTGGTATATCGATGCAGGAGGGATAGCAGGATCTCAGAGTTTAAGGCTGTGGTTAGATTTATTCTTAATTACTTTCTTGTAGTTGCGGATGCTTGCAAGGGGTATAATCACAAGTATGTATTAGTCCTAGGAAGGGCGGTACATTAGCATAGGTTCACCCACACAACACTTATCATAACAATGAAGATTATTTAGCCGTATGTAGCGAAAGCACTAGACTAAAATCCCGTGTGTCCTCGAGAACGTTTGGTCATTATAAGTAAACAAACCGGCTTGTCCTTTGTGCTAAAAAGGATTGGGCCGCTGCAATTGTTACTCTCGCACTTTACTTACTCGTACTTTATTCAACTGCTACATCAAAACCCCCTGAATACTTGTCTGTGAGCATTTACAGTGAATCCTTCATCGAAACTGCTTGTCAACACCTTCTGCTCCTCGTTGGGATCGACATTCTTACTTATCGAAAATACTACGATACACCCCTATACTTGTGGGTCATCAAGACTATTTTCTGGCGCCGTTGCCGGGGAGTGAAGCGCTATTGGTAAGTGGAATTGGTAAGGAAAACCTTTACTGTTTGTGCTGATTTTATTTCTGCCTGCTGCTATAAGTCATTATGGAGAGATCTTCTCTTCAATTTTTATTTGGGAAATCTACTACTACTGCAACGGTAGTGGATGAGGCGCCAGGTGAGGAAGTGATACCATATAAAATACCTATGAAAATTATTGAACGTGTTATGGATAACCGCTATGAAGGGGATGGAACTGTCCACCCTGGAGATCATTTATTGTTCTTACATGAATTATGCGGTTTATTCAAGTGTGCAGGTATTGCTATGGATGAAGTGAGGAAGAAACTATTCTCTTTATCGCTGTCTGGTAAGGCGGCGCATTGGTATAAATTACTGGATAATGGGGACTCTCTTGAATGGAATGATATTGTGCCCCGGTTTTATTCTAAGTTCTATCCTCCAAGTGAAATTCACAAGGATCGGAATCACATATATAATTTTTGGCCTCATGATGGAGAGAGTATTGCCCAAGCTTGGGGGAGATTGAAGTCTTTAATGCTCAAATGCCCCATTCATGAGCTTCCTGGTAATGTTATTATTGATAATTTCTATGCAAGACTTTCTTTTCAAGACAAGACCTTGCTGGATACTTCTTGTTCTGGATCATTTACACGCAACAAAGAAGAGTTTAAAAGGGACCTTCTTGATCGGATCCAAGAAAATACTGAAGGTTGGGAGAACGACAAGGATAGAGAATCAGGTATAATTTATGATTATAAATGCATTGAAGCTTTTATGGATACTGATAAATTTCGTAATATGAGTGCTACATATGGTCTTGATTCTCAAGTTGCTGCAAATCTTTATAAAGCTTTTGCCTCTCATTATGAATTGCCAAAGAAGAATTTTGACAAGTATCATGAACCGTATAAAGATAAAATTGATTCATCTATTAATAAATGCGTTGTAGTTGAAACTGCTGATCATGTTATTCCTGAAGCTTATATTGAAAAAACTCCTTTCCCTGCTAAAATGAAGGAGTACTCTGTTATAAATAGTGCGGTTCATAAAAGTGAAAAGAAACCTGTAGAACCTGAAGAACAAATAAAAGTTGAACCTGCTGTTGCAATAGTTAAAGATCTTGTGACTAAAAATGTGGAGGATGGTCATATTATTTTCTGTGAAGATGCATCTAATATTGTTTCACATCCTAATAAACCCAAACAAGCTAGTGTTCCTATGCTATCTGTTAGAATTGGTGATCATTGCTATTATGGATTATGTGATATTGGTGCAAGTGTTAGTGCTATTCCTTATGAGCTTTACACGGAGATTATGCACGAAATTGATTCTTGTGAACTTGAAGATATTGATGTGGTTATTCAGCTGGCTAATAGAGAAACTATTTCTCCAATTGGTATTGTTCGAGATGTGGAAGTTTTATGCGGTAAGATTAAATATCCTGCTGACTTTTTGGTACTTGGTTCTGCTGCTAGTGATTATTGTCCTATTATTTTTGGTAGACCTTTTCTAAATACTTGTGGAGCTATTATAGATTGCAAGAAAGAGAAAATTTTGACTAAATTTGCTGGTGAATCTTATGAGTTTAACTTTTCTAAATTTACCAAAACTCCTTATAAAGCTGATTTGCCTAGTGATGATTTTAAAATGGAGCAGTGTGCATCTATTGTTCTTGTTCCTAACAATCCTTTGCAGCAACATTTGGAGGATAGCGAGAGTGAAGTTTTTAGGAAAGAAAGAGATGAGCTTGAGGAAATTTTTCTTCGCCAACCTATTCTCAAGCATGATTTACCGGTGGAAGATTTGGGTACAACACCGCCACCAAAGGAAGATCCTGTTTTTGATTTAAAGCCTTTGCCTGATAATCTTAAATATGCTCATATTGATGATAAGAAAATATATCCTGTTATTATTAGTTCTAAGCTTTCAGAGATTGAGGAAGAAAGGTTATTGGAAATATTGAAGAAACACCGAGGAGCTATTGGCTACACTCTTGATGATTTGAAAGGGATTTCTCCTTCTATTTGCCAACATGCTATTAATATGGAAGATGATGCAAAGCCTGTTGTTGAACATCAGCGTCGTCTAATTCCGAAGATGAAGGAAGTGGTAAGGAATGAGGTATTAAGACTTCTTGAAGCTGGTATTATATATCCTATTGCTGATAGTAGATGGGTTAGTCCTGTGCATTGCGTTCCTAAGAAAGGAGGAATGATTGTTGTGCCTAATGATAATGATGAGCTCATCCCTCAAAGAGTAGTTGTAGGGTATAGAATGTGCATTGATTTTCGAAAAGTTAATAAAGTTACTAAGAAAGATCACTACCCTTTACCATTTATTGATCAAATGCTAGAAAGATTGTCTAAAAATACTCATTTTTGCTTTCTTGATGGTTATTCTGGGTTTTCACAAATTGCTGTTAAAGCTAAAGATCAAGAGAAAACCACTTTCACTTGTCCCTATGGAACTTATGCTTATAGACGTATGCCTTTTGGTTTATGTAATGCTCCTGCTACTTTTCAAAGATGCATGTCTGCTATTTTTCATGGTTTTTGTGAGAGTATTGTAGAGGTATTCATGGATGATTTTTCCGTCTATGGGAATTCTTTTGATAGTTGCTTGTGAAACCTTGATAAAGTTTTGCAGAGATGTGAAGAAACTAACCTTGTTCTTAATTGGGAGAAATGCCACTTTATGGTCAATGAAGGAATTGTATTGGGACATAAAATTTCTGAGAGAGGTATTGAAGTTGATAGAGCTAAAGTTGAAGCAATTGAGAAGATGCCCTATCCTAGGGATGTTAAAGGTATTCGTAGTGTTCTTGGTCATGCTGGGTTTTATAGGAGGTTTATTAAAGATTTCTCCAAGATTTCAAAACCTCTTACTAATCTTCTTCAAAAAGATGTACCATTTGTTTTTGATGATGATTGTAAGGAAGCTTTTGAAACTCTAAAGAAAGCCTTAACAACTGCTCCTATAGTTGAACCTCCTGATTGGAACTTACCATTTGAAATTATGTGTGATGCTAGTGATTTTGCTGTAGGCGCTGTTCTTGGACAGCGAGTAGATAAAAAACTGAATGTTATTCATTATGCTAGTAAAACTCTTGATGCTGCTCAAAGAAATTATGCTACAACTGAAAAAGAATTATTAGCTGTAGTCTTTGCTTGCGATAAATTTAGATCTTATATTGTTGATTCAAAAGTTACTATTCATACTGATCATGCTGCAATTAGATACCTTATGACAAAGAAAGATGCTAAGCCGATGCTTATTAGATGGGTACTTCTTTTGCAAGAATTTGATTTACATATTGTAGATAGGAAAGGTGCTGATAATCCTGTTGCTGATAATTTGTCTAGATTGGAAAATATTGCTTATGATCCTGTTCCTGTAATGATAGTTTTCCAAATGAACAATTGGCTGTAATAAAGGTGAGCTCGCGAGACAGTCCTTGGTATGCTGATTATGCTAACTTTATTGTTTCCAAGTACTTGCCTCCAACCTTTTCAGCTCAGCAAAGGAGGAAATTCTTTTATGACTTGAGGCATTATTTTTGGGATGACCCACACTTATATAAAGAAGGAGTGGATGGTATTATGCGAAGGTGTGTTCCCGAATATGAACAACAAGAGATATTGAGTAAATGTCATGGTAGTGCTTATGGAGGACATCACGCCGGAGAAAGAACCGCGCAAAAGGTTCTACAATCAGGTTTTTATTGGCCAACTCTCTTCAAAGATGCGAGAAAGTTTATTTTATCTTGTGATGAATGCCAAAGGGTTGGTAATATCTCCAGACGTAATGAAATGCCTATGAATTATACTCTTGTTATTGAACCGTTTGATTGTTGGGGATTTGACTTCATGGGACCTTTTCCGTCTTCAGAAGGTAACACTCACATACTTGTTGCTGTTGATTATGTTACTAAATGGGTGGAAGCTATACCTACAAAAAGTGCTGATGGTGAGACCTCTTTAAGAATGCTTTTAGATATTATTTTTCCTAGATTTGGAGTGCCTAGATATATTATGACTGATGGAGGTTCTCATTTTATTCATGGAGGTTTTAGAAAAACTCTTGCTAAGTATGGTATTAATCATAGAATTGCTTCCGCTTATCATCCTCAATCTAGTGGTCAAGTGGAATTATCAAATAGAGAGATTAAGTCTATTTTGGGAAAGACCGTTAATAAAACTAGAAAGAATTGGGCTAGTAAATTGAAGGATGCACTATGGGCTTATAGAACTGCTTATAAAAATCCCATGGGAATGTCACCTTATAAAATGGTTTATGGGAAAGCTTGTCATTTACCTTTAGAACTAGAGCACAAAGCTTATTGGGCTGTTAGAGAATTAAATAAAGATCCTAAACTTGCCGGTGATAAGAGGTTGTTGCAATTAAGTTCTCTAGATGAATGGAGAAATGAAGCTTATGAAAATGCTAAACTCTTTAAAGAGAAAGTTAAAAAATGGCATGATAGGAGGATTATCAAAAGAGAATTTAATATTGGGGATAAAGTCCTATTGTATCGGTCTCGTCTCAGATTCTTTGCAGGGAAATTACTCTCGAAATGGGAAGGACCATATGTTGTCGAGGAGGTGTATCGTTCAGGAGCAATCAAAATTAGCTCTCTCCAAGGCAATGCTACGCAAGTGGTGAATGGACAAAGACTCAAGCATTATATCTCGGGTGATTCTTATAACGTTGATGTTGATATTATTCAAGTGGAAACACCGGAGGCTTTCATCAAAGGGCAAATTGACAGTCCGCCAGAACTCGACTTTGAATAGGTAACAGTACTGGTAATGAAAAGTACGCAATTTACTTTCCGAACAATATTTTTGCTGTTTTTGGAAAATATGAAAAATTACGAGTTCGAAACGGAGTGGAAAGGACGCACGAGGGGGTGCCACCATAGGCCGGCGCGGCCTGCCTGGGCCCGCGCCGCCCTATGGTTTGGCCGCCTCGTCGCCCCTTTCCGACTCTGGTTCGATCTGGTACTTTCCGTTTGTCGTGAAAATTTTTGCTATATAATCCCCCGGACCCCTGGAGGTCCGTATATCGTTTTCTCGACGTGTTTTGTTTCGAGCTGTTTCTGCCAGGATCTGTTTTCAGTTTAGAAGCACCATGGTCTCCAAGAACAAGGGCAAGGAGTTTCCGGATGAAGATAATCGAGATCTTGGGTGGAAAGAGGAGGACAAGGACGTCAAGGAAGAGGATGAAGAAGAGGTGGAGGAAGATTCGCGCGCACACCCGCGTGCTACCATCGCAAGCATCAAGGTGGTGGACAACCCTTTTAGTGCAAACAAGAGCGCAAGAATTCGCACTGGAGGAGCGGTTCCACGTCATTACCTAGCTCCGAAAACATCTCTATCAGGCATTCACCATCCCTTCCACAATCTAATTTTCAATAATCAAATTGAAGGGACTCCAAAGGCAGCATTGCCTAGCCAGTGGGATATAGATCGTTCTAACACTGCAGGAGGGAAGGAGCCTGAGGCTGAAGAGTGGGGAAATAACTCCAAGAGCTGGGACTCGCCGTCGGACTCCTTAACCGCGTCGAGCACAATTCGGAGATGATTCGCAATCTCACATACAGGATTGATGAGCTTCAGGAGCTTATTGAGAAGCTTGTCAGGAATTCATCACCACCATCGCCGCAGGAGTAATTCATCATCGGTATTGGCATCCCCTTGGTTTGTTCCAAGCTTGGGGAGTGCCGCGGTATCACATCATCACTATCTTTTACTTTTTACTGTCAAGTAGTGTCATATCATGAGTAGGGAAGTTATTATATAAGATTGGGTTGCAGTTTGGAAGTATCTCTCCTTTAGTTGGTTATCTATGTATCCATGTGGTGTGAGTTATCGTTATAGAATATTAATGAGAAGTCTTATCATTTACATATTGCACATCTTATTTTAGTTTGCAATCTCTATTATATGATTTACCTTGTCATTAGTATTGGTATCACTTTGGGAGCATTGAATAAATCTATTTGGTTTTGGCAAACTTAGCATTGGTCAATAGCAACAACACTTTGAGGTTTAAGTAGAAAAGAGAAATACATGTAGATGTTTCATTGTCTTTCTTTCTTGTTAGCTCATAGCTTATTATTCTGAAGTTAAAATTGTTTGTGCTTACAAGGAAGATGCATTATTGTTTCTATCACATGTATATTTGTTTGTTTCCCAACTCTTATGCTTGCTATTTAACCTTGCTAGCCAAAACCTGTACTGAGAGGGAATACTTCTCGTGCATCCAAACCTTAGCCCAAACCTATGCCATTTGTGTCCACCATACCTACCTACTACATGGTATTTTCTGCCATTCCAAGTAAATACTTCATGTGCTACCTTTAAACAATTCAAAACTTAGTATCTCTTATTTGTGTCAATGTTTTATAGCTCATGAGGAAGTATGTGGTGTTTTATCTTTCAATCTTGTTGGGCAACTTTCACCAATGGACTAGTGGCTTCATCCGCTTATCCAATAATTTTGCAAAAAGAGCTGGCAATGGGATTCCCAGTCCCAAATTAATTAAACTAAATAGACACTCCTCCATGGTATGTGATTGATGGACGGCACCCGAAGGATTCGGTTAGCCATGGCTTGTGTAAGCAAAGGTTGGGGGAGTGTCATCATCATAATAAAACTAAAATAAAAAGGCACTCCTTCATGGTATGAGATTGTTGGCAGGCACCCGAGGATTCGGTTAGCCATGGTTTGTGAAAGAAAGGTTGGAAGGAGTGCCACACAAAATAAAAATAAAATGGGAGCCGCTCTTTGAAGGTTTGTCTGGCAAGGGGGTTAGAGTACCCGCTACCAGTCGTTGACAACAACAAACACCTCTCAAAATGTTACTTTTATTCTCTTTATATGATTGCAAAACTGAAAAAGCTCTAGCACATGATTTAATCCCTGCTTCCCTCTGCGAAGGGCCTGTCTTTTACTTTATGTTGAGTCAGTAAACCTATTTCCCTCCATCTCAAGCAAGCATTTGAGTAGTTGTGATCAAACCATTATATTGTGATTTGCTTCGTCATGTCTTTTATTCTTCCTTGTTTAGTACAAGTTTTATCTGAATGAATATAGCTTTGCAAGTTATCAATGATCATGAAGAGACCATTATGATTGAGTATGCAAGTTGTGCCTTATAAACTTTAACATGAGAGCGCTGCTCAATGAGATAAGTATAATCTGTTAATTGTTCTCTGACCAAGAACGAAGTTTGCCATCACCAATTATGATTTCTTATGCACCTTTATTTGTGATTACCTTATACTTGTTTCAAGTTGAGTTATAAGAGGAAGTTGTCCACTATAATGTCTTGTGCGAATGAATATGATGCTTCTTGTCCGTATTTTATTTATCGACTCTTCACTCCATAAACATGTGGTCTGTTTATCGAGCTCAGTTTCGCTTGGGGACAAGCGAAGTCTAAGCTTGGGGGAGTTGATACGTCCAATTTGCATCACTATTTTATATCATAATTTGCTGTTATTCATTGATATATTTCATATTGGGACACAATACTTATGTTATTTCATCTATTTTGCATGTTTCATCATTATTGGAGGATCAAGCACCGGAGCCAGGATTCTGCTGGAAAAAGCACCGTCAGAACGCAATATTTCGGAAGATCAACTGTGGAAGGAAATTATACCAAAAATCCTATTTTTCAAGATGACGAAGGAAGCCAGGAGGAGGAGCCAGGAGGACCCAGGGTGGGCCCACACCATAGGGCGGCGCGGCCCATGGCCTGGCCGCGCCACCATGTGGTGTGGGGGCCCCACAGCCCCTTTCGCCTCCTTTTCTTCGCGAAACTCTTCATCCCGAAAACCTAAGCCACAGAGGGTACCTCGCGAAGAGTTACAGCCGCCTCTGCGGGGCAGAGAACACCAGAGAGAAAAGAGCTCTCCGGTGGGCAGGAATCCGCCGGGGAAATCCCGGAGGGGGAAATCGACGCCATCGTCACCGTCATCGAGCTGGACATCATCTCCATCACCATCATCATCATCTCCACCATCATCACCGCCGTCTCCACCGCTGGACACCGTCACCGCCATAGCAATTTGGGTTTGATCTTGATTGTTTGATAGGGGAAACTCTCCCGGTATCGATCTCTACTTGTTGTTGATGCTATTGAGTGAAACCATTGAACCAAGTTTATGTTCAGATTGTTATTCATCATCATATCACCTCTGATCATGTTCCATATGATGTCTCGTGAGTAGTTCATTTAGTTCTTGAGGACATGGGTGAAGTCTAAATGTTAGTAGTGAATTATGGTTGAGTAATATTCAATGGTATGATATTTAAGTTGTGGTGTTATTCTTCTAGTGGTGTCATGTGAACGTCGACTACATGACACTTCACCATTTATGGGCCTAGGGGAATACATCTTGTATTCGTTTGCCAATTGCGGGGTTGCCGGAGTGACAGAAACCTAAACCCCCGTTGGTATATCGATGCAGGAGGGATAGCAGGATCTCAGAGTTTAAGGCTGTGGTTAGATTTATTCTTAATTACTTTCTTGTAGTTGCGGATGCTTGCAAGGGGTATAATCACAAGTATGTATTAGTCCTAGGAAGGGCGGTACATTAGCATAGGTTCACCCACACAACACTTATCATAACAATGAAGATTATTTAGCCGTATGTAGCGAAAGCACTAGACTAAAATCCCGTGTGTCCTCGAGAACGTTTGGTCATTATAAGTAAACAAACCGGCTTGTCCTTTGTGCTAAAAAGGATTGGGCCACTCGCTGCAATTGTTACTCTCGCACTTTACTTACTCGTACTTTATTCATCTGTTACATCAAAACCCCCTGAATACTTGTCTGTGAGCATTTACAGTGAATCCTTCATCGAAACTGCTTGTCAACACCTTCTGCTCCTCGTTGGGATCGACATTCTTACTTATCGAAAATACTACGATACACCCCTATACTTGTGGGTCATCAAGACTATTTTCTGGCGCCGTTGCCGGGGAGTGAAGCGCTATTGGTAAGTGGAATTGGTAAGGAAAACCTTTACTGTTTGTGCTGATTTTATTTCTGCCTGCTGCTATAAGTCATTATGGAGAGATCTTCTCTTCAATTTTTATTTGGGAAATCTACTACTACTGCAACGGTAGTGGATGAGGCGCCAGGTGAGGAAGTGATACCATATAAAATACCTATGAAAATTATTGAACGTGTTATGGATAACCGCTATGAAGGGGATGGAACTGTCCACCCTGGAGATCATTTATTGTTCTTACATGAATTATGCGGTTTATTCAAGTGTGCAGGTATTGCTATGGATGAAGTGAGGAAGAAACTATTCTCTTTATCGCTGTCTGGTAAGGCGGCGCATTGGTATAAATTACTGGATAATGGGGACTCTCTTGAATGGAATGATATTGTGCCCCGGTTTTATTCTAAGTTCTATCCTCCAAGTGAAATTCACAAGGATCGGAATCGCATATATAATTTTTGGCCTCATGATGGAGAGAGTATTGCCCAAGCTTGGGGGAGATTGAAGTCTTTAATGCTCAAATGCCCCATTCATGAGCTTCCTGGTAATGTTATTATTGATAATTTCTATGCAAGACTTTCTTTTCAAGACAAGACCTTGCTGGATACTTCTTGTTCTGGATCATTTACACGCAACAAAGAAGAGTTTAAAAGGGACCTTCTTGATCGGATCCAAGAAAATACTGAAGGTTGGGAGAACGACAAGGATAGAGAATCAGGTATAATTTATGATTATAAATGCATTGAAGCTTTTATGGATACCGATAAATTTCGTAATATGAGTGCTACATATGGTCTTGATTCTCAAGTTGCTGCAAATCTTTATAAAGCTTTTGCCTCTCATTATGAATTGCCAAAGAAGAATTTTGACAAGTATCATGAACCGTATAAAGATAAAATTGATTCATCTATTAATAAATGCGTTGTAGTTGAAACTGCTGATCATGTTATTCCTGAAGCTTATATTGAAAAAACTCCTTTCCCTGCTAAAATGAAGGAGTACTGTTATAAATAGTGCGGTTCATAAAAGTGAAAAGAAACCTGTAGAACCTGAAGAACAAATAAAAGTTGAACCTGCTTGTTGCAATAGTTAAAGATCTTGTGACTGAAAATGTGGAGGATGGTCATATTATTTTCTGTGAAGATGCATCTAATATTGTTTCACATCCTAATAAACCCAAACAAGCTAGTGTTCCTATGCTATCTGTTAGAATTGGTGATCATTGCTATTATGGATTATGTGAGGGAGTGGGGCCGAAAAAGAAGTACCACTTGGTGGATTGGCAGATAGTTGATATCTACGCCCCCCTCCTTTTCCTGTAGACAGTGTTGGGCCTCCAAGAGCAGAGGTTTGTAGAACAGCAGCAAGTTTCCCTTAAGTGGATCACCCAAGGTTTATCGAACTCAGGGAGGAAGAGGTCAAAGATATCCCTCTCATGCAACCCTGCAACCACAAAGCAAGAAGTCTCTTGTGTCCCCAACACACCTAATAGGTGCACTAGTTCGGCGAAGAGATAGTGAAATACAGGTGGTATAAATATATATGAGCAGTAGCAACGGCACCAGAAGTGCTGCCCAAGACAGTAAACAAGCAAAGAGTAACGCAGCAGTAGTAACGCAGCGTAGTAACGCAAGAAACAAGAAACAAGCAGCGATAGCAGTATTTAGGAACAAGGCCTAGGGATCATACTTTCACTAGTGGACACTCTCAACATTGATCACATAACAGAATGGATAAATGCATACTCTACACTCTTTTGTTGGATGATGAACACCATTGCGTAGGATTACACGAACCCTCAATGCCGGAGTTAACAAGCTCCACAATTCAATGTTCATATTTAAATAACCTTAGAGTGCATGAAAGATCAACACGACTAAACCAAGTACTAACATAGTATGCACACTGTCACCTTCACACTATGTAGGAGGAATAGATCACATCAATACCATCATAGCAATAGTCAACTTCATAATCTACAAGAGATCATAATCATAGCATACGCCAAGTACTAACACGGATGCACACACTGTCACCATTACACCGTGCAGGAGGAATAAAACTACTTTAATAACATCACTAGAGTAGCACATAGATAAATTGTGATACAAAACACATTGCAATCATAAAGAGATATAAATAAGCACTTCACTATGCCATCCATAACAGTGAATAAGTATTCTGTGAAATATAGCCTAAGAGACCCACACGGTGCACACACTGTCACCTTTACACACGTGGGACAAGGAGTCTCCGGAGATCACATAAGTAAAATTCACTTGACTAGCATAACGACATCTAGATTACAAGCATCATCATATGAATCTCAATCATGTAAGGCAGCTCATGAGATTATTGTATTGAAGTACATAGGAGAGAGATGAACCACATAGCTACCGGTACAGCCCCGAGCCTCGATGGAGAACTACTCCTCCTCATGGGAGACAGCAGCGGTGATGAAGATGGCGGTGGTGTCGATGGAGGAGCCTTCCGGGGCACTTCCCCGTCCCGGCGCGTGCCGGAACAGAGACTCCTGTCCCCCAGATCTTGGCTTCGCGATGGCGGCGGCTCTGGATGGTTTCTCGTACCGTGGCTTTTCCGTATCGAGGTTTTAGGTCGAGGGGCTTCTTATAGGCGAAGAGGCGGCGTCAGAAGGTCAACGGGGCGACGACACTATAGGGGGGCGGCCCCCTTGGCCGCCGCGCGGCCTATGGGGTGGGCCCGTGCCCCCCTCTGTCGACTCTCGGGTGTTCCGGATGCTTCCGGGGATTCTAAGATCTTCGGCGTTGATTTCGTCCGATTCCGAGAATATTTCTTTACTAGGATTTCTGAAACCAAAAACAGCAGAAAACAGCAACTGGCCTTTCGGCATCTCGTCAATAGGTTAGTTCCAGAAAACGCATAATTATGACATAAAGTGTGCATAAAACATGTAGATATCATCAATAATGTGGCATGGAACATAAGAAATTATCGATACGTCGGAGACGTATAAATAGTGTGTAAGCCAAATGCGTTTGGGGGTCCGCGGATTCTTAATACCAGGTTCATGAATATTGCTCTCATGCTTAAATGGATCTAGAAGCTATATCAAAACAGGGAGGGTCTGTGGGCTGACCTCATTCGCGCGAAATATCTAGGGGATACAGATCTCTTCTCACGCGAGGTCCCGACCAAGGGATCCCAATTCTGGAACTCGCTATAGAAGATCAAATGGTACTTCAAAGTGGGGGCCAAGCACAAGGTTCGAAATGGGCGGTGAACCTTCTTTTGGTCGGATTGGTGGACATGGAGTGTACCGATACTAGATCGATTCCCGCTACTGTATGGATGTTGCGCAGACCCGCACGTCACCGTGAGTGCGGTTCGCTCTCCGTCTGGTTGGAGGGTGGGGTCATGTCGGCAGCCGGGGCTAGCGAAAAAGGTCAAATGGGACAACTTGTGTAGGAAATTACAATCTGACCCCTCCTCTCCTTTGGAGGACCCGATGTCCAGGAAGATGGAGCCCTCTGGAGCAATTAGTGCAAAATAATCTACCTCCGACTATCGCACGGGGTGACGGTCACTCACTTTAAGGTTGTGTGGCACACTAGGGCTCCGCCCAAGAGTAAGATATTCCTCTGGCAACTCATCAGGGGGTGTCTTCCCTCAAGTGACAACATTGCGAAAAGGCAGGGGCCTTCGAACGGCTTATGCTCCCTGTGTGGAGATCCGGAAGATTGCAACCACATTTTCTTTGCTTGCTTGTTGGTAAGGTTAGTGTGGGCCGGGATACGGGACATTCTTCGTGCAATTGGAACCCCGAGGAGTTCCTAGCCATTACCCACGGGCTTTCAGGCTCCTTAGGCATTTTAGTCAGGTTTACGTTTTCGACACAGTGCTGGGCGCTTTGGCTCATACATAACAAACTAATTATTGAAGGAAAGATCTTGAAAAATCCAGCTGATGTCTTCTTCCACATATCACTTCATATGTAGAGTTGGAGGGTTCTGGTCAGAGCGAAGGACCGGTCGCTAGTACACAAGGCGCGAGGCGCGGTTAGAGGACTCCATGCCAAGATCGGGGAGATGAATTTAGCATAGGTCTGATGCTGAGCCCATACGGAAATTTGCTTAGTATGCTTGTAATCCTTGAGACCATGTATTTGGTGGTGTTTTGTGTGTGTGTGATCCTTGGGATCGGAACTGTTTGTATGACTATGGTGATGTGTCGGGCTTTATATATAAAGCTGGGCTAAGGCTTTATGTTTAAAAAAATCTATTCCATGAATCCACAAGAAGTACAAAGCACCCAAACATAATAAATCGATTCCATTTATTCCATGGAAGCGACGACTAGACAAACCTCGCCCTCCTCAATGCAACCGGTGAGATCGTCACTAACGAGATGGAGGACGAGGAGCTAGGCATGTATACCTTATTTGTGTCCCGCACAATGCCATCATAGCCACCATAACGACGGCACTAATTGACCAAACTATAACTTCACGGACCCTTTTACAGCGCCGAGTGCAGATCCGAGGTCTCCCCACCCCTCTAGCCACCATAGCAGCTAGCAGAGGAGGCACGAACCCGTCAATTCTTGATCGTAGACCACGGGGACGAGGAAGATGGCAACGGATGCTAGGGTTTTGTAATATCCCAGGATTAGAGACAATCGAGGGGTAGAATTTAGAAAGGGATGTGCATTGCATCATAAATTCTGCGGAAATTTCACGCTTTTAAAGAAAAACTGCATCGAAGGGGGACAAGTTTCTCTCTCGACACCTTACAGGGTTAGGGTTTCGAGAGTGCGATAAACTTGGACCTCAATTAACTCAATTAGGGTTTTCGAGAAGAAAGGGGAACAATCTACCTCTCAACTTAAGTAGCATAATTGAATTCAAACAAGTTATGTTTGAATTTCAAATTCAAACATTAAATAAATATATTATAATTCAAATAGGGATAATTCATTAATTAATTGAATAATTAAGAACATAAAAGAATATAACACATAAGCAAAGCTCAATAGAGAAACCTTGAGCTTTATTGATTAACACACAAGATACAAAGTCATTTACAATATTCTTATGAATTATAATTATTACAACACATTACAGAAATAAAATAAATGAAAAAGAAAATGAAAATTACAAAGATATAAAAATGGCTAAACTACTAGCTAAATTCTTCAAGAGTTCTTGGCCAACACTTGCTTAATCTCCATTTGATCATCCATTTGATCCCTGCAAGCAAAACATCAACAATGAACAAACTTGAGGCCAAGTGGCAAAGCCACTTGGCAGGTTAGTGTAAAAATGATCAAGTTGAGAGGATAATCTCAACACTGTCGGGAAGCCAAGCCAAAGGACCAAGTCCCAACCTGTGAAGCACACAGGCAGCTCACAGGGTGTGCTGCATGCACAACAACACACACATGCCAGGGGAGAGTCACCAAAGTGACCAGCTTTGCTGTCGACCACAGGAGCAAGGGAAGGCTCATATAAAACCTTTTCACCAAGCCAAAACCCTAGCAGCTCATCGACAGATTCTCCAAAGGGTAAGAACAGCAAGAACAGCAAGAACAGGAAGAACAACCAGAGCTATTCAACCTCTCCCAAAATCACTAGAAATTAATCAAGGACAAGTTTGCTGGAGGAGCAGGGAAGGCTGAGCCAACCATTAGAAGCAAAACCTCTACATCAGCACACTTTCTAGGAGCTGGAGTGAGGTATACCCATGAATCATGAGCAAACAATGTTTTGCTCATACTAATCCACCATATGCATAAATCACACAAGCCAAAAGGGTTGAGATACCCTGTTTGTATCATCATTTGGCTACCAGCCATAAGTTGCAAGCAAAATAAGAGTAAAACCATTAGGAATTTATCCAAGGGAACACTGATTAAGCCAACAGAATTATAAGTGACATAACCAGGGAAATCCAGCATGGAATTAATCCCTATCTAGCCACCCAGATTCACCTAGCACCACACAGCTAGCAAAGCCATCAGAATATTGGACAGTTATCTGTCCAGTATGATTTCAACATCAAATAACCTAGCAGCCTATGGAAGACTACCAAGATATTGCATAGAAGCATCCACTAGAGGCAGGAGCAACCCTTTCTAGCAGACAAAGTCTGCTAGGGTCACAACAACTACCAGCCTTACACAAAAGCCAATCAGAGAAGCCTATCATCACCCCTAGGAGTTCAAGCATACAGGAGGTGCCAACATATGTTGGTTTCCATCCAGTTGTTGCACTAGATGCACTAGATCACCACTGCATCATATAGATCATGTCTGTTTGTCAAAAATAGGAAGCAAAGCTTCACTGACAAGCACAAGAAATAGACACAGCTCACATAGATGCAACCAGGATCATCCAAAGCCACAACCAGCAAGCAGTTGATGCTTTACCAAGCTCAAACATGCATCAGCACCAGATATGAGCACCAGCCAAACACTAACAGCAGATTAGCAAGACAACCACAAGCAGCTGATGATCAATGGATCATCAGAGCTTGCTTGAGCATACTGAAGCATACTAGATTCAAGCCTAGCACCAATACATGAATCAACTACATGAAATGGCCACAGTTAAGCAACCAATGTATCACAGATAATCAAATAAATCTTATATAATTGTATCCAGAAGCACACCATCAAGGGATGGAGCTGTCTAGTCAACAACTATGCTCAATAGAGCATTTCCATGATTTACAACTCAATAAGCAACCTACCAGGGGCGCTGGTTCTTGCAGATTGCAAGGTTTACCACAGTAATCAAGCCAGGGGCAAAGAAGATGAACACACATGTTAGCTTAAGAGCAGTAGCAGCTAGCACACCATGGCAGCAATAGAGGTAGCACGGCACAGAGCACATAGGCGCAGGAGCAGCAGCAACACAACAACCTAGACGCCAAGGCATCCAGTGGAGGAGGAGGAAGAACATACAAAAGAGAGAGAGTGGAGCACATACCAGGGCGAGCAGACAGCAGTCGCGACCATGGCGGCGACGGTGGCACACGCCGGGCGCACGGCAGCGCCAGGCCAGGCCAAGCCACGCCTTGACCAGCGCCACAGCAACCAGCACACCAAGGCGGGGATTGATGACCCACAAGTATAGGGGATCGCAACAGTCTTCGCGGGAAGTAAAACCCAATTTATTGATTCGACACAAGGGGAGCCAAAGAATACTTGAAAGCCTTAACAGAGTTGTCAATTCAGCTGCACTGGAAACAGACTTGCTCGCAAGAGTTTATCGTAGTAACAGTTTATAGCAGTAGCAATAGTGAAATAACAGCAGCAGTGGAACAAAGACAGCAGTAGTGATTATAGTAAACAGCAGGATTAAAATACTGTAGGCACAGGGATGGATGACGGGCGTTGCATGGATGAGAGAAACTCATGTAACAATCAAAGCAGGGCATTTGCAGATAATAATAAAACGGTGTCCAAGTACTAAGCAATCCATAGGCATGTGTTCCGTATATAGTCGTACGTGCTCGCAATGAGAAACTTGCACAACATCTTTTGTCCTACCAGCCGGTGGCAGCCGGGCCTCTAGGGAATCTACTGGATATTAAGGTAAACCTTTTAATAAAGTACCGGAGCAAATAATTAACACTCCGTGAACACATGTGATCCTCACATCACTGCCTTCCCCTCCGGTTGTCCCAATTTCTGTCACTTTGGGGCCTCGGGTTCCGGACAACGACATGTGTATACAACTTGCAGGTAAGATCATAAAACAATGCATATCATCATGAAACAATAACATGTTCAGATCTGAGATCATGGCACTCGGGCCCTAGTGACAAGCATTAAGCATAACAAGTTGCAACAATATCATCAAAGTACCAATTACGGACACTAGGCACTATGCCCTAACAATCTTATGCTATTACATGACCAATCTCATCCAATCCCTACCATCTTCTTCAGCCTACAGCGGGGAAATTACTCACACATGGATGGGGGAAACATTGTTGGTCGATGGAGAGGCGTCGGTGGTGATGATGGCGATGATCTCCTCCAATTCCCCGTCCCGGCGCCGAACGGAGTTTCGGGTCCCGAGACGGAGTTTCGCGATGGTGGCGGCGCCCTGGTTTCTGGCGACTTCGACTTCTTGTCTCGCATTTTTAGATCGAAACCCTTAAGTAGTCCGAGGGGGCGTCGGAGGCCAGCCGAGGGGGCCACACGCTAGGGCGGCGCGCCCCCACCCAGGCCGCGCCGCCCGTTGTCCTGGGGGCCTGGGCCTCCCCAGTCTGCCCTCTGGCTCCGTGATTCTTCCGGAAAATAAGCCCTTCGACATAAATTCCGAGGATTTTCCTGAAAGTTGAATTTCTGCACAAAACGAGACACCAGAGCAATTCTGCTGAAAATAGCGTTAGTCCGTGTTAGTTGTATCCAAAATACACAAATTAGAGGCCAAACAATAGCAAAAGTGTTCGGGAAAGTAGATACGTTTTGGACGTATCAACTCCCCCCAAGCTTAGCTTATTGCTTGTCCTCAAGCAATTCAGTTAACAACTGAGTGCGATAAAAGAACTTTCACAAACACATTTGTTCATATGATGTAAATATTCTCATGACATGGACAAGTACTTAGGCAATTCATAATAAGATACATGCAAATAAGATCATCCAATAGCTATGTCAATCATGGAAAGGTACCAATAAATTAATAATAAGCATCATGAATCATGTCTATCAGCAGGATTGCAATGTTCATAAAAGGATATGATAAAGTGGTATCTCGCTTGCCCGTATTTGAACAGCAAAACATAAATGCTCAGGCAACTCTAAAGTTCATAGAAAGACTAGAAATAGAGATTGTCAAAGATAAAAGTATCAAAGTTATACCACAGTCAATCATATTTTGGGACAAGCATATTATACTAAGAATGACAGTTGTGCTCTCAAGAAAGTGCTCAAAGAAAGGATGGAGACTCAACATAAAAGTAAAAGATTGACCCTTCGTAGAGGGAAGCAGGGATTAACATGCGCTAGAGCTTTTCATTTTTAAAACAGGAGTAAAATTATTTTGAGAGGTGTTTGTTGTTGTCAACGAATGGTAATGGGTACCCTAACTACCTCATCAACCAGACTTTCAAGAGCGGCTCCCATGAAGGACGTTATTTCTACCAGCAAGGTAGATCATCCCTCTTCTCTTTTGTTTACACATGTACTTTAGTTTTATTATGGGTGACACTCCCCCAACCTTTGCTTACACAAGCCATGGCTAACCGAATCCTCGGGTGCCTTCCATCAATCTCATACCATGGAGGAGTGTCTATTTGCAAAATTAAGTTGCTTACCGATGAATCAGAGCAAAACATGTGAAGAGAATTATTAATGAAGTTATTAGTTGGGGCTGGGCACCCCGTTGCCAGCTCTTATTATGAAAGTCTGTCAAAAGTAAATGACAAGGTTGAAAGATAAACACCACATACTTACTCATGAGCTATAAAACATTAACACAAATTGAGAAGCATTTTGAAGGTTTAAAGGTAGCGCATGAGAATTTACTTGGAATGGTTTGAAATGCCATGCATAGGTATTAATGGTGGACACTTTGGGATAACTTGGTTTTCAGGGGTTTGGAAGCACGAGCAGCGTTCCTGCTCAGTACAAGTGAAGGCTAGCAATAGACTGGGGAGCGACAATCAAGAGAGCAGTCACTGTCATAATCATGCTTGCGGCAAAATAAATTAACGGAGGCATAAAAGTGATACAAGAACTCTGAGGAAAAGTAAATCATCGAGGCTTAATTGACTTTTGTTCAGTCATATGCATGCGTGAGCATGTGCCAAGTCGATCGAAATGAATTATTCAGAGGAGCATACCACAATGTCATACCTATTTATGAATAAAACAATGCAAGCAAACATCCATGACATGCTACTCATATTAATAAACTGGAGCTAAACATGGGAGATCATGAACTACTAGACTTTCTTAAATGACATATACCTCACATGAACCAACTAAGCATGCTCAAATGGATGAGTATATGTAAAAAAATGAAAACAAATAGAGTTCATACCAGCCTCTCACCACAGTCGAATTGTCGTAGATCGTCATTATTGCCTTTCACTTGTGTAGCTTGAATAATATGAAATGAAAACCACGCTCCAGCCACCGAAGACCATTGAACTCCATGATGAACTTTACAAAACCAAAGAAGAACAGCAAATATTTTTGGTGTTTTCAAATTGGAAACAAGAACAAAAGGAAACAAGCAAACAAAGCAAAATCTTTTTGGATTTTCTTATAGCAAACCAACGATAGCAAACAAAGCAAAATAAAAGCAAGAAACCAAAATAAGCAAATGGTGAAGAGAAACAACAGAAATATTTTTGGTCTTTTTGTGTTTTAGGACAGAAACAAAGCAAAAAACTAGAAAATGGAAACTAGAAGAGTCACATAAACACAAAGCAGCAGGAATTCGTCAAACTTGACAGCAGTACAGTAATCGATTTTTAAGAAATTCTTCCACTGCCCAGATCGAAAAGTGTTCAACTAATGAAAGTTAGATAACAACCTGGGGAACATGCACAAAAATTGGCTTCGCAAAATAACGTTCTGGCTATTTTTGAGAATTTTTTCAGTAACAGTCCAGAATCTGTTTTCAGGCAGCACTTCCCCAAATATCATCTCCCTCTCATTAGAAAACCACTCAAAGAAACTAAACAAGTATATACAAGTATCCAGCAACCATAATATGCAAAGAATGAGTGATGCCGGTATACCTCCCCCAAGCTTAGGCTTTTGGCCAAAGTGGAGTTCAATCCCATGGTGCCCATGAAGTAGCACCTCCGTAGTACGACGAAGATGGATCATATTCCGGGTATGTGCTAGAAGAAGCACCCGGATACGTGACGGTGTAGTCGTAGGAGGGCTCGGCGTCCTCGGAGTCATGCTGCTGGTGGAAGCCTTGTATCTTCATTTTCTCCTCCACCTCCTCCTTAGAGCGCGACCATGGTTTCCTGTCAATACTGAACAAATCTGGCTGGGGCAAAGGGATTTCCCTCTCATCCCCGTCAGCAAACAACATTCTATAGACCATATTATCTGAACTAGAGTCAGTTGTAACAAATTGATGGCTCTTCATAGCAGCAATATCAAGCCTTATAGGGGTTAATTGCACATCAATAGGATCAAGAGGAAGTTTTAGATGTGCTAAAATGCGTGATGCAATAATTCCTCCAAAAATAGGCCCCTTGTTAGACAAACGGCGAGCAATAAGAGAACCAAGATGATAAGGTGTCTCTCCAGTAAGTGCAGCAATTAAGAAAGCAAGATGGTAGCTAGAAATATTGCTAGTGTTCTCCCTACCAAGAATGCTAGTAGCAATGTAATAGGCAAAATACTTAATGGCGGGGAGTTGGATGTTTCTTATCTTGCCACGCTGAATGGTGCGGCAATCATCATTGGTGATATCTCGATAGAGCTCCAGCAAAGCCTTTGGATTGTCCTCGATCTTCTTCACTGTACCTACAGGGGCAGTATCTCTACTACTATAGTACACGAAATTTTGTATTTTGATTCTACCTCATTCTCCCGTGGTCTACCCGCCGCTGGCAAAACAAATTCATTAGTAGCCGTGGATTCCATTCAATCCAACGGCTGCTCTCATCCGGATTCGCCACTCCCCCAATCCCGCCAACCTGTGAATAAATATGTAGCCCCTTCTGGAATAGTCCACACAACTCACGGTCCTTTGCCGCCTCTAGCAAAATGTGAAGCAGCTCGGTTGTTTGTCAATCTCTCAGATTCCACCTCACACTGAACCATCGCCTGGCAGACTGTGGCAGCAGTGTTAGCTGTAGATAATCTCTCTATCCCTTCACACACCACCACCTCCATGGGTCCATCTCCGCCCGTCCGTCGCAGCCTCCGCTCCACACCACCAGCATCTCCAGATCGCCTCTTACATCCAAATTGCAGGTCCGCCACCATCTCCTTGCAGTCTCACATCAGGTTCGAAATTTCTTGATGCCTGCTAGATCCAGTCTCATGGTAGCTGGCATCCTTCTACGGAACTTAGTTCCACAAGCCACAAGTCATTTCTCTCATGTTGCTTGTGATTTCTGTGAAGATTCTTTCGCATATGAATTGATGCACACGTGATTCTTTTATTGGTAATGGTGATCAGATGTCCCTATATTAGTACAGAAGAATTGGAGATTGGTCCGGTTGTACCTTCTTGCATTCTCTGTTTTTTCTTGCACGCGAGGTGTTTGTGTTTTTGTCCAAACTGCTCTCTGTTACTGGACCACAAAAGGCAATGCGCGCTAGATACCTCCATATCATTGATTTTCTTGTGAGGTTTTTGTCTATTAGTGCAACATAAAAACGATTTAAAGCTTGTACTGCAGATTGAGATAGATATATGCGAAGGACTCCAAATCAAAGGGAAGCCTATTTGCAAAGGAACCGTGAGTATATAAGAATAAGGCTTGGCTGTGGGTTGTAGCGATGCAAAACCAACACCGTTCTAAATTCAAGTACTAACAACAGCATATATGTGGCAGGTGGCTTTTTCTAAATCAATAAAATGTACAGTTCTAATTTTATTATAGCAGCAAAATGTTATTCCATCTTAAAATATTGTATGTATGCTTTGTGACGGGAAGAGTATGAACCTACATTTCAAGAAAAGAAGATGCGGACAATTAAAGTTCGCTCTTTACCATCTAGCTTGGTTACAAGAGAATGTTCTATTTTCCATTCATGGGAAGCACAATTCAACGATTAATTGAAAATGTTCTTCATCAATGCAGACAAGGTTGTGATAAATTATCAATGCATATTTTGAATCAAATTTTTTAGTTTTGTTTTTTTGTTACACTGTTGTTTAATCATATTCCATAAAAAACAATGGCATGCAGTGGTTGTTATGACAAATGTCGTTCAAAAGCTGGAACTCGATTCACCAGTTCATCAAGGGGGAGTGAGGATATAAATACATCCATAATATTTTCTTTAGGTGTCTCATGTTAGATTAAAATGGATTAGGATACTAATTGACATGGCTTAGTTTATGTCAATGTAATTCTAACCGAGCTGATTATACATGAAATGACTAACTCTTGTGATATTAATTGAAGTGCATGTCTCCATCAAAGAGAAAAAGAAAAGAAACCCCACATCCCATGAGTATTTAATATTTCTTCACACACATTGAGACATTGGTCTTCACACATGTATTTAATATTTCTTCACTTATGCTAATAAATCAATCCCACGCGTACAATTTACAGAAGATGCAACGGTACACTGGTCGAAAAGATAAACATCTTTGAAAATAGTAGTATGTAGAATGTACACGATATTTGGCCTGTACCATTGAAAATGTTTTGAGTGTTGCGGAAGCTTTAGCACTTCTACGAGGGTCGGAATTTATGGAGCAGTTTGCCTGCTATTCATAAGAACATATACATGTGTGATTGAAGTTTGGAGCCTCTACTCAGCGATCATGGCGGACTGTTTCCTAAAATTTTATTTCAAGTAATAGGGATGCTAATCAGGTGGCGCATAGTCTAGCTAGCTAGGCACGTGTATGAGTCTAAATAAAATCTTATCTGGGATGGTGACCCACCAAGATTTATCTTACCTCCCTGATGTAATTATCCTATCAAATAAATAAAGCGATTATGTGGCATTCTTTCAAAAAAAAAAAAAACAAGCCATGTCAGTTGCCTTCTATCCTAAATCCGATGTATTTCCGTGTAAAGTTACATACAATTGTATAGCAAGGCACACGTGCAAAGCACGTGCCTTCTACTAGTCCAATGTAGTACAAAAATCCTTCAACTTTATAGTAATAGGATTACCATAAATCCTGAATGCAACTGTTGGGTGATAGTGCTTGTTGTTGAACTGAAAGCTCTCAACAAAGATTTTGGTTAGCATGTGGTATTGCTCCTTCTCATATTCCATATAGGCGGTTAAGCCCGCATTACCAACGAGGACCAAGAAATCATCCAGCAACCTGACACGCGTACAGCACGCGACCGTTGGGAACCCCAAGTGGAAGGTGTGATGCGTACAGCAGTAAGTTTCCCTCAGTTAGAAACCAAGGTTTATCGAACCAGTAGGAGTCAAGAAGCACGTTGAAGGTTGATGGCGGCGAAGTATAGTGCGGCGCAACACCAGGGATTCCGGCTCCAACGTGGAACCTGCACAACACAACCAAATTACTTTGCCCCAACGTGACAGTGAGGTTGTCAATCTCACCGGCTTGCTGTAACAAAGGATTAGATGTATAATGTGGATGATGATTGTTTGCAGAAAACAGTAGAACAAGTATTGCAGATTGTATTCGATTAAAAGAATGGACCGGGGTCCAGTTCACTAGAGGCGTCTCTCCCATAAGATAAATAGCATGTTGGGTGAACAAATTATAGTTGGGCAATTGACAAATAAAGAGGGCATGACCATGCACATACATGATATGATGAATATTGTGAGATTTAATTGGGCATTACGACAAAGTACATAGACCGCTATCCAGCATGCATCTATGCCTAAAAAGTCCACCTTCAGGTATCATCCGAACCCCTTCCAGTATTAAGTTGCAAACAACAGACAATTGCATTAAGTATGGTGCGTAATGTAATCAACAACTACATCCTTGGACATAGCATCGATGTTTTATCCCTAGTGGCAACAGCACATCCACAACCTTAGAACTTTCTGTCACTGTCCCAGATTTAATGGAGGCATGAACCCACTATCGAGCATAAATACTCCCTCTTGGAGTTACTAGCAAAAACTTGGCCAGAGCCTCTACTAATAACGGAGAGCATGCAAGATCATAAACAACACATAGGTAATAGATTGATAATCAACATAGCATAGTATTCTCTATCCATCGGATCCCAACAAACACAACATATAGCATTACAGATAGATGATCTTGATCATGTTAGGCAGCTCACAAGATCCGACAATGAAGCACAATTAGGAGAAGACGACCATCTAGCTACTGCTATGGACCCATAGTCCAGGGTGAACTACTCACTCATCACTCCGGAGGTGACCATGGCGGTGAAGAGTCCTCCGGAGATGATTCCCCTCTCCCAGGTGCCGAGGCGATCTCCTGAATCCCCGAGATGGGATTGGCGGCGGCGGCGTCTCGGAAGGTTTTCCGTATCGTGGCTCTGGTACTGGGGGTTTCGCGACGAAGGCTTTAAGTAGGCGGAGGAGATAGGTCAGGGGCCACACGAGGGCCCCACACGACAGGCCGGCGCGGCCAAAGGCCAGGCCGCGCCGCCCTGGTGTCTGGCCACCTCGTGGCCCCATTCGTATCCTCTTCGGTCTTCTGGAAGCTTCGTAGAAAAATAGGCCCCTGGCGTTGATTTCGTCCAATTCCGAGAATATTTCCTTACTAGGATTTCTGAAACCAAAAACAGCAGAAACAGCAACTGGCTCTTCGGCATCTCGTTAATAGGTTAGTGCCGGAAAATGCATAAATATGACATAAAGTATGCATAAAACATGTAGATATCATCAATAATGTGGCATGGAACATAAGAAATTATCGATACGTCGGAGACGTATCACAACCCTGCATTACTCAAAAAGTTAAAACATGTTACCTACAGCAGCATAATATTCAAGATATACTCAACCAAACAAAATTCTACTTGGATAATCGGAGGAGTCACATACCGGAGAGCAAATGTGCCAAATTTCAGACAGAAATCTGGGCTGAGCAAAGAGATCGAGAAATCTTGAGCTCTTGAGCAGAAACGCGAGTGAGAGAAATCTGGTGCGAGTTTTTTCGGGAGAGAGAAGAGAGTGGGAGGAAGAGATGAAGTGGTGGAGCAAGGAGGGGCCCACACACCAGGGCGCCTTGCCGGCGCCGGCCGTGGGGTGCCACCCTGGGTGCCCCACTGGTCATCCCCGTGTGCTCGCAGGTGCCTCTTCGAAAAATAAGACCAATGGTATAATTTTTGTAAAATTTTGAAAACTTTGAAATATGCACATTTCTGGGCATTAAATTTATTATTACTGGGCAGAAAAAGATTTTGAAATCTCTAATTGACTAAAGAACTTTGCAAAACAAAAGTGCTACAGCAAGTAGAACAAGTGGAGGAAGAAAGAAATGTTGTTTAGCTCCTCTATGCATATAAAAAGTATTTGTTAACAAGGTTGATCAAGTCTTGCCACCAAATAAATTTTACATAGCATAAGAAGAATTAAACCTCAAATCAATCATGTTACCTTGAATTGTATTGATATGGATCCAATCATAATATTTTGATATCCTTATTTAGGCTCATATATAGGACAATCAATAACTCCCACCTTGATAGTTCTCACATTAGAAATTGTATTAACTCCACATACTTTATCAATCCTCTTGGGAAAATAAACGGTATGCTCCTTGTCATCGACATTGAAAGTAACTTTTCCTTTATTGCAATCAATAACAGCCCCTGCGGTGTTAAGAAAAGGTCTCCCAAGAATAATAGACATATTATCATCTTCAGGAATTTCCAACACAACAAAATCAGTTAATATCAAGCAGTTATTAGTAACTTGAACAGGAACATCCTCACATATCCCAACAGGAATAGCAGTAGATTTATCAGCCATTTGCAAAGATATATTAGTCGGTATCAACTTATCTAAATAAAGTCTCTTATAAAGAGAAAAAGGCATAACACTAACACCTGCTCCCAAATCACATAGAGCAGTTCTAACATAATTATTCTTGATAGAACAAGGAATAGTCGGTATACCTGGGTCGCCCAATTTCTTTGGAACTTTGCCATTGAAAGAGTAATTAGCAAGCATAGTGGAAATCTCCTCATTAGGAATTTTCCTTTTGTTAGAGACAATATCTTTCATATACTTTGAATAAGGAGGCAATTTAATAGCATCAGTCAAAGGGATTTGCAAGAATAAAGGTTTCATCCAATCGCAAAATTTATTATAGTGTTCTTCTTCCTTTGATTTTAGTTTCTTAGCAGGAAAAGGCATTTGCTTTTGAACCCAAGGTTCTCTTTCATTACCATGTTTCTTAGCAATAAAGTCTTCTTTAGTATACTTTTTATTTTTAGCTTGCTTTTCAGATTCATCTTCAACCTCTTCTTTATCAAAAGCATTATTCTTATCATTATCATTATCATGTTCATTACCACTTTCAGTTTCAGCATCAGAAATAGAAATACTATTAGGATCATTAACAGGTTCAGAGGATTCTACAACATTTTTATGTTTCTTCTTCTTTTTCTTAGAAGGAGCACTAGGTTCAATTCGTTGAGAATCTTGTTCAACTCTTTTGGGATGCCCTTCAGGATATAGAGGATCCTGGGTAGAAACACCGCCTCTAGTTGTTACTTCATAAGCATGTTTTTCTTTAGAATTATTTTTTAACAAGTCATTTTGCACTTTAGTGAGTTGATCAATTTGAGTTTGAACCATATGAAAATGTTTAACAAGCATCTTAACATCATTGGAGGTTCTCTCCACAATATCATGCAAATTACTAATAGCTTGAGAATTTTCCATTAAATGATTCTCTACTCTCATATTGAAATTTTCTTGCTTAACAATATAATTATCAAACTCATCTAAGCATTGAGCAGGAGGTTTCGAATACGGAATATCTTCCCTAGTAAAGCGTTGAAGAGAGTTTACCTCAATCATGGATGAAGGGGGAATTATCTTACATAAATCTTCTATGGGAGGTAAGTTCTTCACATCTTCAGATTTAATACCTTTCTCCTTAAGAGATTTCTTGGCTTCCCTCATATCTTCATCATTTAATTTAATTAAACCCCTCTTCTTCAATATCGGCATCGGAGTTGGTTCAGGTGTAGCCCAATGATAACCCACAAGTATAGGGGATCGCAATAGTCTTCGCGGGAAGTAAAACCTAATTTATTGATTCGACACAAGGGGAGACAAAGAATACTTGAAAGCCTTAACAATGAGTTGTCAATTCAGCTGCACCTGAAACAGACTTGCTCGCAAGAGTTTATCGTAGTAACAGCTTTATAGCAGAGCGTAGTGAAATAACAGAAGAGTAACGAGACAGCAGTAGTGATTATAGTAAACAGCAGGATTAAAATATTGTAGGCACGGGGATGGATGACGGGCGTTGCATGGATGAGAGAAACTCATGTAACAATCAAAGTAGGACATTTGCAGATAATAATAAAGCGGTGTCCAAGTACAAAGTAATCCATAGGCATGTGTTCCATATATAGTCGTACGTGCTGGCAATGAGAAACTTGCACAACATCTTTTGTCCTACCAGCCGGTGGCAGCCGGGCCTCTAGGGAATCTACTGGATATTAAGGTACTCCTTTTAATAGAGTACCGGAGCAAAGCATTAACACTCCGTGAACACATGTGATCCTCACATCACTACCATCCCCTCCGGTTGTCCCGATTTCTGTCACTTCGGGTTCCGGACAGCGACATGTGTATACAACTTGCAGGTAAGATCATAAAACAATGCATATCATGGTGAAACAATAACATGTTCAGATCTGAGATCATGGCACTCGGGCCCTAGTGACAAGCATTAAGCATAACAAGTTGCAACAATATCATCAAAGTACCAATTACGGACACTAGGCACTATGCCCTAACAATCTTATGCTATTACATGACCAATCTCATCCAATCCCTACCATCCCCTTCAGCCTACAGCGGGGGAATTACTCACACATGGATGGGGGAAGCATTGCTGGTCGATGGAGAGGCGTCGATGGTGATGGTGGCGATGATCTCCTCCAATTCCCCGTCCCGCGGAGTGCCGAAACGAGTTTCTGGCCCCCGAGACTGAGTTCGCGATGTGGCGGCGCTTGGAGGGCTTCGGCGACTTCGACTTCTTCCTCGCTTTTTAGATCGAACCCTTAAGTAGTCCAGAGGAGGGAGGCCAGCCGAGGGGGCCACACACTAGGCGGCGCGCCCCCCGGGCCGCGCCGGCCGGTGTGTGGGGCCCCGGCCCCACCCCTGGCTTGCCCTTCCGGCTCCTTGCGTCTTCTGGTAAAATAGGCCCATTGATATAAATTCCGAGGATTTTCCCGAAAGTTGAATTTCTGCACAAAAACAAGACACTTCTGCTGAAAACAGCGTTAGTCCGTGTTAGTTGTATCCAAAATACACAAATTAGAGGCAAAACAATAGCAAAAGTGTTCGGGAAAGTAGATACGTTTTGGACGTATCAACTCCCCCCAAGCTTAGCTTATTGCTTGTCCTCAAGCAATTCAGTTAACAACTGAGCGATAAAAGAACTTTCACGAACACATTTGCTCATATGATGTAAATATTCTCATGATATGGCTAACACTTAGGCAGTTCATAATAAGGTACATGCAAATAAGATCATCTAATAGCTATGTCAATCATGGAAAGGTACCAACAATTAATAATAAGCATCATGAATCATGTCTATAAGCAGGATTGCAATGTTCATAAAAGGGTATGATAAAGTGGTATCTCGCTTGCCCGAATTTGAACAGCAAAACATTCAGGCACCTCTGAGGTTCATAGAAAGACTAGAAATAGAGATTGTCAAAGATAAAAGCATCAAAGTTATACCACAGTCAATTATATTTTGGGACAAGCATATTATACTAAGAATGACAGTTGTGCTCTCAAGAAAGTGCTCAAAGAAAGGATGGAGACACAACATAAAAGTAAAAGATTGACCCTTCGCAGAGGGAAGCAGGGATTAACATGCGCTAGAGCTTTTCATTTTTAAAACAGGAGTAAAATTATTTTGAGAGGTGTTTGTTGTTGTCAACGAATGGTAATGGGTACACCAACTACCTCGCCAACTAGACTTTCAAGAGCGGCTCCCATGAAGGACGTTATTTCTACCAGCAAGGTAGATCATCCCTCTTCTCTTTTGTTTACACATGTACTTTAGTTTTTATTATGAGTGACACTCCCCCAACCTTTGCTTACACAAGCCATGGCTAACCGAATCCTCGGGTGCCTTCCATCAATCTCATACCATGGAGGAGTGTCTATTTGCAAAATTAAGTTGCTTACTAATGAATCAGAGCAAAACATGTGAAGAGAATTATTAATGAAGTTATTAATTGGGGCTGGGCACCCCGTTGCCAGCTCTTATTACGAAAGTCTGTCAAAAGTAAATGACAAGGTTGAAAGATAAACACCACATACTTCCTCATGAGCTATAAAACATTAAAACAAATTGAGAAGCATTTTGAAGGTTTAAAGGTAGCGCATGAGAATTTACTTGGAATGGTTTGAAATGCCATGCATAGGTATTTATGGTGGACACTTTGGAATAACTTGGTTTTCAGGGGTTTGGAAGCACGAGCAGCGTTCCCGCTCAGTACAAGTGAAGGCTAGCAATAGACTAGGGAGCGACAAATCAAGAGAGCAGTAACTGTCATAATCATGCTTGCGGCAAAATAAATTAACGGAGGCATAAAAGTGATACAAGAACTCTGAAGCAATGTAAATCATAAAGGCTTAATTGACTTTTGTTCAGTCATATGCATGCGTGAGCATGTGCCAAGTCGATTCAAATGGATTATTCAGAGGAGGATACCACAATGTCATACCTATTTATGAATAAAACAATGCAATCAAAACATCCATGACATGCTACTCATATTAATAAATTGGAGCGAAACATGAGAGATCATGAACTACTAGACTTTCTTAAATGACATATACCTCACATGAACCAACTAAGTATGCTCACATGGATGAGTATATGTACAAAAATGAAAACAAATAGAGTTCATACCAGCCTCTCACCACAATCCAATTGTCGTAGATCGTCATTATTGCCTTTCACTTGTGTAGCTTGGATAATATGAAATGAAAACCACGCTCCAGCCACCGAAGACCATTGAACTCATAATGAAATTTACAAAACCAAAGAAGAACAGCAAATATTTTTGGTGTTTTTGAATTGGAAACAAGAACAAAAGAAAACAAGCAAACAAAGCAAAATCTATTTGGATTTTCTTATAGCAAACCAACGATAGCAAATAAAGCAAAATAAATGCAAGAAACCAAAATAAACAAATGGTAAAGAGAAACAACAGAAATATTTTGGTCTTTTTGTGTTTTAGGAAAGAAACAAAGCAAAAACAAGAAAATGGAAACTAGAAGAGTCACATAAACACAAAGCAGCAGGAATTCGTCAAACTTGACAGCAGTACAGTAATCGATTTTTAAGAAATTCTTCCACTGCTCAAATCGAAAAGTGTTCAACTAATGAAAGTTAGATAACAACCTGGGGAACATGCACAAAAATTGGCTTCGCAAAATAACGTTCTGGCTATTTTTGAGAATTTTTTCAGTAACAGTCCAGAATCTGTTTTCAGGCAGCACTTCCCCAAATATCATCTCCCTCTCATTAGAAAACCACTCAAAGAAACTAAACAAGTATATACAAGTATCCAGCAACCATAATATGCAAAGAATGAGTGATGCCGGTATACCTCCCCCCAAGCTTAGGCTTTTGGCCAAAGTGGAGTTCAATCCCATGGTGCCCATGAAGTAGCACCTCCGTAGTACGACGAAGATGGATCATATTCCGGGTATGTGCTAGAAGAAGCACCCGGATACGTGACGGTGTAGTCGTAGGAGGGCTCGGCGTCCTCGGAGTCATGCTGCTGGTGGAAGCCTTGTATCTTCATTTTCTCCTCCACCTCCTCCTTAGAGCGCGACCATGGTTTCCTGTCAATACTGAACAAATCTGGCTGGGGCAAAGGGATTTCCCTCTCATCCCCGTCAGCAAACAACATTCTATAGACCATATTATCTGAACTAGAGTCAGTTGTAACAAATTGATGGCTCTTCATAGCAGCAATATCAAGCCTTATAGGAGTTAATTGCACATCAGTAGGATCAAGAGGAAGTTCTAGATGTGCTAAAATGCGTGATGCAATAATTCCTCCAAAAATAGGCCCCTTGTTAGACAAACGGCGAGCAATAAGAGAACCAAGATGATAAGGTGTCTCTCCAGTAAGTGCAGCAATTAAGAAAGCAAGATGGTAGCTAGAAATATTGCTAGTGTTCTCCCTACCAAGAATGCTAGTAGCAATGTAATAGGCAAAATACTTAATGGCGGGGAGTTGGATGTTTCTTATCTTGCCACGCTGAATGGTGCGGCAATCATCATTGGTGATCTCTCGATAGAGCTCCAACAAGACCCTGGGGTTGTCCTCAATCTTCCTTGCTGTACCTACAGGGGCAATACCCAATGCAACACAAAATTCTTCCAATTTCATAGTAATAGGATTACCATAGATCTTGAATGCAACTGTCGGGCGATAGTGCTTGTTGTTGAACTTGAAGCTCTCAACAAAGATTTTGGTGAGCATGAAGTATTGCTCCCTTTCATCTCCCATATAGGCGGTTAAGCCCGCCTTATTAACGAGGGTCAAGAAATCATCCAGCAACCCTGCATTACTCAAAAAGTCATAACATGGGAAAGATGAAGCGTTAGGGACTCCATTGTCTTCTTCGGGCTCGAAGCTTGGCGCAATGACATCCTCATTGTAGGATCGCCTGAATCGGGTGGCGGTCCTAGAGGGCCTTCCCGTGCTTGTCGTCTCTCTCTCAAACACTTCTCCAAAGTTACAATTATCCATCTTCCTTTTCTGAAATTTTTCAACAAACATTATAAAATTTGATTTGGTGACATATAATTGAGGGGAACTACTATAGGAACTTGCTAGAGTACTAATCATGCATCAAAACTAGTTTATACAACTTAGAACAAGCATGCAAGCTCACTAAACATGTTACCTACAGCAGCAAAATATTCAAGATATACTCAACCAAACAAAATTCTACTTGGATAATCGGAGGAGTCACATACCGGAGAGCAAATGTGCCAAATTTCAGACAGAAATCTGGGCTGAGCAAAGAGATCGAGAAATCTTGAGCTCTTGAGCAGAAATGCGAGTGAGAGGAAACTGGTGCTGATTTTTTCGGGAGAGAGAAGAGTGTGGGAGGAAGAGATAAAGAAGTGGGGCAAGGGGGAGCCCACACACCAGGGTGGCGCGCCCCCCTTCCTGGCCGCGCCGGCCTGTGGGGTGCCCCACTGGTCATCCCAGGTGCTCCCAGGTGCCTCTTCGAAAAATAGGACCAACGGTATAATTTTTGTGAATTTTTGAAAACTTTGAAAAATGCACATTTCTGGGTATTAAGTTTATTATTACTGGCCAGGAAAAAATTTGAAATCTCTAATTAACTAAGGAACTTTGCAAAACAAAAGTGCTACAGCAAGTAGAACAAGTGGAGGAAGAAAGAAATGTTGTTTACCTCCTCTATGCATATAAAAAGTATTTGTTAACAAGGATGATCAAGTCTTGCCACCAAATAAATTTTACATAGCATAAGAAGAAATAAACCTCAAATCAATCATGTTACCTTGAATTGTATTGATATGGATCCAATCATAAGATTTTGATATCCTTCTTTAGGCTCATATATAGGACAATCAATAGTTCCAACTTTGATAGTTCTCACATTAGAAATGGTATTAACTCCACATACTTTATCAATCCTCTTGGGGAAATAGACGGTATGCTCCTTATCATCAACATTGAAAGTAACTTTTCCTTTATTGCAATCAATAACAGCCCCTGCGGTGTTAAGAAAATGTCTCCCAAGAATAATAGACATATTATCATCTTCAGGCATTTCCAACACAACAAAATCAGTTAATATCAAGCAGTATTAGTAACTTGAACAGGAACATCCTCACATATACCAACAGGAATAGCAGTAGATTTATCAGCCATTTGCAAAGATATATCAGTAGGTATCAACTTATCTAAATAAAGTCTCTTATAAAGAGAAAAAGGCATAACACTAACACCGGCTCCCAAATCACATAGAGCAGTTCTAACATAATTATTCTTAATAGAACAAGGAATAGTAGGTATACCTGGGTCGCCCAACTTCTTTGGAACTTTGCCATTGAAAGAGTAATTAGCAAGCATAGTGGAAATCTCCTCATTAGGAATTTTCCTTTTGTTAGTGACAATATCTTTCATATACTTTGAATAAGGAGGCAATTTAATAGCATCAGTCAAAGGGATTTGCAAGAATAAAGGTTTCATCCAATCGCAAAATTTATTATAGTGTTCTTCTTCCTTTGATTTTAGTTTCTTAGCAGGAAAAGGCATTTGCTTTTGCACCCAAGGTTCCCTTTCATTACCATGTTTCTTAGCAATAAAATCTTCTTTAGTATATTTTTTATTTTTAGCATGCTTTTCAGGTTCATCTTCTACCTCTTCTCTATCAGAAGCATCATTCTTATTATTATCATTATCATGTTCATTACCACTTTCAGTTTCAGCATCAGAAATAGAAATACTATTAGGATCATTAACAGGTTCAGAGGATTCTACAACATTTTTATGTTTCTTCTTCTTTTTCTTAGAAGGAGCACTAGGTTCAATTCGTTGAGAATCTTGTTCAACTATTTTGGGATTCCCTTTAGGATATAGAGGATCCTTGGTAGAGACACCACCTCTAGTTGTTACTTCATAAGCATGTTTCTCTTTAGAATTATTTTTTAACAAGTCATTTTGCTCTTTAGTGAGTTGATCAATTTGAGTTTGAACCATTTGAAAATGTTTAACAAGCATCTTAACATCATTGGAGGTTCTCTCCACAATATCATGCAAATTGCTAATAGCTTGAGAATTTTCCATTAGATGATTCTCTACTCTCATATTAAAATTTTCTTGCTTAACAATATAATTATCAAACTCATCTAAGCATTGAGCAGGAGGTTTTGAATACGGAATATCTTCCCTAGTAAAACGTTGAAGGGAGTTTACCTCAATCATGGATGAAGGGGGAATTATCTCACATATATATTCTATGGGAGGTAGATTCTTCACATCTTCGGATTTAATACCTTTCTCCTTAAGAGACTTCTTGGCTTCCCTCATATCTTCATCATTCAATTTAATTAAACCCCTCTTCTTCAATATTGGTGTCGGAGTTGGTTCAGCTTCGTCTGGAGTTCTTTTCCTGAAAACACAACCAGCACAACTATCCAAATATGCTCTAGACTCAACGGTTAGTCCACTATAGAATATATCAAGTAAATCATGCTTTTCCAAATCATGTCCAGGTCGAGCTCTGATAAGAGAGCAAAATCTTGCCCATGCTTCAGGCAATTTCTCTCCATCTTCCTGGTCAAAGCTATAAATTTTCTGTAAAGCAGCATGTTTAGCACTAGCACGAAAGTATTTCCGAAAGAAAACATCAAGCAAATCACCTGGACTTTTAATAGAACCAGGAGGAAAATTATTATACCAAGTTTTAGCATCATCCTTTAATGAGAAAGGAAAAATTTTAGCAACAAAATAAGTACGCATCTTGACATCATCAGAAAACAAGCTACTCATAGAAGAAAGTTCATTCATGTGTTCTACAGCACTTTCTTTTTCAGTACCACAAAAGGGTGTTTTCTCAACAATAGCTATATGAGATAGATCAAGAGAAAAATCATAATCTTTATCCTTAATGCATATAGGAGATGTGGCAAATTTAGGATCAGGAGATAACTTATGTCTAACAGTATATTGTGCGAGAAACTTTTTAATTTTTCTTGCATCAGCAGTAGCATTGCATCTATTAATAAAATCATCATTAAGCTCCACATAATCCTCATCAGGATCATCACTAGAATAATCAAGTTCAGGTGAATTAACAGGTGTAGCATTAGGAGTTTCAGTATTTTCAATTTGTCTAGACCTACCAATGGTAGCATCTAGAAAAGATCCCAATGAACCACTATCATCAAGCACAGCAGAAACATTATCAATATTATGAGAGTTTTCAGATTCAGCAGACCAGCAAGTGAAGCTTGCGGCGGTGAAACAAGTTGACTTATCACAGATGGTGAATCAAGAGCAGCAGAGGTACTCGAGTTGTACCTTTTCTTGTAGTGGATGGTAATATGGCGACTTTAGGATCGCGAGATTTACCCATGATGGAGAATTTGCAGCGAACAATATCAATCCAAGTGAACTTCCAAATAAAGCTATGCTCCCCGCAACGGCGCCAGAAAACGTCTTGATAACCCACAAGTATAGGGGATCGCAATAGTCTTCGAGGGAAGTAAAACCCAATTTATTGATTCGACACAAGGGAGCCAAAGAATACTTGAAAGCCTTAACAGCGGAGTTGTCAATTCAGCTGCACTGGAAACAGACTTGCTCTAAGAGTTTATCGAGTAACAGCTTTATAAAAGATAGAGTGAAATAACAACAGTAAAAGACAGAGGTAGTGATTATAGTAAACAGCAGGATTAAAATACTGTAGGCACAAGGATGGATGACGGGCGTTGCATGGATGAGAGAAACTCATGTAACAATGGAAGCAGGGCATTTGCAGATAATAATAAAGCGGTGTCCAAGTACAAAGTAATCCATAGGCATGTGTTCCATATATAGTCGTACGTGCTCACAATGAGAAACTTGCACAACATCTTTTGTCCTACCAGCCGGTGGCAGCCGGGCCTCTAGGGAATCTACTGGATATTAAGGTACTCCTTTTAATAGAGTACCGGAGCAAAGCATTAACACTCCGTGAACACATGTGATCCTCACATCACTACCATCCCCTCCGGTTGTCCCGATTTCTGTCACTTCGGGGCCATTGGTTCCGGACAGCGACATGTGTATACAACTTGCAGGTAAGATCATAAAACAATGAATATCATGATGAAACAATAACATGTTCAGATCTGAGATCATGGCACTCGGGCCCTAGTGACAAGCATTAAGCATAACAAGTTGCAACAATATCATCAAAGTACCAATTACGGACACTAGGCACTATGCCCTAACAATCTTATGCTATTACATGACCAATCTCATCCAATCCCTACCATCCCCTTCAGCCTACAGCGGGGGAATTACTCACACATGGATGGGGGAAGCATTGCTGGTCGATGGAGAGGCGTTGGTGGTGATGGTGGCGATGATCTCCTCCAATTCCCCGTCCCGAGTGCCGACAGAGTTTCGGCCCCCGAGACCGAGTTTCGCGATGTGGCGGCGTCGGAGGGTTTCCGGTGACTTCGACTTCTTCCTCGCGTTTTAGATCGAACCCCTTCAGAGTCCAGGAGGGCGTCGGAGGCCAGCCGAGGGGCCACACACAGGGCGGCGCGCCCCTGGGCCGCGCCGGCCGGTGTGGGGCCCTCGGGCCTCCACCCTTGCCCTTCTGCTCCTGCGTCTTCTGGTAAAATAGGCCCATTGATATAAATTCCGAGGATTTTCCCGAAAGTTGAATTTCTGCAGAAAAGAAGACACCAGAGCAATTCTGCTGAAAACAGCGTTAGTCCGTGTTAGTTGTATCCAAAATACACAAATTAGAGGCAAAACAATAGCAAAAGTGTTCGGGAAAGTAGATACGTTTTGGACGTATCACCAATCATCATGATTCCCGCCTATTTTAGCCAATAATTCTTCAGCTTCGTCCGGAGTTCTTTTCCTGAAAACACAACCAGCACAACTATCCAAATATGCTCTAGACTCAACAGTTAGTCCACTATAAAATATATCAAGTAAATCATGCTTTTCCAAATCATGTCCAGATCGAGCTCTGATAAGATAACAAAATCTTGCCCATGCTTCAGGCAATTTCTCTCCATCTTCCTGGTCAAAGCTATAAATTTTCTGCAAAGCAATATGTTGAGCACTAGCAGGAAAGTATTTCCGAAAGAAAACATCAAGTAAACCACTTGGACTATCAATAGAACCAGGAGGCAAACTATTATACCAAGTTTTAGCATCATCCTTTAATGAGAAAGGAAAAATTTTAGCAACAAAATAAGTACGCATCTTGACATCATCAGAAAACAAGCTACTCAAAGTAGAAAGTTCATTCATGTGTTCTACAGCACTTTCTTTTTCAGTACCACAAAAGGGTGTTTTCTCAACAATAGCTATATGAGATAGATCAAGAGAAAAATCATAATCTTTATCCTTAATGTTTATAGGAGATGTGGCAAATTTAGGATCAGGAGATAGCTTATATCTAACAGTATGTTGTGCAAGAAACTTTTTAATTTTTCTTGCATCAGTAGTAGCATTGCATTTATCAATAAAATCATCATCAAGTTCCACATAATCCTCATCAGGATCATCACTAGAGTATTCAACAGACTCAGGTGAATTAACAGGTTTTCATTAGGAGTTTCAGTAGTTTCAATTTGTCTAGACCTAGCAATTGTAGCATCTAGAAAAGATCCCAATGAACCACTATCATCAAGCACAGCAGAAACATCATCAATATTATAAGAGTTTTCAGATTCAGCAGAAGTACCACCAAGTGAAGCTTGTGGTGGTGAACCAAGTTGACTTATCACAGATGGTGAATCAAGAGCAGCAGAGGTACTCAGAGTTGTACCTTTTCTTGTAGTGGATGGTAATATGGCGACTTTAGGATCGCGAGATTTACCCATGATGGAGAATTTGCAGCGAACAATATCAATCCAAGTGAACTTCCAAATAAAGCTATGCTCCCCGGCAACGGCGCCAGAAAATAGTCTTGATGACCCACAAGTATAGGGGATCACAACAGTCTTCGCGGGAAGTAAAACCCAATTTATTGATTCGACACAAGGGGAGCCAAAGAATACTTGAAAGCCTTAACAGCGGAGTTGTCAATTCAGCTGCACCTGGAAACAGACTTGCTCGCAAGAGTTTATCAGTAGTAACAGTTTTATAGCAGTAGCAGTAGTGAAATAACATCAGCAGAGTAACAAAGACAGCAATAGTGATTATAGTAAATAGCAGGATTAAAATACTGTAGGCACAGGGATGGATGAACGGGCGTTGCATGGATGAGAGAAACTCATGTAACAATCAAAGCAGGGCATTTGCAGATAATAATAAAACGGTGTCCAAGTACTAAGCAATCCATAGGCATGTGTTCCGTATATAGTCGTACGTGCTCGCAATGAGAAACTTGCACAACATCTTTTGTCTTACCAGCCGGTGGCAGCCGGGCCTCTAGGGAATATACTGGATATTAAGGTACTCCTTTTAATAAAGTACCGGAGCAAAGCATTAACACTCCGTGAACACATGTGATCCTCACATCACTGCCTTCCCCTCCGGTTGTCCCAATTTCTGTCACTTTGGGGCCTCGGGTTCTGGACAGCGACATGTGTATACAACTTGCAGGTAAGATCATAAAACAATGCATATCATCATGAAACAATAACATGTTCAGATCTGAGATCATGGCACTCGCGCCCTAGTGACAAGCATTAAGCATAACAAGTTGCGACAATATCATCAAAGTACCAATTACAGACACTAGGCACTATGCCCTAACAATCTTATGCTATTACATGACCAATCTCATCCAATCCCTACCATCCCCTTCAGCCTACAGCGGGGAAATTACTCACACATGGATGGGGGAAACATTGCTGGTCGATGGAGAGGCGTTGGTGGTGATGATGGCGATGATCTCCTCCAATTCCCCGTCCCGGCGGAGTGCCAGAACGGAGTTTCTGGTCCCGAGACGGAGTTTCGTGACGGTGGCGGCGTATCGGATGGTTTCGGCGACTTCGACTTCTTGTCTCGCGTTTTTAGATCGAAACCCTTAAGTAATCCAGAGGGGGGGCGTCAGTGGCTAGCCGAGGGGGCCACACGCTAGGGCGGCACGCCCCCCCCGCCGCGCCAGCCTGTTGTCTGGGGGCCTGGCCTCCCAGGTCTGCCCTTCCGGCTCGTGATTCTTACGGAAAAATAAGCCCTTCGACATAAATTCCGAGGATTTTCCCGAAAGTTGAATTTCTGCACAAAAACGAGACACCGAGCAATTCTGCTGAAAACAGCGTTAGTCCGTGTTAGTTGTATCCAAAATACACAAATTAGAGGCCAAACAATAGCAAAAGTGTTCGGGAAAGTAGATACGTTTTGGACGTATCAGGGCTCACGGCGGCGCCATATCTCCATGGACGCCGGTAAGCGACGGATCACCACGGAACCGTGCGGCCGAGACGCAGAGAGGTTGGGGCGAGCTGGAACGGCGGTGAATCCCAGATCTATGCGGACCAGAAGGTGCACCGTCGAACGACGGCTCGTTTGCGACCGATCCCGTCGCTGGAGATGGCTAGAGGTGGCCGAACAACGGACGGCGCGGCCGCGGAGAGAATATGGTTAGGGTTTCGCGAGCGAGAGAGGAAGGGGACGAGTGAGGCCGACCGAGCCGGACAGGCGGGTCGGTTCGACCTAACCGTTGGGCCACCCTGACATGTGGGCCCAGGGGCGAATTAGTCTTTTCACAATTTTGATAAAACCAGAAACTTTGAAAATGAATAGAAAATGGTTAAGAACTCTAAAAAAATAAATAAAAATATGCAAATCACCCAGAATAAAATTCTCTATCATAATAAAATATGTATAGGAATTATTGAGACAATTCAAAATGAGTCATATTTAAATACAAAGAATTAATCATTAAAAATCAAATCTTATATTTTTAATGATAAAAATAAGTCCATAAATACTTTTGAACTTTAAAAACACCTTGACAACATTTCAAGGTAGTATTTTACCCTAAACAGAGTATCCCTAAATTATTCTTTGTAATTACCTCCTACATGAAATAATAAAGCATCGAGAAGGGGGAAACAAACCCTAAAAGCTGAATCATGCATAATTGCTTCTTTAATCATTGCCCTTATCGGACAATGATGCTATTTTTTCAGCAACAGAGGACAAGGGTCAGTCCACACCATCGAACTGCAACATTTTGCAGTCTTCAGGCAAGTTCATCGCTTGCTCATGTCATTTGAGTATTTTTACCAAATTACTTGCAAAGTACTATACTTATCACTCTTGCATAAAAAGCAAAAGTACTATTTTCATAACTATGAATATGACTATGTGGTGGGCAATGGAACCATGGTATGTGTTGATATGGTGGAGGTTCCATTGCAAGGGCTTATATCCATCTAGGATTAAACAACAAATGTCGTCCAGTGATTCTTGTGCCGTAATACCCGTGTTAACCATAAGATCTGGAATGGGACGGAGTAGTCATTTGTATTTCCACCTCTCGTACATCAACGGATGCGCTTACCGTAGACACTTGAATCCTGAAGGACAAGCGGTGGGGTGGGGATCCCATTCTAATTCCCCACGGTAATGCGGTCTATGATGGATTGTAAGGTGTCCGGAACGGTCTATCTATGGTTGATAGGGCAGGGCATATAAAAATTGTTCGGAACGGTCTACCTTATTGGTATAGGGGAGAAAAAATGCCTGGGCCGGTCTCTCCATAGATAAAGGGGAGGACAAACTCACAAAAGAGTGGGTGTGCGAGGTAGCGGAGGAATATGATTGGCTAAGACCTTATACCGGGCCTCACACCAAAGGAAGTGCGTACGGGAGAGCTGCCCGATTGGCACCATGGTTAAGATCTCTTATGGGTAAAGCAACACACCTCTGCAGAATGTAATGAATCATGACCTGTCACTCCATGTTCCGGGTTTGGAACTGCGAACGCTGCCGGAATGGAACTCCATGAAGTTCTAGTAAACCAGTGAAGGCTGACGGACATAGTTCTTCTGAATAAAAGCAACCTCTTGAAGAAATGTTTATCAAAAACCTGCATTGTTATTAGACTTTCTGGTCTGATATCGTAGCTAGTGCATTAAACACCTCTTTCCTAATATGAACTTGTTGTGTACGCTCGTACTCATACCACTCTTAAATCCCTTGCTTAGACTATCTGAATTGTCTTGAGGAGGACATCGACGACCAAGAAGGAGCAGATGGGATCTGTTATGAAGAGCCAGACCTCTCCGGATGTGTAGAGGGGGTGGATTACCTCATCGTCTACGGAACTGGGGAGGGTTCCGGAGGAGAACAAGCATAGACGAAACTTATAATAGTAGTATCCGAGCAGTACGAACTCTTAGTACTTAGCTGCTCGAGGAGAATAAATGTATGACCTGCTAAGACATATATATTATAAGTTAAGTTGGGTTCACCTCGAACCCAGGAGCATTCCTCTCTGGACCCAGGAGGAACTCCATGATGATATGTACATATGGTTTGTAATAATAAATGAATGAGTTATGGACCAGCTATGTTCTGTTGTACTACTCTGAGAGATGTAATATTCGCGGATTGGTACTTCGTGAATGTTATATCAACGACTGGCATACTACAACATGCAGTGGTATGCTGGGTCACCACAGGTTTCCACCCTAGCGGCCGCCAATTTTTCTTTCACGGGAGGAAATGGAGTGTTCCGTGGGAGGCCTTCTTGTTTGTAATGAGTGGTTTGAAGTAACTCCAGCCGTATTGAATCCCATCTTGTAATGGATCTATCTCATGTTTAATATACCACAGCTTAATCTCAAAAAAAAACCGTTTATTTGTTTGTTGCAAGTAGCCCTGGCCATGGGCAGCCCGGCCCGGTCAGCCCGACCTGGCCTGGCTCGAAATTCCCGGGCCAAGCACAACCCGATAATGCCTCTGGGCCTATGCCTAATTTTTTGGCCCGATGGCTGGGCCGGGCCTGGGCCTTGATTTTACACGATTTAGTGATGTGGCCCGGCCCGAGGTCTAAGGCCCGACGGGCTTTACTTGTAATGGGCCGGGCTTGGACCAAGATTTCCTGCCCGACGGGCCTAGGCCAAGATTTTTCATGTCGGGCTTTGGTCGGCTCGGCCCGGCCCGAGAAATGCTTGATACGTCTCCGACGTATCGATAATTTCTTATGTTCCATGCCACATTATTGATGATATCTACATGTTTTATGCATACTTTATGTCATATTTATGCATTTTCCGGCACTAACCTATTAACGAGATGCCGAAGAGCCAGTTGCTGTTTTCGGTTTCAGAAATCCTAGTAAGGAAATATTCTCGGAATTGACGAAATCAACGCCCAGGGGCCTATTTTCACACGAAGCTTCCAGAAGACCGAAGGAGTCACGAAGTGGGGCCACGAGGTGGCCACACAGCAGGGCGGCGCGGCCCAAGCCTTGGCCGCGCCGACCTAGCGTGTGGGGCCCTCGTGTGGCCCCTGACCTATCTCCTCCGCCTACTTATAGCCTTCGTCGCGAAACCCCGGTACCGAGAGCCACGATACGGAAAACCTTCCAGACGCCGCCGCCGTCAATCCCATCTCGGGGATTCAGGAGATCGCCTCCGGCACCCTGCCGGAGAGGGGAATCATCTGGAGGACTCTTCACCGCCATGGTTGCCTCCGGAGTGATGAGTGAGTAGTTTACCCTGGACTATGGGTCCATAGCAGTAGCTAGATGGTCGTCTTCTCCTAATTGTGCTTCATTGTTGGATCTTGTGAGCTACCTAACATGATCAAGATCATCTATCTGTAATGCTATATGTTGTGTTTGTTGGGATCCGATGGATAGAGAATACTATGATATGTTGATTATCAATCTATTACCTATGTGTTGTTTATGATCTTGCATGCTCTCCGTTATTAGTAGAGGCTCTGGCCAAGTTTTTACTCTTAACTCCAAGAGGGAGTATTTATGCTCGATAGTGGGTTCATGCCTCCATTAAATCTGGGACAGTGACAGTTCTAAGGTTGTGGATGCGTTGTTGCCACTAGGGATAAAACATCGATGCTATGTCCGAGGATGTAGTTATTGATTACATTACGCACCATACTTAATGCAATTGTCTGTTGTTTGCAACTTAATACTGGAAGGGGTCGGATGATACCTGAAGGTGGACTTTTTAGGCATAGATGCATGCTGGATAGCGTTCTATGTACTTTGTCGTAATGCCCAATTAAATCTCACAATATTCATCATAACATGTATGTGCATGGTCATGCCCTCTCTATTTGTCAATTGCCCAACTGTAATTTGTTCACCCAACATGCTTATTCTTATGGGAGAGACACCTCTAGTGAACTGTGGACCCCGGTCCATTCTTTTACATCGAATTCAATCTGCAATACTTGTTCTACTGTTTTCTGCAAACAATCATCATCCACACTATACATCTAATCCTTTGTTACAGCAAGCCGGTGAGATTGACAACCTCACTGTTTCGTTGGGCAAAGTACTTTGTTGTGTTGTGCAGGTTCCACGTTGGCGCCGAATCCCTGGTGTTGCACCGCACTACATCTCGCCGCCATCAACCTTCAACGTGCTTCTTGGCTCCTACTGGTTCGATAAACCTTGGTTTCTTCTGAGGGAAAACTTGCTGTACGCATCACACCTTCCTCTTGGGGTTCCCAACACGCGTCGTACGCGTATCAAGCGTATTTTCTGGCGCCGTTGCGGGAGATCAAGACACGGTAAGGGGAGTCTCCATCTTCAATCTCTTTACTTTGTTTTTGTCTTGCTTTATTTTATTTACTACTTTGTTTGCTGCATTATGTCAAAATACAAAAAAATTAGTTGCTAGCTTTACTTTATTTTCTGTCTTGTTTGCACTCTATAACAAAAACACAAAAAAATTAGTTACTTGCATTTTACTTTTGTTACCATGTCTAGTTCTGCACCTGTTACTTCTTCACCTGAGGAATTAGTCTTCACTTTTAAACAAGGGGATGAGGAGAGTTTTAAAGATACTTGGTCCAGAATTTTTGATTCTTATCGTAAAGCTGAACCTCAAATGACTCTAAGTTTGCTCCTTAGTAACTTTTATTTTGGTCTTATGATTCGTTATAGATATGTCTTGGATGCTGTAGTGGGAGGAGATTTCCTTCATTGCAATGGGGATCAAGCTTTTAATGCCATAAAGAAGTTGGTTGCATCACATGATTCAGCTAATAACTTTGATTCAGCCCTTATTAGCATTTATAATATATTAAACACTCTTGAGACAAGTGCATCTCGCTTGAACGAAAATTATAGATATGTTCGTAACCGTCTTGATCAAGTTTTAGTGAACTCTGAACCTTCATTATGGGATCCTACTATTAAAGTTGTTATCGGTGATCAAACTCTTCATGCCAATTGTGATATTATGTCTGAATTTTGCCTTATGCCTAAGAGTATTCATGAATCTTTGGCACTTTGGGGATTCGTTGAAGGGGGAGAAGGAATAACTCTTATTGATAACTCTGTTATAATTCCTAAGGGAATAGCCGCAGGTGTGCATACAACCATTCTTGGAAGAACAATATCCATTGATTATCTTGTTATTGAATGTGTAGGAACAGGACAAATCACACTTGGAAGATCCCTGCTGAAACTATTGGGAGCAATCATAGATGTGGGAGAAGGCACCCTAAAATTCACCTCTACACCGGGGGTAGACATGTATTCCCTAAATCAAAGAGTAAGAAAAAGAACAAGAAGGGTAAGTGTAAAGCCCAAGGTAATGTTAATGCATCATCTCTTGATAATACTTGATACACACTTTCTACGCCTAGCTGAAAGGCGTTAAAGAAAAGCGCTTATGGGAGACAACCCATGATTTTATTACAGTACTTTTATTTTATATTTGAGTCTTGGAAGTTGTTACTACTGTAGCAGCCTCTCCTTATCTTAGTTTTGTTGCATTGTTGTGTCAAGTAAAGTCTTTGATAGTAAGGTTCATACTAGATTTGGATTACTGCGCAGAAACAGATTTCTTTGCTGTAACGAATCTGGGCCTAATTCTCTGTAGGTAACTCAGAAAATTATGCCAATTTACGTGAGTGATCCTCAGATATGTACGCAACTTTCATTCAATTTGAGAATTTTCATTTGAGCAAGTCTGGTGCCTCTTAGAAATTCTTCTTTACGAACTGTTCTGTTTTGACAGATTCTGCCTTTTATTTCGCATTGCCTGTTTTGCTATGCTTGATGGATTTTTCTATTCCATTGACTTTCAGTAGCTTTGTGCAATGTCCAGAAGTGTTAAGAATGATTATTTCACCTCTGAACATGTAAGTTTTAATTGTGCACTAACCCTCTAATGAGTTGTTTTGAGTTTGGTGTGGAGGAAGTTTTCAAGGATCAAGAGAGGAAGATGATACAATATGATCAAGGAGAGTGAAGACTCTAATCTTGGGGATGCCCCGGTGGTTCACCCCTGCATATTTCAAGAAGACTCAAGCGTCTAAGCTTGGGGATGCCCAAGGCATCCCCTTCTTCATCGACAACATTATCAGGTTCCTCTAGTGAAACTATATTTTTATTCCATCACATCTTATGCACTTTGCTTGGAGCGTCGGTTTGTTTTTGTTTTTGTTTTGTTTGAATAAAATGGATCCTAGCATTCATTGTGTGGGAGAGAGACACGCTCCGCTGTTGCATATGGACAAATATGTCCTTAGGCTTTACTCATAGTATTCATGGCGAAGGTTGAATCTTCTTCGTTAATTTGTTATATGGTTGGAATCGGAAAATGATACATGTAGTAATTGCTAAAATGTCTTGGATATTGTGATACTTGGCAATTGTTGTGATCATGTTTAAGCTCTTGCATCATATACTTTGCACCTATTAATGAAGAAATACATAGAGCTTGCGAAAATTTGGTTTGCATAATTGGTCTCTCTAAGGTCTAGATAATTTCTAGTAAAGAGTTTGAACAACAAGGAAGACAGTGTAGAGTCTTATAATGTTTACAATATGTCTTTTATGTGAGTTTTGCTGCACCGGTTCATCCTTGTGTTTGTTTCAAATAACCTTGCTAGCCTAAACCTTGTATCGAGAGGGAATACTTCCCATGCATCCAAATCCTTGATCCAACCACCATGCCATTTGTGTCCACCATACCTACCTACTACATGGTATTTCTCCGCCATTCCAAAGTAAATTGCTTGAGTGCTACCTTTAAAATTTCTATTCTTCATCTTTACAATATATAGCTCATGGGACAAATAGCCTAAAAACTATTGTGGTATTGAATATGTACTTATGCATTTATTTCTTATAAGTTGTTTGTTGAGCGATAACCATGTTCCTGGGGACGCCATCAACTACTCTTTGTTGAATATCATGTGAGTTGCTATGCTTGTCCGTCTTGTCTGAAGTAAGGGCGATTTACCATGAGTTGAATGGTTTGAGCATGCATACTGTTAGAGAAGAACATTGGGCCGCTAACTAAAGCCATGATCCATGGTGGAAGTTTCAGTTTTGGACAAATATCCTCAATCTCATATGAGAAAATTAATTGTTGTTGAATGCTTAAGCATTAAAGAGGAGTCCATTATCTGTTGTCTATGTTGTCCCGTATGGATGTCTAAGTTGAGAATAATCAATAGCGAGAAATCCGATGCGAGCTTTCTCCTTAGACCTTTGTACAGGCGGCATAGAGGTACCCCTTTGTGACACTTGGTTAAAACATATGTATTGCGATGATAATCCAGGTAATCCGAGCTAATTAGGACAAGGTGCGGGCACTATTAGTATACTATGCATGAGGCTTGCAACTTGTAGGATATAATTTACACGATACATATGCTTTATTACTACCGTTGACAAAATTGTTTCTTGTTTTCAAAACCAAAGCTCTAGCACAAATATAGCAATCAATGCTTCCCTCTGCGAAGGGCCCTTTCTTTTACTTTTACTAGGACAGATGCCCGTGCGTTGCAACGGGATAAAATCAACACCGTAGAGCCGCCAAACGCACCTTGCAGCAGCGACCGCCGATCCATTCCGACCATCTCGGGCGGTGTCAAGCAACCACACCACCAGTATGGATCATGAGGGCTCATAACCTCGCTGGCCCGGCGTCCATGTGGATGGCGAAGCAGGAGATGCACTACCTCGATTGGGATGATCGTCGAGGACGTTGTGCATTTATCCTAACCCAAATATAGTTTACTATAATCTGATTGCTAACTGTAAAAATATAAAACCCAGAGCTAAAACGCATTTATAAGCCCATCGTTGAAGTGCTCTATCCAAGCAACCACTAAGGCTGACAAAATAGTATTCAAGTAAACTAAACTTCACTGGCATTGAGCGGACAATGAGTAGTCTCTCCTGATGTACAATTTGATAAACTACAACATGTACTAAAAGTACATGACCAGGAAGTACACAACCATGAGAGAAAACATATATCAGTTTAAAGCCACCCCTTAATCAAACAACGTCAAACAAAAAGGCTGCACAATTTTATATCTATCTACATCCAATTCTAAAATTTACATCATATATTTTCGTTTCTTATTTTTCCTTGAAACTTTGCAATGGCTATGACAAACTGCGACGTAATAAGAGCCAGTAGTGCAGCCCTCACGAACCATTGCCTAGTTTCTCCGCATTGATCTCGTCCCAAACCAGACTTCACCTTGAAGCAATTGTTAGTCCACTATAATGTGTGCAGTTTGAGGGATGGCACAAACCGCTTAATCTCGGCTAGAAGGGTCGGAAATATGTCACGAGACACCACTGAAGGCTTCTTCAGCTCCTAGGTTGCTCACTATCATCCTGAAACCATGTTCCCAGCAAACCACCTCATATCCAAGAGCCAGTTTTAGCAACTGCATCATCAATACAGAGTTTCAGATAAGGGTGCTCACTAACCTTGAATCTGCTGCACAGTGCGATATCTAATATTCAGCGGTTATATCTAATATCTGAACTTGCATTGGATCTCAGCTTGGATCTATGTATTTTAGAATTTTACCATTTTCACTAAGCTATACATTGCATAAGCACATTATTTGTATGGCTGAGTTGTACATTAAATTTGAAATACTCCCACTGTAACATGGAAAACTGGGAACGTTGCATAACTGGCACATTCATTCCTAACACAAGTCCAGAAACAACAAGCAATAATTTTTATGTTCACAAAGATCACTCGGTACACGAAGTGTTAAGATTGTTAGTCAAATAAACGAAACCCTAATAATGTATCTCTCATGTAAAAAAGTACCATATTTCTCCACAAGATTCCATAAATGTAGCTTCATTTTCCAACTTCTCAATCTTGTGAACCACTTGTAAAGCATGGAAAACAAGCTAAGCTATTTTTAGCATTGGCAGTAATGATATGTCATGAAAGGCGTTTATAAGAGGTTCTGCAAGAAAGCTTTTCATATTGCAATGAACATGGGAGGAACATGAAAGAAAAATTTGTATTTTTTGACCAAGCCTGCTATGCAAGAATAATCTCTGATTAGACCACCACCAGCTACCATATCATCAGTGTACACCCTATTCTAAACCAAAGATCATGCAAAATCTTATAGGGGAAAATCGATGTACTAACATTGTGCATATACATAGAGCATGACGATACAAAGGAGAATAAGCATGTATGAGCATCCAAGATTACCTTGCACCTCAAAGCAATTTTGTACAGCCTCTATCCTAGCTTCCATCTACTCAACACAAAATAGCATATCACGTTGACCCAAAATCCCTATTGAGTTCCTATCAGGCTCACCTGCAACCAAGGGGGCAGAGGGCCGCAGAGCAGGATAGCGCAAGGACGACAAAGTGTCTGCCATGGGAGAAGTTGTTGTAGAAGGCGAATGCTGCACCCTTGTTGATTCCGTCAGCTGCGTAATGTCAGGGCTCCTCATTAGCTGGAAACATTGCTGCATCCAATGGAGATTATTTGCTAGAAAGTTAAGTATTGGACGACAATTTTTTTTTGTTTTTATACGAACATGCTAGCATTTCATTCATGGATGTCAGACAATAGCAACCATTGTTTAGCAAAGAGATATTATGAATGACAAGAATTGTATGGTAGTGGAAAGCATGGATTATCAGTGCACAAAGTTAACTCATTATTCTAAACAAGCATTCGTTAAATGGGTTTGAATAGATTAGATTATAGAAAGGTAAAAAATATCATATGATTTAACTTGACCGGTTGCATGACATCGTGTGACGGACAATGAAAAAGACTGAAGATTAAGCACATACTTCTGATGTGTGCTCCTGGCCATCTGGGGGCACCATGCAGGCGCGGTCCAACAACAATTCTATCGTGGTGGTGTCCGCCGTGTTAGCCCCGCAACACGCTGGCACACAGGCCAAGCTCCGCTATGGTGTTGCACCGCAACAACGGAACACCTGCACGCAGTCACCTTCCTTGTACTTTTTAATTCATATTAGCACTAATTTAATAACCAAGGAAATCAATCAAATATCACACCAGCCGATGAGCATTTTTTATGCCAAATTCATAAAAAAAAAAATTTGTTATCGTAAATGGCAACACTAAGTGCAACAACATAAAGTGCAGAGAACCTATCAAGTGTCAACCTCAAAATTCCCCGAAGGCTGAAATGGACATTGGAATCGTTTCTCATCTTCCAACTCCCCGAAGGCATGATTAGATCTGTATAACAATTTAATACAAAAAAGAGACCAGCATCAGATTAACTCATTATCTACGCACTCTAGGATATTAACTCTAGGATCTGAACCAAGTGATTGTGTTGCAGTCCATGTAACTTCTTTTTACTAAACCAACACCAGTGTTTCAATTGGCATCTGCATTGTCACCATCATAGTAATTCCTATTTTTTCTTGCAGTTAAACTAATGTTGTACCTGATTGTCAATATGAATTTATGATAATGGGGTCTGCTCATTTCCTCACAGCCTCTTGATGCAAAAAAAAAATAATGCAGAAATGAGCAAGTGTAGTTTGACGAGATAGCCAATTCAATCAACATGAGCAAGTGCAGAAATGCTAGCTTAATCAACTGGAACGGAACACATTGCTAGAAAAAGTAAAATATAGAAATAAGCAATCAACCAAGGAATAAGGAGTCAAACTTTGTTGATATGTCTTGACAGTGACACAATCTTCCGCCAAGAGTAAGCCACGACTCATCAGCTCCAAATTCAAATGTGTGCAGAGTTATCCAGCCCCTGCCCCTGCCTGGAACCATTCAATCCTTTTATTAAACAGTAGTATCCTTAAATCATCATGTTCACAAGGAGAACCTGAGAAGCAGAAAATTCATTTTGTATCACACACACTATCTCTATAAAAAAAAATTCATGACCGATTTGCTCTTAGAAGAACTAAGGAACGGAAATGAGGAAACAATACTCACAACTTGCAGCCACCTTTGGCAATTCAAAATGAAGTTCTCCTTAAATGACATGAGGAGTCAAACAATAAAATGATTGAGAATAGACCATGAGCTAAGATGAATTCTCTAAAAGCTTGGTGATTCATTTTCCGTCTAATATATCTTGTAGTTCTTCCATAATATATAACAAATCTATCTGCTTCGTATTAGGCATGCCAGAATATATATTAATATATTTCATTTTTTAGCAACATACAACCGCAAAATAATTCATGTACTGAGAATTGGACAATCTGACAACATTTTTCGATCATCCGTGCATTACTAACCAGGCTACATTTTTAGTTAAATAAACAATAGGAGTATAAATAATATATTGTACAGTATAACTTTTATGGAAGGCAAACATTTTCTTTAACTTAATTAACCAATTGCATTCATCCAACATACTAATGCTCGCAATTGAAGAATGGATCCCTTCCAAGAAAGAACAGAAAAACTATTTACCTTACAAGGATTGCTTGAATACAATTAGTCTCCAGCTGGTGCTCGTTTACAACGATCAGCTACACAATGTAATAGACATCGCAACCTCAGAGAAGCGCCTGCCCAAACTGATGCTCACTTGGCTGTATGAATGCTATGGGATAGTGGGTGTGTTCTTAAGTCTAATTTTCTACAGAGCAAGCTTGGCACGTGCCTCTTGATCGTACGAAATCTCAACTTTGAGTTTGCCGTGGTAAGCAGTTTATACCTACAGGTACAAACGTGAAATCTGTTATTCTTTTCTCAGTCGTACGCATAACTTTATACTGGCCTCTTCTAAGAAAGGGTCCTGACTTGTCACCCTGAATAAATTTAGTTAAGCCTAAGTGCGAGATAGAGTTATGGTAACATTTCTTAGTGAAAGAAAAATTTGCAATGTTTGCTATCTTTACTCCCTCCATTTGCTGAATCAACTACTGTCGACTTCTTCAATTGAGGCTTTGCTACTGAAATAAAATGCTAACTTTCTTCCATGGACTGGGAACAAGAGCAAAGTCAGTCATACTCTGATGTCTATGTGAAGAAAACTAACATTGACCAGAAATACAGCAACGCCAGTCAGATCTAAGTACAACAAACACTCCTGGCATGTCTTCATCTGCTCTATGCAATATCATTAACAGCATACACTTTCAAAAATATTATACATACTACAAATCAAAATATGAACTTTCTAATGTACAAGTGTTGATACGTATTATCTGGCTGAATTATCTGGCTGCAGTAATGTATTTGCGCTTCCAAAGCCCATGTAAGTGTAGACCGGAGTGGAACTGCTGACTTTAAGTTTAGCAGGTCAAACTGCATTACTATATATGAGAATTCTAAATACATAATCTGGCCGTGCTCACATTTTTTAACACATGTAGAACTCTATGAAATCCATGACCACCCACCCTCCACCTACTCTAGCCCTCTAGAGTCTAGAGTAAAATGGCAGGCGTGATATGCTCACATCTGGAACATAATCCTTAAATCCAAAATTTTGATATCTAATTCAGTGTTATTAAATCTCATTCAGCATTTTTGCGACTCCAGTACAAGCATTTCGAATTTTACTGCACGCAATCTGATCTTTTAAGGTAGGCCCAATGTTTATACTGAGCTCTTGGCTCTTAACGGGAATTCAACAATCACCTAAAGTTATACTGACTTGTCTACCTTGAGCTCTAAGCTGGGGTTCAGACTAACGTATTATATTGAATATGACTATGGGAAAGCAATATTCAGAACTACTAACTGTAAAGCAAAGGCAACTTATAAGATTTTCAGATATTTTGACAATACAAAATGAATACAGGCACGCACCATTATCATCTTCCTTGGGGGGCTATGCACCATTGTATACTTCTTCCTACATCTGAAAATGACACGAGGCCGGCCGGCCGGCCGCGGGAGTTGAAGAAGACAACGAGATGAGGTCGCCCTGCCCTTAGGCCCCCTCGCGCGCCTGTAGACGCCGGCCTGCCCTTAGCCGCCGCCACGCCTTTGTATCCATGCTCCCCTCCTTTACTTTCCGGCCTCAACCCGTGTTGCCACAGGCCAGATCTAGCGAGGTGCGGCACCTCTGCCGTCCACCGCTCAGTCTATCGTTGAGGAAGCAAAGAGGTGGAGGCTTCCTTTGAGGTTGTATGCGGAGGTACGTAGACGGCGCCTGGATGAAGACGAAGGGCAGGATCGTTGGTCGAATACGACCTCCAGCTGCTACGCCCTGACCTTCCGATACAACATCAAGAGGAATGGCAAGACGGGGGTTCCTTTACTCAAGCCGAAGGAGGTAGGCGGCGCTGCCTACCGGAGATCGACCGAGTGGCGGTGGGGAAAACCTAGAGGCGATGATTACATTCGTTGTTTGCTCGTTAGGGGGAGAGAAAGAAACGATAACCGAGCCTGTGAAATTGGGCCAGGCCCATAAAAGCCGAGGCAATTAACGAAGCGGGAGGAACGACGACGAGGTGGGCGACGAAAGGCACGAGCTGACGACGAAAGGGAAGCCGTAGTGGCAGAATAGGGAACACCTTCGCTCTTTTTAAGTAGTGTAGATGTTGAGTCAGTTCACCTATTTCTCTCCACCTCAAGAAGCAAACACTTGTGTGAACTGTGCATTGATTCCTACATACTTGCATATTGCACTTGTTATATTACTTTGCATTGACAACTATCCATGAGATATACATGTTACAAGTTGAAAGCAACCGCTGAAACTTAATCTTCCTTTGTGTTGCTTCAATACCTTTACTTTGAATTATTGCTTTATGAGTTAACTCTTATGCAAGATTTATTGATGCTTGTCTTGAAAGTACTATTCATGAAAAGTCTTTGTTTTATGATTCAGTTGTTTACTCATGTCATTTACCATTGTTTTGATCGCTGCATTCATTACATATGCTTACAATAGTATGATCAAGGTTATGATGGCATGTCACTCCAGAAATTATCTTTGTTATCGTTTACCTGCTCGGGACGAGCAGGAACTAAGCTTGGGGATGCTGATACGTCTCCGACGTATCGATAATTTCTTATGTTCCATGCCACATTATTGATGATATCTACATGTTTTATGCATACTTTATGTCATATTTATGCATTTTCCGGCACTAACCTATTAACGAGATGCCGAAGAGCCAGTTGATGTTTTCTGCTGTTTTTGGTTTCAGAAATCCTAGTAAGGAAATATTCTTGGAATTGGACGAAATCAATGTCACGAAGTGGGGCCACGAGGTGGCCACACAGCAGGGCGGCGCGGCCCAAGCCTTGGCCGCGCCGACCTAGCGTGTGGGGCCCTCGTGTGGCCCCTGACCTATCTCCTCCGCCTACTTATAGCCTTCGTCGCGAAACCCCCAGTACCGAGAGCCACGATACGGAAAACCTTCCAGAGACGCCGCCGCCAATCCCATCTCGGGGATTCAGGAGATCCCTGCCGGAGAGGGGAATCATCTCCCGGAGGACTCTTCACCGCCATGGTCGCCTCCGGAGTGATGAGTGAGTAGTTTACCCCTGGATTATGGGTCCATAGCAGTAGCTAGATGGTCGTCTTCTCCTAATTGTGCTTCATTGTTGGATCTTGTGAGCTACCTAACATGATCAAGATCATCTATCTGTAATGCTATATGTTGTGTTTGTTGGGATCCGATGGATAGAGAATACTATGATATGTTGATTATCAATCTATTACCTATGTGTTGTTTACGATCTTGCATGCTCTCCGTTATTAGTAGAGGCTCTGGCCAAGTTTTTACTCTTAACTCCAAGAGGGAGTATTTATGCTCGATAGTGGGTTCATGCCTCCATTAAATCTGGGACAGTGACAGAAAGTTCTAAGGTTGTGGATGTGTTGTTGCCACTAGGGATAAAACATCGATGCTATGTCCGAGGATGTAGTTATTGATTACATTACGCACCATACTTAATGCAATTGTCTGTTGTTTGCAACTTAATACCGAAGGGGTTCGGATGATAACCTGAAGGTGGACTTTTTAGGCATAGATGCATGCTGGATAGCGTTCTATGTACTTTGTCGTAATGCCCAATTAAATCTCACAATATTCATCATAACATGTATGTGCATGGTCATGCCCTCTATTTGTCAATTGCCCAACTGTAATTTGTTCACCCAACATGCTTATTCTTATGGGAGAGACACCTCTAGTGAACTGTGGACCCCGGTCCATTCTTTTACATCGAATTCAATCTACTGCAATACTTGTTCTACTGTTTTCTGCAAACAATCATCATCCACACTATACATCTAATCCTTTGTTACAGCAAGCCGGTGAGATTGACAACCTCACTGTTTCGTTGGGCAAAGTACTTTGGTTGTGTTGTGCAGGTTCCACGTTGGCGCCGAATCCCTGGTGTTGCGCCGCACTACATCTCGCCATCAACCTTCAACGTGCTTCTTGGCTCCTACTGGTTCGATAAACCTTGGTTTCTTCTGAGGGAAAACTTGCCGCTGTACGCATCACACCTTCCTCTTGGGGTTCCCAACGGACGCGTGCTGTACGCGTATCAAGCAGATTTTCTGCGCTGTTGCGGGGAGATCAAGACACGCTGCAAGGGAGTCTCCATCTCCAATCTCTTTACTTTGTTTTTGTCTTGCTTTATTTTATTTACTACTTTGTTTGCTGCATTATGTCAAAATACAAAAATTAGTTGCTAGCTTTACTTTATTTGCTGTCTTGTTTGCACTCTATAACAAAAACACAAAAAAATTAGTTACTTGCATTTTACTTTTGTTACCATGTCTAGTTCTGCACCTGTTACTTCTTCACCTGAGGAATTAGTCTTCACTTTTAAACAAGGGGATGAGGAGAGTTTTAAAGATACTTGGTCCAGAATTTTTGATTCTTATCGTAAAGCTGAACCTCAAATGACTCTAAGTTTGCTCCTTAGTAACTTTTATTTTGGTCTTATGATTCGCTATAGATATGCCTTGGATGCTGTAGTGGGAGGAGATTTCCTTCATTGCAATGGGGATCAAGCTTTTAATGCCATAAAGAAGTTGGTTGCATCACATGATTCAGCTAATAACTTTGATTCAGCCCTTATTAGCATTTATAATATATTAAACACTCTTGAGACAAGTGCATCTCGCTTGAACGAAAATTATAGATATGTTCGTAACCATCTTGATCAAGTTTTAGTGAACTCTGAACCTTCATTATGGGATCCTACTATTAAAGTTGTTATCGGTGATCAAACTCTTCATGCCAATTGTGATATTATGTCTGAATTTTGCCTTATGCCTAAGAGTATTCATGAATCTTTGCACTTTGGGGATTCGTTGAAGGGGGAGAAGGAATAACTCTTATTGATAACTCTGTTATAATTCCTAAGGGAATAGCCGCAGGTGTGCATACAACCATTCTTGGAAGAACAATATCCATTGATTATCTTGTTATTGAATGTGTAGGAACAGGACAAATCACACTCGGAAGATCCCTGCTGAAACTATTGGGAGCAGTCATAGATGTGGGAGAAGGCACCCTAAAATTCACCTCTACACCGGGGGTAGACATGTATTCCCTAAATCAAAGAGTAAGAAAAAGAACAAGAAGGGTAAGTGTAAAGCCCAAGGTAATGTTAATGCATCATCTCTTGATAATACTTGATACACACTTTCTACGCCTAGCTGAAAGGCGTTAAAGAAAAGCGCTTATGGGAGACAACCCATGATTTTATTACAGTACTTTTATTTTATATTTGAGTCTTGGAAGTTGTTACTACTGTAGCAACCTCTCCTTATCTTAGTTTTGTTGCATTGTTGTGTCAAGTAAAGTCTTTGATAGTAAGGTTCATACTAGATTTGGATTACTGCGCAGAAACAGATTTCTTTGCTGTAACGAATCTGGGCCTAATTCTCTGTAGGTAACTCAGAAAATTATGCCAATTTACGTGAGTGATCCTCAGATATGTACGCAACTTTCATTCAATTTGAGAATTTTCATTTGAGCAAGTCTGGTGCCTCTTAGAAATTCTTCTTTACGAACTGTTCTGTTTTGACAGATTCTGCCTTTTATTTCGCATTGCATGTTTTGCTATGCTTGATGGATTTTTCTATTCCATTGACTTTCAGTAGCTTTGTGCAATGTCCAGAAGTGTTAAGAATGATTATTTCACCTCTGAACATGTAAGTTTTAATTGTGCACTAACCCTCTAATGAGTTGTTTTGAGTTTGGTGTGGAGGAAGTTTTCAAGGATCAAGAGAGGAAGATGATACAATATGATCAAGGAGAGTGAAGACTCTAATCTTGGGGATGCCCCGGTGGTTCACCCCTGCATATTTCAAGAAGACTCAAGCGTTTGCTTGGGGATGCCCAAGGCATCCCCTTCTTCATCGACAACATTATCAGGTTCCTCTAGTGAAACTATACTCTTTTTATTCCATCACATCTTATGCACTTTGCTTGGAGCGTCGGTTTGTTTTTGTTTTTTTTTTGTTTGAATAAAATGGATCCTAGCATTCATTGTGTGGGAGAGAGACACGCTGTTGCATATGGACAAATATGTCCTTAGGCTTTACTCATAGTATTCATGGCGAAGGTTGAATCTTCTTCGTTAATTTGTTATATGGTTGGAATCGGAAAATGATACATGTAGTAATTGCTAAAATGTCTTGGATATTGTGATACTTGGCAATTGTTGTGCTCATGTTTAAGCTCTTGCATCATATACTTTGCACCTATTAATGAAGAAATACATAGAGCTTGCGAAAATTTGGTTTGCATAATTGGTCTCTCTAAGGTCTAGATAATTTCTAGTAAAGAGTTTGAACAACAAGGAAGACAGTGTAGAGTCTTATAATGTTTACAATATGTCTTTTATGTGAGTTTTGCTGCACCGGTTCATCCTTGTGTTTGTTTCAAATAACCTTGCTAGCCTAAACCTTGTATCGAGAGGGAATACTTCCCATGCATCCAAATCCTTGATCCAACCACCATGCCATTTGTGTCCACCATACCTACCTACTACATGGTATTTCTCCGCCATTCCAAAGTAAATTGCTTGAGTGCTACCTTTAAAATTTCTATTCTTCATCTTTACAATATATAGCTCATGGGACAAATAGCCTAAAAACTATTGTGGTATTGAATATGTACTTATGCATTTTATTTCTTATAAGTTGTTTGTTGAGCGATAACCATGTTCCTGGGGACGCCATCAACTACTCTTTGTTGAATATCATGTGAGTTGCTATGCTTGTCCGTCTTGTCTGAAGTAAGGGCGATTTACCATGAGTTGAATGGTTTGAGCATGCATACTGTTAGAGAAGAACATTGGGCCGCTAACTAAAGCCATGATCCATGGTGGAAGTTTCAGTTTTGGACAAATATCCTCAATCTCATATGAGAAAATTAATTGTTGTTGAATGCTTAAGCATTAAAGAGGAGTCCATTATCTGTTGTCTATGTTGTCCCGGTATGGATGTCTAAGTTGAGAATAATCAATAGCGAGAAATCCGATGCGAGCTTTCTCCTTAGACCTTTGTACAAAGGCGGCATAGAGGTACCCCTTTGTGACACTTGGTTAAAACATATGTATTGCGATGATAATCCAGTAATCCGAGCTAATTAGGACAAGGTGCGGGCACTATTAGTATACTATGCATGAGGCTTGCAACTTGTAGGATATAATTTACACGATACATATGCTTTATTACTACCGTTGAAAAATTGTTTCTTGTTTTCAAAACCAAAGCTCTAGCACAAATATAGCAATCAATGCTTCCCTCTGCGAAGGGCCTTTCTTTTACTTTTATGTTGAGTCAGTTCACCTATTTCTCTCCACCTCAAGAAGCAAACACTTGTGTGAACTGTGCATTGATTCCTACATACTTGCATATTGCACTTGTTATATTACTTTGCATTGACAACTATCCATGAGATATACATGTTACAAGTTGAAAGCAACCGCTGAAACTTAATCTTCCTTTGTGTTGCTTCAATACCTTTACTTTGAATTATTGCTTTATGAGTTAACTCTTATGCAAGACTTATTGATGCTTGTCTTGAAAGTACTATTCATGAAAAGTCTTTGTTTTATGATTCAGTTGTTTACTCATGTCATTTACCATTGTTTTGATCGCTGCATTCATTACATATGCTTACAATAGTATGATCAAGGTTATGATGGCATGTCACTGAAATTATCTTTGTTATCGTTTACCTGCTCGGGACGAGCAGAACTAAGCTTGGGGATGCTGATACGTCTCCGACGTATCGATAATTTCTTATGTTCCATGCCACATTATTGATGATATCTACATGTTTTATGCATACTTTATGTCATATTTATGCATTTTCCGGCACTAACCTATTAACGAGATGCCGAAGAGCCGTTGTTGTTTTCTGCTGTTTTTGGTTTCAGAAATCCTAGTAAGGAAATATTCTCGGAATTGGACGAAATCAATGTCACGGTGGGGCCACGAGGTGGCCACACAGGGGCGGCGCGGCCCAAGCCTTGGCCGCGCCGACCTAGCGTGTGGGGCCCTCGTGTGGCCCCCTGACCTATCTCCTCCGCCTACTTATAGCCTTCGTCGCGAAACCCCCAGTACCGAGAGCCACGATACGGAAAACCTTCCAGACGCCGCCGCCGTCAATCCCATCTCGGGGATTCAGGAGATCGCCTCCGGCACCCTGCCGGAGAGGGGAATCATCTCCCGGAGGACTCTTCACCGCCATGGTCGCCTCCGGAGTGATGAGTGAGTAGTTTACCCCTGGACTATGGGTCCATAGCAGTAGCTAGATGGTCGTCTTCTCCTAATTGTGCTTCATTGTTGGATCTTGTGAGCTACCTAACATGATCAAGATCATCTATCTGTAATGCTATATGTTGTGTTTGTTGGGATCCGATGGATAGAGAATACTATGATATGTTGATTATCAATCTATTACCTATGTGTTGTTTATGATCTTGCATGCTCTCCGTTATTAGTAGAGGCTCTGGCCAAGTTTTTACTCTTAACTCCAAGAGGGAGTATTTATGCTCGATAGTGGGTTCATGCCTCCATTAAATCTGGGACAGAAAGTTCTAAGGTTGTGGATGTGTTGTTGCCACTAGGGATAAAACATCGATGCTATGTCCGAGGATGTAGTTATTGATTACATTACGCACCATACTTAATGCAATTGTCTGTTGTTTGCAACTTAATACTGGAAGGGGTTCGGATGATAACCTGAAGGTGGACTTTTTAGGCATAGATGCATGCTGGATAGCGTTCTATGTACTTTGTCGTAATGCCCAATTAAATCTCACAATATTCATCATAACATGTATGTGCATGGTCATGCCCTCTCTATTTGTCAATTGCCCAACTGTAATTTGTTCACCCAACATGCTTATTCTTATGGGAGAGACACCTCTAGTGAACTGTGGACCCCGGTCCATTCTTTTACATCGAATTACAATCTACTGCAATACTTGTTCTACTGTTTTCTGCAAACAATCATCATCCACACTATACATCTAATCCTTTGTTACAACAAGCCGGTGAGATTGACAACCTCACTGTTTCGTTGGGCAAAGTACTTTGGTTGTGTTGTGCAGGTTCCACGTTGGCGCCGGAATCCCTGGTGTTGCGCCGCACTACATCTCGCCGCCATCAACCTTCAACGTGCTTCTTGGCTCCTACTGGTTCGATAAACCTTGGTTTCTTACTGAGGGAAAACTTGCCGCTGTACGCATCACACCTTCCTCTTGGGGTTCCCAACGGACGCGTGCTGTACGCGTATCAAGCAGATTTTCTGGCGCCGTTGCCGGGGAGATCAAGACACGCTGCAAGGGGAGTCTCCATCTCCAATCTCTTTACTTTGTTTTTGTCTTGCTTTATTTTATTTACTACTTTGTTTGCTGCATTATGTCAAAATACAAAAAAATTAGTTGCTAGCTTTACTTTATTTGCTGTCTTGTTTGCACTCTATAACAAAAACACAAAAAAATTAGTTACTTGCATTTTACTTTTGTTACCATGTCTAGTTCTGCACCTGTTACTTCTTCACCTGAGGAATTAGTCTTCACTTTTAAACAAGGGGATGAGGAGAGTTTTAAAGATGCTTGGTCCAGAATTTTTGATTCTTATCGTAAAGCTGAACCTCAAATGACTCTAAGTTTGCTCCTTAGTAACTTTTATTTTGGTCTTATGATTCGCTATAGATATGCTTTGGATGCTGTAGTGGGAGGAGATTTCCTTCATTGCAATGGGGATCAAGCTTTTAATGCCATAAAGAAGTTGGTTGCATCACATGATTCAGCTAATAACTTTGATTCAACCCTTATTAGCATTTATAATATATTAAACACTCTTGAGACAAGTGCATCTCGCTTGAACGAAAATTATAGATATGTTCGTAACCGTCTTGATCAAGTTTTAGTGAACTCTGAACCTTCATTATGGGATCCTACTATTAAAATTGTTATCGGTGATCAAACTCTTCATGCCAATTGTGATATTATGTCTGAATTTTGCCTTATGCCTAAGAGTATTCATGAATCTTTGGCACTTTGGGGATTCGTTGAAGGGGGAGAAGGAATAACTCTTATTGATAACTCTGTTATAATTCCTAAGGGAATAGCCGCAGGTGTGCATACAACCATTCTTGGAAGAACAATATCCATTGATTATCTTGTTATTGAATGTGTAGGAACAGGACAAATCACACTCGGAAGATCCCTGCTGAAACTATTGGGAGCAGTCATAGATGTGGGAGAAGGCACCCTAAAATTCACCTCTACACCGGGGGGTAGACATGTATTCCCTAAATCAAAGAGTAAGAAAAAGAACAAGAAGGGTAAGTGTAAAGCCCAAGGTAATGTTAATGCATCATCTCTTGATAATACTTGATACACACTTTCTACGCCTAGCTGAAAGGCGTTAAAGAAAAGCGCTTATGGGAGACAACCCATGATTTTATTACAGTACTTTTATTTTATATTTGAGTCTTGGAAGTTGTTACTACTGTAGCAGCCTCTCCTTATCTTAGTTTTGTTGCATTGTTGTGTCAAGTAAAGTCTTTGATAGTAAGGTTCATACTAGATTTGGATTACTGCGCAGAAACAGATTTCTTTGCTGTCACGAATCTGGGCCTAATTCTCTGTAGGTAACTCAGAAAATTATGCCAATTTACGTGAGTGATCCTCAGATATGTACGCAACTTTCATTCAATTTGAGAATTTTCATTTGAGCAAGTCTGGTGCCTCTTAGAAATTCGTCTTTACGAACTATTCTATTTTGACAGATTCTGCCTTTTATTTCGCATTGCCTGTTTTGCTATGCTTGATGGATTTTTCTATTCCATTGACTTTCAGTAGCTTTGTGCAATGTCCAGAAGTGTTAAGAATGATTATTTCACCTCTGAACATGTAAATTTTAATTGTGCACTAACCCTCTAATGAGTTGTTTTGAGTTTGGTGTGGAGGAAGTTTTCAAGGATCAAGAGAGGAAGATGATACAATATGATCAAGGAGAGTGAAAGCTCTAAGCTTGGGGATGCCCCGGTGGTTCACCCCTGCATATTTCAAGAAGACTCAAGCGTCTAAGCTTGGGGATGCCCAAGGCATCCCCTTCTTCATCGACAACATTATCAGGTTCCTCTAGTGAAACTATATTTTTATTCCATCACATCTTATGCACTTTGCTTGGAGCGTCGGTTTGTTTTTGTTTTTGTTTTGTTTGAATAAAATGGATCCTAGCATTCATTGTGTGGGAGAGAGACACGCTCCGCTGTTGCATATGGACAAATATGTCCTTAGGCTTTACTCATAGTATTCATGGCGAAGGTTGAATCTTCTTCGTTAATTTGTTATATGGTTGGAATCGGAAAATGATACATGTAGTAATTGCTAAAATGTCTTGGATAATGTGATACTTGGCAATTGTTGTGCTCATGTTTAAGCTCTTGCATCATATACTTTGCACCTATTAATGAAGAAATACATAGAGCTTGCTAAATTTGGTTTGCATAATTGGTCTCTCTAAGGTCTAGATAATTTCTAGTAAAGAGTTTGAACAACAAGGAAGACGGTGTAGAGTCTTATAATGTTTACAATATGTCTTTTATGTGAGTTTTGCTGCACCGGTTCATCCTTGTGTTTGTTTCAAATAACCTTGCTAGCCTAAACCTTGTATCGAGAGGGAATACTTCCCATGCATCCAAATCCTTGATCCAACCACCATGCCATTTGTGTCCACCATACCTACCTACTACATGGTATTTCTCCGCCATTCCAAAGTAAATTGCTTGAGTGCTACCTTTAAAATTTCTATTCTTCATCTTTACAATATATAGCTCATGGGACAAATAGCCTAAAAACTATTGTGGTATTGAATATGTACTTATGCATTTTATTTCTTATAAGTTGTTTGTTGAGCGATAACCATGTTCCTGGGGACGCCATCAACTACTCTTTGTTGAATATCATGTGAGTTGCTATGCATGTCCGTCTTGTCTGAAGTAAGGGCGATTTACCATGAGTTGAATGGTTTGAGCATGCATACTGTTAGAGAAGAACATTGGGCCGCTAACTAAAGCCATGATCCATGGTGGAAGTTTCAGTTTTGGACAAATATCCTCAATCTCATATGAGAAAATTAATTGTTGTTGAATGCTTAAGCATTAAAGAGGAGTCCATTATCTCTTGTCTATGTTGTCCCGTATGGATGTCTAAGTTGAGAATAATCAATAGCGAGAAATCCGATGCGAGCTTTCTCCTTAGACCTTTGTACAGGCGGCATAGAGGTACCCCTTTGTGACACTTGGTTAAAACATATGTATTGCGATGATAATCCAGGTAATCCGAGCTAATTAGGACAAGGTGCGGGCACTATTAGTATACTATGCATGAGGCTTGCAACTTGTAGGATATAATTTACACGATACATATGCTTTATTACTACCGTTGACAAAATTGTTTCTTGTTTTCAAAACCAAAGCTCTAGCACAAATATAGCAATCAATGCTTCCCTCTGCGAAGGGCCTTTCTTTTACTTTTATGTTGAGTCAGTTCACCTATTTCTCTCCACCTCAAGAAGCAAACACTTGTGTGAACTGTGCATTGATTCCTACATACTTGCATATTGCACTTGTTATATTACTTTGCATTGACAACTATCCATGAGATATACATGTTACAAGTTGAAAGCAACCGCTGAAACTTAATCTTCCTTTGTGTTGCTTCAATACCTTTACTTTGAATTATTGCTTTATGAGTTAACTCTTATGCAAGACTTATTGATGCTTGTCTTGAAAGTACTATTCATGAAAAGTCTTTGTTTTATGATTCAGTTGTTTACTCATGTCATTTACCATTGTTTTGATCGCTGCATTCATTACATATGCTTACAATAGTATGATCAAGGTTATGATGGCATGTCACTCCAGAAATTATCTTTGTTATCGTTTACCTGCTCGGGACGAGCAGAACTAAGCTTGGGGATGCTGATACGTCTCCGACGTATCGATAATTTCTTATGTTCCATGCCACATTATTGATGATATCTACATGTTTTATGCATACTTTATGTCATATTTATGCATTTTCCGGCACTAACCTATTAACGAGATGCCGAAGAGCCAGTTGTTGTTTTCTGCTGTTTTTGGTTTCAGAAATCCTAGTAAGGAAATATTCTCGGAATTGGACGAAATCAACGCCTAGGGGCCTATTTTCACACAAAGCTTCCAGAAGACCGAAGGAGTCACGAAGTGGGGCCACGAGGTGGCCACACAGCAGGGCGGCGCGGCCCAAGCCTTGGCCGCGCCGACCTAGCGTGTGGGGCCCTCGTGTGGCCCCCGACCTATCTCCTCCGCCTACTTATAGCCTTCGTCACGAAACCCCCATCGAGAGCCACGAAACGGAAAACCTTCCGCAGACGCCGCGCCGCCAATCCCATCTCGGGGATTCAGGAGATCGCCTCCGGCACCCTGCCGGAGAGGGGAATCATCTCCCGGAGGACTCTTCACCGCCATGGTCGCCTCCGGAGTGATGAGTGAGTAGTTCACCCCTGGACTATGGGTCCATAGCAGTAGCTAGATGGTCGTCTTCTCCTAATTTTGCTTCATTGTTGATCTTGTGAGCTACCTAACATGATCAAGATCATCTATCTGTAATGCTATATGTTGTGTTTGTTGGGATCCGATGGATAAAGAATACTATGCTATGTTGATTATCAATCTATTACCTATGTGTTATTTATGATCTTGCATGCTCTCCGTTATTAGTAGAGTCTCTGGCCAAGTTTTTACTCTTAACTCCAAGAGGGAGTATTTATGCTCGATAGTGGGTTCATGCCTCCATTAAATCTGGGACAGTGACAGAAAGTTCTAAGGTTGTGGATCTGCTGTTGCCACTAGGGATAAAACATCGATGCTATGTCCGAGGATGTAGTTATTGATTACATTACGCACCATACTTAATGCAATTGTCTCGTTGTTTGCAACTTAATACCGGAAGGGGTTCGGATGATAACTCGAAGGTGGACTTTTTAGGCATAGATGCATGTTGATAGCGGTCTATGTACTTTGTCGTAATGCCCAATTAAATCTCACAATATTCATCATAACATGTATGTGCATGGTCATGCCATCTCTATTTGTCAATTGCCCAACTGTAATTTGTTCACCCAACATGCTTATTCTTATGGGAGAGACACCTCTAGTGAACTGTGGACCCCGGTCCATTCTTTTACATCGAATACAATCTACTGCAATACTTGTTCTACTGTTTTCTGCAAACAATCATCATCCACACTATACATCTAATCCTTTGTTACAGCAAGCCGGTGAGATTGACAACCTCACTGCTACGTTGGGCAAAGTACTTTGGTTGTGTGCAGTTCCACGTTGGCGCCGAATCCCTGGTGTTGCGCCGCACTACATCTCGCCGCCATCAACCTTCAACGTGCTTCTTGGCTCCTACTGGTTCGATAAACCTTGGTTTCTTTCTGAGGGAAAACTTGCCGCCGTACGCATCACACCTTCCTCTTGGGGTTCCCAACGGACGCGTGCTGTACGCGTATCAAGATTTTCTGGCGCCGTTGCCGGGGAGATCAAGACACGCTGCAAGGGGAGTCTCCATCTCCAATCTCTTTACTTTGTTTTTGTCTTGCTTTATTTTATTTACTACTTTGTTTGCTGCATTATATCAAAATACAAAAAAATTAGTTGCTAGCTTTACTTTATTTGCTGTCTTGTTTGCACTCTATAACAAAAACACAAAAAAATTAGTTACTTGCATTTTACTTTTGTTACTGATACGTCTCCGACGTATCGATAATTTCTTATGTTCCATGCCACATTATTGATGTTATCTACATGTTTTATGCACACTTTATGTCATATTCGTGCATTTTCTGGAACTAACCTATTAACAAGATGCCGAAGTGCCAGTGCTGTTTTTGGTTTCAGAAATCCTAGTAACGAAATATTCTCGGAATCGGACGAAATCAACGCCAAAGATCTTAGAATCCCCGGAAGCATCCAGAACACACGAGAGGGACCAGAGGGGGGCACAGGCCCACCAAACCACATGGCGCGGCCTAGGGGGCCGCCCCCCTATGGTTTGGCCAGCCCTTCGACCCCCTGGCGCCGCCTCTTCGCCTATATAAAGCCCCTGGATCAGAAAACCCTGACGTTCGACGAAAACCACGAAAACCTTCCAGAGCCGCCGCCATCGCGAAGCCAAGATCTGGGGGACAGGAGTCTCTGTTCCGCACCCGCCGAGCGGGAAGTGCCCCGAAGGCTTCTCCATCGACACCGCTGCCATCTCCACCGCCATCTTCATCACCGCTGCTACTCCCATGAGGAGGGAGTAGTTCTCCATCGAGGCTCGGGGCTGTACCGGTAGCTATGTGGTTAACCTCTCTCCATGTACTTCAATACAATGATCTCATGAGCTGCTTTACATGATTGAGATTCATATGAGTTTTGTATCACAATTCATCTATGTGCTACTCTAGTGATGTTATTAAAGTAGTTCTATTCCTCCTGCACGTGTGTAAAGGTGACTAGTGTGTGCACCGTGTGGTTCTTGTCGTAGGCTATGATCATGATCTCTTGTAGATTGTGAAGTTAACTATTACTATGATGGTATTGATGTGATCTATTTGGTTATGTTGATCTATCTTACACTATAAGGTTACTTAAATATGAACAAATTGTGGAGCTTGTTAACTCCGGCATTGAGGGTTCGTGTAATCCTACGCAATGCGTTCATCATCCAACAAGAGTGTAGAGTATGCATTTATCTATTCTGTTATGTGATCAATGTTGAGAGTGTCCACTAGTGAAAGTATGATCCCTAGGCCTTGTTCCTAAATACTGCTATCGCTGCTTGTTTACTGTTTTACTGCGTTACTACTGCTGCAATACTACCACCATCAACTACACGCCAGCAAGCTATTTTCTGGCACCGTTGCTACTGCTCATACTTATTCATACCACCTGTATTTCACTATCTCTTCGCCGAACTAGTGCACCTATTAGGTGTGTTGGGGACACAAGAGACTTCTTGCTTTGTGGTTGCAGGGTTGCATGAGAGGGATATCTTTGACCTCTTCCTCCCCGAGTTCGATAAACCTTGGGTAATCCACTTAAGGGAAAACTTGCCGCTGTTCTACAAACCTCTGCTCTTGGAGGCCCAACACTGTCTACAGGAAAGGAGGGGGAACGTAGACATCAAGCACTTTTCTGGCGCCGTTGCCGGGGAGGAAAGGTAAAAAGGCACTCATACTTCAGGTAAAGTACTTTTCTAGCGCCATTGTGTTTGTGCTCGAAGCTATTTCCTTTAGATCCTGCAATTGCAACTTTTTGTTTCTTGTTTACACTAGTTTGGCATAATGGAAAACATCTGTGAGCTTTTTATTCTATTTCCTGAGTCAAGACATGAATGGTTTAATGCGAAAATTAAAAAACCTATGGAATCTTATTTGCATGCTAGTAGCAATGATATTAGTATGAACGCTTTGAACACCATTGTTGATAATGATATAGAAAGTTCTAAGCTTGGGGAAGCTGGTTTTGATGAGCATGATCTTTTTAGTCCCCCAAGCATTGAGGAGAAAATTTACTTTGATGATACTTTACCTCCTATTTATGATGATTATAATGATAGAAGTCTTTTGTTGCCACCTGTTATGGAGGATGAATTTGATTATGATTACAATATACCTCCTATATTTGATGATGAGAATAATAATGATAGCTACTTTGTTGAATTTGCTCCTACTACAATTAATAAGAATAACTATGCTTATGTTGGGAGTAGTACTAATTTTATGCATGAGACTCATGATAAGAATGCTTTGTGTGATAGTTATATTGTTGAGTTTGCTCATGATGCTACTGAAAGTTATTATGAGAGAGGAAAATATGGTTGTAGAAATTTTCATGTTACTAAAATACCTCTCTATGTGCTGAAATTTTTCAAGCTATACTTGTTTTATCTTCCTATGCTTGTTACTTTGCTCTTCATGAACTTGCTTATTTACAAGATTCCTATGCATAGGAAGCATGTTAGACTTAAATGTGTTTTGAATTTGCCTCTGGATGCTCTCTTGCTTCAAATACTATTTCTTGCGAGTGCATCATTAAAACTGCTGAGCCCATCTTAATGGCTATAAAGAAAGAACTTCTTGGGAGATAACCCATGTGTTATTTTGCTACAGTACTTTGTTTTATATTTGTGTCTTGGAAGTTGTTTACTACTGTAGCAACCTCTCCTTATCTTAGTTTAGTGTTTTGTTGTGCCAAGTAAAGCCGTTGATAGAAAAGTAAGTACTAGATTTGGATTACTGCGCAGTTCCAGATTTCTTTGCTGTCACGAATCTGGGTCTACCTCCCTGTAGGTAGCTCAGAAAATTAAGCCAATTTACGTGCATGATCCTCAGATATGTACGCAACTTTCATTCAATTTGAGCATTTTCATTTGAGCAAGTCTGGTGGCTTAATAAAATTCGTCAATACAAACTGTTCTGTTTTGACAGATTCTGCCTTTTATTTCGCATTGCCTCTTTTGCTATGTTGGATGAATTTCTTTGATCCACTAATGTCCAGTAGCTTTATGCAATGTCCAGAAGTGTTAAGAATGATTGTGTCACCTCTGAATATGATAATTTTTATTGTCACTAACCCTCTAATGAGTTGTTCTAAGTCTGGTGTGGAGGAAGTTTTCAAGGATCAAGAGAGGAGGATGATATACTATGATCAAGAAGAGTGAAAGCTCTAAGCTTGGGGATGCCCCGGTGGTTCACCCCTGCATATTCTAAGAAGACTCAAGCGTCTAAGCTTGGGGATGCCCAAGGCATCCCCTTCTTCATCGACAACATTATCAGGTTCCTCCCCTGAAACTATATTTTTATTCCATCACATCTTATGTGCTTTACTTGGAGCGTCTGTTTGCTTTTGTTTTTGTTTGTGTTTGAATAAATTGGATTACATCATGATTGTGTGTGAGAGAGACACGCTCCGCTGGTTCATATGAACACATGTGTTCTTAGCTTTTAATTTTCATGGCGAAGGTTGAAACTGCTTCGTTAATTGTTATATGGTTGGAAACGGAAAATGCTACATGTAGTAATTGCTATAAATGTCTTGGGTAATGTGATACTTGGCAATTGTTGTGCTCATGTTTAAGCTTTTGCATCATATACTTTGCACCTATTAATGAAGAAATACATAGAGCATGCTAAAATTTGGTTTGCATATTTGGCCTCTCTAAGGTCTAGATAATTTCTAGTATTGAGTTTGAACAACAAGGAAGACGGTGTAGAGTCTTATAATGTTTACAATATGTCTTTTATGTGAGTTTTGCTGCACCGGTTCATCCTTGTGTTTGTTTCAAATAGCCTTGCTAGCCTAAACCTTGTATTGAGAGGGATTACTTCTCATGCATCCAAAATCCTTGAGCCAACCACTATGCCATTTGTGTCCACCATACCTACCTACTACATGGTATTTCTCCGCCATTCCAAAGTAAATTGCTTGAGTGCTACCTTTAAAATTTCATCATTCACCTTTACAATATATAGCTCATGGGACAAATAGCTTAAAAACTATTGTGGTATTGAATATGTACTTATGCACTTTATCTCTTATTAAGTTGCTTGTTGTGCGATAACCATGTTCACTGGGGACGCCATCAACTACTCTTTGTTGAATTTCATGTGAGTTGCTATGCATGTTCGTCTTGTCTGAAGTAAGAGAGATCTACCACCTTATGGTTAAGCATGCATATTGTTAGAGAAGAACATTGGGCCGCTAACTAAAGCCATGATCCATGGTGGAAGTTTCAGTTTTGGACAATATCCTCAATCTCATATGAGAAAATTATTAATTGTTGTTACATGCTTATGCATAAAAGAGGAGTCCATTATCTGTTTTCTATGTTGTCCCGGTATGGATGTCTAAGTTGAGAATAATCAATAGCGAGAAATCCAATGCGAGCTTTCTCCTTAGACCTTTGTACAGGCGGCATAGAGGTACCCCTTTGTGACACTTGGTTAAAACATGTGCATTGCGATGATCCGGTAGTCCAAGCTAATTAGGACAAGGTGCGGGCACTATTAGTATACTATGCATGAGGCTTGCAACTTGTAAGATATAATTTACATGATACATATGCTTTATTACTACCGTTGACAAAATTGTTTCATGTTTGCAAAATCAAAGCTCTAGCACAAATATAGCAATCGATGCTTTTCCTCTTTGGAGGACCATTCTTTTACTTTCAATGTTGAGTCAGTTCACCTATTTCTCTTCATCTCAAGAAGCAAACACTTGTGTGAACTGTGCATTGATTCTTACATACTTGCTTATTGCATTTGTTATATTGCTTTGCATTGACAACTATCCATGAGATATACATGTTATGAGTTGAAAGCAACCGCTGAAACTTAATCTTCTTTTGTGTTGCTTCAATGCTTTTACTTTGAATTATTGCTTTATGAGTTAACTCTTATGCAAGACTTATTGATGCTTGTCTTGAAGTGCTATTCATGAAAAGTCTTTGCTTTATGATTCACTTGTTTACTCATGTCATATACATTGTTTTGATCGCTGCATTCACTACATATGCTTTACAAATAGTATGATCAAGGTTATGATGGCATGTCACCTCAGAAATTATCTTTTATCGTTTTACCTGCTCGGGACGAGCAGAACTAAGCTTGGGGATGCTGATACGTCTCCGACGTATCGATAATTTCTTATGTTCCATGCCACATTATTGATGTTATCTACATGTTTTATGCACACTTTATGTCATATTCGTGCATTTTCTGGAACTAACCTATTAACAAGATGCCGAAGTGCCAGCTTCCTGTTTTCTGCTGTTTTTGGTTTCAGAAATCCTAGTAACGAAATATTCTCGAATCGGACGAAATCAACGCCAAAGATCTTAGAATCCCCGGAAGCATCCGAACACACGAGAGGGACCAGAGGGGGGCACAGGCCCACCAAACCACATGGTGGCGCGCCTAGGGGGGCCCGCGCCCCCTATGGTTTGGCCAGCCCTTCGACCCCCGGCGCCGCCTCTTCGCCTATATAAAGCCCCTGGATCGAAAACCCGATGCGTTCGACGAAACCACAGAAACCTTCCAGAGCCGCCGCCATCGCGACGCCAAGATCTGGGGGACAGGAGTCTCTGTTCCGGCACCCTGCCGGAGCGGGGAAGTGCCCCCGAAGGCTTCTCCATCGACACCGCTGCCATCTCCACCGCCATCTTCATCACCGCTGCTACTCCCATGAGGAGGGAGTAGTTCTCCATCGAGGCTCGGGGCTGTACCGGTAGCTATGTGGTTAACCTCTCTCCATGTACTTCAATACAATGATCTCATGAGCTGCTTTACATGATTGAGATTCATATGAGTTTTGTATCACAATTCATCTATGTGCTACTCTAGTGATGTTATTAAAGTAGTTCTATTCCTCCTGCACGTGTGTAAAGGTGACTAGTGTGTGCACCGTGTGGTTCTTGTCGTAGGCTATGATCATGATCTCTTGTAGATTGTGAAGTTAACTATTACTATGATGGTATTGATGTGATCTATTTGGTTATGTTGATCTATCTTACACTATAAGGTTACTTAAATATGAACAAATTGTGGAGCTTGTTAACTCCGGCATTGAGGGTTCGTGTAATCCTACGCAATGCGTTCATCATCCAACAAGAGTGTAGAGTATGCATTTATCTATTCTGTTATGTGATCAATGTTGAGAGTGTCCACTAGTGAAAGTATGATCCCTAGGCCTTGTTCCTAAATATTGCTATCGCTGCTTGTTTACTGTTTTACTGCGTTACTACTGCTGCAATACTACCACCATCAACTACACGCCAAGCAAGCTATTTTCGCACCGTTGCTACTGCTCATACTTATTCATACCACCTGTATTTCACTATCTCTTCGCCGAACTAGTGCACCTATTAGGTGTGTTGGGGACACAAGAGACTTCTTGCTTTGTGTTTGCAGGGTTGCATGAGAGGGATATCTTTGACCTCTTCCTCCCTGAGTTCGATAAACCTTGGGTAATCCACTTAAGGGAAAACTTGCTGCTGTTCTACAAACCTCTGCTCTTGGAGGCCCAACACTGTCTACAGGAAAGGAGGGGGAACGTAGACATCAGTTACCATGTCTAGTTCTGCACCTGTTACTTCTTCACCTGAGGAATTAGTCTTCACTTTTAAACAAGGGGATGAGGAGAGTTTTAAAGATGCTTGGTCCAGAATTTTTGATTCTTATCGTAAAGCTGAACCTCAAATGACTCTAAGTTTGCTCCTTAGTAACTTTTATTTTGGTCTTATGATTCGCTATAGATATGCCTTGGATGCTGTAGTGGGAGGAGATTTCCTTCATTGCAATGGGGATCAAGCTTTTAATGCCATAAAGAAGTTGGTTGCATCACATGATTCAGCTAATAACTTTGATTCAGCCCTTATTAGCATTTATAATATATTAAACACTCTTGAGACAAGTGCATCTCGCTTGAACGAAAATTATAGATATGTTCGTAACCGTCTTGATCAAGTTTTAGTGAACTCTGAACCTTCATTATGGGATCCTACTATTAAAGTTGTTATCGGTGATCAAACTCTTCATGCCAATTGTGATATTATGTCTGAATTTTGCCTTATGCCTAAGAGTATTCATGAATCTTTGGCACTTTGGGGATTCGTTGAAGGGGGAGAAGGAATAACTCTTATTGATAACTCTGTTATAATTCCTAAGGGAATAGCTGCAGGTGTGCATACAACCATTCTTGGAAGAACAATATCCATTGATTATCTTGTTATTGAATGTGTAGGAACAGGACAAATCACACTCGGAAGATCCCTGCTGAAACTATTGGGAGCAGTCATAGATGTGGGAGAAGGCACCCTAAAATTCACCTCTACACCGGGGGGTAGACATGTATTCCCTAAATCAAAGAGTAAGAAAAATAACAAGAAGGGTAAGTGTAAAGCCCAAGGTAATGTTAATGCATCATCTCTTGATAATACTTGATACACACTTTCTACGCCTAGCTGAAAGGCGTTAAAGAAAAGCGCTTATGGGAGACAACCCATGATTTTATTACAATACTTTTATTTTATATTTGAGTCTTGGAAGTTGTTACTACTGTAGCAGCCTCTCCTTATCTTAGTTTTGTTGCATTGTTGTGCCAAGTAAAGTCTTTGATAGTAAGGTTCATACTAGATTTCGATTACTGCGCAGAAACAGATTTCTTTGCTGTCACGAATCTGGGCCTAATTTTCTGTAGGTAACTCAGAAAATTATGCCAATTTACGTGAGTGATCCTCAGATATGTACGCAACTTTAATTCAATTTGAGAATTTTCATTTGAGCAAGTCTGGTGCCTCTTAGAAATTCGTCTTTACGAACTGTTCTGTTTTGACAGATTCTGCCTTTTATTTCGCATTGCCTGTTTTGCTATGCTTGATGGATTTTTCTATTCCATTGACTTTCAGTAGCTTTTTGCAATGTCCAGAAGTGTTAAGAATGATTATGTCACCTCTGAACATGTAAATTTTAATTGTGCACTAACCCTCTAATGAGTTGTTTTGAGTTTGGTGTGGAGGAAGTTTTCAAGGATCAAGAGAGGAAGATGATACAATATGATCAAGGAGAGTGAAGGCTCTAAGCTTGGGGATGCCCCGGTGGTTCACCCCTGCATATTTCAAGAAGACTCAAGCGTCTAAGCTTGGGGATGCCCAAGGCATCCCCTTCTTCATCGACAACATTATCAGGTTCCTCTAGTGAAACTATATTTTTATTCCATCACATCTTATGCACTTTGCTTGGAGCGTCGGTTTGTTTTTGTTTTTGTTTTGTTTGAATAAAATGGATCCTAGCATTCATTGTGTGGGAGAGAGACACGCTCCGCTGTTGCATATGGACAAATATGTCCTTAGGCTTTACTCATAGTATTCATGGCGAAGGTTGAATCTTCTTCGTTAATTTGTTATATGGTTGGAATCGGAAAATGATACATGTAGTAATTGCTAAAATGTCTTGGATATTGTGATACTTGGCAATTGTTGTGCTCATGTTTAAGCTCTTGCATCATATACTTTGCACCTATTAATGAAGAAATACATAGAGCTTGCTAAAATTTGGTTTGCATAATTGGTCTCTCTAAGGTCTAGATAATTTCTAGTAAAGAGTTTGAACAACAAGGAAGACGGTGTAGAGTCTTATAATGTTTACAATATGTCTTTTATGTGAGGTTTGCTGCACCGGTTCATCCGTGTGTTTGTTTCAAATAACCTTGCTAGCCTAAACCTTGTATCGAGAGGGAATACTTCCCATGCATCCAAATCCTTGAGCCAACCACCATGCCATTTGTGTCCACCATACCTACCTACTACATGGTATTTCTCCACCATTCCAAAGTAAATTGCTTGAGTGCTACCTTTAAAATTTCTATTCTTCATCTTTACAATATATAGCTCATGGGACAAATAGCCTAAAAACTATTGTGGTATTGAATATGTACTTATGCATTTTATTTCTTATAAGTTGCTTGTTGAGCGATAACCATGTTCCCGGGGACGCCATCAACTACTCTTTGTTGAATATCATGTGAGTTGCTATGCATGTCCGTCTTGTCTGAAGTAAGGGCGATTTACCATGAGTTGAATGGTTTGAGCATGCATACTGTTAGAGAAGAACATTGGGCCGCTAACTAAAGCCATGATCCATGGTGGAAGTTTCAGTTTTGGACAAATATCCTCAATCTCATATGAGAAAATTAATTGTTGTTGAATGCTTAAGCATTAAAGAGGAGTCCATTATCTGTTGTCTATGTTGTCCCGGTATGGATGTCTAAGTTGAGAATAATCAATAGCGAGAAATCGATGCGAGCTTTCTCCTTAGACCTTTGTACAGGCGGCATAGAGGTACCCCTTTGTGACACTTGGTTAAAACATATGTATTACGATGATAATCCAGGTAATCCGAGCTAATTAGGACAAGGTGCGGGCACTATTAGTATACTATGCATGAGGCTTGTAACTTGTAGGATATAATTTACATGATACATATGCTTTATTACTACCGTTGACAAAATTGTTTCTTGTTTTCAAAACCAAAGCTCTAGCACAAATATAGCAATCAATGCTTCCCTCTGCGAAGGGCCCTTTCTTTTACTTTTATGTTGAGTCAGTTCACCTATTTCTCTCCACCTCAAGAAGCAAACACTTGTGTGAACTGCATTGATTCCTACATACTTGCATATTGCACTTGTTATATTACTTTGCATTGACAACTATCCATGAGATATACATGTTACAAGTTGAAAGCAACCGCTGAAACTTAATCTTACTTTGTGTTGCTTCAATACCTTTACTTTGAATTATTGCTTTATGACTTAACTCTTATGCAAGACTTATTGATGTTTGTCTTGAAAGTACTATTCATGAAAAGTCTTTGTTTTATGATTCAGTTGTTTACTCATGTCATTTACCATTGTTTTGATCGCTGCATTCATTACATATGCTTACAATAGTATGATCAAGGTTATGATGGCATGTCACTCCAGAAATTATCTTTGTTATCGTTTACCGCTCGGGACGAGCAGAACTAAGCTTGGGGATACGTCTCCGACGTATCGATAATTTCTTATGTTCCATGCCACATTATTGATGATATCTACATGTTTTATGCATACTTTATGTCATATTTATGCATTTTCCGACACTAACCTATTAACGAGATGCCAAAGAGCCAGTTGTTGTTTTCTGCTTTTTGGTTTCAGAAATCCTAGTGAGGAAATATTCTCGGAATTGGACGAAATCAACGCCCAGAGGCCTATTTTCACACAAAGCTTCCAGAAGACCGAAGGAGTCACGAAGTGGGGCCACGAGGTGGCCACACAGCAGGGCGGCGCGGCCAAGCCTTGGCCGCGCCAACCTAGCGTGTGGGGCCCTCGTGTGGCCCCCTGACCTATCTCCTCCGCCTACTTATAGCCTTCGTCGCGAAACCCCCAGTACAGAGAGCCACGATACGGAAAACCTTCCAGAGACGCCGCCACCGCCAATGCCATCTCGGGGATTCAGGGAGATCGCCTCCGGCACCCTGCCGGAGAGGGGAATCATCTCCGGAGGACTCTTCACCGCCATGGTCGCCTCCGGAGTGATGAGTGAGTAGTTTACCCCTGGACTATGGGTCCATAGCAGTAGCTAGATGGTCGTCTTCTCCTAATTTTGCTTCATTGTCGGATCTTGTGAGCTACCTAACATGATCAAGATCATCTATCTGTAATGCTATATGTTGTGTTTGTTGGGATCCGATGGATAAAGAATACTATGCTATGTTGATTATCAATCTATTACCTATGTGTTGTTTATGATCTTGCATGCTCTCCGTTATTAGTAGAGGCTCTGGCCAAGATTTTACTCTTAACTCCAAGAGGGAGTATTTATGCTCGATAGTGGGTTCATGCCTCCATTAAATCTGGGACAGTGACAGAAAGTTCTAAGGTTGTGGATGTGCTGTTGCCACTAGGGATAAAACATCGATGCTATGTCCGATGATGTAGTTATTGATTACATTACGCACCATACTTAATGCAATTGTCTGTTGTTTGCAACTTAATACTGGAAGGGGTTCGGATGATAACCTGAAGGTGGACTTTTTAGGCATAGATGCATGCTGGATAGCGGTCTATGTACTTTGTCGTAATGCCCAATTAAATCTCACAATATTCATCATAACATGTATGTGCATGGTCATGCCTTCTATTTTTCAATTGCCCAACTGTAATTTGTTCACCCAACATGCTTATTCTTATGGGAGAGACACCTCTAGTGAACTGTGTACCCCGGTCCATTCTTTTACATCGAATTCAATCTACTGCAATACTTGTTCTACTGTTTTCTGCAAACAATCATCATCCACACTATACATCTAATCCTTTGTTACAGCAAGCCGGTGAGATTGACAACCTCACTATTTCGTTGGGGCAAAGTACTTTGGTTGTGTTGTGCAGGTTCCACGTTGGCGCCGGAATCCCTGGTGTTGCGCCACTACATCTCGCCGCCATCAACCTTCAACGTGCTTCTTGGCTCCCTGGGTTCGATACCTTGGTTTCTTATTGAGGGAAAACTTGCCGCTGTACGCATCACACCTTCCTCTTGGGATTCCCAACGGACGCGTGCTGTACGCGTATCAATGCTCAGGTATAGTTGCAAGCTTATATACTGGATTACTTTGATATGTGATTTAATATAGTAATATATGTATGATTTGATGTTTAAATATAACTTTATACAAAATGTGACTCAAGATTCATAGTCATCTAGCGAACTGAAACAACTCCGGAAGCGGAGCGATGTGTCTGACCGCGCGGCGCCCATGGCAAACCAGCGACGCGCGCGACTCTCCACGTGGAGCAGGGAGCTCTCCGCCTCCACCCCGCCGCGTTGCCCACCGCAACTCTGCGCGCCGGATCAGGGGAGATCGAGGTGCAGAAGCTCGCGAGCTCCTCTCGGTGTTGCCTGCCATCGTCAGCGGAGACGAGGGTGTCTCTGACAGCGATGGAGGTGCGTCCGCATCGGCGGGGCCAGGGGTAGCCTCGCTCGGAAACTTTCTTGGGCCCGAGCTGCAGCTCCTCGCCGGAACATCGCCTGAGGCTATCCCGGAGTCAGATGAGAGGGCCCCTTCCCATATCCAGGCGCCACCACCGACGCCATTGTTCGTGTTCGCCTCTGAGGACTTCCCCTCGCTTTCCTCGGGTGGAAGCGGGCGGAACCTCGCCTCTGATTCTGCGCCGCCAGCCTCGTTTCTGCTAGTCGGAGAGGTCCCAATCTGGGTTGCGGCGACCGGAGTGCCGCCGCTGCCCGAACTGGGGCAGGGCCGAGGCTAGGGTTTCCGTCCCCTTCCACGGGTGCGACGATGGGCCTGGGCTCCGTGGGGCCAATTGGGCCATCTAGCGAAACTGGGCCGCCAGGCCGTGGGCCACCACTTATCTCCGCGGGGGAACGGTTGGATTCGCGCCAGGTGTCCCAGGGGCAAAAAGAAACGGTTCAGATCGACGCTCGGGGATTAGGGCACCCTCTTTCCGCTTTTGCCCCTGCGCCGCTGGTACAAAAGTGGCTCTGGCTGAGGGTTGGAACAATAGATCCATCATTAGGGTTCCGAGCCACCGAACATGACATCTCCTGCTACCATCGCCGTGCCAAGATTCTCCGTCCCCGCATCGACCCAGCTTTCGGCATCCTCTCCCTCGAGCTGATGGACCGCAACTAGCGTGGCAGCAACTCGGGGAAGCGGCACTACGAGGAGATCTCGGGCGGAGGTGCGCGCCGCCGGGATCAAGATCTTCGCCAATGTCTGGATCGAGAACAGGAGGAGCACCGTAGGCAACAACGCATGTGGGATGACAACTCCCAGCGGCCCATGGAAGAAGAAAGGTACGCCCGTGACCAGCAGCTCCCACCGCCCCCTCCTTTGAATCTGCGGGGCGGCAATTCAGGCAAGGGGCTAGCCCTCATCACAATCGGCCGCCAAGAAATCCGCAAGGGTCGGATCTGTCCGGGCCCCAGGCCGGGCTATCGGAATCTATTGCGGGTGAATCATCGGGGGGCGATGTCACTCGTATCATCTGCTACAAATGTGGACAGCTAGGGCATATGTAAGTGGAATGCACTGCCAATCCCTTCCATGTCAACTGCAAGAAGGAAGGCCACTTATCCACCATGTGTTCTATTTTCTCCAAGCTCCAAGAACCTTCCTGGGCAGGTTTTGGTGGAGACCTCGGCGATCGTTTGCATCGAGGCTGGGGAGCTTACGGTAGAGCAGGTTGAAGCAGAGTTCAAGGATCTAGTAGAAGAAGAGTGGGACTGGCAAGTGCAAAAGGTCTCAGAGACGGACTTTTCTCTTGTCTTCCCCTCCAAAGAAAGTCTGGCGATGGCAATCCGCGGGGGCGGCATCAAGCTTCCATCGAGTCAGTGCCATGCTCTAGTCATGTCCAACACAGCCGACCCGGCTGCAGTGGAGCAGTTAGTGGAGACCAAAGTCAAGCTCTTCGGAGTCCCACCTCCCTTCCGCTACAGAGATCGACTCCTGGTGGGGGCTAGGGAGCTGGGCAGTCCCCTTGTGGTGGATGAAACTTCGCTGTCTAATGTGGACGGACCTATCCGTATGACGGTGGGCTACTGGGCCCCAGTCCAACTCCCAGAATCCATCATGTTGTTCGTCAACTTGCAAGGGTTCAGAGTTCGGGTGTTCAGGGAGGGCGTAGCGACGGTTACTGGGCCTCTGTCGCCACCACCTCCTCACAAGACAGCTGACGACAAAGAAGAGGAAGACGTAGCGGACTCGGATGGTGATCGCTGGGATGGTCTCCGTGGTCGCCACGCCAGGAAGGAGCCGCAGAGCAAAGCACCAAAGAACCATGGAAAACAAATCGGGACCAATCGAAAATCGGTTCCTCTTGCCCCCCCCAACCTCTCCGTGCACGGACAAGGAACTGACACTGTCCGCGCTGCCAAAGATAGTGTTCTCTCAGTACGGCTCGAATCTCACTAAGGATGGTGACATCTTCCCCATGGTTGCACAGATAGTTGCCTCGGCCTCAGTGCCTTGCTCTAACATAGAGGATGAGTCTACTCATGACAACGAGCCCCCGATTTCCCTGTCTATCCTGAGCTTTGCACACCAAGGGTGGAGCAACCTCAGGTCAAAACTATGTGACTCCGTGCAAGGCAAAGGCCCTCTCTGAGGAGGAGAAGAAGGAGATTGGTTGGCAAAGTCTGTCCCCTGCAGCAAGGGAGAAGGAGAATTTGAGGGCGAAAGAAAGGAGTAGCAAGAGCAATAACGATCGCCCATCCAAAGTCTGCAACCCGGACTTGGCGGCGGTAGCTACGCATCTTGAGTTCTCGGATGACAATGTTGCGGCCTCGAAGATGGTGGGTGAACAACTCCAAGGAGGACAAGTGATCCCGGAGCTGGCGGTGACGGTGGCAAGAGCGCCCAAGAGCCGTGCATCGCCGGTGGAGGCTTCCCGCAAGAGCGCCCGTGGCCTAGGGCTCACTGAAGGACCAGTGCTGGAGCGCGCGATGCTTGCGGCAGCGGACAAGGAACCAACTGTGGACGCCCCTCGCAAAGGCACAAGACAAAGCAAACCTGCTGAAAATGACAAGGCAACTAAGACTTATACACGCCGGAATGGTGGCAAATGAGCAATAATGAGCCCTGATGATGCATGCGGTTTCATCCTCAAGACGGTGGTCTTCTCTTCGAGCTTGTGTGGGTCGTTCTTGTTTCATTTTGTTATTATGTTGCATGTTCTATTGGCTAAGTTGTATGCCTCATCAGTGTAATCTTACTATGTTCCCAACCTTAAGGGCTTTATTAATTTAAAGTTGGGCGGTAGATGCTTGGCTTTATTTTTTTTTTTTTTGCGAAAATTCCACCGATCTATTAATAATCATCAACAGTAGTACAAAGATGCCTAAAAGTAATAAAAATTACAAAAAGGTCATTGGACCACCTAGCGACGACTACAGACACTAGCACGAGCCGAAGGCGCGCCGCTGTCCTCGCCCCTCCATCACCGGAGCCAGGCAAAGCTTGTCGTAGTAGAGCTTGTTGTAGTAGACAGACGGGAAGTCGTCGTGCTAAGGCCCCAAAGGACCAGCGCACCAGAGCAGCAACCATCACCAATGATGACAACCGTAGATCGGAAGAGACTGACCTGAAACCACACAATCGAACACGAGAGACGACCGGATCTCGGGAGATCCGCCGGACACACAACTCCACACGCCCTCCGCCGACGCTAGATGCACCACCGGAGCGAGGATAGGACGGGGAGGACCTTATTCTGACTTCAGGAAGTAGCCGCCGCCTCACCATCCCGAAGAAGACACCGAGAACAAACTAAACGAAGAACTGAAACCTTCCCGCCGGCGAGAGGCTGCGGTCCGCCACACCTCCAAGGCCCCAAGGCCACCGGAGGCGGAGCGGACCGGCAGCGTCGCCGACGAGAGGGACGAAACCCTAGATGAGTTTTAAGCCGCCGAGAGGGGCAAAACAATGACAAGATTTATTAATTTAAAGTTGGGCGGTAGATGCTTTTTATCTAAAGAAATATGTACGATTTTTTCTGTATACTATTTCTTAGAGCAAAAAATATTGTACAAGAAAAAAAATCATTTCTGGGTAAAACTTCTAGCAACAAAAATAATATGTTAGAGAAAAAAAAATTGTATAAACATTTTATACAACAAAAAATATCGCACAGCAAAAAATCGGGCATCAATAGTTGAGCGAAAATGCTGGACTTACGGGATGCTGGTTACGGATTAGCCTTACGGACAGACGTGTAAGTTGTTGAATGGTGCAAATTTACCCACCTCCCGTGATTTCAGGCAACCAATTGATCCGTGACTCTCCACGTCAGTCCGTACCTGAGAATTCTGTGAAACCATCCCGTAGATAGTTGAGTTAATCAATTTTGACGCGGACAGCACGCCGCGAAGCACTCACGTACTCTCGGCCGTAGTATATGGCTTGCTGTGGCAGATGGAGCTAGTGGAATTCCGTTTGAGGTCTCCAATGTCCATACGCGCTCCCATCGTTTTAAACACAAACACACACGCGGCTGCTTCCCACAGTCAAGTCTCTCTCCTACATCATCTTCAACGGCGGCGCGTTCTCTTTAACCTGGTCTCAAGCCACGCACATCCATCGCTACAAATGCCCTACGCACAACCACACAGCTCCTCAAAATCGTAACAGCACAGAATATAGGAAGGCACGCACGCGGGGAGGTTACGACGATGGCGCCATTTTCACGATTTCTCTTGGCGGTGGCGCTCCTCCCCGTCGTCGACGTCGCTGCCGGTGTTGCGCCCCGCGGCACGCGCTACTCCGGCATCTTCAGCTTCGGCGACTCCCTCACCGACACCGGGAACTCGCTGCGTCTAGCGGCCACCGGTTCGGGGCCATCCAGCCGGCCGCCATACGGCGAGACCTTCTTCCGCCACCCCACCGGTCGGGCGTCCGACGGCCGGCTCGTCATCGACTTCATCGGTGACCACTCGATCACCTCCAAATTAACCGGGATGTTATATTCTATACATGTATGTATAAATGATGATATGCTTTGTGTAGTTGAGGCGCTGGGGCTACCGAACCCAAGGCCGTATCTCGCCGGCAAGAGTGCAGGCGATTTCCGGCGCGGCGTGAACTTTGCGGTGGGTGGATCAACGGCGCTTGGCCCAGATTTCTTCGACAGCAGAGGGCTTAAGCCGTTCGTGCCTGTTTCTTTCACAAACCAAACCAGCTGGTTCAAGGACGTTTTACAGCTTCTTGGCTCGGTTCACGGTACTCCCTCCCCCCGTCTCATGAAAGTGGTGTGTAATTTATCTAAATTCAATTTCTACTCTAGTCCATATTTAGTTTTGCTTTTGTCAATATCAGTTTATTTATTTATCCACACGTGCGTTACTAACTAGTATATATGGTGGTATGCATGCACGTAGCTCTAATAGTAATCTTTTATCTTTTCCCCATCATCTTGTAATAATAGAGCAGAGAAGGATGATGGCGAGGTCGCTGTTCCTGGTCGGAGAGATTGGAGTCAATGACTACCTGGTGGCCTTGGGGAACAACACCGTCGGGGCCGGGGATGTGCGGACCTTCGTGCCGCACATCGTGGCCGCCGTCCGCTCAGTCCTGACCGTAAGCTAGCTAGCTAGTTCACCAGTGCAACGGTCATTGATAAAAAACTGTGGGGAGGGAGCCGCGTGAAGATGTATGATATGAACCATGTACGTATGCAGGAGGTGATCGCCGCCGGCGCGAGAACGATCCTAGTTCCGGGCATGATACCGCTCGGCTGCGAGCCGCAGCTGCTGGCTCTCTACAGGAGCAGCGACTACGACCCGGAGACCGGATGCATCTCGGAGCTCAACCATCTCGCCGAGCTGCACAACCGCGCGCTGAACGGCATGCTCCGTCAGCTCCGGCGAGCTCACCCGGGCGTGGCCATCCTCTATGCAGACCTCTACACCGCCGTCGCCGACTTCATCGTTTCGCCGCGAAAATACGGTATCGATCAACTAGGCAGCCTCCTGCTCGAATTCGACAGGTTAACAATTAATCAATCAGCTAATGATCGAGGCTTTTTCTTTCTTGAAACGATCGCATGCAGGGTTTAGGGATAAGCCGCTGGCGGCGTGCTGCGGCGGCGGGAAGGGCGCCTACAACTTCAACATGACGGCGTTCTGCGGCGCGGCGGGGACGGCGGCGTGCGCCGACCCGTCGGAGTTTGTGTCCTGGGATGGGGTGCACTTCACGGAGGCCGCCAATAGGCACATCGCCTGCGCCACGCTCAAGATCAACTCGCCCACCCTGCTAAACCCGTGGACGGCGGAGGCAATGCAAAGGGTTGGGTGCGCCGCGTGAAAGGCGACATCGACAAGGGTTCCTTTTTGGCTTTGCCTTTCACTATCTGGAAGTCGGCTGGCTCGACGAAAAATTAAGTAGTGGAGCACGTGTCCCTCCCTCATTGTCACCGCACGAACCCTTTTTTGACTAGACAGGCTGCTACCATATTGCCGTCCCCGTGTGGGTTAGCTGCAAAACAAAACGTGTTCCCAAACGATCCACACCGTGATTGGTTGAAAAAATTATAAGAACAAAGGAACTTTAGCTACAGATCGTGCTTTATATATGATACGTATTATTTGTATGCTTTGCCCTCCATTGATTAGAAGATCTAGCTTTAATGAGGCTTGATACCAATAATGACAATCGTTTCAATATGTTAAGGATACATGTCCACAATTCATTTAGACTATTTAATAGCCTATTTTTTATACTGATATAAACGCGCGCGATAAGCAAATAACGAATAACAAGAAAGAAAACGCAGCGGAGACATAAGATTTTAACGTGGAAAATTTCTCCAACACAGAGGGGAAAAACCATGATCGTCAGCCAACAAAATTTTACTATATTGGGGAGTGTTTACAAATATCGTGGGTTATCTTATAATCTGATAAACTCTAGACGATGGCTTACAAGAGGTATATATAGACGGTGGCATCTATCTGTAACCGGCGACGGGACTCGCTCCGCTCTGTCAGAAGTTAGCCTCCCTTTAGCATGAATTTGGATCACAATATAATAAACTCCATCTTGAGACAAATTACATCTTGTATGTGATGACCCAGCGTACCACTGCATGGTGTAGTACACAAGTCGTTGACATAACACAAGTGAAACACCGTTCCACTCATATTACATCTCTCAGAGTGGTACAACAGAAACATATGCGAGTCCAAGGTATGTCTATAGAAGTACACACGAGCTGTTTACATAAGATCAACACAACCTCCTACTTTACAGTGAGGTAAAACTTCAAATAAAGCTCCAGAAGAACGACTCGTAGTCTATCTTATTGCTAACTTAAGTGTAAGAGCTACTTGGCTTGCTATAGAAATCTAGCTATTTAGGTGCTAGGATTAGGGAAAGGTTCCCTTCTATTACTAGTCTAGGTTTCCATCATAGCTGATGCAGAAGTTGACTCCATTGACTTCTTTGATTGGATTCTTCATCTTGTTGCAGTTGACTCCTTTGTCTTCGAGTTCCACGGTAGTTTCTCCTTCGGTGCCTTGATCTAAGAAGGGGGTTCAAACGAGATAGAATGAGTACGAGCGTACTCAGCAAGTTCATATTAGGAAATATGTGTATCATGCACTAGCTACAGCCACAGACCAGAAAGTCATAGGTCAATGCAAGTTTTTGTAATCATTTCTTCAAAAGGTTTATTTTATTCTGAAAACTATGCCCGTCAGTCTTCACAGGTTGACTAGAACTTCGTGGAGTTCCTTTCCTGCCGCGTTCGCAGTTCCCTTCCCGGAACAGGGAGTGACAGTCACAATTCTTGATACCCTCTGCAGAGGTGCGTTACTTTACCCCACAAGAGATCTTAACTTTGTTGCCGGCCGAGAGTATGTCCCCGTCCACACTTCCTTTGGTGTGAGGCCCAGTATAAGATCCAAGCCAATCACTGCCTTCTCCGCGACCCTGCAAACCCACCCTTTTGTCCGACCCTACACCCCCAGTAGACTTCTCCCGATAATACGGCTTTACTCACGGTGTACTCCGGACAATCCATCATAGATCGTAGAGCTTATCATCACTAATGGATGGGGATTTAAAAGGCTATCCCAACCTACGGCAGTGCCTCCAACACCCCGCCGGCTCTACCAATCCGTTGGCGTGCAGAAGGGAAAAGATACAGCTGACTTCCCCAGAGCCATTATAGATCTTATGGATAACGCGATATGTACGGCGCTAGAATCACTGGACGACATTGGTACTTAGTCCTAGATGAGTAGTACCCGTGCAATGGAACCTCCACCATATCAACACATACCATGGTTCCATTGCCCACCACATAGTCATATTCATAATTGTAAAATAATACTTTGCTTTTCAATGCATGAGTGATAAGTATAGTACTTTGCATATAGTTTGATACAAATAATCAAATGACATGAGCAAGCGATGAACTTGCCTTCCTTGACTGCAAGATTATGCAGGCAAAAGCTTCGATACGTGATAACTCCAAATTCTGAAATACCATCATCGTCCGGTAAGGACAATGTTTAAAGAACTGGCAAAGATGCTATAATGCATAGTATGAGATGCAATCGTCCCGAGCGTAACCTAACCTCGATGATTTAGGATGTATGAGTTGTAAAGATTTCTTTAGGGTTGGTTGCACTTTTAGAATGGTTCTCAAACAAGGTTCTTATTAGGGTTTGGTTATATTAGCGTCATAACCAAGTGGTATAAGACATTATAAGTTTATACACATAAAGAATAGTGTTGGAATAATATGTAAAGAACAGTTGTCAATTATAAGTTCTACAGAACATGGTTGATGATTACTTATACTATACTTTAAAAGAATAACTTTTGAAGAACATGTTGTTCAAGAAATAATGAGTATTTCAAAGAAGAACTATGGCTTCTATGGTTTGATTACATTTGTACTTCAAAAGAATAACTTTTGAAGAACATGTAAAATAAGAATATGAACTATTATATATAGGTGCTATGGCTTTCTAGGGTTTACTATTGGATTCATTTAGTTCTCTAGTAGTAATTAGTTGGTTCTTAACTTGAAATGGTTTTCTATATAGCAAGTATTAGTAGGTTTATTGATATGGTTTATTTTAAGCATCATATCAAAGGATGGTTATCAAGGTGTTGCTATGAGTTAGGGTTTACTATGGCTTCACAATTGCTTCACTAAGTAATCTCTAATGGTTGCCCAGCTAAGTGGTTTATCATTTTCTAAGTAGGGTGTAGTGGAATAGGAGCATATGACGTGATTTGATACACAAGGTTGGTACTAGGGTTCATAATTATGGTTCTACTAAATTATGATGGTTGAGGTTGATCCTAATGGTATGGTATATAGTAGTGGTGATCAATGGTACTAATTCAATTAACAAGTTAGGGTTTATACCTAGGTGGCACTAGTGAATCATATAGGTTTTAATTAAGAATAGGGACATGAAATGACAAGCTCATGTGAATTGGTTTTATGTTGATGGATCATGATTATGCATTCATTGGTTACTTATCAAGGTTCTACAAGTAAAGTTGAAATTCACATGATCACATGTGATAAGCAACTAGGGTTTTAGAGTTACTACTAAAGTGTAATGATCACATGGGTTAAATCCTTAGGGTTTTAGGTTTGCAACTACTATGGATGAACACATGAAATAATGAGATCAATGTCTTACTTAAATTAAAACTAGGGTTTCTAAATTATGGTACAACTCCTAAAATGATGATTGGTGATAGAGTTTTGGTTACTAATTACTTTGAATCAAAATTAGTAATGGTTTGACATTTTATTAATTTTCACAGATTTAATAATTAGAGTAACTCCTATTTAGGTTTAATTAAGAATCAGGGTTTAATAATTGTTATTAGGTTTAAAGTATTTAATTTGTTAACTTAAGAATGTTTAAGTAAATAAGTTTTGATTTACCAAAATAATATTGGCTTATAATATTTTCTTGAGTTATTACTATTTAAAGAAAATAGAAAATAGTAATTTGCAAATTAGGGTTTATGAATTACCACTAATAATTAAGTTAATGCAAATATGATAAAGAAAATTAATCTTAACATTTTAATTAGTTACTAAATAGTTAAAATTTAAGTTTGAAACTTCACTAATTATTGAATTCAAATTGCATTTTAAATAAATGAAATGGCATAATTAATAAGGTTAAAAATAAATGGATTTTTATTTTGTCACACATTTTTGTTTTATATTTTATTTGAATAGAGTTTATTTTTGTGAGCATTTTGATATATTATTTATATTTTTCTGAGTTGAAATGATTTTTCTATGATTTTACAAAGTTTCAACTATTTACTGGATTTTGAATTTAAACCTAAATACTAGATGTACCGGTTCATAACCTAGTTCTAGTCACAGACAGGTGGGACCGTGTCCATGTCATCTGCCCTGTTGGTAGTTGACCGAGTCAAAATTGCTAAGGGGTCCTACATCCACGTCACCTCGCCGGAGAAGACGTCGGCGATGCTCCGGTGAATGATGGAAGGGATGGTAGAGACCCCTAGAGACTATACAACCTATTGCGTTCGAATCCTCTCATCACCACGAGCAGAACGGTATCATCGGCACCACCAAATAGTCACCGGAGTTGCTCCGGTGAGCACGTCTGCGGCGGTGCCGGTCGGCCAATTCTTGAAATCGAGCTATGGTCGATGCTAGGAAGGATTTGAGGGGTCCAGAGATGCGCAAGAGTCACCTGAATAGGTTGGTGGGCTCAGTGAGGCTTGAGGTGGCCGGAGACGAGCTCACCGTCGTGGATTCCGGCGATCTGCTTCAAGGGGAAAACCTGAAATTGACGATGTACCGGGCCCTCCTTGATGCTCTGCTCCTCCAGACGACTCTACTCGATCGGGCGCGTCGATTGAGCTACGTCATGAACTCCGGGAGGGTCTCATCCGTCGTCGCCAAGGTGAACGCGGCGACAGTGAGTGGAAGAATACGCGAAATAGAGGATGACGAGAAGCAATGGATGGGCGGAGAGGTACTAGGGTTTCACGGCAGACGGTGGTTTTATAGCGTGAGGGAAGCTCTACAGCGGCGGCACGGCGAGGAGCGACGAGATGCAACGACGGCGTCGAGCATGTTTCGGCACGAATCTTGACGAGGAGTGGATAGGACGGACGCGAAGAAAGTTGGGCGAAGCTCTGGTGTCTGGCGTTCATCCCTATCGCCAACGGTGAGGTGGCCGGGGTGTCCCTGTGCGCTGTCGCCGTTGAAGAAGACGACGATGCTCCTTTTCTTCCTCGACGAATCGGTAAGGTGGGTTGGGTCGTTTTCTTTGGTGGGCTGGGCTGGTGCTGGGCTTGGTCGATGTGGTGGTGATGGGCTGCACGGCCAGGTAAGGCAAGGTAAGCCCTCTCTTTTTTCCTTTTTAAATTTTCGGTTTTATTTTCTGGTTTGAATTTGGTATTTGAATTCACATTTGGTTTCTGTTTTCTTTGCAGGTTCTATAATATTTGATTTTCAATATCACTTGATAATAATACTCTGCATAATTGTGTTATCCAATCAATTATTTAATATTTGAATTAAATTGGTGTTCTTGTGATGTATAATTAATATAGATAGGGTTTAGGTTTTGATCTCAATTCTTTTTATTTGAGAACCAATTCTATTTGAATGGTTTGAAATTTATAACCAGTGCATGGTAAACATGTCATTAGGTTTTGTTATTACTTAACAATATTGATTGTTCCCATGTATTTTATATTATGGCTAGAGTTTAAATTAAATGGTGTTGAGAATGGGATTGGTTCATGATTTCATGTGGAGAATTACTTCTAAGGGTTTAAGAAGATGGTTTGATAAACTCTATCTTTAATAATCTTGCTTAGCAATTCTAGCTTACTTGAAATTCCTAAGCTCAATGGTTATTCACTTGCTTTTATATAAATGCTATTCATTTGGTTCACTTAGGCAAAGTATTTGAATAACAAAGTAAAATAGGGTATTGGTTTCATTCTACTCACCAAATGGCATTTAGTCCTTAGGTATATATGGCTTGGTTTATTACTTGTGATCCATGATACACAAGTTAGGACATACATTTTATGTGGAGTGGATCCTATGTGAAAGGTTTAGAGTTTTGGTGATGCTTCACTAATTGAAGTATAAAATAGGCATGAGGCATGGCAGGGTTCTATTTATAATCCAAAGTGATGCTTGGATTGGAATTCAAATATGGCCTAGGGTTTTAGTTATGATCACCAATGTGATACACAACTAGGATTAGAATATGAGCATAAGCTAGGGTTATACTAATGGCTAGCTAGGGTTACTCCTCCATACAAGGCATGAGGATTGGTTTGGGGTTAACTACTAGTGATATACTTATTATTTTATGTGATAGATAAGATCTAGTGATCACATGATTTAACTTATCATCTATATCTACAAGTTATGATCATGCATTAGACAAGATCCACTCATTCCTCACTAATCCCTCTTTAATATTCCTCTCATCACACTCATCCTAGATTCTTAGGGTTTATAATTAATACCAAGTTGTGATGATTATGGAATTGGTTTCCTAAGGTATTGCTATTGGAATAGGGTTCTCACCTCCAAGATCAAATGTTGTCTTGAACAACTAAGATTAGTACTACTCTAGTATTCTTGTATGAACATGGCTATGGTTAATATTATATCTTCTCTCACTTCTCAATATCTTGGAATAACCTAAGGTCCTACTCAAGAGATGATGATATGCTCCTCTAAATATATGGTTTGCCTAGGAATACTACCTTGGTATCTTATGTAGCTTGTTCTTCAGGAAATCTGATAAACCTGCATCTTGTGGTATGCCTCCACCTCCTAGCTTCTTCATCTTGATCCTAGCTAATTCATATGGAGTGGCTCTATGTGTTTTTTCCCATGTATCACTACAAGAAAAGTTGCCATGGCCGACGAAGTTGAAGTCGCGCCGTGGTTGCTGGTGTACCATGGCCGACGATTTTGGTCCCTCCGTGGTGCATGTCAAAACTTTTTTTTTCGTTTTTGAGGCCACCTAGCCCGACGAAAGCGGCCAAAACGTCGCGTATGGTGGCCCGGGACGTGGTGCATCTCGAAATCTCGGGTTCGCCGGCCGAGTCAACGCAAATCCGCACCGCCGAGGGATGTAGGGCCCAGATGGCAGCCTCTCTGCATTGTTTTTCTCGATCGCGCCATCTCGTTCAACGTTCTCCGATCGAGCCGTTTACGATGCAGGATCATGGGTCCCGCATGTCATCCTCTATGAACCAAAATTCTTTCTATTCTTGGATTTTTTGACCCCATTTCTGGCTACTTCCTTTTTCTTTTGATCCCTTGCCGCCTTGGAAACGTTGAGACCGCTGCTGCTAAATGGGACCGCATGTCATCCTCTATGTGCAATCAACTTTCTCTTCTTGGAGTTTTTTTGGCACCTCAAATTTGGTCACTTGCCTTTTTCTTTCGATCCTGTCGCCTCTCAAACGGTGATACAGCTAACTGGGACCGCATGTCATCCTCTATGTACTATAAAACTTTCTTTTCTTGAATTATTTTTGGCACCTCATATTTGGTCACTTACCTTTTTCTTTCGATCCCCTGCCGCCTCTCAAACGGTGATACCGCTGCTGCTAAATGGGACCCGCATATCATCCTCTATGTACTATAAAACTTTCTTTTCTTGAATTATTTTTGGCTCCTCATATTTTTTCACTTGCCTTTTCTTTCGATCCCCTGCCGCCTCTCAAACGGTGATACCGCTGCTGCTAAATGGGACCCGCATGTCATCCTCTATGTACTATAAAACTTTCTTTTCTTCAATTATTTTTGGCTCCTGATATTTTTTCACTTGCCTTTTTCTTTCGATCTCATGCCACGTTTGAAACGTTGAGGAACCTGCTGGCTCATGGGACCCGCATGTCATCCTCTATGTACTATAAAAGTTCATTTTCTTGGTTTTTTTCCCTCTGATTTTTGGCAATTTCTTTTTCTTTTGATCCCCTACCGCCTCTCAAACGGTGATACCGCTGCTGCTAAATGGGACCCGCATGTCATCCTCTATGTACTATAAAACTTTCTTTTCTTGAATTATTTTTGGCTCCTCATATTTGGTCACTTGCCTTTTTCTTTCGATCTCATGCCACGTTTGAAACGTTGAGGAACCTGCTGGCTCATGGGACCCGCATGTCATCCTCTATGTGCTATAAAAGTTTATTTTCTTTATTTTTTTTCACCCTCTGATTTTTGGCTATTTCCTTTTTCTTTTGATCCCCTGCCGCCTTGGAAACGTTGGGTAAGCTGCTGACTCATGGGACCCGCATGTCATCCTCTATGTACAATCAACTTTCTTTTTCTTTTGATCTCAAGCCGCATTTGAAACGTTGAGACCGCTGCTAAATGGGACCCGCATGTCATCCTCTACGTACAATAAAGTTTCTTTTCTTGAATTATCTTTGGCTCCTGATATTTTGTCACTTGCCTTTTTCTTTCGATCTCATGCCGCCTTTGAAACGTTGAGTAAGCTGCTGGCTCATGGGTCCCGCATGTCATCCTCTACGAACAATAAAAGTTTCCTTTCTTGGAGTTATTTTTTACCCCTAATTTCTGGCTATTTGCCTTTTTCTTTTGATCTCCTGCCCCCTCGAAACGATGAGGACGCTGTTGGCAGGTCGGTCCCACATGTCATCCTCTATGAACAATAAAAGTTTCCTTTGATGGATTTATTTTGAACCCCTAATTAATTTCTGGATATTTCCCCTGCCGCCTTGGAATCGTTGAGGATGCTGCTGCCTCATGGGTCCCGCATGTCATCCTCTCAGAATGGTAAATGTTTATTTTCTTGGATTTTGTTGACCAAACGATTTTTGGCTTATTTTTTCTTTCGATCACCTGCAGCCTTTAAAACGTTGAGGACGCCGCTGGCTCACGGGTCCCACATGTCAACCTCTATGAACAATAAACGCTGAGGATGCTGCTGCCTCATGGGTCCCGCATGTCATCCTCTCAGAACGAAAATGTTTCTTTTCTTGGATTTTTTACCAACAGATTTTTGGTTTATTTTTTCTTTCCATCCCCTGCCGCCTTTAAAACGTTGACGACGCTGTTGGCTCATGGGTCCCCGATGTCAGCCTCCCCGTACAAGAAACATATGATATCTTGATTATTTTGCAGACAATAAACAATGTATTGCGCTCTGAGCTATTTCAAACGGATAATTAAATATTTATTTTTACATAAACAAACTTATATGTTGAATCTCCTTGTTTTTTTGTCTTTGCGAAGCATAGGACTTTCCTGTTTTTTTAGAAAATTCGGAACTTTCCTGTTTTGGAGTGGGCTGAAATTGTACGAGTCAAAAGGCCAAGCAGGATAGTTCGAAAGCCCAGATGTCCAGATGCAGCCCAATTGAAATCTTTCTTCTTGGATTTTTTTCACCCCCTGATTTCTGGCTACTTCATTTTTCTTTTGGTTCTGTGCCGCCTTGGAAACGTTGAGACCGCTGCTGCAAAATGGGACCCGCATGTCATCCTCTACGTACAATAAATTTCTTTTCTTGGATTATTTTTGGCTCCTGATATTTGGTCACTTGCCTTTTCTTTCGATCCCGTGCAGCCTCTCAAACGGTGATACCGCTGCTGCTAATTGGGACCCGCATGTCATCCTCTATGTACAATCAAGTTTCTTTTCTTGAATTATTTTTGGCTCCTGATATTTGGTCACTTGCCTTTTTCTTTCGATCTCATGCCACGTTTGAAACGTTGAGGAACCTGCTGCTAAATGGGACCCGCATGTCATCCTCTATGTACTATAAAACTTTCTTTTCTTGGATTATTTTTGGCACCTCATATTTGGTACTTGACTTTTTCTTTCGATCCCCTGCGCCTCTCAAACGGTGATACCGCTGCTGCTAAATGGGACCCGCATGTCATCCTCTATGTACTATAAAACTTTCTTTTCTTGGATTATTTTTGGCTCTGATATTTGGTCACTTGCGTTTTTTCTTTCGATCTCATGCCACGTTTGAAACTTTGAGGAACCTGCTGGCTCATGGGACCCGCATGTCATCCTCTATGTGCTATAAAAGTTTATTTTCTATGGTTTTTTTCACTCTCTGATTTTTGTCTATTTCCTTTTTTCTTTTGATGCCCTGCCGCCTTGGAAACGTTGAGTAAGCTGCTTACACATGGGACCCGCATGTCATCCTCTATGTACAATCAAGTTTCTTTTCTTGAATTATTTTTGGCTCGATATTTCGTCACTTGCCCTTTTCTTTCGATCTCATGCCACGTTTGAAACATTGAGGAACCTGCTGGCTCATGGGACCCGCATGTCATCCTCTATGTACTATAAAAGTTTGTTTTCTTGGATTTTTTTCACCCTCTGATTTTTGGCTATTTGCCTTTGACTTTTGATCCCCTGGCCCCTTTGAAACGTTGAGTAAGCTGCTGGCACATGGGACCCGCATGTCAACCTCTATGTCCATCAACTTTCTTTTCTTGGATTTTTTGACCCCCTAATTTCTAGCTACTTTCTTTTTCTTTTGATCTCAAGCCGCATTTCAAACATTGAGACCGCTGCTGCAAAATGGGACCCACATGTCATCCTCTATGTACAATAAATCTTGGATTATTTTTGGCACCTCATATTTGGTCACTTGCGTTTTTTTCTTTCGATCTCATGCCGCCTTTGAAACGTTGAGTAAGCTGCTGGCTCATGGGTCCCCCATGTCATCCTCTACGAACAATAAAAGTTTCCTTTCTTGGAGTTATTTTTGACCCCTAATTTCTGGCTATTTGCCCTTTTCTTTTGATCCCCTGCCCCTTTGAAACGATGAGGACGCTGTTGGCAGGTCGGTCCCACATGTCATCCTCTATGAACAATAAAAGTTTCCTTTGGTGGATTTATTTTTTACCCTAATTAATTTCTAGCTATTTCCTTTTTTTCTTTTGATCCCCCGCCTTGGAAACGTTAGGATGCTGCCTCATGGGTCCCGCATGTCATCCTCTCAGAACGATAAATGTTTTCTTTTCTTGGATTTTTTACCAACTGATTTTTAGTTTTTTATTTTATTTTCCCGCCGCCTTTGAAACGTTGACGACGCTGGCTCATGGGTCCCCGATGTCAGCCTCCCCGTACAAGAAACATGTGATATCTTGATTATTTTCCAGACAATAAACAGTGTATTTCGCTCTGAGCTATTGCAAACGGATAAATTAAATCTTCATTTTTACATAAACAAACTTATATGTTGAGTGTCCTTGTTTTTTGTTTTTGCGAAGCATAGGACTTTCCTATTTTTTTTTTGAGAAAAAACCGAACTTTCCTGTTTTGGAGTGGGCTGAAATTGTACGAGTCAAAAGGCCCACAGGATAGTTCGAAGGCCCAGATGTCCAGATGCAGCCCAATTGAAATCTTTCTTTTCTTGGATTTTTTTCACCCCCGATTTCTGGCTACTTCATTTTTCTTTTGGTCCTGTGCAAAATGGGTCCCACATGTCATCCTCTATGTACAATAAATTTCTTTTCTTGGATTATTTTCGGGTCCTGATATTTGGTCACCTGCCTTTTTCTTTCGATCTCATGCCGCCTTTGAAACGTTGAGGAAGCTGCTGGCGCTTGGGTCCCGCATGTCATCCTCTATGAACAATAAAAGTTTCCTTTCTTGGAGTTATTTTGACCCCTAATTTCTGGCTACTTCCTTTTTTTTGATCCCTGCCGCCTTTGAAACGTTGAAAACTTTCTTTTCTTTGATTATTTTTGGCACCTCATATTTGGTCACTTGCCTTTTCTTTCGATCCCCCGCCTCTCAAACGGTGATACCGCTGCTGCAAAATGGGACCCGCATGTCATCCTCTATGTACTATAAAACTTTCTTTTCTTGGATTTTTTGGCTCCTGATATTTGGTCACTTGCCTTTTTCTTTCGACCTCCTGCCGCATCTCAAACGGTGATACTGCTGCTAAATGGGACCCGCATGTCATCCTCTATGTACAATAAAGTTTCTTTTCTTGGATTATTTTTGGCTCCTGATATTTGGTCACTTGCCTTTTTCTTTCGATCCCATGCCGCCTTTGAAACGTTGAGGAAGCTGCTGGCTCATGGGTCCCGCATGTCATCCTCTATGAACAATAAAAGTTTCCATTGTTGGAGTTATTTTTTACCCCTAATTTCTGGCTACTTCCTTTTTCTTTTGATCCCCTGCCGCCTTTGAACGTTGAAGAATCTGCTCGCTAATGGGTCCCACATGTCAGCCTCTATGGACGATAAACCTTTCTTTTCTTGGAGTTATTTTGACCCCTAATTTCTGGCTATTTTGCCTTTTTTTGGATCCCGTGCTGCCTTGGAAACGTTGAGGATGCTGCTGCCACATGGGTCCCGCATGTCATCCTCTCAGAACGATAAATGTTTCTTTTCTTCGATTTTTTTACCAACTGATTTTTGATTTATTTTTTCTTTCGATCCCCTGCCGCCTTTAAAACTTTGACGACGCTGCTGGCTCATGGGTCCCGATGTCAGCCTCCCCGTACAAGAAACATGTGATATCTTGATTATTTTGCAGACAATAAAAAGTGTATTTCGCTCTGAGCTATTGCAAACGGATAAATTAAATCTTTATTTTTACATAAACGAACTAATATGAATCTCCTTGTTTTTGTTTTGTTTTTGCGAAGCATAGGACTTTCTTGTTTTGGAGTGGGCTGAAATTGTACGAGTCAAAAGACGTCCAGCAGGTTAGAAGGCCCAGATGGCCAGGCAGCCCCAATTTATATCTTCCTTATCTTGGATTATTTTTTGATCAAAAGGCCCAGCAGGGGTACATCCTTTTTCTTTTGGTCCTGTGTGCCGCCTTGGAAACGTTGAGGACGCTGCTGCCTCATGGGACCCGCATGTCATCCTCTATGAACTATGAACTCTAAAAGTTTCTTTTTTCTTGGATTTTTTTTCACCCCTCTGATTTTTGGCTATTTCCTTTTTCTTTTGTTCCCCTGCCGCCTTGGGACCCGTATGTCATCCTCTATGTACAAAAAACTTTCTTTTCTTGGAGTTTTATTCCCCCTAATTTCGGGCTACTTTCGTTTTCTTTTGATCTCAAGCCGCATTTGAAACGTTGAGACCGCTGCTGCAAAATGGGACCCACATGTCATCCTCTATGTAAAATAAAAGTTTCTTTTCTTGGATTATTTTTCACGCTCTGATTTTTGGCTATTTCCTTTTTCTTTCGATCCCCTGCTGCTTGGAAACGTTGAGGATGCTGCTGCCTCATGGGTCCCACATGTCATCCACTATGAACAATAAAAGTTTCTTTTCTTCGATTTTTTTCACCCTCTGCTTTTTGGCTATTTCCTTTTCATTTGATCCCCTGCCGCCTTGGAAACGTTGAGGATGCTGCAGCGTCATGGGACCCGCATGTCATACTCTATGTACAATAAAAGTTTCTTTTCTAGGTTTTTGGCTCCTGATATTTGGTCACTTGCCTTTTTCTTTCAATCTCATGCCGACTCTCAAAGGTACAATAAAAGTTTCTTTTCTTGGATTATTTTTGGCTCCTGATATTTGGTCACTTGCCTTTTTCTTTCGATCTCATGCCGTCTTTGAAACGTTCAGACCGCTGCTACAACATGGGACCCTATGTCATCCTCTATGTACAATGAAAGTTTCTTTTCATGGATTATTTTTTGCTCCTGATATTTGGTCACTTTCCTTTTTCTTTCGATCTCATGCCGCCTCGGCCCTCTGAAACGACGAGTAAGTTGTTGGCTCATGGGACCCGCATGTCATCCTCTATGTACAATAAAGTTTTTTTCTTGGATTTTTTACCCCCTGATTTTTGGTCACTTGCCTTTTTCTTTCGATCCTGTGCCGCCTTTGAAATTGTGGACGCTGCTGGCTCATGGGTCCCACATGCCAGCCTCTATGAACAATAATATTTCTTTTCTTGGATTTTTTTACCCCTGATTTCTGGCTATTTGCCTTTTTCTTTGGATCCCCGACCGCCTTTGAAACGATGAGGACGCTGCTGGCGCATAGCTCCCACATGTCAGCCTCTAAGAACAATAAACATTTCTTTTCTTGGATTTATTGTTGACCCCTAATTAATGGCTACTTCGCTTTTTTTTCGATCCCCAGCCGCCTTAGAAACGTTGAGGACGCTGCTGGCTCATGGGTCCCATATGACAGCCTCTATGAAAAGTAAAACATTTACTTTCTTGGATTTATTTTTGACACCTAATTAATGACTACTTGGTTCTTTTCTTTTGATCCCGTGACGCCTTTGAAACGTTGAGGGCCCTGCTGGCTCATGGGTCCAACATGTCAGCCTCTATGAACAATAAGAGTTTCTATTGTTGCATTTATTTTTGACCCCTAATTTCTGGCTATTTGCCTTTTTTCCATTGCCTGCCACCTTAGAAACGTTGAGGACGCTGCTGGCTGGGTCCCACATGTCAGCCTCTTTGTACGATAAAAGTTTCCTTTGCTGGATTTATTTTTGACCCCTAATTTCTGGCTATTTGCCTTTTTCTTTCGAACTCCACCGCCTTTGAAACGTTGATGACGCTGCTGCAAACTGGGTACAATATGTCAGCCTCTTTGTGCGATAAACCTTTCCTTTCTTGGATTTTTTGGACACCTGATTTCGAGCTACTTGCCTTTTTCTTTCGATCTCCTGCCCCCTTTGAGAAACGTCGAGAACGATGCTGGTTCGTGGGTCCCACATGTCATCCTCTCTGAATGATAAATGTTGAGGCCGCGGCTGCAAGATACGTCCCACATGTCAGCCTGACTGTTGAATAAACGTTTCCTTTCTCGAATTTATATTTGACCCCTGATTTCTGGCTACTTTGCCGTTTCTTTCGATCCCCTGCATGTCTGCTACTCCACCGAAAAACAGACCGGCATGTATTCATCACAATACTGGTAGCTAATTTAGGAAAAATGTGTTCATCACGGGATTCAAACAAAGATCTTCATCTCTGCTAAATTTTGATTTCACCAAAAACCGAACAGCGTGTGTTCATGACTTTAAGTTCACAAACACTATGGTTTCTCTATAAAATAAGGTCACCATCCGTTCCTTTATTGAAGGCATTTGCGAAAAGTGTCTTTGGCTAATGGGCACCAGTGCTCTGCTGTTTAAAAAAAATCAAATATCATACATATTTGTTTCAAAAAAATCTGAAAATGAATGTAGACATAATAAATAAAGTAACCTACAAGCGTGTAAAATTTTAATATGACATTCTTTATATTGTAGACTACACAAAAAAGACAAAATCTGTTGAAATTTGGAGATTTGAAATATGCATACCCAGATCCACACGTTTGTTACTTTTGTGTAGCCCAGAATTTTTTGTATTTGAAACTGAAATTTTGCACGTTTATGGGACAATTCATTAGCTACTCCATGATTTTTTTTCTAATTTTTTGAACAAATAAATATATTTTTTATTTTTTCTAAAATAGCAGGAGCACTGGTGCCCAAGAGCACCAAATCTCTTAATAGGCATTTGCGCCTAATAGCGTGAGCTTAGCTAATTTTTGAAGAAAAAAAAGATGTCCATTGTGGTATTCAGGACAAAGATCTTCATGTCTGCTACTGCACCAAACAACAAACCAGCATGTATTCATCACAATACGGGTAGCTAATTTGTGAAAAATATGTTCAGCACGGGATTCAAACAAAGATCTTCATCTCTGCAAAATTTTGATTTCAGCAAAAACCGAACAGCGAATGTTCATGAGGTTAAGTTCACGAACACTATGTTTTCTCTATAAAATAAGGTCACCATCTGTCTCTTATTTCTCAAGGAAAAACAGGTGGAAGTGTTGGGACGAACCACATGGGTGCTTCGGCTCTATGTTCAATCTTCTCTTTTTTGTACTGCAATCTTGAGCCTATGGCAGGACCTCCATTGACGTGCATTCTGCACCAATTTGGCCTTGGACGTATCCATGTATCACGGGCGCGATTGTGGGTAGCAAAGACACAGTCAGGTTTGAACAATTGGAAATCTGGTTCTGCAGCCTCTGCGTCGATTGGCGGGGGTAGCATGAAAATTGGGTGATTGAGTCCAAGAAATAAAGAACGCCCCTTCAAATTGTTCAATCTTTCCCACCTTGCCTCTTCTACAGGGTCCAAGGTATGGGCAGATCTCAAGAAAACGTAGCACCGTACCAAAGGATAAGACCTCAGCTTGTTACCCATATGTAATATTGAAGGACCGAGGATGGGCCGATAACCTTTAACCTGAATCCACGCGAGATCAGATTCACCAGTAATGGACTCTGCTCTCATTGGTGCCAGGAACCAAGTGCGCTGGTCAGAAAATCCAAGAAATACATCTTCATCTTCATAATTATGATTATCACCATCATCATCTAATTCTTCATCATCTAATTCTTCATCATCGAATTCGTCTTCTTCTAATTCTTCTTCTTCTAATTCTTCTTCATCAGCATCATTATCTTCATCGGCACCTCCATCGCCTTGAGCCACATTTGCTTCATCATCTTCCATGACAGCATCTCCCTCGATTTGAGCGAAAATTGCAGCCACTTCTGCTTCTTCATCTTCAATGACAGGGGCGTCAATGAGACGCGGGGCTGCATGTGTCCCTGCAATGCACAAAGATCAACCACAATGCAGCAAGTAGGAACTACACTGAAAATTATCTCTTCTCTTCTATCTTCTATTTTCTACTACTATAAGGCACCAGTTTTTAACAAGACATGTAGCAGCAATTCCAACTGTTGGTGTCCAAAATCTAACGGTTGGGATTAGAGGTATTCGCGTGAAAAAAATACCACACCAGTGTCCACGTGTTTCTAGAACCGTCATGTTTCCATTATGAAGAAAAATCAGAGCAGTCTCACACCGATATCACACGTCCCACTTGATAGTGATTAAGAAAGGTTCCAAATTTTTGTTCATATTTATAAACTGTATGCTCACACTTATTTTGATGGTATAACCAAATTATTAGTTGTATTGAAAGTTTGAACAACATTTAGAACGCAACTTTTATACATCAGTATTGCGAATCGTAATTGGTCCAACATGTGCAGCATGCCATTTACTAGTTAAGACATAAAACAAAGACTCACCACAGGTATATGGTTCCCAAACCAGAACATCTCCATACGGATATGTAACTGCGTATACACGATGTAGGTGTGAACTTGTACCATATCCAGGAATGCCCATGGCATCGACATAGCTGTTTCTATCAAAGAATTCAGGGTTTCTCAGGATATTCCACTCCTTTTCTAGGGGCGCTTGTAGGATAGCGATCAATTCGTCAAATACAACGATTACCTCGTAATGCCATGGCCCTGCTAGATCATCTTTGTACGGCCTCTTGACGATCCGTACTTTGAGCAGTTCCAAACTTTTATCTATTTTGTATTTGAACAGGAATGGTGGGCTGCCATGCCACCATTCACTAGTAGGGCCCAAAGAAATTCCTGCATCTTGCAGAGATGGAAGAGGTATAATAGTATCTGATATGTATATGTTGCGGATCGTCAAGTGCCCGTCCTGCTGGACAAATGCCACCCAGTCGCCGTTACAACCCACCCAGTGCATGGGTCCATGTCCATCCAGTTCCTCCTTGGTATGGATAAATGCTGGAACTGTCGGCTTGTCTAATGGCATCAGCAACGCGTGAATGCCCTGCAAATAGGATTTGTTTCAAAATTGTCTATGCATGCAAGGTATTCGACAGAATGAAGAGCGGATTGTGCAGAACTGAAGCACAGATGTAATGGATAAATAAAGCAATTCCGAAGAGTACATGTGCATAGTGAAGGCAGCAAACCTTACAGTACTCCCAAATCAGGTGATGATGTTGAGTCTAAATTCATGCATGATGTTTGGCAATAAGAAAAGTTGATTGAAAAAACACAAGCTGAAACGAGATGAGTAAATAAATAAATACTCTTACAGTATTGTCGCGGTCGTCTGGCCATGTCTCGGGGTCGCAGTGGAGCAGGCTCGGTAAACCGAACGGAACCTTATGCGCTCCGCGGATGGCATGCCGCATGCCGATCATGCCTCGAGCGAGGCGACCAGTGCTGAGGATATCCGCCCGCTCGGCTATGTTCTCCACCAGTGGGTAGTGGAGGTTGCCCCACCCCATGGACTGGTGGTAGCAATCAGGAATCTCCTCAACCTTACGCTTCTGCTTCATTGGAGTCGGTAATCTAATGCAAGGGAGAGAGGGGTGAACGGGAGAAAGAGACAGAAGAGGGTTTTTTTTGGAGAAGATGCAGTAGTAGTACTACGATACTAGGAGGTGGAGATGCGGGGCATGTTTCCGGGGGAGAGGAACCACTATTTCCCTTTAAAAAAATAACAGCACTTGCGCATTAGAACTTGGGGCGGGGATATAGCGGTAAGAGGTATTGACCAACTTTCCCTCACCTTGACCCCACGTGGTTGTGAACCCGAGATAATTCTTTTTGATGAACCCGATATACTTATTATAGTACTAAAATAGTACAAGTATATACCTTGTACTCCTATATACTAACATTACTATTTTAAGGACTTTTGTTCCATGAGCAACAACTTCCCCCACTCCGCTCATCCGAAATCCTAGCCCCTCCAACTTCAAGGACCAATCAACATAGCTATGGCCTTCTAATTTGGCTCAAGTCGCCGCACACATAGTCCTCCCGCCGACAAGGAATAGGAGCATCAGCCCTTTCGTCGCTTGTTGTTATACATAATCATATACAGTACCATATATATTTCAAATTTCCATATCAAAAAATAGTTCAAATCTGAATTTTAACATCTCAAGCTAAACCCTCGCTTGCTCTTAAACATAAGCATACCATAGTTCTACTTTTGTCTTCACCGAACAACAGAACACAATGTGTTCATCACAACATAGCCAACCGGAGTACCTAGTAATGTAACTAGAGAAGTGAACCTATAGTTGATCAAGCCTTCAACTTTAACACAATAATACCCCCACATTATGTGTTGAGGAGCCACACCCATATATTTAAGAGTACCATCATGTAGACCACAAATGCATCAATGAAGAGAGGGGTATACTTATAGACCACCTCTTTACAAAACAGTTGTAATTAGTAGACCACAATTGCCTCGTTCATTAGCTATGAAATTACATACTATCAGTAGCTACAATGGCTGCAGGCCCTGTTTCAGAATTAAACATCACACTTGTTCCAATCCGGGGCGTTGGCGAAGTTTGGGATGAACCAAAGCGGTGTCTTTACCAGGTACCTATCTTTTTTTGTTTTGCATGTTTTCTCCAAGGCGTTGGTTTGGAAACCAACGGCGCAATCTTCACGATTCAGACTGAATCGGCATATTTCAGGCAGCTGCGAATTGCGAAGCCATGCTTCATTCGGCAAGGTGTACACACAATTTCTTCTCGTCAGACATCCTGGGACAACATCTGCACCGCCTAATGGCAGCATAATCGGATAGTTCACTCCAAGGAAAAGAGAATATTCTCCAAGGTCATCAATCTTTTCCCATGGAATACCTTCATTTAACTTACTAGTGTCCTTCGTGAACACCAGGCAACCAAACCCAGAAGCATAGTTGCCAACAGTGCGACCATGATGAACACGACGATCAGAAGCAGTATGGCAAACTTTACAGGAATATTCCCTTTCATCAGCAATGCCCAGTGTATGGATCAGAAGAAGTCTAGAACCATCTATAGATCTTGCTAACCACCACATGCCATAATCGACCTCGTGATCATGGCCAAGAGCATCATCAAGTGCACACCGCCATTCAAACACAATGGGCGGTGGCTCTACGATCAGCGGAGGACCTGCTTGAAAACGAAATTACTGTTAAGAAGGGTATGTTTGGTTTGCACAAATCTGAAAACGTAAGAATTGGGAAAACGCATTAGGATTCAGATGGGATGATATAATGGCATTTCCATTCAATAATACAGCATATTGGTGTATTTGAGTACATCACATGGGAAACCAAAGGATTCATTTCAAGAAGTTCAAGTAGAGGTCAAAATCCAACATAATTCAATCTGAGAATAAAACTCCTAATTATACAATCCTCAAATTTTTCTATGGTAATCATCTCGAATAAAAAGTCTAAATACCAATGAAATTTCATCCGAAGCAAATATGCCCCAAGCCTCCAAGTCAGATCAGTCAGGTTCGAAAATTAATAAGTTTGTGCATTAAAATTATCTTTACAGCCATGAATAATGAAGCTCATCATACACTACGTCCGGAGGAAAATTACCAGCTTGCTGAGGATTCCATGCGTGAACAGTGCCAGTATGAGTTGTGGCAAACACAAGCCCATTGTGGAGAATTGCATCGCTGTAATTGTAAAAGATGTGGGACTTGGGCTCTGTAAGAACTGTCCATCCAGAATCTTCGCCGCAAAGGAGGGCAACTCTGATGTCAAAAACAGCAACAAGAGAGAAATTTTTGTACCCCCCAGCAGCTGTGGGAACTTGGCAAATATATATCTTGTGAAATATAATAGCACGAAGGTTGTGGTGGTATATATTTGGAATGTGGGTGGTTTCAAACGGCACAGGGAGAGGAATTTCACGGCGAGTGTAGACGTTGACAAGTTTCCATTTGCAAGCAGGAAAGCCAGTGTCAACCATGGCAACCCAATCTCCATTGGCACCTACCCACTGCTTACCCGTACCGTCTGGCATCACAGCGTCGGAGGAGAACCTGTCCAGCGGCGTCAGCTTGCAATCCCGTGCTACCTTCGTCGGGTGAGAATGAAGAACACATGGGAGGCCAAACGGGAGAGAAAAAGATAGAGTTGCACTATCATTTGCAGAGTCGAAAAATAGTTTGGACGAACCGACGAGGCTCGCGGCGGTGATGACGTCGCATCTTGTTACGAGTTCTTCAAGGGGACCTTCGGAAAAGACCTTCTGAAACAGTTCAGAGTCATCATTTTCCTTGTTCGATGCCGCCATCGCAGGGCAGGGGGTGGGTCTATGAGGTTTGGGTTCAACTGATTGGAGTTTAATTTGGGTTCGATGGCGGCAGGTGGCGGGGAAGATGAAGAACGGAGGCTCTCAAACTGGGCGGTGGAATTGATTCTAAAGCTGCATGGCGGCGGCACTGGCGCGTGCTATGGAAGGTGGTCGATTGGTGCGGGCGGGGGCGGAGGTAGACGATGGAGGTGAACCGAAATAGGGCAGGTGGGGGCGGGGCGCTTGACTTCGCTCCTCTACACTCTACAGCATCTCCTCCTGTTTCTTGGAAAGTGTATAGACCCATAATAAAAAGTCACTGTTCCCTCTGAAAAGGTGAAGAACAAGTCACTGGTCTAACGTGCAAATTTGGACATCCCAAGCTATGTGTTGTCATGTCAATTCAATGTCCATGGCAGTATTTTGAATTTTGCGTGACCAAAAGAAGTACGCCTTGGCCTTTCACAATCGGGGTTTCTTTAGAGCAAGAACAATAGAAGAGCCAACAGCTGGCAAAAGTACCACGTAGGCGGGCTATAAGCGCCCACTATTGTCCTACTTCCTCTTGGCGTGATACTCCCTCCGTCCACAAATAAGTGGACGTGCGGGATTTTCAAGGTAAATTAGTAAAAGGAAAGAAAAAATGCATTGGAGCACTCGTATCTTAAGAAACACATGTACTCAACCACGGTTGTAGATTTTCTCGGCGCAAGACTTTTCCCCAGCAGTTGTGGCTTTCAGTTATTCGTGGGTGTGGGGAGGAGCTCCGCCGCATCGGTAGAAAGCAAAGAGGGACGGCGGCTCTCGATCGTGCGGTGTACTCGTAAATCACGTGCGACCCATGCCCTAATAATTCACAATGCATTGATGAGGGCTATCACTTCATCATCCAATAAAATGTACTTAGTAACTATGGTAATAATATTGTCTTCTCGCAAAAAAATGGTAAAAATATTGTCTCTTAAGCCATGTACTAGTACAGTGCAAGATGCTTTAGAGAAATAAACCTATATTTTATTGCTACTCCGTAATACACATGGTTATTTATTCTAGGCAAATGCCTACCGAAAGATGTAGGAATAGGGAAATGTAGGATTGCAATGTCATGTCCACTCCAATCCTATAGGAATTCATAGAATCCAAACTTTGTTTGATTCCACCATAGGAAAAGTAAAGCATTCTTAAAAAGAGGCATGAGTAGATGTTTAATTTTCTATGGAATCTGTGCAAAGAAATCCTTAGGAAAAATTCCTATCGGAAACAATCCTACAAATCAAACAGCCAAGGATTCAATTGTACCAATTTCCTATGCAAATCCTTGGTGTTCACCCAATCCTCTCGAATACTCATCCAAAAAATGCACTAATACTTTGATGGGGAGTTTTTGTATTCTAGGCAAGAATAGAGGGTTTGCGGGGATCACTTGAGAAGTGTATTAACCAAAGAAGGCATAAGTAATACACCAACACACACTAACATGCCCTTAATGGATGTATCTCCATAAACTCCCTCTGTTCTTTATTACTACTACTAGTTTATGTACTTCTTAACTAATATGGGATAATCATGAAATATATTTTCTAACATTCAGCCAAAATATAGTGTTTCGACTTTTTAAAATACTGAAAAACTAGTAATTAAAAATATTTGAGCTATCAAATCTAGGAAGTTTGAAAATATTTTGTATTCCGTCTGAAAGTTGTGTTACTTGGTGTAAGATTCACACAAAAATGATGAAAATATCAAACCTTCAAAAAAATTGTAGTAATTCAAACGTTATGTGCGTTTCATAATTTTGCAAAATCGATTCTATTTGCAATTAAAACTATAGTAGTTGGTGGTCCCCGATCATCTGATTTGCTCTTAAACAGCTCAATCCTAAATTTGAACCTCCCTGCAACAGAACACGATAGTTGGTGGTTTGTGCGGAAAAAAATTACAGTTTTAAAAAGTGTTTTACGCAACGAAGGCAGCAATAAGCGGTAGTTTGTGCAATTTCCTCGTGTAAACAACATGTAGCGTCGAAGTAATAGTACTAGGAGTACAGAAATCTTGTGTAATTTCTAGTTCTACATATTACTAGTGTCCACTGTTTGAGAGTTGATGGTGAATGGGTCTAATTTTCAATCGAATGAGAATTAGCAAATTGATTTTTATGACAAAAGCATACAAAGGGAGTAAAACAACATACCCGCATTCGCCGCTGCTACCAGCATGCGATGCCTCCACGAGTGCATTGACGGCTGCTGCAAATCCTCGGAAGGCATCTAGGTTTTGCAGATCGTCGATTGCCGCTGTCCGGCTAAGCTTAACCAGCATAGCTGCCGCCAAGATATCTCGGATTTGGACCACAGGCAGAAGCTGATTGGGGTCGAAGGATTGCCTGATTCGGAATTTGAAGTACCAAGCCCTCGGCTCCGATGATGGAAGTTTGGAACTCGGCCCGGCCAGAACCTCCCAAATCTGTGTGTGGCATTGGATGCCCATCGGCATCCCCAATGCTGCCGACGCCGTGATGTGGTCGGTCGCACTTTGGTCCCCACTAAAGGCTGGGGCTGCAGCACGTCGCCGCCGCCCCCGACGTCCCCACGACGGCAACGCCATGGACCGAGGCGCTGAGTTTGTTGGCGAACCCGAAGCCCTGGATGGCAAGTGCTTCTTCACAATGGAAGCATCCTCACCCGGCGAGGTTCGCCCCCGGCGCATGCCTATGCTCCGACCAGCCCACTTTGCCGCTGCTGCCTGGGCTGCCGCCGATACCTGGGCCACCGCCGCTTCATGGGACCCCCTCCCTCCTCTCCCTCTCCTAGATCAAAGGGCGCCAGGAGTCTAGCCACAGCAAGACACAGAGCCGCCTGCTTCATCGCACACCAATGGCACACAGACATTTGCGAGCTTTTAGCGCACACCCCTCCGAGGCTGAGTCGTGGAGCCTGGGTGCACGGGGCTATGGCTGGAGGAGTCGCCATGGGACGAGGGGTGTCGAGTGCTCGGGCAAGTACGGGAAAGGCGAAGTTTTGCATAACCTTATATGATCACATCAATGCTTCTCAAGGAGCCAAATACTGTATGAGAAACCGGAAAAGTTTGAACGTTTGAAAACTTTGCCGGCATAATGCATCCTTCCAATGCACGCCTACTAAGGTAGAAAGCCAACTCAATTGCTACTTTGTTGGCAAAATGTACCATGGCTCAATCTTAGGTCACACACCCATGAAGCCAAGTTAACACATCTATCAATTGGTATATTTTGGTCATATTCAAAATTTTACTTGAAACTTGTTGGTCATGCCATTCTACTACTCGCCTAACACTTTTTCTACGCGGGAAGGAGGGGGGTATGATGCTACCCTGAATTTTTATGCCCATTTGTATCTTGGTCAAATCCTAGGTTTGACCAAAATTTAAAACATGAAAATGAAAAATTAAGCCTGGATCCACTACAAGAAAAGTTGCCAAACTTTTCTTGTAGTGATCCTTCTTAATTAGTAACTTCAAAATGAAGCTTTTGGAAGGTTTTTGAAATTTCCATGTCTGAAACCCAAAACACCTCTTCATGATTGACTTCATAAGACAAATCGAGTTTAGGGTTAGGGGTAGATACATGATTTTTCTAGTTTGAATATGTCTAGACCTGGCTTATCAACTTGAATGCTTAGTATATGACATAAGAAGATGTACTATGTGCATTGGTTTTTCATTTATTTGATTTGTTTTGAATTTTTATGCCGAATCAAATTTTGGTCAAATCATAGGTTTAACCAAGATTTAAACAAGTTTAAAACATTAAAATGAAAAATTAAGCATGGATCCTTCTTAGTCACTCCAAAATGAAGCTTTTGGGAGGCTTTTGAAATGTCTATGTTTGAAACCCAAAACCACTTCTCTTCATGCTTGACTTCATAAGACAGATGAGTTTAGGGTTAGGGGTAGATACATGATTTTTCTGGTTTGAATAGGTCTAGACCTTGTTATCAAGTTGAATGGCTTACTATGTGACATAAGAAGACTATGTGCTTTGGTTTTTCATTTTTGATTTTTTCGATTGTTTTTATGCCCATTTGAATCTTGGTCAAATCCTAGGTTTGAACAAGAATTTAAACAAGTTTAAAACATGAAAATGAAAAGGTAAGCATGGATCCTTCTTAGTCAGTCCGAAATGAAGCTTTTGGGCGGTTTTCGAAATTTCCATGTTTGAAAACCCAAACCACTTCTCTTCATGCTTGACTTCATAAGACAAATTTAGGGTTAGGGGTATAGATACATGATTTTTCTTGTTTGATATGTCTAGATATTGTTTATCAACACTTGAATGCTTACAATATATGTGACGCAAGAAGACTATGTGTTATGGTTTTTCATTTTTGGGGGTTTTTTCGAATTTTTTATGCGCACTTGAATCTTGGTCAAATCCTAGCTAGCTAGGTTTGACCAAGCTTTAAACAAGTTTAAAACATGAAAATGAAAAAGTAAGCATGTATCCTTCTTAGTCACTCCAAAATTAAGCTTTTCGGAGGTTTTTGAAATTTCCATCTTGTAAACCCAAAACCACGTATCTTCATGTTTGACTTCAAAAGACAGAGTTTAGGGTTAGGGGGTAGATACATGATTCTTCTTTTAATATGTTTAGATCTTGTTTTATCAACTTGAATGTTGACTGTATGACATAAGAAGACTATGTTTTTGAATTTTTTATGAATCTTGGTCAAATCCAAGGGTTGACCAAGATTTAAACAAGTTTAAAACATGAAAATGAAAATGTTTCAAGTTCACCTTTGGTTCGATCTTTCAGTAACCAGGCGCATATATATATGGATGCAAATTGAGATAATTAATTCGTGAAACATTGGAAATGTCCATCGTGTGTCATGTTTCCCCCTCACATGAAAATTGGATTGGTGGCAGACAAGTAAAAGCACATTTATGTGCGACAACCCAAAATGCACATATTTTGCTGAGTTTTCATGCATGCATTAAAAGTTGTGAATATATACATAAAATGCATGTGGGTCATGATTGAAAAGTTTGACATGTATATGGTTCTTGTGTAGTAGTACTATAGTAGGTACGCAAACTCCCAGCCATCTTCTTTGTCAAGAGAAGACGCGCACCAGGATGCGTAGTGGAAGTCGTCTCTGGATCCTTCTGTTGTCCCTCTCACGGAAAAGAAAAAGAAAAAAACATCTCTCTCATTCTCGGCCTCGCTCGACTCGCTCGCTCGCAGCCTCGCACCTCCTGCGCACTGACAAACGCTGCACAACAGTCAACATCACCAGAAAAAAGATATACACCATAAATAATAAGAGGGGCCCCGTGACTGCTATCCCTTCTTCTCCTTCCGTGTGATCCCTCTTCCTCCGAGTTTCACTGGACGGGCAAACACACATGTGCTGCATAGTAATAATAAAAAAGTAAAAAATCGACCTATGAATCTATGATTAAATAGGTAAAATCCTGGGTTTTATCAAGGTTTAAACAAGTTTAAAACATGAAAATGAATAGGTAAGCATGGATCCTTCTTAGTCACTCTAAAATGAAGCTTTCAGGTTTTTGAAATTTCCATGTTTGAAACCCAAAACCACTTCTCTTCATGCTTGACTTAGTAAGACATAGTTTAGGGTTAGGGGTAGATACATGCTTTTGGTTTGAATATGTCTAGACCTTGTTTATCAACTTGAATGCTTACTATATGACATAAGAAGGCTATGTTCTTTGGTTTTTCATTTTTTCTGTTTTTCTGATTTTTTATGCCCATTTAAATCTTGGTCAAATCCTAGGTTTGACCAAGATTTAAACAAGTTTAAAACATGAAAATGAAAAGGTAAGCCTGGATCCTTCTTAGTCACTGTAAAATGAAGCTTTTGGGAGGTTTGTGAAATTTCCATGTTTGAAACCCAAAAGCACTTCTCTTCATGCTTGACTTCATAAGACAGAGTTTAGGGTTAGGGGGTGTAGATACATGATTTGTCTGGTTTGAATATGTCCAAATCTTATTTATCAACTTTTGAATGCATGCTACTCTCTCAAAGAAAAACTTTTGAATGCTTACTATATGACATAAGAAGACTATATGCTTTTAAAATTCAAACATATGGTAAGCATTCTTATGTCATATAGTAAGCATTCAAGTTGATAAACAAGCAAGGTTTGGACATATTCAAACCAGACAAATCATGTATCTACCCCTAACCCCTAATTAAATTGTCTTATGAAGTCTAGCATGAAGAGAAGTGGTTTTGGGTTTCAAACATGGAAATTTCAAAAACCTCCAAAAACTTCATTTTAGAGTGACTAAGAAGGATATACAAGCTTCCCTTTTCATTTTCATGTTTTAAACTTGTTTAAATCTTGGTCAAACCTCTAGGATTTGACCAAAAGATTCAAATGGGCATGGAAATTCATAAAAAATCAAAAGAATGAAAAACCAAAGGACATAACATTATTATGTCATATATATATAGTAAGCATTCAAGTTGATAAACAAGGTCTAGACATATTCAAACCAGAAAATCATGTATATATCTACCCCTAACCCTAAACTCTGTCTTATGAAGTCAAGCATGCATGAAGAGAAGTGGTTTTGGTTTCAAACATGGAAATTTCGAAAAACCCTCCCAAGAGCTACATTTTGGAGTGAGTAAGAAGGATATATAGATGCTTAATTTTTCATATTCATGATTTAAACTTGTTTAAACCATGTTCAAACCTAGGATTTGACCAAGATTCAAATGGGCATAAAATTTTAAAAAAATCAAAAAATAAAAAACAAGTCACATAGTATTCTTATGTCATATAGTAAGCATTCAATTAAGTTGATAAACAAGGTCTAGACATATTCAAACCAGGAAAATCATGCATCTACCCCTAACCCTAGCTAAACTCTGTCTTATGAAGTCAAGCATGCATGAAGAGTTTTGGTTTCAAACATTTAAGCCAAAAGCCCCTTTTCAAATATTTCAAACTTATTCAAATTTGGTTCAAATATGAAAGACATACAAGTTATAGCACACATAGTGCATACATTTTCACACATACTGCACTAGATGCTAACCCTATAGTTTGAGGCCATTTGGGTGACCTAGGTCGAAAAAATTCTTGGATTAGAATCGTGTTGTTCGAACCCCGTAGTTGGATTTTTTGAACCCTTGATCTGTAGAACTGGGCAAAACCCTAGTTTAACCTATTTAATTACAGATTCGTATATCGATTTTTCTACGAGTACTACCTTTTTATTATTACTATGCAGCACATGGGTGTTTGCCCGTCGAGTGAAACTCGGAGGAAGAGGGATCACTCGGAAGGAGAGAAGAAGGGAGAGCATTATGGTGTCTCCCCTTTTCGGGTGATGATGTTGACTTTTGTGCAGGGTTTGTCAGTGAGCAGGAGGTGCGAGCGAGCGAGTCGAGCGAGGCCGAGAATGAGAGAGATTTGTTTTTTTGTGAGAGGGACAACGGAAGGATCCAGAGAAATACGCATCCGATGCGTCTTCTCTTGACAAAGAAGATGGTGGGAGTTTGCGTACCTATTGCACGTGACTTGTGCTCACTGAAGTGTGGGACCTCAAGCGTGGGCACCACGTAAGTGACAGACCTGTTGGTGTAAAAACTCGATTGATTATTATAGTGCATTAGAACAAAGTTTCCTATGGATTCAAGGGTAGGAAATCCAAGTTAACTCATTTACATGACATTATTATTTCCATGAAGCAAAGTTAACACATCTATCGATTGGTACATTTTTGAGTGACTAAGAAGGATCCATGCTTACTTATTCGTTTTCACGTGTTAAACTTGTCTAAATCTTGGTCAAACCTAGGATTTGACCAAGATTCAAATGGGCAGAAAAATAAAATAAAAAACAGAAAAATGAAAAACCAAATCACATAGTCATCTTATGTCATATAGTAAGCATTAAAGTTGATAAACAAGGTCTAGAAATATCAAACCATACAAATCATGTATCTACCCCCTAACCCCTAAACTATGTCTTATAAATTAAGTCAAGCATGAAGAGATGTGGTTTTGGGTTTCAAACATGGAAATTTCAAAAACCTCCCAAAAACTTCATTTTAGTGTGACTAAGAAGGATACACGCTTCCCTTTTCATATTCATGTTCTAAGCTTGTTTAAATTATCTTGGTCAAACCTAGGATTTGACAAGATTCAAATGGGCATCAATATTGAAAAAAATCAGAAAAAGAAAAACCAAAGGAAATAGTTTTCTTATGTCATATAGTAAGCATTAAAGTTGATAAACAAGGTCTAGACATATTCAAACTAGACAAATCATGTATCTATACCCCTAACCCCTAAACTCTGTCTTATGAAGTCAAGCATGTGAAGAGAAGTGGTTTTGGGTTGCAAACATGGAAATTTCAAAAACCTCCGAAAAACTTCATTTTAGAGTTTCTAAGAAGGATCCATGCTTACCTTTGCATTTTCATATTTTAAACTTGTTTAAATCATTATCAAGCCTAGCATTTGACCAATATACAAATGGGTGGGCACAAAATTCAAAAAAATCAGAAAAATGAAAAACAAATTAAAGCACATAGTCTTCATATGTCATATCGTATGAATTCAAGTTGATAAACGAGGTCTAGGTATATCCAAACCAGACAAATCATGTATCTACCCCTGTCGATCTTATGAAGTCTAGCATTAAGAGAGAAGTCGTTTTTGGTTTCAAACATGGAAATTTCAAGAACATCCCAAAAGCTTCATTTTAGAGTGACTAAGAAGGATACATGCTTCCCTTTTCATTTTTATGTTTAAACTTGTTTAAATCTTGGTCAAACCTAGGATTTGACCAAGATTCAAATATATGGGCATAAAATTCAAAAAAACAGAAAAATTTAAAACCAAGGCACATAGTCTTCTTATGTCATATAGTAAACAATCAATTAATTAAGTTGATAAACCAGGTCTAGACATATTCAAACCAGGAAAATCATGTATCTACCCCCTAACGCCCTAGCTAAACTCTGTCTTATGAAGTCAAGCATGCACGAAGAGAAGTGGTTTTTGGTTTCAAACATTTAAGCCAAAAGGTGGATCCTCCTTAATTAGTCACTGTAAAATGAAGCTTTTGGGAGGTTTGTGAAATTTCCATGTTTGAAACCCAAAAGCACTTCTCTTCATGCTTGACTTCATAAGACAGAGTTTAGGGTTAGGGGTGTAGATACATGATTTGTCTGGTTTGAATATGTCCAAATCTTATTTATCAACTTTTGAATGCATGCTACTCTCTCAAAGAAAAACTTTTGAATGCTTACTATATATATGACATAAGAAGACTATATGCTTTTAAAATTCAAACATATGGTAAGCATTCTTATGTCATATAGTAAGCATTCAAGTTGATAAACAAGCAAGGTTTGGACATATTCAAACCAGACAAATCATGTATCTACCCCTAACCCCTAATTAAATTGTCTTATGAAGTCTAGCATGAAGAGAAGTGGTTTTGGGTTTCAAACATGGAAATTTCAAAAACCTCCCAAAAACTTCATTTTAGAGTGACTAAGAAGGATATACAAGCTTCCCTTTTCATTTTCATGTTTTAAACTTGTTTAAATCTTGGTCAAACCTCTAGGATTTGACCAAAAGATTCAAATGGGCATAGAAATTCATAAAAAATCAAAAGAATGAAAAACCAAAGGACATAACATTCTTATGTCATATATATATAGTAATTAAGCATTCAAGTTGATAAACAAGGTCTAGACATATTCAAACCAGAAAATAATGTATATATCTACCCCTAACCCTAAACTCTGTCTTATGAAGTCAAGCATGCATGAAGAGAAGTGGTTTTTGGTTTCAAACATGGAAATTTCGAAAACCCTCCCAAGATCGAGCTACATTTTGGAGTGACTAAGAAGGATATATAGATGCTTAATTTTTCATATTCATGATTTAAACTTGTTTAAACCATGTTCAAACCTAGGATTTGACCAAGATTCAAATGGGCATAAAATTTTAAAAAAATCAAAAAATAAAAAACAAGGCACATAGTATTCTTATGTCATATAGTAAGCATTCAATTAAGTTGATAAACAAGGTCTAGACATATTCAAACCAGGAAAATCATGCATCTACCCCTAACCCTAGCTAAACTCTGTCTTATGAAGTCAAGCATGCATGAAGAGAAGTGGTTTTGGTTTCAAACGTTTAAGCCAAAAGCCCATTTTCAAATATTTCAAACTTATTCAAATTTGGTTCAAATTTGAAAGACATACAAGTTATAGCACACATAGTGCATACATTTTCACACATACTGCACTAGATGCTAACCCTATAGTTTGAGGCCATTTGGGTGACCTAGGTCGAAAAAATTCTTGGATTAGAATCGTGTTGTTCGAACCCCGTAGTTGGATTTTTTGAACCCTTGATCTGTAGAACTGGGCAAAACCCTAGTTTAACCTATTTAATTACAGATTCGTATATCGATTTTTCTACGAGTACTACCTTTTTATTATTACTATGCAGCACATGGGTGTTTGCCCGTCGAGTGAAACTCGGAGGAAGAGGGATCACTCGGAAGGAGAGAAGAAGGGAGAGCATTATGGTGTCTCCCTTTTCGGGTGATGATGTTGACTTTTGTGCAGGGTTTGTCAGTGAGCGGGAGGTGCGAGCGAGCGAGCGAGCGAGTCGCGAGGCCGAGAATGAGAGAGGTTTGTTTTTTTTTGTGAGAGGGACAACGGAAGGATCCAGAAGGACCCACAGACTTCCAATACGCATCTGATGCGTCTTCTCTTGACAAAAAGATGGCTGGGAGTTTGCGTACCTATTGCACGTGACTTGTGCTCACTGAAGTGTGGGACCTCAAGCGTGGGCACCACACGTAAGTGACAGACCTATTGGTGTAAAAACTTGGTTGATTATAATAGTGCATTAGAACAAAGTTTCCTATGGATTCAAGGGTAGGAAATCCAAGTTAACTCATTTACATGACATTATTATTTCCATGAAGCAAAGTTAACACATCTATCGATTGGTACATTTTTGAGTGACTAAGAAGGATCCAGGCTTACTTATTCGTTTTCACGTGTTAAACTTGTCTAAATCTTGGTCAAACCTAGGATTTGACCAAGATTCAAATGGGCAGAAAAATAAAATAAAAAACAGAAAAATGAAAAACCAAATCACATAGTCATCTTATGTCATATAGTAAGCATTAAAGTTGATAAACAAGGTCTAGAAATATCAAACCATACAAATCATGTATCTACCCCTAACCCCTAAACTATGTCTTATAAATTAAGTCAAGCATGAAGAGATGTGGTTTTGGGTTTCAAACATGGAAATTTCAAAAACCTCCCAAAAACTACATTTTAGAGTGACTAAGAAGGATACATGCTTCCCTTTTCATATTCATGTTTTAAGCTTGTTTAAATTATCTCGGTCAAACCTAGGATTTGACAAAGATTCAAATGGGCATCAAAATTGAAAAAAATCAGGAAAAAGAAAAACCAAAGCAAATAGTTTTCTTATGTCATATAGTAAGCCAATTAAGTTGATAAACAAGGTCTAGACATATTCAAACTAGACAAATCATGTATCTATACCCCCTAACCCCTAAACTCTGTCTTATGAAGTCAAGCATATGAAGAGAAGTGGTTTTGGGTTTCAAACATGGAAATTTGAAAAACCTCCCAAAAACTTCATTTTAGAGTGACAAAGAAGGATACATGCTTCCCTTTTCATATTCATGTTTTAAGCTTGTTTAAATTATCTCGGTCAAACCTAGGATTTGACAAAGATTCAAATGGGCATCAAAATTGAAAAAAATCAGGAAAAAGAAAAACCAAAGCAAATAGTTTTCTTATGTCATATAGTAAGCCAATTAAGTTGATAAACAAGGTCTAGACATATTCAAACTAGACAAATCATGTATCTATACCCCTAACCCCTAAACTCCGTCTTATGAAGTCAAGCATATGAAGAGAAGTGGTTTTGCTCCCAAAAGCTTCATTTTAGAGTGACTAATTAAGAAGGATCCATGCTTACCTTTGCATTTTCATATTTTAATCTTGTTTAAATCATTATCAAGCCTAGGATTTGACCAAGATACAAATGGGTGGGCACAAAATTCAAAAAAATCAGAATAATGAAAAACAAAAGCACGTATCACTACTAGGGAAAAGCCTATAGGTGGAGGCAAGTTGTGCCGGCGCACCACCTTGTGCATGCGCCGGTGGAAAGGATTGCCGGCGCACCACATTTCAGCCGCGCCGGCGATGAAGGGATACTGCCGGCGCACCTGGGAAAGGCTCGCCGGCGCTATTTCCGGCATGGCCCGGCCGATTCGGGCCAGGCCCAAGAATCATTGCCGGCGCACCGGCCCGGGGTGCGCCGGTGGAAACATATGCCGGCGCACGGGCCGGTGCGCCGGCAATGATTCTTGGGCCTGGCCCGGTTGTGATATAGCCGAAAGGGGTATATGTTGCCGGCGCACCATGGTCCAGGTGCGCCGGCAATAACCTGGGAGTTATTTCAGCCACCAACCAGCCCACTCACTCACACACTCACTACACTCCACTTCTCCACACAAACCCGAGCCTTCTCCCAACCCAGCTCATTTTTGCCCATTTCTATCCCCAATTTCACCAATTTGACCAAACAAAATCATATTTTTTGAGCAAATCTTCCCTTCCTACATGCATCTCCCACATCCCCCTATGTAGATCTAGATCTACTATCCCGCATTGACCGCTCAATCTAGATCTAGATCTAGAAAGTCGGCTTCCATACGCCATTGTCGCGGCGCGTCGTCTCGATCTTATCGACGAATATATCAAACAAATAGGTGATTAATGAACAAATTAAGGAATGAAATCGATGTATGTTGGACATTTGAAGAAAAGCTCTCGTGTGTGGCATATATATATGTTGTGCTTGTGCTTGTGTGTGTGTTGGCGTTGAAAATGAGTTGCCAACGTTGCGCCGAAATGTTGATTCTTCAAGTTTCCGTTTCGGCACATTTCTGGCGCTCCTATGTCCTACCGTGTAGGAAGGTCATGCCGAAATTTTCCGTGAAAACTACCGACGGATGCATGGTTCTAATGAATTATGTAATCTTACCATGCAGGCGATAATGGTTATCGAGATGAGTGAAAGCATCGTGATGAGATATCTGAAACACGCGATCATCGACATGTATGAAAATAACCGCACGGAGGTATTGTGTCCGTGCCGGAGATGCAAACGAGGGAAATGGTTTGACCCGTATTCAGGCAAATTGCAGGGGCACCTGCTCACTAATGGTTTCATGCATGGACACACTCAATGGATGAGTGATGATGGCGCGGAGGTCAATGGGGCGACGGCGGCAGGTGGTAAAAATGGCCGGCAAGAAGGAGGGCATCATGATACTGATGACGATGAAGAGTTTGTCGCACATGACGATAACCTTGACGACGACAATAACCTTGACGACGACAATAACCTTGACGACGACGAAGAGGTGCCGCTAGCTTCAGTCGTGCGGGACCCTCATCTTCAAGATCTGCTTCTCGAAAAGACGAAAGGCGCCAAGCGGAAATCAAAGCTTGAGCAACTCGAGATAGACTCGAATACTCCGTTGTACGACTCAGGTCGCGGGTTGGGGGAGTCTCGCTTGAGAGTAGCTCTCGATGTGCTGCAGATGAAGGCGAAACACGGATGGACGGACACAAGCGTCGACGACATCCTGGAATACGTGAAAGATCTCCTTCCTGCCGGGAACACGTGTCCTGGTAGTCTAGCCGAGGCCAAGAGAATCACGTGCCCTCTCGACTTACCCCACGAAAAGTATCACGCCTGCATCAACGACTGTATCATGTATCGCAAGGAGCACATGGACAAGACCAAATGTCCTGTGTGTGAAGCTGAACGGTACAAGAAAGGGAAGAAGAAAGCTCCTCGGAAAGTTGTGTGGTACTTCCCGCTCGCCCCCCGGCTTCAACGGTTCTACGCGGACCGCAAGGAAGCAAAGCTCATGCGCTGGCACGCAGAAAGAAAGGAGGCAGTGTTGAATGATAAAGAGCGGATTGAGCACCCAGTGCTGACGCACCCTTCGGATGCAAGCCAGTGGAAAGCATTAGACAATGAATTCGGAAGTTTTGGGGCAGATCCCAGAAACATCAGGTTGGGTGCGAGCACGGACGGATTCAATCCGTTCGGAAACCAGAGCAGCACACATAGCACATGGCCCGTGTTTGTATGGATCTACAACCTCCCGCCCTGGCTGTGCATGAAGAGGAAGTACATACAGATGAGTATGCTAATTCAAGGGCCGACACAGCCAGGAAACGATATCAACATGTATCTCGAACTATTAAAGGAGGAGCTTGAAACGTTGTGGGCGGAGGAAGGGGTAGATACATGGGACGCCGTCGCGGAAGAATATTTCCCTTTGAGAGCCGCGTTGATCACGACGGTGCAGGACTACCTCGGATACGGTTACATTTCGTGCCAGGTGTGCCATGGACACAAGGCATGTGTCAGGTGCATGGAAGAGACGATGTTTTTGCAGCTTGGTAAGGATGGCTCTTCGAAAACAGTTTACATGGGGCATCGAAGGTGGCTACAGAAAACTGACCCGTGGAGAAAGCGTGGAGATCTGTTCGATGGTACAAATGAACCCCGAGGACCTCCACGTAAGAAGAGCGGCGAAGAGATCGATACATTACTGAAAGGTTGGAAGGAGTGCCCTGCGCCGGGAAAGATTCGTCAAAAGCCTGGAGAGAAGAAGAAGAAAAAGGAAACGACGCCGCTCATTGGTGTATGGAAAAGGAGGTCCGTGTTTTGGGACTTGCCGTACTGGAAAATTCTCGATACACCTCACTGCCTTGATGTCATGCATATTACAAAGAACGTGTGCGAGAGCTTGCTTGGCACTCTTCTCAACATGCCGGACCGGACCAAAGATGGGCCGAAAGCAAGACAGGACCTGAAAGTTTTGGGCATCAGGGAAGAGCTTCAGATCCCGCCGGCCCAAGAGGGACAGTCGGAGGAGGAGGCGGACGGCGGTCAGAAGCGCAAAAGGATTAAGCAGCCAGACTATTACTGTCCCCCCTCCTGCTTCACTTTTAGTCCGGCCGAGGTCGATCAATTTTTCAATTGCCTTGTAGGAGTCAGAGTGCCCTTCGGTTACTCCGGGCTAATAAGCAGATACATGGACCCCAAGAAACGAAACTTCAGCGGCATGAAGTCTCATGACTGTCACGTGATGATGACGCAGATTCTTCCGGTTGCAATCCGAGGTATAATGGATGACCATGTCCGTGCAACGCTGACTGGGCTCTGTAACTTCTTCGACGTCATAACTCGGAAGTCGATAAGCGTGAAGAAACTCGCAAGGCTCCAGGAAGAGATCGTGGTGATCCTATGTGAGATGGAGATGTACTTCCCGCCTGCATTCTTTGACGTGATGGTCCATCTGTTGGTCCATATCATGGATGATATCGTCAGTCTAGGGCCGGCATTCTTACACAACATGATGCCGTTTGAAAGAATGAATGGGGTCATTAAAGGATACGTTCGTAACAGGTCACATCCGGATGGAAGCATCGTACAGGGCTGGCTCACCGAAGAGTGCATCTCTTTCTGCACGAATTATCTAGACATCGAGGACCCTGTTGGTTTGCCTCAAAACAAGTACCTCCGTAGGTTCGAGGGAGTAGGCCACAAAAATGGAAGGAAGGAACTGCACGTGCACATGTCTGGTCGGAGTTCCGACTTTGACAGGGCCAACTTAGTAGCGCTACAACACATTGACTTGATCGATCCTTGGTTGAAAGAGCACAAAACCATGATAGAGAACAGTGGCAAGCCGATGATGACGGAAGCAGAAATATACAGAGAGCACAACTCCTCTTTCGCGCGCTGGTTCAAAGACCACATTGATGCTAATCCCCCACCAATGGATTCTGACAAGGATAAACTAGTATTGGCCTTGTCACATGGCCCCGCGCCCAACATCATGACTTACCAAGCGTACGATATCAACGGGTACACATTCTACACGGAAGAAAAAGACAAGAACAGTGTTTACCAGAACTCAGGGGTAACGATGGATTCCTGGACGGGTGACGTAAAGACTAGATACTACGGAAGAATCGAGGAAATCTGGGAGCTTAGCTACGCTGGGGAGAAAGTGCCGATGTTCCGTATCAGATGGGCTAAGAGCGTCAGAAAAGAAGACCGGTATTTCACCACCATGTTTCTACCCGAAGCCAACAAATCAAAGTCCACGAACGCCACCGCGCAGAATGAGCCATGGGTACTGGCAGAACACGTGCACCAATGCTTCTTCATAACCGACCCATCCAGGCCTAGCCGTGTTATCGTGAGGAGAGGCAAGAGGACCATCGTCGGAATGGATGGAGTCGCCAACGAGGAAGACTTCGAAGGACAAGTCGGAGACCCAATGATGGAAGAATCCGAGGACGAAGACACAACATACACCACAAGAAGAAGCAGGACCACGCTACCGAGGTCAGGTCGACCCTTCAAAAGAAGAAGTCACGACACGGGGCTAAATTATTCAACGACGAGCAAGAAAAGCAAGAAGAAAGCGAAACACTCTTCTCAATCGATGATGTAAAAATTTATTTGCAATCTATAACTCATATTTTGTGTAATTCATAACTACTCATATGGTCATGGCCAATATTTTATGTATGACTAATTAATATTGTGTTGGTCAATATTTTATGCATGCATGTATATATAACTCATATCTTCATGTTTTTACATAACTCATGCATATTGCTTTGTTATTATCTTGAAAAGATAAGAAAAAGAAACATACAATAAAGAGAAAAGAAATAAATAAATAAAAATAGTATAGGATTTTGTAATGCAATTGTATACTGCTAATTAAACATGTCCCAGGTTATAACGGGGTTATTGCCGGCGCACCACGTCCTTGCTTTTGGGGTATACTTGTCCCCGGCGAACGTGTGACCTGCGCCGGCAATAACTTGCAAGTATAACCTGGACTTCTTTTTTTCTTCCTTCTCCCTGCCACATCTCGACCCCCCCTCTCTCTGCGCATCGAGCACCGCCGGCCGGGCTCTGCCGCACATCGTCCCTCGCCTTAGCTCCGCCACCGCCCATCCCACCTTCCCGCACCGTGCCCATCGCCAAAGCGAGCAACTCACGAGGCGCCGCACGAGGCGGGGGGCGCCGCACACCGAGGGCAGGGAGGCACCGCACATCGAGGAGCGGGAGGGCGCCGGCACATCGAGGAGGAGGAGGCCGCCACGGTGAGCTACCCTCTCCCTTCCCTCACCTTCCCCCCTTCCCTCCCCCTTCCCTCTCTGTTTAGGGTTCTTCCTCGTAGGTTGCTAGGGTTCTTCCCTGCCTTGCATTAGTATATTGAGGGATTGGATAGCCTAAAGCTGAATTAGTGCAAGTCAATATGATCCCTTGGATTTCTGCTTGGTTACCTTTGGTTAACATTGCAAGAAATAGGGTTCAAATTGGAAATAGGGTAGGTTTGAATTTTTGAATGCTAAAAATTGGTTTCAAATTCTAGCAGTAGGTTTCAATTTTTCATTATAAGTTATACATAAAATTTTGAATGCTAGCAGTAGGTTTCATTTAATTGATTTAGTTAAATGCTAAAAATTGTTCTCTGGTTGGAAATTGTTCTCTGGTTGGAAATTGTGATATAGAAATAACTAAATGAAAAAATGTAAATAGCTAGTATTAGTTGGTTTAGTTGATAAAATTTGTTCTCTGGTTGGAATTTGTTAGAGAATGCTAAAAATGTGTTCTCTGGTTTGAATTTGTTAGTTGAAAAATCCTAAAATGCTATTTCTGTAGAAGTATGTTAGTTCTTGATTAAATTATTCTCTGGTTTGCAGTAGCTAAAATGAAAATTGATTTTGTTTAGTTAATTGGCCAGTGCATGTACAAGGTGAAGGAATGTCACTTTAATTCCATTAGCAAGTGTAGCAAGTGTAGCATACATTAGTTAGGGTTAGGGTTAGCCAAGAATGCTAGGGTTAGGGTTAGGTGTTAGCCAAGAACAAGTGCTAGTGTTCATTCTCTGGTTCATTTAAAAAGAACAAGTGCTATGTTCATTCAGAGAACTAGTATACATTTAAATTATATCCTACAATGATAATTATTACAATGGAAAACAAATCATTTTCAGCAATGATGCATGCATCAATGTAATTACATTTTACTCTCAATGTTAAGATCTTGCTATTTTGATACCTCCTCTGTGCATTGTTACACGTTGTCTCAAAAAGTAGGTTGCGGTGGGATGGATGACAAGTTGAAGTGAGCACGAGAGCTATTCTACCAATTTGATGCAAATGTTTGTGCTTTCTTGTGCTTATTTTCTGGTACATTGCTGCTATCAATATGCTACCAAATGATGAGGTGCGAGAAAAGTTGTAAACTGGATGTTAGTCTCATAGTTTGCAGAATGTTACAACGTGCTTGTCTTCTTGTTTGCTGAATGGAATAACTTGACAATGTTACTACTACTACTACTACTACTATTTACATTGTCAAATATGACTAATTCTTAGGCTTAAAAATATTCTTTTTGCTGATCAAAAACTAGTACTAGCATGTAAGGCTTGCTTTGATTCTACTATGCTTTGTCATATCTGAATTTTCGAGTCACTAGTAAGGCACGTAAACCAGGATGTTACTAGTTAGCCCTTTATCATGCAAGTACTAATAGATATTAGCATGGTATAGCTTTATTTATCTAGTAAATATAACTCGTCCATGTAGGTTGAAAAATGCACACTAGTTAGCTCTGCAAACTAGGATGTGACTAGTAAAACCTTTGATCGTAGCAAGAACTAATAGCCGTACTAGCATGTAATAGCTTTTTGATCTAGTACATGTAACTCGTCCATATAGGATTTGGCAAATGCACACTAGTTAGATATGCAAACTAGGATGTGACTAGTTAGTCCTTGGATCGTAGCAAGTACTACCAGCCAGTACTAGCATGTACTCTGCCATTTATATGTTGTATGAAATTTTGTATGTCAGCATTTCCATTTTTATTTTAGTGTTTGGGAAATCTGTCTTATGATAGTAGCTGATCTGCTGCTTATTCCTGTATCATTCATATCTTATGTTGCACTGAGCACTAAGCAGAGTTTGATGGAGGTTGTCAAGTGTTATTCAATATGTTCATTCTCTGGTTTTAAATGGAGGTTGTCAAGTGTTATTTTTATGCTGATGTAAAATGCCACTGTAATGTATATGCTAAAAAGCTAGCTACTGTAATTTATGTGGTGATGGTTATGGTGATGGCATGGTTATGGAGATGGTTATGGTTATGGTTATGGCATTTCTATGTTTGCATTTCTGTTACAGGGATTGAGTTGCTATTGAGTGCCGGAATGTCGATTCATTTCCGTTCCGGCAATTCTAGCACTCGGCATGACCAATTTTTAGCAAAGGTCATGCCGAATTTTTCCGTGAATTCTAACTCTTTTTCGTCTTCTATTAGTGCAAGCCACCATGTCGTCTCAAGAAGAGTTAGAGGAGCACTACAATAGGCACTTCTTTAGGACGGAGGAGGATGCCGAGGCCGCTGGTGTTGGCGGCGACGAGGACCATGAGATGGAGGATGCCGCTGGGGGTAGTGCCGACGAGCCGAGCGGCAACGAGGCAAGCGCCGCCGCCGGGGGTAGTACCTACGAGCCTAGCGGCGATGAGGCAACCGGCGCCGCCGGGGGTGGCGGCGAGACAAGCGGCGACGATCCTAGCGCCGCCGCCGGGAGTAGTGGCACCGGGACAAGTGGAGCCAAGAGGCCGCGGAAGGCAAGGCGCCAAAACACGGTCGGCACCGGCAGAGACACAGTCACAGAGGTGGACCCCGCCAGTGGTTTGCCGGTGTTGCCTAAGGATGTTGCCAAGGGGTACGGCAACCAACTGGCATGTATCCTCCGAGAGGTCGTCAATCTCAACGAGACGGACCTCCGAGCTGAGAGCAAAGCGCCTTTGCGAGCCCAGCTCATTGCGAGGTTGCACGCACGATACAAGTTCCTAGGCGACTACGCCTCCAGTCATCAAACCAACAACATTGTGAACTCACAAGCCCTCCTGAAGTTCACCAAACACCTCAGCAGCTATAAGTACATGGTGCGGAGGCTGATTGCTGAGGGCAAAGGTTTCGAAGAGGTCCACTCCGCCTTTCCGCATGTCACCCAGGCGGACTTTGATGCTTTTGTGGCCAATGAAGAGCTACAAGCAACCAAGAATCGCAAGTTGTGGGGGAAGGAAATGCGGGAGCTTAACATCGGCAACCACAACCTTGGGAGCCGTGGGTACGAGGGAAAGGAGCCCTATTGGGCGAAGGAGGATGAGGCGTATGTAAATGCCGGCATTGAGAACCCCTGGCTCAAGTACAAGGACCCGCTTGAAAGAAGATTCATCAGGTCCCGGTACCATAAGAAGAAACTAACCGGGGAACTTGTCACGGACCCGAAGGTCGTAACCGACATAATTTGGTTCACGAACGACCAGAAGGTCCTGGCGTTGGAGAAAAAACTGGTAAGCAATTTACCGGTTTTATTAGATCAAGTATCGTTCATATAATAGTAGCAACATTTCTAAATGGTTCGCGTTTCTTCCGCAGGAAGAAGAAAGACAAAGACTTTCTCAATCCTCCCAAGGTGACGAAGGCTCCTCGTCCCAGGCGTCGACGGGCAGGGTAGCCTGGGACAAGCCTCTCGTACGGGCGCTAAACATCGTTAATGAGCATTCACCGACGAGAAGGCCGCATAGAGGCCGTGTGGCTGGCGCCGGTACAGGCTACAAGCATGGTCACTATGGCTTGTCGTCTGCGGCCGATAAAAATGCGCGTAATGAGAGGAAGCAGCGGGAGGCGGAGGAAATGAGGGAGTCAATCCTAGCCCAAGTCCAAGCTGGTTTGGTACCGCAACTGGTACCGCAACTCAAAGCTACACTCGTACCTGAAGTCAAAGCTGAAGTCGCCGCTGGAGTCCAAGCAGATTTCAACGCTATGCAAGCGTGGTATGAGGGTGGCAAACAAGGCCCCCCCCCGAAAATGCAAGTGGTTAGCTTCAACGGCAGCAACTCGATGGTGCCGCCGTCCGCCGGCAATGACAATGTTATAATGGAGACTCCTCCGGCCGCCGGCAATGTCGCTGGTGCTAGGGATTCACCGTCCATGCCGGGTAGCAGCCCCTCCGTCACTTGCACGCCCGCCGCCGCATGTGCTGGCCCGTCGACATTAGCCGAGCTCAACGCCCTCACGGTAATTAACTAATGTGTACATCAAGTTAATATATTAGTTTCGTCATCCTTGCCCTCTCTCTAACGCCATACACATGTTCTCGCAGGCGCTCTCGACGCCATGCACCTTTTTGATGAGAGTAAACGACGAAATCAAAGACGTCGCGAGGGGGTCCATCATTCGGCCCCTGGATAAGAAGTGGCACACACGAGATATGGCGGATGACGTTTACCGGGTTGAAGTGGATCGGGCGTTACCGGGCTATGAGGATTTGTTTCCTCCTAATCAACCGCATGGTGCCGATGACGATAGCCCGTTGAATCTGGCCTCACTGAAGGGTTGGGTACTGCTATGGCCGAAGACCCTAATTCGGATCAACACCTACTCGGGGTCGACGGCAAGCAAAGACAAGCACCTTGCGGCGCCACATGTCAGCGTCCCTCCACGACAGCCAGCGGCGCCGGTGGTCATCGCCCCACCAGAACGGCCAGCTGCGCCAGAGGTCAGCGCCCCACCACAACAGCCAGCTGCGCCAGAGGCCGAGGAATATGAACGTGACAACTTCCAATGGGATATTCCTACGTCTTCACAAGTTGTCCATGAGGATGCGCCGGGCTTCAAATATGTGTGCTCCAAGAAGCTGTTCGATTCTCAAGAAACGGCTGATGAGGAGGAAAATCCTGAGGAGGTCGCCACCGCCGCCGTCAAAAATATGTTGAGCCCAAACACACTCCGTGCTACGGCCACTACGGCGATGGATGGTCCAGCACTACAACCCAAGAAGAGGAAGAGGGCAAATAAGAAGGACGCCCAAGACAAGGCGGCGGCGGCCAAATCCAAGGACAAGGTCCCACTCCTTGACAAGTTGCCAAACAATTGGCGACCTCTGCATCACTTGGGTCAACCGATGCTGCCGGAGCATGTCGTGAAGAAACTCACCCCGGATATGAGGAGCTTGCATGAGACTGTCTTGCATGTGGAGAACCTTCTTCTCAAATCAAAAGATCCTGGTTACCCTCTCTTCGTGGCGAAGGTGCCAACTGGCATGAACTTCGTCGAGAAGTACCCCGCGGACTTGTGCTTCATCCGGTTCAACGACATCTTCAGCATCTATCGCATGCAAGCGCTCCACTTTAGTGTGGTTCGCCTAGTTGCTCTTAGCATGTCTTCCCAGATTGTTAAGGAGGGGACGCCGACCATCGCGATCATGGACCCCTTCTATATGCGGGAGAGCATCATCTGCAACCCTGGGGATCGCGCGATTGCCACCCAGCAGGTCGAGGATTTCATGCTGGCGAACATTAAGAAGGGCGCCATTCTCATCCCTTACTTCCCCGAGTAAGTAATCACTCGCTAGTCCCCCATCACCATTCTATCCTATATCTCCATTTGCATTTCCAAAGGTTAATCCGTGTGTTTTCCGCAGAGACAAGTTCTGCACCCTCATCGTCGTGCACCCGCAACACTCGCATGCAGTCTATCTCGACTCGGGTAGGGACCGCAAGAAAGACTACTCCCACATCAGGGCCCTTCTCAATGATGCTCTCACCGGCTTCGCCAACAAGGCAGGCCCCCTCAAAGTAGAGAGGAAATCCCGAGGAGGCTTCGTCTTAACCCACACAACCAACTTCCCCTGCCTCAGGCAGTCGACGCCCGACAATGGGATGGACGCGTGGTACGCCATCCTTCAGATGCAGGAGTACATAAAGTACGCAGATGACATGTTGCTGCCAGATAATCTCAGAAACAGGTTTGCAAACATGGCGGATGTCCCTGATAGAGAGATTAGAAAGAACTGGGGTCGCATCCAGCAGTTCATTTGCACGATAATCCTGCAGGATGTCAACAATAGGTCTGGCGAGTTCTTCTACGGCTATGGTCTACCACCTAATGACGAGATAGACCTCCGCTTGGAGATGTCGCGTGATGAGAGGCCGTTCAACTCGCTTGAGGGCTGCCGTCCATTCCCCCCTAGGCGTACAACCTGATCCTACGACGGGAACACTTGCTAAAGCTTGAACGATATGTCCTTGAACTTCCGTACTGTAATAATTGTTATATATTCCCATAGAATCGACTAGTTGCTTTTATTTAGTTGTATGAATGTGCATGTGAACATGTGTCTGTAGTTTCATTTACTTTGCTATATATTTCAAGATTATGGCGTACATAGCTTAATAATTATTTGCATTTACTCGACCACTACTTGCCTCGTATTTGGAGTTCGCCGATGATTAGAATGTTCGGTCAATCGTACACTCGGGGGTGGAGCCAGTGAGCCTTGGTGCGACGGCCACAAGTATCAATCTATTGTGCATCCTACCTAGCCTCACTGACTCCATCCCTGGATGTTAATATTTGTTTCGACCGACAAAGTATGAGGCACGCTATTTAATTCGTACTACTTGTCTTCTATTTGAGTTCGCACTTCTTAATTGCATTGGCCGATGATTAAAATGTTCGGTCACTTGTACACTCCGGGGTGGGGCCAGTGAGGCTTGGTGTGAAGGCCACAAATATCAATCTATTGTGCATCCTACCTAGCCTCACTGACCCCATCCCTGTATGTTATTATTTATTTCGACCAACAAAGTATGAGGCACATGCTATTTAGTTCATACTACTTGTCTCTTATTTGAGTTGGCACTTGTTCATTGCATTGGTACTAACGTTTTACTTGTCTTGTGAATGGAGATGCCGACGACATATGTCGTGTACAAGGGGAGGGTTCCTGGAGTCTACGACGACTGGGAGGACTGTCGGAGACAGGTGCACCGCTTCAGCGGCAACAGCTACAAGGGATACCCCACTAGGGTGGAGGCGGAAGGAAGATACGCCCGTTATCTAGCGGGAGAGATGAGGGACATGAGGAGGAACCGGATGAAGACCATGGCCTTCGTGATGATGGTCATGACCATGTTGGTCATGTTCTATGTGATTCTAGTTTAGGTTAGGACCTACATTGTGAGGTGTATGACGATACTTGTGACGACTATGTACCAAGACTTCTAACTTTGTGAAACTTCGCCGTTCGGTGTTGCATATGCACATGTGTTGTATGAATCAACACATTCCGAAACGAGACTTGCGTATTTGTGTACTGATACCGAAATGAAACTTGGCTCTCTATGTGCTTCTCATATTGCATGTAATACTGTATAAATATGAACTGCGTTGTAAATATATACTGCTGTCAAAATTGTATTGTAATATGCTGGAAAAAAGTGGAAAAAAGAATTTTCGAATTAATTGCCGGCGCACCTAAATAACACATTGCCGGCGCACGTGGCATGCGCCAGTGCTGGAAGCACTACTGCCGGCGCACCTGATAGTGCGCCGGTGAAATAGATCTTTGCCGGCGAAGCAGGGTGGTGCGCCGGTAGCTGAGATATCGCCGCGCACAACCTGGTGCGCGGCGATGTCCGTTTATCACCGTGTTCGCACGGCTCTTGTGCGCCGGGGGTTTAGGCAATGGGCCTTTCCCTAGTAGTGTATAGTACGTCTTCTTATGTCATATCGTATGCATTCAAGTTAAACGAGGTCTAGGTATATCCAAACCAGACAAATCATGTATCTACCCCATGTTGATCTTATGAAGTCTAGCATGAAGGAGAAGTCGTTTTGGGTTTCAAACATGGAAATTTCAAGAACATCCCAAAAGCTTCATTTTAGAGTGACTAAAAAGGATACATGCTTCCCTTTTCATTTTCATGTTTTAAACTTGTTTAAATCTTGGTCAAACCTAGGATTTGACCAAGATTCAAATATGAGCATAAAATTCAAAAAAAACAAAAAAATGAAAACCAAGGCACGTAGTCTTCTTATGTCATATAGTAAGCAATCAATTAAGTTGATAAACAAGGTCTAGACATATTCAAACCGGGAAAATCATGTATCTACACCCCTAACGTACCCTAGCTAAACTCTGTCTTATGAAGTCAAGCATGCATGAAGAGAAGTGGTTTTTGGTTTCAAACGTTTAAGCCAAAAGGTAAGCATGGATCCTCCTTAGTCACTGTAAAATGAAGCTTTTGGGAGGTTTGTGAAATTTCCATGTTTGAAACCCAAAACCACTTAAGACAGAGTTTATGGTTAGGTGTGTAGATACATGATTTTTCTTGTTTGAATATGTCTAGACCTTGTTTATCAACTTGAATTTTTTACTATATGATATAAGAAGGCTATATATATGTGCTTTGGTTTTTCATTTTTTGATTTCTTTTGAATTTTTATGCCTATTTAAATCTTGGTCAAATCCTAGGTTTAAACAAGTTTAAAACATGAAAATGAAATGGTAAGCATGAATCCTTCCTTACTCACTCTAAAATGAAGGTACTTGAAAATTTTATGTTTGAAACCCAAAACCCCAGTTCTCTTCATATGTTTGACTTCATAAGACAGAGTTTAGGGTTAGGGGTAGATATGATACATGATATTTCTGCTTTGAATATGTCTAGACCTTGTTTATCAACTTGAATGCTTACTATATGACATAAGAAGGCTATATATGTGCTTTGGTTTTTCATTTTTTTTTTTTCTGAATTTTTACTCCCATTTGAATCTTTGTCAAATCCTAGGTTTGACCAAGGTTAAAACAAGTTTAAAACATGGCAATGAAAAGGTAAGCATGGATCATTCTTAGTCTCTCTAAAATGAAGCTTTTGGGAGGTTTTTGAAGTTTCCATGTTTGAAACCCAAAATCACTTCTCTTCATATGCTTGGCTTCATAAGACAAAGATTAGGGTTTAGGGGTAGATATATACATGTTTTGGGAGGTTTTTGAAATTTCCATGTTTGAAACCCAAATCCACTTCTCTTCATCCTTGACGTCTTCATAAGACAAAAGTATAGGGTTATATATATGCATGGGTAGATACATGCTTTTTTCTGGTTTGAATATGTATAGACCTTGTTTAAAATTATCAACTTAATTGAATGCTTACTATATATATGACATAAGAAGGCTATATATGTGCTTTGTTTTTTCATTTTTTCATTTTTTCCTGATTTTTTATGCCCATTTGAATCTTGGTCAAATCCTAGGTTTGATCAAGATTTAAACAAGCAGTTTAAAAAATGAAAATGAAAAGGTAAGCCTGGATCCTTCTTAGTCAGTAAAATGAAGCTTTTGGGAGGTATGTGAAATTTCCATGTTTGAAACAAAAGCACTTCTCTTCATGCTTGACTTCATAAGACAGAGTTTAGGGTTAGGGGTGTAGATACATGATTTGTCTGGTTTGAATATGTACAAATCTTATTTATCAACTTTTGAATGCATGCATGCTACTCTCTCAAAGAAAAACTTTTGAATGCTTACTATATGACATAAGAAGACTATATGCTTTTAAAATTCAAACATATGGTAAGCATTCTTATGTCATATAGTAAGCATTCAAGTTGATAAACAAGCAAGGTTTGGACATATTCAAACCAGACAAATCATGTATCTACCCCCTAACCCCTAATTAAATTGTCTTATGAAGTCTAGCATGAAGAGAAGTGGTTTTGGGTTTCAAACATGGAAATTTCAAAAACCTCCCAAAAACTTCATTTTAGAGTGACTAAGAAGGATATAAAGCTTCCCTTTTCATTTTCATGTTTTAAACTTGTTTAAATCTTGGTCAAACCTCTAGGATTTGACCAAAAGATTCAAATGGGCATGGAAATTCATAAAAAATCAAAAGAATGAAAAAACAAAGGACATAACATTCTTATGTCATATATATATAGTAAGCATTCAAGTTGATAAACAAGGCCTAGACATATTCAAACCAGAAAATCATGTATATATCTACCCCTAACCCTAAACTCTGTCTTATGAAGTCAAGCATGCATGAAGAAAGTGGTTTTGGTTTCAAACATGGAAATTTCGAAAAAACCTCCCAAGAGCTACATTTTGGAGTGACTAAGAAGGATATATAGATGCTTAATTTTTCATATTCATGATTTAAACTTGTTTAAACCATGTTCAAACCTAGGATTTGACCAAGATTCAAATGGGCATAAAATTTTAAAAAAATCAAAAAATAAAAAACAAGGCACATAGTATTCTTATGTCATATAGTAAGCATTCAATTAAGTTGATAAACAAGGTCTAGACATATTCAAACCAGGAAAATCATGCATCTACCCCCTAACCCTAGCTAAACTCTGTCTTATGAAGTCAAGCATGCATGAAGAGAAGTGGTTTTTGGTTTCAAACGTTTAAGCCAAAAGCCCCTTTTCAAATATTTCAAACTTATTCAAATTTGGTTCAAATATGAAAGACATACAAGTTATAGCACACATAGTGCATACATTTTCACACATACTGCACTAGATGCTAACCCTATAGTTTGAGGCCATTTGGGTGACCTAGGTCGAAAAAATTCTTGGATTAGAATCGTGTTGTTCGAACCCCGTAGTTGGATTTTTTGAACCCTTGATCTGTAGAACTGGGCAAAACCCTAGTTTAACCTATTTAATTACAGATTCGTATATCGATTTTTCTACGAGTACTACCTTTTTATTATTACTATGCAGCACATGGGTGTTTGCCCGTCGAGTGAAACTCGGAGGAAGAGGGATCACTCGGAAGGAGAGAAGAAGGGAGAGCATTATGGTGTCTCCCCTTTTTCGGGTGATGATGTTGACTTTTGTGCGGGGTTTGTCAGTGAGCAGGAGGTGCGAGCGAGCGAGCGAGCGAGTCGGCAGAATGAGAGAGATTTTTTTTGAGGAGGACGGAAGGATCGAGAAGGACCCACAGACTTCCAATACGCATCTGATGCGTCTTCTCTTGACAAAGAAGATGGCTGGGAGTTTGCGTACCTATTGCACGTGACTTGTGCTCACTGAAGTGTGGGACCTCAAGCGTGGGCACCACACGTAAGTGACAGACCTGTTGGTGTAAAAACTCGGTTGATTATTATAGTGCATTAGAACAAAGTTTCCTATGGATTCAAGGGTAGGAAATCCAAGTTAACTCATTTACGTGTTAAACTTGTCTAAATCTTGGTCAAACCTAGGATTTGACCAAGATTCAAATGGGCAGAAAAATAAAAACAGAAAAATGAAAAACCAAATCACATAGTCTTCTTATGTCATATAGTAAGCATTAAAGTTGATAAACAAGGTCTAGACATATTAAACCAGACAAATCATGTATCTATACCCCTAACCCCTAAACTCTGTCTTATGAAGTCAAGCATGTGAAGAGAAGTGGTTTTGGGTTTCAAACATGGAAATTTCAAAAACCTCCCAAAAACTACATTTTAGAGTGACTAAGAAGGATACATGCTCCCCTTTTCATATTCATGTTTTAAGCTTGTTTAAATTATCTTGGTCAAACCTAGGATTTGACAAGATTCAAATGGGCATCAAAATTGAAAAAAAGTCAGAAAAAAGAAAACCAAAGCAAATAGTTTTCTTATGTCATATAGTAAGCATTAAAGTTGATAAACAAGGTCTAGACATATTCAAACTAGACAAATCATGTATCTATACCCCCTAACCCCTGAACTCTGTCTTATGAAGTCAAGCATATGAAGAGAAGTGGTTTTGGGTTTCAAACATGGAAATTTGAAAAACCTCCCAAAAACTTCATTTTAGAGTGACAAAGAAGGATACATGCTTCCCTTTTCATATTCATGTTTTAAGCTTGTTTAAATTATCTCGGTCAAACCTAGGATTTGACAAGATTCAAATGGGCATCAAAATTGAAAAAAATCAGGAAAAAGAAAAACCAAAGCAAATAGTTTTCTTATGTCATATAGTAAGCCAATTAAGTTGATAAACAAGGTCTAGACATATTCAAACTAGACAAATCATGTATCTATACCCCTAACCCCTAAACTCCGTCTTATGAAGTCAAGCATATGAAGAGAAGTGGTTTTGCTCCCAAAAGCTTCATTTTAGAGTGATGATGGCGTGTAACTCACACGTTCGTTGGGAACCCCAAGAGGAAGGTATGATGCGCACAGCAGCAAGTTTTCCCTCAGAAAGAAACCAAGGTTTATCGAACCAGGAGGAGCCAAGAAGCACGTTGAAGGTTGATGGCGGCGGGATGTAGTGCGGCGCAACACCAGATTCCGGCGCCAACGTGGAACTGCACAACACAACCAAAGTACTTTGCCCCAACGAAACAGTTGGGTTGTCAATCTCACGGCTTGCTGTAACAAAGGATTAACCGTATTGTGTGGAAGATGATTGTTTGCAGAAAACAGATAAAACAAGTATTGCGTAGATTGTATTTTATAAAGAATTGGACCGGGGTCCACAGTTCACTAGAGGTGTCTCTCCCATAAGACAAACAACATGTTGGGTGAACAAATTACAGTTGGGCAATTGACAAATAAAGAGGGCATGACCATGCACATACATATCATGATGAGTATAGTGAGATTTAATTGGGCATTACGACAAAGTACATAGACCGTCATCCAACTGCATCTATGCCTAAAAAGTCCACCTTCAGGTTATCATCCGAACCCCCTCCAGGTATTAAGTTGCAAAGCAACACAATTGCATTAAGTATGGTGCGTAATGTAATCAACAACTACATCCTTAGACATAGCATCAATGTTTTATCCCTAGTGGCAACAGCACAACACAACCTTAGAACTTTCTGTCACTGTCCCAGGTGTCAATGCAGGCATGAACCCACTATCGAGCATAAGTACTCCCTCTTGGAGTTACAAGCATCTACTTGGCCAGAGCATCTACTAGTAACGGAAAGCATGCAAGATCATAAACAACACATAGATATAACTTTGATAATCAACATAACAAGTATTCTCTATTCATCGGATCCCAACAAACGCAACATATAGAATTACAGATAGATGATCTTGATCATGTTAGGCAGCTCACAAGATCCGACAATGATAGCACAATGGGGAGAAGACAACCATCTAGCTACTGCTATGGACCCATAGTCCAGGGGTAGACTACTCACACATCACTCCGGAGGCGACCATGGCGGCGTAGAGTCCTCAGGGAGATGATTCCCCTCTCGGCAGGGTGCCGGAGCGATCTCTGGATCCCAGAGATGGGATCGGCGGCGGCGTCTCGGGGTTTCGTATCGTGGCTCTCGGTACTGGGGGTTTCGTCACAGAGGCTTTAAGTAGGCGGAAGGGCAAGTCAGGAGGGGGCACAGGGGCCCCACACCATAGGGCGGCGCGGTATCAATTTGAAAGGGAAGCAAGCAGAAAGAAAAACACAGAAGTCTTCAACAGAAGTCCCAGAAATGAATGGATTTTTTGCAATATGAGATTGAATGCCATAACTCTGATTTGTATTTTACTTTTTATTGGTGCTGTTGGGAAATCTGCACTATAGGATTGTTCTTAATTGCAATCGACCTACGAGTACGAGCGGTAGTTTTGTGTCATCATGTTCGTTCACCCAAGGCGTTTTCCCTTCACGCGGAGATACGGTTCGAGGTGCTCCACTCCGTTGCTCGATTGTGTTTATCCCAATATTCGCTCGTCCCGAGCAGGTAAAACGATAACAGATAATTTCGGAGTGACATGCCATCATAATCTTGATCATACTATTTGTAAAGCATATGTAGTGAATGCAGCGATCAAAACAATGTATATGACATGAGTAAACAAGTGAATCATAAAGCAAAGACTTTTCATGAATAGCACTTCAAGACAAGCATCAATAAGTCTTGCATAAGAGTTAACTCATAAAGCAATAATTCAAAGTAAAGGCATTGAAGCAACACAAAAGAAGATTAAGTTTCAGCGGTTGCTTTCAACTTGTAACATGTATATCTCATGGATATTGTAAACATAGAGTAATATAATAAGTGCAATAAGCAAGTATGTAGGAATCAATGCACAGTTCACACAAGTGTTTGCTTCTTGAGGTGGAGAGAAATAGGTGAACTGACTCAACATTGAAAGTAAAAGAATGGTCCTCCATAGAGGAAAAGCATCGATTGCTATATTTGTGCTAGAGCTTTGATTTTGAAAACATGAAACAATTTTGTCAACGGTAGTAATAAAGCATATGCATCATGTAAATTATATCTTATAAGTTGCAAGCCTCATGCATAGTGTACTAATAGTGCCCGCACCTTGTCCTAATTAGCTTGGACTACCGGATCATCACAATGCACTGTTTTAACCAAGTGTCACAAAGGGGTACCTCTATGCCGCCTGTACAAAGGTCTAAGGAGAAAGCTCGCATTGGATTTCTCGCTATTGATTATTCTTCAACTTAGACATCCATACCGGGACAACATAGACAACAGATAATGGACTCCTCTTTTATGCATAAGCATGTAACAACAATTAATAATTTTCTCATATGAGATTTGAGGATATATGTCCAAAACTGAAACTTCCACCATGGATCATGGCTTTAGTTAGCGGCCCAATGTTCTTCTCTAACAATATGCATGCTTAATCATAAGGTGGTAGATCTCTCTTACTTCAGACAAGACGGACATGCATAGCAACTCACATGAAATTCAACAATGAATAGTTGATGGCGTCCCCAGTGAACATGGTTATCGCACAACAAGCAACTTAATAAGAGATAAAGTGCATAATTACATATTCAATACCACAATAGTTTTTAAGCTATTTGTCCCATGAGCTATATATTGCAAAGGTGAATGATGGAATTTTAAAGGTAGCACTCAAGCAATTTACTTTGGAATGGCGGAAAATACCATGTAGTAGGTAGGTATGGTGGACACAAATGGCATAGTGGTTGGCTCAAGTATTTTGGATGCATGAGAAGTATTCCCTCTCGATACAAGGTTTAGGCTAGCAAGGCTTATTTGAAACAAACACAAGGATGAACCGGTGCAGCAAAACTCACATAAAAGACATATTGAAAACATTATAAGATTCTACACCGTCTTCCTTGTTGTTCAAACTCAATACTAGAAATTATCTAGACCTTAGAGAAACCAAATATGCAAACCAAATTTTAGCATGCTCTATGTATTTCTTCATTAATGGGTGCAAAGCATATGATGCAAGAGCTTAATCATGAGCACAACAATTGCCAAGTATCACATTATCCAAGACATTTATAGCAATTACTACATGTATCATTTTCCAATTCCAACCATATAACAATTTAACGAAGGAGAAACTTCGCCATGAATACTATGAGTAGAAACCAAGGACATACTTGTCCATATGCTACAGCGGAGCGTGTCTCTCTCCCATAAAGTGAATGCTAGGATCCATTTTATTCAAACAAAACAAAAAACAAACAAACCGACGCTCCAAGAAAAAGCACATAAGATGTGATGGAATAAAAATATAGTTTCAGGGGAGGAACCTGATAATGTTGTTGATGAAGAAGGGGATGCCTTGAGCATCCCCAAGCTTAGACGCTTGAGTCTTCTTAATATATGCAGGGGTGAACCACCGGGGCATCCCCAAGCTTAGAGCTTTCACTCTCCTTGATCATGTTGCATCATACTCCTCTCTTGATCCTTGAAAACTTCCTCCACACCAAACTCGAAACAACTCATTAGAGGGTTAGTGCACAATATAAATTGACATATTCAGAGGTGACACAATCATTCTTAACACTTCTGGACATTAGTGGATCAAAGAAATTCATCCAACATAGCAAAAGAGGCAATGCGAAATAAAATGCAGAATCTGTCAAAACAGAACAGTTCGTATTGAAGAATTTTAAAATGGCACCAGACTTGCTCAAATGAAAATGCTCAAATTGAATGAAAGTTGCGTACATATCTGAGGATCATGCACGTAAATTGGCTTAATTTTCTGAGCTACCTACAGGGAGGTAGACCCAGATTCGTGACAGCAAAGAAATCTGGAACTGCGCAGTAATCCAAATCTAGTACTTACTTTACTATCAAAGACTTTACTTGGCACAACAAAACACAAAACTAAGATAAGGAGAGGTTGCTACAGTAGTAAACAACTTCCAAGACACAAAATAAAAACAAAGTACTGTAGGTAAAAACATGGGTTGTCTCCCATAAGCGCTTTTCTTTAACGCCTTTCAGCTAGGCGCAGAAAGTGTGTATCAAGTATTATCAAGAGATGTGCATCGTTATCATGAGCTCCCCCATCCGTAGTGGTACTAAGGGCTTTGTCAATTTTAGGCCTATAATAATATTTCTTTGGTTTAGGCACTTTAGAGACATACATAAACTTTTGCTCCTTACCCACATAAGCTTTCTCCTTATATTTAAGAGAAGAAAATGTTGAACCCAAGGTTCCCATAGCCTTTTCAAGTTCATCAATCCTATTGATTTGATCATCATGGACAACACAAGTTCCTAGGACACTAATTCTTTCATCAATTCCTCCTAAGGATTTATCAAGTTCATCAGTTTTATCAAGTAACATTTCCAATTTAGCTTCAATACTTGGAAAATTTTTCTCTATGGTTTCCAATTTTTTCATAACATCTTCAAGAGAGATTTCAGTTTTAACTTTATCAACAGGGGGTATTCCAAATAAACTCTCAATAATGCAACTAGCTTCTAATGCAGGAGTACTTAGGAAGTCACCTTTTGCGAGACTATCAAGAACATATCTATTCCAGCTAGAGATACCAACATAAAAATTCCTGAGTAAAATAATGGTGGAGTGTTTCTTAGTGCATCTATTATGGGCATCACTAATTCTATACCAAGCATCTCTCAAACATTCTCCCCCTCGTTGCTTAAACGTACGAACTTCAACTTCAGGATTACTCATTTTAGTAGTAGTAAATAAAGCAAACTAGATAAAGTAAATGCAAGTAACTAATTTTTTTGTGTTTTTGATATAGCAAACAAGATAGCAAATAAAGTAAAACTAGCAACTAATTTTTTTGTATTTTGATTTAGTGCAGCAAACAAAGTAGTAAATAAAACTAAGCAAGACAAAAACAAAGTAAAGAGATTGAGAAGTGGAGACTCCCCTTGCAGCGTGTCTTGATCTCCCCAACGGCGCCAGAAAATATGCTTGATGGCGTGTAACTCACACGTTCGTTGGGAACCCCAAGAGGAAGGTATGATGCGCACAGCAGCAAGTTTCCCTCAGAAAGAAACCAAGGTTTATCGAACCAGGAGGAGCCAAGAAGCACGTTGAAGGTTGATGGCGGCGGGATGTAGTGCGGCGCAACACCGGGATTCCGGCGCCAACGTGGAACCTGCACAACACAACCAAAGTACTTTGCCCCAACGAAGCAGTGAGGTTGTCAATCTCACCGGCTTGCTGTAACAAAGGATTAACCGTATTGTGTGGAAGATGATTGTTTGCGAAAACAGTAAAACAAGTATTGCAGTAGATTGTATTTCAGTAAAGAGAATTGGACCGGGGTCCAGGTTCACTAGAGGTGTCTCTCCCATAAGACAAACAGCATGTTGGGTGAACAAATTACAGTTGGGCAATTGACAAATAAAGAGGGCATGACCATGCACATACATATCATGATGAGTATAGTGAGATTTAATTGGGCATTACGACAAAGTACATAGACCGCCATCCAACTGCATCTATGCCTAAAAAGTCCACCTTCAGGTTATCATCCGAACCCCCTCCAGGTATTAAGTTGCAAAGCAACAACAATTGCATTAAGTATGGTGCGTAATGTAATCAACAACTACATCCTTAGACATAGCATCAATGTTTTATCCCTAGTGGCAACAGCACAACACAACCTTAGAACTTTCACTGTCCCAGGTGTCAATGCAGGCATGAACCCACTATCGAGCATAAGTACTCCCTCTTGGAGTTACAAGCATCTACTTGGCCAGAGCATCTACTAGTAACGGAAAGCATGCAAGATCATAAACAACACATAGATATAACTTTGATAATCAACATAACAAGTATTCTCTATTCATCGGATCCCAACAAACGCAACATATAGAATTACAGATAGATGATCTTGATCATGTTAGGCAGCTCACAAGATCCGACAATGATAGCACAATGGGGAGAAGACAACCATCTAGCTACTGCTATGGACCCATAGTCCAGGGGTAGACTACTCACACATCACTCCGGAGACGACCATGGCGGCGTAGAGTCCTCCGGGAGATGATTCCCCTCTCCGGCAGGGTGCCGGAGGCGATCTCCTGGATCCCCCGAGATGGGATCGGCGGCGGCGGCGTCTGGAAGGTTTTCCGTATCGTGGCTCTCGGTACTGGGGGTTTCGTCACGGAGGCTTTAAGTAGGCGGAAGGGCAAGTCAGGAGGGGGCACAGGGGCCCCACACCACAGGCCGGCGCGGCCAAGGGGGGCCGCGCCGCCCTAGGGTTTGGGCACCCTGTGGCCCCACTTCGTTTCGTCTTCGGACTTCTGGAAGCTTCGTGGAAAAATAGGCCCCTGGGCTTTGATTTCGTCCAATTCCGAGAATATTTCCTTACTAGGATTTCTGAAACCAAAAACGGAAAAGCAACTGGCACTTCGGCATCTTGTTAATAGGTTAGTTCAGAAAAATGCACGAATATGACATAAAGTGTGCATAAAACATGTAGATAACATCAATAATGAGGCATGGAACATAAGAAATTATCGATACGTCGGAGACGTATCAGAGTGACTAAGAAGGATCCATGCTTACCTTTGCATTTTCATATTTTAATCTTGTTTAAATCATTATCAAGCCTAGGATTTGACCAAGATACAAATGGGTGGGCACAAAATTCAAAAAAATCAGAATAATGAAAAACAAAAGCACGTAGTCTTCTTATGTCATATCGTATGCATTCAAGTTAAACGAGGTCTAGGTATATCCAAACCAGACAAATCATGTATCTACCCCTGTTGATCTTATGAAGTCTAGCATGAAGAGAAGTCGTTTTGGGTTTCAAACATGGAAATTTCAAGAACATCCCAAAAGCTTCATTTTAGAGTGACTAAGAAGGATACATGCTTCCCTTTTCATTTTCATGTTTTAAACTTGTTTAAATCTTGGTCAAACCTAAGATTTGACCAAGATTCAAATATATGAGCATAAAATTCAAAAAAAACAAAAAATGAAAACCAAGGCACGTAGTCTTCTTATGTCATATAGTAAGCAATCAATTAAGTTGATAAACAAGGTCTAGACATATTCAAACCAGGAAAATCATGTATCTACCCCCTAACCCTAGCTAAACTCTGTCTTATGAAGTCAAGCATGCATGAAGAGAAGTGGTTTTTGGTTTCAAACGTTTAAGCCAAAAGGTAAGCATGGATCCTCCTTAGTCACTGTAAAATGAAGCTTTTGGGAGGTTTGTGAAATTTCCATGTTTGAAACCCAAAACCACTTAAGACAGAGTTTATGGTTAGGTGTAGATACATGATTTTTCTTGTTTGAATATGTCTAGACCTTGTTTATCAACTTGAATTTTTTACTATATGATATAAGAAGGCTATATATATGTGCTTTGGTTTTTCATTTTTTGATTTCTTTCGATTTTTATGCCTATTTAAATCTTGGTCAAATCCTAGGTTTAAACAAGTTTAAAACATGAAAATGAAACGGTAAGCATGAATCCTTCCTTACTCACTCTAAAATGAAGGTACTTGAAAATTTTATGTTTGAAACCCAAAACCCCAGTTCTCTTCATATGTTTGACTTCATAAGACAGAGTTTAGGGTTAGGGGTAGATATGATACATGATATTTCTGCTTTGAATATGTCTAGACCTTGTTTATCAACTTGAATGCTTACTATATGACATAAGAAGGCTATATATGTGCTTTGGTTTTTCATTTTTTTGAATTTTTCTGAATTTTTACTCCATTTGAATCTTGGTCAAATCCTAGGTTTGTCCAAGGTTAAAACAAGTTTAAAACATGGCAATGAAAAGGTAAGCATGGATCATTCTTAGTCTCTCTAAAATGAAGCTTTTGGGAGGTTTTTGAAGTTTCCATGTTTGAAACCCAAAATCACTTCTCTTCATATGCTTGGCTTCATAAGACAAAGATTAGGGTTTAGGGGTAGATATATACATGTTTTGGGAGGTTTTTGAAATTTCCATGTTTGAAACCCAAATCCACTTCTCTTCATCCTTGACGTCTTCATAAGACAAAAGTATAGGGTTATATATATATGCATGGGTAGATACATGCTTTTTTCTGGTTTGAATATGTATAGACCTTGTTTAAAATTATCAACTTAATTGAATGCTTACTATATATATGACATAAGAAGGCTATATATGTGCTTTGTTTTTTCATTTTTTCATTTTTTCCTGATTTTTTATGCCCATTTGAATCTTGGTCAAATCCTAGGTTTGATCAAGATTTAAACAAGCAGTTTAAAAAATGAAAATGAAAAGGTAAGCCTGGATCCTTCTTAATTAGTCACTGTAAAATGAAGCTTTTGGGAGGTTTGTGAAATTTCCATGTTTGAAACCCAAAAGCACTTCTCTTCATGCTTGACTTCATAAGACAGAGTTTAGGGTTAGGGGGTGTAGATACATGATTTGTCTGGTTTGAATATGTACAAATCTTATTTATCAACTTTTGAATGCATGCTACTCTCTCAAAGAAAAACTTTTGAATGCTTACTATATGACATAAGAAGACTATATGCTTTTAAAATTCAAACATATGGTAAGCATTCTTATGTCATATAGTAAGCATTCAAGTTGATAAACAAGCAAGGTTTGGACATATTCAAACCAGACAAATCATGTATCTACCCCTAACCCCTAATTAAATTGTCTTATGAAGTCTAGCATGAAGAGAAGTGGTTTTGGGTTTCAAACATGGAAATTTCAAAAACCTCCCAAAAACTTCATTTTAGAGTGACTAAGAAGGATATACAAGCTTCCCTTTTCATTTTCATGTTTTAAACTTGTTTCAATCTTGGTCAAACCTCTAGGATTTGACCAAAAGATTCAAATGGGCATGGAAATTCATAAAAAATCAAAAGAATGAAAAAACAAAGGACATAACATTCTTATGTCATATATATATAGTAAGCATTCAAGTTGATAAACAAGGCCTAGACATATTCAAACCAGAAAATCATGTATATATCTACCCCTAACCCTAAACTCTGTCTTATGAAGTCAAGCATGCATGAAGAGAAGTGGTTTTGGTTTCAAACATGGAAATTTCGAAAAACCCTCCCAAGAGCTACATTTTGGAGTGAGTAAGAAGGATATATAGATGCTTAATTTTTCATATTCATGATTTAAACTTGTTTAAACCATGTTCAAACCTAGGATTTGACCAAGATTCAAATGGGCATAAAATTTTAAAAAAATCAAAAAATAAAAAACAAGTCACATAGTATTCTTATGTCATATAGTAAGCATTCAATTAAGTTGATAAACAAGGTCTAGACATATTCAAACCAGGAAAATCATGCATCTACCCCTAACCCTAGCTAAACTCTGTCTTATGAAGTCAAGCATGCATGAAGAGAAGTGGTTTTTGGTTTCAAACGTTTAAGCCAAAAGCCCCTTTTCAAATATTTCAAACTTATTCAAATTTGGTTCAAATATGAAAGACATACAAGTTATAGCACACATAGTGCATACATTTTCACACATACTGCACTAGATGCTAACCCTATAGTTTGAGGCCATTTGGGTGACCTAGGTCGAAAAAATTCTTGGATTAGAATCGTGTTGTTCGAACCCCGTAGTTGGATTTTTTGAACCCTTGATCTGTAGAACTGGGCAAAACCCTAGTTTAACCTATTTAATTACAGATTCGTATATCGATTTTTCTACGAGTACTACCTTTTTATTATTACTATGCAGCACATGGGTGTTTGCCCGTCGAGTGAAACTCGGAGGAAGAGGGATCACTCGGAAGGAGAGAAGAAGGGAGAGCATTATGGTGTCTCCCCTTTTCGGGTGATGATGTTGACTTTTGTGCAGGGTTTGTCAGTGAGCAGGAGGTGCGAGCGCGAGTCGAGCGAGGCCGAGAATGAGAGAGATTTGTTTTTTTTGTGAGAGGGACAACGGAAGGATCCAGAAGGACCCACTTCCAATACGCATCCTGATGCATCTTCTCTTGACAAAGAAGATGCTGGGAGTTTGCGTACCTATTGCACGTGACTTGTGCTCACTGAAGTGTGGGACCTCAAGCGTGGGCACCACACGTAAGTGACAGACCTGTTGGTGTAAAAACTCGGTTGATTATAATAGTTCATTAGAACAAAGTTTCCTATGGATTCAAGGGTAGGAAATCCAAGTTAACTCATTTACGTGTTAAACTTGTCTAAATCTTGGTCAAACCTAGGATTTGACCAAGATTCAAATGGGCAGAAAAATAAAAAAAAAATGAACATAGTCTTCTTATGTCATATAGTAAGCATTAAAGTTGATAAACAAGGTCTAGACATATTAAACCAGACAAATCATGTATCTATACCCCTAACCCCTAAACTCTGTCTTATGAAGTCAAGCATGTGAAGAGAAGTGGTTTTGGGTTTCAAACATGGAAATTTCAAAAACCTCCCAAAAACTACATTTTAGAGTGACTAAGAAGGATACATGCTCCCCTTTTCATATTCATGTTTTAAGCTTGTTTAAATTATCTTGGTCAAACCTAGGATTTGACAAGATTCAAATGGGCATCAAAATTGAAAAAAAGTCAGAAAAAAGAAAACCAAAGCAAATAGTTTTCTTATGTCATATAGTAAGCATTAAAGTAGATAAACAAGGTCTAGACATATTCAAACTAGACAAATCATGTATCTATACCCCCTAACCCCTAAACTCTGTCTTATGAAGTCAAGCATATGAAGAGAAGTGGTTTTGGGTTTCAAACATGGAAATTTGAAAAACCTCCCAAAAACTTCATTTTAGAGTGACAAAGAAGGATACATGCTTCCCTTTTCATATTCATGTTTTAAGCTTGTTTAAATTATCTCGGTCAAACCTAGGATTTGACAAGATTCAAATGGGCATCAAAATTGAAAAAATCAGGAAAAAGAAAAACCAAAGCAAATAGTTTTCTTATGTCATATAGTAAGCCAATTAAGTTGATAAACAAGGTCTAGACATATTCAAACTAGACAAATCATGTATCTATACCCCCTAACCCCTAAACTCCGTCTTATGAAGTCAAGCATATGAAGAGAAGTGGTTTTGCTCCCAAAAGCTTCATTTTAGAGTGACTAAGAAGGATCCATGCTTACCTTTGCATTTTCATATTTTAATCTTGTTTAAATCATTATCAAGCCTAGGATTTGACCAAGATACAAATGGGTGGGCACAAAATTCAAAAAAATCAGAATAATGAAAAACAAAAGCACGTAGTCTTCTTATGTCATATCGTATGCATTCAAGTTAAACGAGGTCTAGGTATATCCAAACCAGACAAATCATGTATCTACCCCTGTTGATCTTATGAAGTCTAGCATGAAGAGAAGTCGTTTTGGGTTTCAAACATGGAAATTTCAAGAACATCCCAAAAGCTTCATTTTAGAGTGACTAAGAAGGATACATGCTTCCCTTTTCATTTTCATGTTTTAAACTTGTTTAAATCTTGGTAAAACCTAAGATTTGACCAAGATTCAAATATATGAGCATAAAATTCAAAAAAAACAAAAAAATGAAAACCAAGGCACGTAGTCTTCTTATGTCATATAGTAAGCAATCAATTAAGTTGATAAACAAGGTCTAGACATATTCAAACCAGGAAAATCATGTATCTACCCCTAACCCTAGCTAAACTCTGTCTTATGAAGTCAAGCATGCATGAAGAGAAGTGGTTTTTGGTTTCAAACGTTTAAGCCAAAAGGTAAGCATGGATCCTCCTTAGTCACTGTAAAATGAAGCTTTTGGGAGGTTTGTGAAATTTCCATGTTTGAAACCCAAAACCACTTAAGACAGAGTTTATGGTTAGGTGTAGATACATGATTTTTCTTGTTTGAATATGTCTAGACCTTGTTTATCAACTTGAATTTTTTACTATATGATATAAGAAGGCTATATATGTGCTTTGGTTTTTCATTTTTTGATTTCTTTCGAATTTTTTATGCCTATTTAAATCTTGGTCAAATCCTAGGTTTAAACAAGTTTAAAACATGAAAATGAAATGGTAAGCATGAATCCTTCCTTACTCACTCTAAAATGAAGGTACTTGAAAATTTTATGTTTGAAACCCAAAACCCCAGTTCTCTTCATATGTTTGACTTCATAAGACAGAGTTTAGGGTTAGGGGTAGATATGATACATGATATTTCTGCTTTGAATATGTCTAGACCTTGTTTATCAACTTGAATGCTTACTATATGACATAAGAAGGCTATATATGTGCTTTGGTTTTTCATTTTTTGAATTTTTCTGAATTTTTACTCCCATTTGAATCTTGGTCAAATCCTAGGTTTGACCAAGGTTAAAACAAGTTTAAAACATGGCAATGAAAAGGTAAGCATGGATCCTTCTTAGTCAATTTAAATGAAGCTTTTGGGAGGTTTTGAAATTTCCATGTTTGAAACCCAAAATCACTTCTCTTCATGCTTGACTTCATAAGGCAGAGTTTAGGGTTAGGGGTAGATACATGATTTGTTTGGTTTGAATATGTCTAGACCTTGTTTATCAACTTGAATGCTTACTATATGACATCAGAAGACTATGTTCTTTGGTTTTTTTTTTTTTTTTTGAATTGTTATACCCATTTGAATCTTGGTCAAATCCTAGGTTTGACCAAGATTTAAACAAGTTAAGAAATTGAAAATGAAAAAGGTAAGCCTGGATCCTTCTTAGTCACTGTAGAATGAAGCTTTTGGGAGGTTTGTGAAATTTCCATGTTTGAAACCCAAAACCAGTTCTCTTCATATGTTTGACTTCATAAGACAGAGTTTTTATCAACTCGAGTGCTTACTATATGACATAAGAAGGCTATATATGTGCTTTGGTTTTTCATTTTTTGATTTTTTCTGAATTTTTATGCCCATTTAAATCTTGGTCAAATCCTAGGTTTGACCAAGGTTTAAACAAGTTTAAAACATGAAAAGAAAAGGTAAGAATGGATCCTTCTTAGTCATTCTAAAATGAATGAAGCTTTTGGGATGTTCTCACAAATCGATCTAGTCTACATGACTTTGATAAATTTTAATTAAGAAGCAGCAACTTAACAATAATTACCCAAAATCTAACAGCTGGTTCGACAACAACCTGGACGTTACGCTAAAATCCTGTCTAGGGCTAGCAAACTACACCCTACGCGTCGCTGGATCCTCCAACCCTTTGTAAGGCCTAACTATTGCAGATATTAAACTAATCCTTGAAGAACAAGGAGCAACCATAACGGATCGGATCTACTAAATAATGATCAAGCGGGGTGCCGCCCCTACACCTAAGATAGGTGTAAGGGCGGCTAGATGTATAAGGGTTGCACTACGACAGCATATGATACGAAGAACAATGCTAACCCTAACACATCTAAGATAACTACGTTGCTCGCCATCAAAAAGGCTTCAGTACGAGCAACGCATGAACAACAAATAAAGCTTGTACTGCCTAGATCGCAAGATGCGATCTAGGCAGCATGATGCTTACCCGGAAGAAACCCTCGAGACGAAGGAGTTGGCGATGCGCCTAGATTGATTTGTGGTGAACGTTGGTTGTTGTTTATTTCATAAACCCTAGATACATATTTATAGTCCAGGGGACTTTCTAATTTAGGCGTACACCAACCGTGCACGGGTATCTATTAAATCTAAGATGCGATCTACTATAATTACGATAAACACAAAAATAGTAGAATAGGGATAGATAATAGGGATCCCTCCCTAGATAATAAGCTGCATACACAGCAGCCAACATAGTAACAGGTTCGAGGTTCTTCACAACACCATCATACTAACAACATAACAACAAGGGATCCCTAGCTAACAACAAAATAGAAGCTGCTTTGCAGCAGCAGCACACGTCCAGGACTCCGCCTACCCCATCTGCCTCTGCCTCCACTTGTTGCTCCCCTTGGGAGCCTTGGGCTTGAGCGGAGGCATGCGCCCGGCGGAGATCTCCACCCGCTGGATGCTGCGGAGGTGCATGCCGAGCGCCATGTGCTTGGCGCGGAAGGAGTGGGGGTTCACCGACGCGCCGACCTTGGGGTTGGTGTTGCCGATGTTCTCGGCATGCGTGAGGAGGCAGTTGAAGTCAGTGCGGCCGAGCCTCCTAGTGCAGAAGGGGCACCTGTAGACACCCTTGGCGAAGTAGGAGACGTACTGGCCGACCTGCAGCCTCCGCAGCACCTGGCGAGTCTTGACGTCATGGTGCTCGTCGTCGCTGCCGACGTCGCTGCCAGACAGCTGATCCATATCAAACGGGAACTATTAGTGAATGAGATGCAACGATGACTAACGTGCATGATAACAAAGTAAGGAAAAACAGAGCCAGCCTCAGTTAGAGTGGACACGATTATATGTCTACAGGGATGGTGTTAGCGAACCATAGCTCATGCACAACAGATTTGTACACAGCAATGGTTCGCTGAACCCACTCTGTAAAAATTTGTGCCCAACGATTCATCATAGGCAAAGAAACAGATTCCAGATCTGATTTTGAACAGATTCCAGAATATTTGCAAAATTAAACGGTTGATATCTTTTGATTCGTGCATAAAATAACTGACTGAGATCCCATAAATTAACTGATTGAGATCCCATTATTACTTGCATAAATTAACCGAACGGCCGAACTCCAAATCTTAAACGAAATCAAGAAGGGATCAAAGCAAAATGGAATAAAATCGGCGCAAATATTAACCCAATACTCAACCATCTACAGATCGGCACTAATAGTTACTAGGGAACCAGCAAAAATAGGGTTCAAAAAGGAATGGGGAACAAAAAAGGGAGCAAACCATAGTTACCTCGTTCCATGGGTCGTCCATGCAGGTGTCGTAGGGGTTCGGAGGCGAGATGTACGGCACCGGCTCATAGGGGTCCCATCCCGGCGGGATACGACCGCCACCGGCGGCGGCGACGGCCTTTGAGGGGACGACGTCGAAGAGGGAGGCGTCGCGCTTGGAGCCGACGGCGTCATGGACGATGGGATTCGCATTCTCCATGTCCATCTCGCCTGCAGAGAGGGAGAGGGTTTTTGCTTTGGAGAAGATGATGGGACGTGAGAGGCGGCGTTGCATGAGCGAGTGAGAGTGACAGAGATAGTGCGAGGAGGCGTCTATAAAGGCGAGGGGTGGTTAATGCGACCCGCGTCCTACGCGTCCACCATTTAACGTCTGCACGTCTTGGGCTTCTGCAACGCGACACGCGTCCACGATTGCACGTCTTCGACTTCTGCACCGCGACTCGCGTCAGTACCCGTCAACAATTGCACGTCTTCCACTTCTGCACCGCAACACGCGTACTCGAGTCTAACCCTGGAAATTTAGATATACTCTCGAGTCTTATACTGTAGCATTTTTTGTGTGCTCGGTTTTCCCCTTGAGTACTAATACTGGCTAGTGCAATATACTCAGTTTTACCTCAAGTGCCTGGTCAACAGAGAGTCAACAAATGGGATTAACTAGTTAAATGAGTCAACAAATGGGATTATCAGTTCGTTTTCACGTGTTAAACTTGTCTAAATATTGGTCAAACCTAGGATTTGACCAAGATTCAAATGGGCAGAAAATTAAAAAAAACAGAAAAATGAAAAACCAAAGCACATAGTCTTCTTATGTCATATAGTAAGCATTAAAGGTGATAAACAAGGTCTAGACATATTCAAACCATACAAATCATGTATCTACCCCCTAACCCTAAACTCTGTCTTATGAAGTCAAGCATGAAGAGAAGTGGTTTTGGGTTTCAAACATGGAAATTTCAAAAACCTCCCAAAAACTTCATTTTAGAGTGACTAAGAAGGATACATGCTTCCCTTTTCATTTTCATGTTTTAAACTTGTTTAAATCTTGGTCAAACCTAGGATTTGACCAAGATTCAAATGGGCATTAAAATTTAAAAATCAGAAAAATGAAAAACCAAAGTACATAGTGTTCTTATGTCATATAGTAAGCATTAAAGTTGATAAACAAGGTCTAGACATATTCAAACCATACAAATCATGTATCTACCCCTAACCCTAAACTCTGTCTTATGAAGTCAAGCATGAAGAGAAGTGGTTTTGGGTTTCAAACATGGAAATTTCAAAAACTTTCCAAAAACTTCATTTTAGAGTGACTAAGAAGGATACATGCTTCCCTTTTCATTTTCATGTTTTAAACTTGTTTAAATCTTGGTCAAACCTAGGATTTGACCAAGATTCAAATGGGCATCAAAATTTAAAAAAATCAGAAAAATGAAAAACCAAAGCACATAGTTTTCTTATGCCATATAGTAAGCATTCAAGTTGATAAACAAGGTCTATACATATTTAAACCAGACAAATCATGTATCTATACCCCTAAACCTTAAACTCTGTCTTATGAAGTCTAGCATGAAGAGAAGTCGTTTTGGGTTTCAAACATGGAAATTTCAAGAACATCCCAAAAGCTTCATTTTAGTGTGACTAAGAAGGATCAAGGCTTACCTTTTCATTTTCATGTTTTAAACTTGTTTAAATCCTGGTCAAATATAGGTTTGACCAAGATTCAAATGGGCATAAAATAAAAATATAGAAAAATGAAAAACCAAAGCACATAGTCTTCTTATGTCATATAGTAAGCACTAAAGTTGATAAACAAGGTCTAGTCTTATTCAAACTAGACAAATCATGTATCTACCCGCTAACCCCTAAACTCTGTCTTATGAAGTCTAGCATGAAGAGAAGTCGTTTTGGGTTCAAACATGGAAATTTCAAGAACATCCCAAAAGCTTCATTTTAGTGTGACTAAGAAGGATCAAGGCTTACCTTTTCATTTTCATGTTTTAAACTTGTTTAAATCCTGGTTAAATCTAGGATTTGACCAAGATTCAAATGGGCATAAAATAAAAAAATAGAAAAATGAAAAACCAAAGCACATAGTCTTCTTATGTCATATAGTAAGCATTAAAGTTGATAAACAAGGTCTAGACTTATTCAAACTAGACAAATCATGTATCTATCCGCAAACCCCTAAACTCTATCTTATGAAGTCAAGCATGAAGAGAAGTGCATGGTTTTGGGTTTCAAACATGGAAATTTCAAAAAACTCCCAAAAAATTCATTTTAGAGTGACTAAGAAGGATACATGCTTCCCTTTTCATTTTCATGTTATATACTTGTTTAAATCTTGGTCAAACCTAGGATTTTACCAAGATTCAAATGTGCATCAAAATTCCAAAAAAATCAGAAAAATGAAAAAACAAAGCACATAGTTTTCTTATGTCATATAGTAAGCATTAAAGTTGATAAACAAGGTCTAGACATATTCAAACAAGAAAAATCATGTGTCTACCCCCTAACCCTAAACTCTGTCTTATGAAGAGAAGTGCTTTTGGGTTTCAAACATGGAAATTTCAAAAACCACCCAAAAGCTTTATTTTAGAGTGACTAAGAAGGATCCATGCTTATCTTTTCATTTTCATATTTTAAACTTGTTTAAATCATTGTCAAACCTAGGATTTGACCAAGATTCAAATGGGCATAAAATTAAAAAAATCAGAAAAATGAAAAACTAAAGCACATAGTCTTCTTATGTCATATATATAGTAAGCATTTAAAAGATGATAAATAAGGTCTAGACAATTCAAATAATACAAATCATGTATCTACCCCTAACCCTAAACTCTATCTTATGAAGTCAAGCATGAAGAGAAGTGGTTTTTGGTTTCAAACACAAAAATTTCAAAAACCTCCCAAAAGCTTCATTTTAATTAGACTAACTTATTAATTATGAAGGATCCAGGATTGATTACCTTTTCATTGTCATGTTTTAAACTTGTTTAAATCTTGGTCAAACCTAGGATTTGACCAAGATTCGAATGGGCATAAAAATTAAGAAAAAAATCGTAAGAATGAAAAACCAAAGCACATAGCCTTCTTATGTCATATAGTAAGCATTCAAATTGATAAACAAGGTCTAGACATGTTCAAACCAGAAAAATCATGTATCTACCCCTAACCCTAAACTATGTCTTATGAAGTCAAGCATGCATGAAGAGAAGTGGTTTTGGGTTTCAAACATGAAAATTTCAAAAACCTCCCAAAAGCTTCATTTTAGAGCGACTAATAAGGATCGATGCTTACCTTTTCATTTTCATGTTTTTACTTATTTGAATCTTGGTCAAATCCTAGGTTTGACCAAGATTTAAACAAGTTTAAAACATGAAAATGAAATGGGAAGTGTGTATCCTTCTTAGTCATCTAAAATGAAGCTTTTGGTGTTCTTGAAATTTCCATGTTTGAAACCCAAAACCACTTAAGACGAGTTTTTGGTTGGGTGTAGATACATGATTTTTCTTGTTTGAATATGTCTAGACCTTGTTTATCAACTTGAATGCTTATGACATAAGAAGGCTATATATGTGCTTTGGTTTTCCTTTTTTCGAATTTTTTATGCCCATTTAAATATTGGTCAAATCCTAGGTTTGACCAAGGTTTAATCAAGTTTAAAACATGACAATGAAAAGGTAAGCATGAATCCTTTCTTAGTCACTCTAAAATGAAGGTACTTGAAATTTTTATGTTTGAAACACAAAACCCCAGTTCTCTTCATATGTTTGACTTCATAAGACGAGTTTAGGGTTAGGGGTAGATATGATACATGATATTTCTGGTTTGAATATGTCTAGACCTTGTTTATCAACTTGACTGTTTATGACATAAGAAGGCTATATATGTGCTTTGGTTTTCATTTTTTTTTTGAATTTTTACGCCCGTTTGAATCTTGGTCAAATCCTAGGTTTGACCAAGGTTAAAACAAGTTTAAAACATGGCAATGAAAAGGTAAGCATTGATCCTTCTTAGTCACTCTAAAATGAAGCTTTTGGGAGGTTTGTGAAATTTCAATGTTTGAAACCCAAAATCACTTCTCCTCATACTTAACTTCATAAGACAGAGTTTAGGGTTGGGGGTAGATACATGTTTTGTGTGGTTTGAATATGTCTAGACCTTGTTTATCAACTTGAATGCTTACTATATGACATAACAATACTATGTGCTTTGGTTTTTCATTTTCTGATTTTTTAATTGTTAAACCCATTTGAATCTTGGTCAAATCCTAGGTTTGAGCAAGATTTAAACAAGAAATGGAAAGCTAAGCATGAATCATTCTTAGTCACTCTAAAAATCTTTCGGTCTGCAGAAGAGTCGAATCTGCAATCAGTAGTTACAAAAGCGACCCACCTTAGGGATGGATAATAAGACTTGGGCAATATAAACGTTGATACTTACTTTGTGATACTAAAATATATGTATCTAGACATATTTCAGTTGTAGATACATCCATTTTAACATCAAGTAATATGGATCGGAGGACTAGCTAAAGAACAATGAGAGGCAGTGTTTCTCTCCCCCAGCCTACTTGGCGGAGTGGCCCTCCATCAGGACAGGTGGTGATTCCGCTTCTCTCGTTGGAATTCCTTATCCCCCAGCCTACTCGGCGACGTGCGCTCCTCAGTGACCTGCGCGAGGGCGCCTCGGCGACCTACGCAAAGGTGGCTGGACTCGGAGCGCATCGACTTCCTTCTGCGGTGCCTGGATTGGATCGACCATCCCGCGCGTGTCCTCCACCATATTGTTTTTCTTCAAGATGCTGTCATCCATCATCTTCTTCACCGCATCATGTTGGGTGTTGAGGCTCCCGTTGAGAGCTTGAACGCACCTGTTTGATAGCTCGACGTTTTCTTCGCGAAGAAAGCCGCACTCGATCTTAAGCATCAAATTCTCGCCCTTGAGCTTCTTGATGACAGAGTTCGTTTCCTCACTTGATGGAACGCTCACATCATGCAGCTTGCCCCGGCCGGTGACCTCGTCCTTCAAAGTATCGACATCATCGCGAAAGTTGGAGGCGAGTTCCACGAGAGTTTTAAGCTCATCTCTGAAACACGCCGATGCTTCCTGCATGGCAATATCATCAGTACCGAAACAAAGTGACGAGAGGAAGACGAAAATGTCCAATCAGTGGTAACCTCTAAGCGCAGGAGACAGGGGTTGAAGTCGTCATGAGAAGATGTCAGGGTGCGTCGTGGGGCACTGAGATATGTATAAAAAGGATTAATACGGAATAAAGAGTTGGGACCTCCGGGCCAGGAAGAATCAAGAAACATGGCGATGGAAACCAACCAGGAATCTTCGACCGCACGACTGACGCCGTTCCGAGACGAGCGCGAAGCAGGGCCTTCGTTTTCTGGCGGGCCCTTTCTCGCGGCCAGCATCTGGATAGACCGCCGGCGGGAACTCTCCGCGTCCTTGGTCAACACTAGATGGTGCTTCTTCAAGCGAGATGGTGGCCTTGACTTCGGAGGCATCGCTGGAAGTGGAAGGAGACTGGAAGTGAAGCAAGAAGGGGATGGAAGAAGTACTCCCCCCTATTAAAACCAGACAACCGTCTCCTGCCCTCGCTTCGAGCAACCTGGTCCGCCCATCCTAAATCAACGGCCGAGAGGGGGCTCCCTTGCGAACTGAGATCCAGTGACTTTACCCAACAGAAGTTACCATGAACTTTACCTATACGAGCCATCAGGTTAAGATCCAACGAACATGGTCGATCTAAAATTTGAAATTAAAATTTATGTAGCTCAGAAAAAAACAGAAAAACTTTACATTAAGACGTATTCTCGGAAAGTTCCAGTCCATTTAAAATATTAGTTTAGTTTAAGTTCGAAATTTGGATCAACCGCGAGCGTTGGATCTTGATCGAATGGCTCACGTGTGTAAAGTCGCATGGTGACTTCTCTTAGTGAAGTCACTGGATCTCAGTCCGCGAAGGGTCAGGACGCGGGAGCAGAAGCAAATGAATCGAGAGCGGTCCGGAGTATCCTGTCCGTCCACCGTAAATCAACGGGACAGAGCGGCTACCTTCTCTTCGAAGGCTCTGGCGCGCAACCCGAGGAATGGACATCTGTCGGCTAGTATAGAATTTTATAGCACGCCATTAATCGAGCTAGCAGTACTGTACTACTGACTACAACTCTGATGGACGTCCAAAGCTCTGAATAGTCAGGGGAAACAATGAATGCGAGCCAGGGTAGTACTACTGTAGTAGTGAAGCAATGGGGATTATCTGGAGCAAGTACGGAGTACCGAGTACAGTACTACAAAAGTGTTGTTCGTTGTTTTCGCAGTTCATTTTAGCGTAACGTCCAGGTTGTTGTCTAGGATCGGCTTACGATCACCGTACGTGACCGCGAGGCCCAATCGTGAGTAGGATGATCCGATTATGCGGTGAAAACCCCAAATCGTCGTAGATCGTTTTAGCTTTATCTTGATCAAGCAGGACCACCATATATTCGTACACCTCGTACGAATCATGGGTGGATCGGCTCTTTGAGCCGATTCACAGGATAACCTGAGAGCCGATCGAGGCTCGTATTTAATGTTTACGTGTATGCCATGCAGGAAACTAAGCGAGGCATCTTCATCACCTTCCTGACCAGGTATAGGTCAGGTGGCACGCCCTTGCACCAGCATCGGACGTGCGTGCCGGAGGCTTTGCGGGCCGTCGCTCGGAGGGACCAGGGCCAGCCGCAGCCCTAAGTTGTTCCCGGCTCTACTGTGTTGCCCGTCATTGCTCGCCGGTGGGTTTCTGACCGCAACACATTCTGGCACGCCCGGTGGGACCATCTTCGACATCAACCACATCGCCATCTACATCTGAGATGGCGGACGGCACCCCAGTCACGTACGAGGATCTGACCGACGAGCTCAAGAAGAAGTATGACGAGGTCAAAGCTATCCTCGAGGCCGACCTCATCGGCTCTTTTCACAGAACCCGTTCACATGGCATCAGGTGGAAGGGGTTCTCGCCTGATGGTGCGCTCGATGGGATAGACCTGTCCGCCCCGTCAGAAGAACGCACCAGGTCCCTGCGTCAGGAGATTAACTACATGGTGGCTCACTCGCTGCACCGCCACTCTGAGAACCTGGTGAACACTTTGGAGCGTGTCGCTCTTCGGGTGATCCAGGAGATCATGAGGCACCAGTACTCTCCGTCAGGACCAGCTCTCGGGACATACCAAGGAGAGATGCCACTCCAGTCCCGTCCACCGCTGCCATTTGCGTTGGCAGCACCAGAAGTGCCGAATTCACCGGCATACGCCGTTGACATGGTGGAAGACGTGTACCCCGGGAGGTGCCAGCCAAGATACTCGTTCAACATCAACATGGTAGAACTGGGGCACCGCTCAAGGGTAGAGACGAGGGCAGCTGCTCTCATAGCGAAGATAAGGAAGCTGTTCCACGCGATCGGCCCCGACACTGCCAAAGGATCCTGGTGATGATCAAGATGAAGGCTGATTCTAGCGATCGGCCCGTATTATCCGTACCACCTGCTCTCCCAGTATGTGGCATCGACCTCACAGGTGACGGAAAGCTAGGGTATGGGTTTACATCGGCTGATGAGCTAGAGGAAGTCGACATCGGTCCTGGGGATAAGCCGTGACCCACTTTTATCAGCAAGAAGTTAGATCCACAGCTCAGGGGTCAGATGATAGCTCTGTTAAAGGAATACCCAGATTGCTTTGCATGGGATTACACGGAGATGCCTGGGTTGGACAGGAGCATCATTGAACATCGGCTCCCCCTTAAGAAAGGATTTCGGCCGTTCCAACAACGAGCACGTCAGATGAGGGCCGAAATTCTGGAAGAAGTCAAGAAAGAGATCGAGAAGATGTTGGCCGCCGGGTTCATCAGGCCATGCAGGTATGCTGAGTGGATCTCCAGTATCGTTCCTGTAGAGAAGAAGGACGGCCGATGGCGTGTGGCCATCGATTTCCGAGATCTCAACAGAGCCACTCCAAAAGATGAGTATGCCTGTGGCAGAAACATTGATCAATGCAGCTGCTGGCCACAAGGTGTTGAGCTTCATGGATGGCAACGCCGGCTATAACCAAATCTTCATGGCTCCAGAAGATATACACAAGACCGCATTCAGAGTACCAGGGGCAGTAGGCTTGTTTGAATATGTAGTCATGACCTTTGGGTTGAAGAATGCTGGTGCAACGTACCAACGAGCCATGAATTATATATTTCACGATCTGATCGGCAAGTTGGTGGAAATCTACATCGACGACGTGGTAGTCAAATCTGTCTCCATGGAGGGACACTTGGATGATTTACGGCGCGTCCTAGACCGAACTCGGAAGTTCGGACTGAGAATGAATCCGAAGAAGTGTGCTTTTGGTGTGACGGCTGGTCAGTTCCTAGGTTTTCTGGTTCATGAACGGGGAATTGAGATCGGCCTGAAAAGTCAAGAGGCGGTGCGTACCATGCAGCCGCCCACCACGAAGAAGGAACTCCAACGTCTCATCGGCAAGATCAATTTTGTCCGACGATTCATCTCTAATCTGTCAGGACGAATCGAGCCGTTCATGGCACTGGTGAAAACTAAATCTGATGACGAGTTTCACTGGGGGGCAGAACAGCAGCAGCGTTTGATGAGATTAAGCGGACACCGCCGCGTGCTAGTTCCGCCCCAACAAGACAGGCCGTTCTACATCTACTTGTCAGTAGCTGACACGTCCATCGCTTCGGTGGTGGTGCAACTTTACGAGGGTGTTGAAAAGGTCGTTTTCTACCTCAGCAGAAGGATGTTGGACGCGGAGACAAGGTATCCTGAGGTCGAGAAGCTTTGCCTCTGCCTGTTCTTCACCTGCACCAAGCTTCATCACATCCTTTTGACGGCAGAGATCATCGTCATATGCAAGTCAGACGTTGTCAAGCACATGCTGTCGGCTCCTGTTTTGAAAGGCCGACTTGGTAAGTGGATGTTTGCATTGTCGAGTTCGATCTTCGGTATCAGCCTGCGAAAGCAGTCAAGGGACAAGCGTTGGCCGATCTCATAGCTGAACGGATCAGTACCAATATAGCAGCACTGTCTATACGTGCATGGGCTATGTTCTTCGATGGATCGGCTTGCGACGATGGTTGTGGCATCGGCATTCTGCTCGTGTCGCCTCGGGGGGCAGAATACTCCTTCTCCATCAGATTATCTACCCCTTGCACCAACAATGTCGCGGAATATGAAAGGGGATGGAGTTACTACTGGAAGCCGGAGCAGAAGCAGTAGAGCTTTTTGGAGACTCCAAGTTGGTGATTAACCAGCTCACGGATGAATATAAGTGCGAGAGTGAATCGCTTTTCCCATATTGGATGGAATGCCGTGAGTTGATGACACAGTTTCGGTACATCAACTTTAATTGGGTCCCAAGATCCCAAAACACCGAGGCCAACAATCTCGCACAAATGGCGTCAGGCTACATAGATACAGCTGACGGGTCAGAAGTTCAGGCAGTTCCTGGAACAGGATGATTGGAGAGCCGAAATCTTCAATTACTTAAAAGATTCGGCTCGGGGGGCACCTAAACGGGTAAGATACAAAGCCATGAAGTATGTCCTCATAGGAGACGACATGTTCTACAGGACGTTGGAAGGGTTACTACTCAAGTGCCTGGGACCAACTGAGTCTAATCGGCTCTTACATGAGGTGCATGAAGGCGCCTGTGGAACTCATCAGTCGGCTCATAAGATGAAGTGGCTAATTAGGCGATCAGGGTTTTATTGGCCCACCATGCTTGAAGATTGCTTCAAGTACTACAAGGGGTGCCAAGCGTGCCAGATGTTTGGAAAGATTCAGATGGTACCCGCATCGGCAATGAACCCCATCATCAAGCCTTGGCCATTTCGAGGGTGGGGCATGGATATGATCGGCAAAATCCATCCGGCGTCGAGTAAAAAACATGAATGGATTTTGGTTATCACAGATTACTTCACCAAGTGGGTGGAGGCCGTCCCTATGAAGAAGGTGAAATCAGAAGATGTGATCAAGTTTGTGAAAGAACACGTCATTCATAGGTTCGGGATTCCCCAAACTATCACGACCGATGGAGGTTCGGTCTTTATTTCTAAAGAATTCAGAAAGTTCTGCGATGACATGGGGATTAAGCTGATCCGATCATCTCCATACTATGCTCAAGCCAATGGGCAAGCTGAAGCGTCCAATCAGAGCTTGATCAAGCTGATCAAGAGAAAAATTGACGAGAACCCTAGGGATTGGCATGAAAAGTTATCAGAAGCTTTGTGGGCCTACCGCATGTCGTGCCATGGAGCTATAAAAACTTCGCCGTACCAGCTCGTCTATGGACAGGAAGCCGTATTACCTTGGGAAATTACGGCTGGATCAAGACGTGTCACGTTTCAGAATGATCTAACAGCTGAAGAATATGCAGCTTTGATGAGTGACACTATTGAGGACGCAACAGAACTTAGGCTTTGGTCGTTGGAGAAGATTAAGGAGAACAAAGCCAGGGTAGCTCGTGCCTACAATAAGAAGGTTAGACCAAAGGAGTTTCAAGTTGGTGATCTAGTATGGGAAGCTGTGTTGCCGTTAGGAACTAGGGACAAGGCATATGGCAAATGGTCTCCTAATTGGCACGGTCCGTACAAAGTCGTCCAGGCCTTGAAGGGTAATGCATACATGCTGGAGCAGTTGGACGGCGTTAAGTTCCCAGTAGCCGTCAATGGTCAACACCTCAAGAAGTATTTCCCAAGCATGTGGGATGATGGGCATAAGGTATGGAGGCCGATTCTAAATCGGCGATAAAAAAAAAATCACAGCCGATGCGAACATCGACTTGAGAAGACATACGGAGACAACAGTATGCGAGTACAGCCGATGCACAGGCATCGACTTCAGAATAATAAAGGCGATACACTGCTATCGACTCTAGAGGAATAAGCTCAAATTAGCGGGTTAACGGAATCGGTTCAGACCAGAAATCATGATATTTGGGATAAATCTCCTAGTGGGTTGCTGAGGAGTTCAATCTGATAGTTTGGTCGTGAGTTAGACCTGTTGGTCCGCGTGATTGGGCAACGGCTTGGCTTCAAATCGCGTTTATAATGCGAGCCGATCGGCTCTCTATACGGCGACTTCGTTCGACGATCGGCAAAGTTGACAAGGAAGCGAAATTAATTGAGGAGTATTTTCTTCATTAATAAAGGGATTTCTTACAGAGAAAGAGCCGATTGATCAGAGAAGGAGAGGACAAAAGCCGACTACTACTACTAGTCCCTAATCTAAGGGCCGTTGCTGCCCTCATCGTCGCTGCCGCCGGCGCAGCTGCTGATAGGCTCCTCATCGGAGCTCCCGTAACCTTCTACGGGAGCCTCATCTTCCTCCTCGTTGTCATCGCTGTCGTCATCCCACCAGGCGCGGAGGCGTTTCGCCGGTGGGTAGCCTTCGTCGTCGTCGTCGTCCTCTCCTCCTCTTCTTCGGAGGAGGTGAAACCGTCCCAGGAGAAGCGGTCATCCTCGCTCTCCGCCTCCTCCTCCCCCTCGACAAGGAATTGAAGGTTGTCCTCTCCGTCGGTCAAGGATTTGTCATCCTCGGACCAGATGGAGGAATCATGTTCCTCTTTGTCCCACTCCGACGCGGCGAGAATGTCGTGCGCCGCCAGTGAGCCCCACTCCGGCGTCGGCTCGCGAGATGAAGAAGAGTCGGAGAAGACCGACGAGGCAGAGGAGGAAGAAGAAGAAGACATGGCTACGGGAGATGGAGGATTTTTGGGTGCCGATGGACAAAACAGAGCAAGGGGATGAAGTGGCGAACTGTTCGCGGTTAAATAAAGGGGATAGTAGAGATTCAATGCCACAGCAGTTTCCGAGGAGGCGGTGCCCAAAGAAAAGAAGGAAAGAAAACAACGGTCAAATCACGCAGAGAAATGGAGAAGGCAGGGTATCATGATGAAGAGCGTTGCGGCGGTTCTGCTCTGCCACGACATGACCCGACGAGGAGAATCAGAGTGATTTTGGAATTATCCATTCCAAAACCAGGGGGGCATGTGTTATCACCAGAATTTGACCGAGTCAGAGGTGCGCCGTGATCAAGATGGACTTGAAGGATATACATGGAAGAAATATGTGAATCGGCCTGTTACGCAAAGTTTGGGCTAGTTTGCCCGTGTATCTGTAATATAGTAGATCGCATCTTAGATTAAAAGATAGAGTTTAACCCGTGCACGGTTAGGTGCACGCCTAAATTAGAAAGTCCCCTGGACTATAAATATGTATCTAGGGTTTATGAAATAAACAACAACCAACGTTCACCACAAATCAATCTAGGCGCATCGCCAACTCCTTCGTCTCGAGGGTTTCTTCCGGGTAAGCATCATGCTGCCTAGATCGCATCTTGCGATCTAGGCAGTACAAGCTTATTTGTTGTTCATGCGTTGCTCGTACTGAAGCCTTTTTGATGGCGAGCAACGTAGTTATCTTAGATGTGTTAGGGTTAGCATTGTTCTTCGTATCATATGCTGTCGTAGTGCAACCCTTATACATCTAGCCGCCCTTACACCTATCTTAGGTGTAGGGGCGGCACCCCGCTTGATCATTATTTAGTAGATCTGATCCGTTACGATTGCTCCTTGTTCTTCAAGGATTAGTTTAATATCTGCAATAGTTAGGCCTTACAAAGGGTTGGAGGATCCAGCGGCGCGTAGGGTGTAGTTTGCTAGCCCTAGACAGGATGTTCCGGGGATCAACCTCGTGTTGGTTTTTAGGCCTTGTCTAGGATCGGCTTACGATCACCGTACGTGACCGCGAGGCCCAATCGTGAGTAGGATGATCCGATTATGCGGTGAAAACCCCAAATCGTCGTAGATCGTTTTAGCTTTATCTTGATCAAGCAGGACCACCATATATTCGTACACCTCGTACGAATCATGGGTGGATCGGCTCTTTGAGCCGATTCACAGGATAACCTGAGAGCCGATCGAGGCTCGTATTTAATGTTTACGTGTATGCCATGCAGGAAACTAAGCGAGGCATCTTCATCACCTTCGACCGGTATAGGTCAGGTGGCACGCCCTTGCACCAGCATCGGACATGCGTGCCGGGGCTTTGCGGAGTCCTCGGACGGTGCTGCTGCTGCAAAGCAGCTTCTATTTTGTTGTTAGCTAGGGATCCCTTGTTGTTATGTTGTTAGTATGATGGTGTTGTGAAGAACCTCGAACCTGTTGGCTGCTGTGTATGCAGCTTATTATCTAGGGAGGGATCCCTATTATCTATCCCTATTCTACTGGAGTATATTTTGTTGGCCCTACTTTGTTTTCTCGATTTACTATTACTGTGAATTTGTCGTACGGAGTACATTACCCTGGAGATTTGCTTCTAGATTTAACTACATACATATGGACCAGAGGGAGTACTAGATTTGCTGCCATATTGGGCAAACAACGAGGGCCAAAAGGCACAAATAATTGAAGAAAGACAGAAATGCAAGCTTCTCTAGATTTGATACTAATTTGGTTAATAAAGACAAAGAGACAGAGGGGGAAAAGGTGCTCTTAAAAATGCCAATTCGCGCCGAGAGAGACAGAACCCAGCTCCTGCTCACGTACAACCAAACGCGGTCTCGTCCTGTCCCACGCGGTCCCTTTCTACTAGCCCCACACGTCAGCACGGAACGGTCAACTAAACTGGAATCCTCCCGTCTGAGCTCCTTCTGCGGGTTACAAATAAGGGCTTGGCGAAAACTGAGGAAAAACATAAGGCAATCTTATTGACTAATATAGCTGCTTAATTAATAAAAGGATTAGCTACAACGTGCTCAGTTTGCCCATTTATTAAGGTATAAGACTGGCAGGAGAGAAAGTAATCGCTAGTTTCCTCATTTTGCCCCTGCATGCTCGCACGATTAAAGCTCCTTCCGCACGCGCTGGACTCCTCGTTTCCTTAAACCTCCTCGTTTCTCGGGATAGACCAACAGTTTTTCAGGATCTTGGGTTTTTTTTTTGACAATCAATACCACATATATTCATAGCAACAAATAGTACATGGTAGAGATACATGAACTGACTCCAACGATTACAAAATAAAGTCTAAAAGATAGTAACAAATCTTCGAGGTCTTCAATTTTTTTCTTCTTCCAGAACACAATCTTGTACTTTTCTGAAGGCAGCCAAAAATAGATAACTAACCATAGACCTGTAGATACCGATGAAAGTTCTCCCATAATTTTTTGAGCCGCAATGCCAAGGCTGCGTGCACGCACGCAACCATTAAAGCAGTCATACAACATCGGCAAGAGTACCAACACCAGTATATCAGGGAATAATAACCGACTAGCTTTGTCATCGTCGATGGAGAGCCGAGAGTACGAATCACCATTGTCGAGGACGTAGCAGCCGGGACAAAAACTGCGAGGATAATCCTCCCCACGGCAACAAAGACAAAAGATCCAAAATCGATCTGGCGAAGCAAGATCCAAAGGCCCATACCTAGAAAATTGTGATCGTTCAAGACCACCATTGACGCCGGGAAGAAGATCTCGTCGCCGAACGAAAGGCCGAAGATCACTTATTGCAGACGATGCCATCTCCATTGAGGGGAAACCAACAAGAAGGCGGCTACCAAAATCCTAACATAATCTAATATAATCTAATGAAAACAATACTTTTATTCGAAACTCCACGCATAGATCGGGTTCCCCACTCCTCCTGACGCCGGCGAAGCCAACCGGAGGAGGGGGAACCAATCTATGGAGGAGGAAGAACTGGAGGCGGCTAGGGTTGAGGCGGCGGCTTCAGGATCTTGGGTTAATGTGGCCAGGTTTCGACTTTCGACTAGTGGAAACGGGAAAGCAGGTGCAAATTAGGGAGATAACTGAACCACAACCACCCGCGCCTTAAGCATCGAGTAATATCGGGAAAAAATGCGCCTTTTGGCTATGATTACGATTTGACAAGGGCTCCCATCAGTATGGGGTGAACAAGCCCTCCCATCAGTATATCAGAGGAATTTGACAAGGGCTACATGACGACTAGATACATCACCAAAAAAGGTGATGCATGTCTCCTTCACCAAAACAGCTGAAACAAGTACATGAACGCAAGTACACCACCATAATAATACTACTACATTAACACAAGTACGAGTAATAAAGTAAGAGTACTACTCCCTCTAATCTAATTTAAACCAAAATAAAACTTAAACTTCATCCTAAATTTGAACTAGTGCCTCGTCCTCGTTCTTCGCTCATTTTCTGATCCAAGACGGCGCAGAGTGCCAGAGTGCATGGCACGGAACTCTTCATCGGTGGCATGCCATGGGCATGTCACCGGATGCATGATTTTTTTCGCAATGTTTTAAATTTGAATTTAGGCCGCATGTCACACGGTGACATGCAAAAGGTGCATGTCACCTGGTGGTGGTAGGCAACTACCCTCATTTACGGCGGCGTAGGCGACTGGACGCCGCGTGGCCAGCCGCTGCCTCGTGGCCGCCTCGGTTTCCACGCGGGAGACCATTAAACGCCGACGACCAACCTTCCCGCGTCACGGTTAGCGACTATGACTATAAGGGCAAAACGCTAAACTCTCTCGTTCCATTCACTTTCTTCCTCTCTCCACCTAACAAACATTTGTTCGTCGCTCTCTCCTCCAGCAATGTCTTCAAAATTCAGGTCGTCGGCGGTCAAGTACGCGGAGAAAAAACGCCGGCTCGAAATTTCGAGAGACGCTTCCAGAAACCAAGTGGGCTCGCCGTCGCCGCCGCCGAAACGCGTCCGTGCTGTGCTCACCGGGTTAGTTTCCTTCGCCATGTACTTTCGTTTCTTTCGTCGCTCTCTCCTCCAGCAATTAATGTGTTCAAACTTCAGGTCGCCGGCGGTCAAGTACGCGGATAAAAAACGCCGGCTCGAAATTTCGAGAGACGGTTCCAGAAACCAAGTGGGCTCGCCGTCGCCGCCGCTGCCGCCGCCGCCGAAACGCGTCCGTGCTGTGCTCACCGGGTTAGTTTCCTTCGCCATGTACTTTCGTTTCTTCTTGCCCGGGCTCAAGCTCTTTAAGAGTCTCTATGGTTATACATCTTAAAGGGTTGGAAGTTCCAACGACGCCCGTACTGCACCAACTTCCACGACCAAGGAATCATCGTCGTCCGATGATTTCAACCCGGCCCTACCCCGGCGAAATGAGGTAGCACCAAGCACTGTGTAGTTATCTTCTTCTTCTTCTTCTTCCTTTGCGCTTACTTGCTACCGATGATTTCGCCCTGAAGGAAGCGGCGCCGACTATCGACACCACTGTCGCCATCTTGATGGAAAAAAACGAGGAGCTCAGCTTAGAGTGTGATCGCCTCCGAGACGATTTGGCTGCCAAGAAGAAGAATTCGAAAACTCTTGTGGAGCTCATTTGCAGCCTTCGCAATGAGCGCGATATGTTGAAGAACGAGCTGATTAAGCAGAAAGAGAGGAACATTGCATCAGCGGAGAAAGCCAGCAGCATACTCAAGACTGTGTGCCTCGAAAGAGACAAGTCTGATATAGAGTACAAAATCCTTCTTCAGGATAAAGTACAGCTCCAAAAGTTGAACCTTGAATATGCTGACATCGCCATCCTTGCCCTTCTCGAGAGGCAGAAGGCACAAGATAAGTTGATGCACCTGATGTTGGAGAGCTGCAGTGAAAGAGAAGAGACATTGAAAGAAGTGAGCAGTTTGGTGGGATACATGAGTGACGTCGGGCGAACTTCGCAGAATCCGCCCCGGCTGAGCTCAAATTCCAGCGGAACCAGCTTTCAGCAATGCATGTTATGCGCACCTACAACTTCTACTCATTGATTAGAGGTCGCACGACATGGCATTTTCCCTCGAAATAGTAGTACTGTACTAATAGTTGTACTACTTAATATGTACCTTTTTGTAAAATAATTTCTTACATGTATTAGAAACTACCCCTCTCGTTTCTGGATGCACCCGGGACATTGTCATCCGGCCCTCTTCTGGACAAACCCCCTCGGGAAGGACGGTATATTTTGCACATTTCGCTACTAGTACTTCTAATTCCACCGCTTATTTTTCTAATCCGTTAAATCGTTAATTGGATGACCAACTGATGGAAGCTGCGATAGATTAGACCAACAAGTGGTGAATTGTGCAAAAGATATGTCCGTGTTTTATGCAAAAGAGTGATATGGGGATCTGGTGGAATCTTGAATTTCCTCTTCAGTGGTAGGCATGCTTCACTTATAGCTGGAGTACATTGCGGACCTGGTGCATTTCGTCAGTACCGATCAGCTATTTTTGCTTATCCGGGAAGAAAAGGTAGTACTAGCCTTTTCTGTGAGATGTCTTTTCAGTGCTACGGAGTTGTCTGTTCACTGCTTGCTTTGTCTGTCGGTGACTTTGCCAAGCTGACTTTGCCATGACTTTGGGTGACTGATATGTGGACCACAGTTGTAAGTGACTCAAAGTCACTGACTTTGGGGACTCCTGAATGCTTCGTATATTTCTGACGGTTTCTGAATTATGTACTCCGTACAACTTTTGTAATATTGGTCAAACTAGTTTTGACCAGGGTTTGTGTAGGGTGTTTTTTTTTGGTTGGTCCAAATGGTGTTGTGTGGTCCAAATGTGATGTATCATCACACCACCATGTGCCCCCCTCCCCCCACCCCACCCCTAGGTTTTGGTAATGCCATTCTGATACATGCTTCTTAGAAGGAGTACATTTTTTCCGTTAGGGCATGACAATTTTGAAAAATTCAAAAAAAAATGGGAAGACAGAATGGTAACATCATTTTCCATGTGATGATGCACCCCTGTGCCAAATTTTGGTTCATTTTAAGAATGTAAGGTGACAAATTACTCGAGGAAGCTAGTTGGAGTAGACGGGCATGATCGGATTGGCATAGGGGATTTATTTTTTGAAGGATGTTATTTTTCATAGACAATATCTGACACAAAAAATAAAATGTTAAGGTCTCATATTATTCTGAATGATTTTGAATTACTTATGACGTTTGGAAGTATTGGTATACATGAGTCCCACATGAAGTTAAATGGTCCAAAAAAAAGTTTCGTACACGTCTCCCAGAAAGTGGAAAGTCGAGTACATGCATGACTTCACGCGTCCACTACTGGATACAGAGAGTCAGAGGCTATAACATAATCGGCCTCATCATCTCTCGCGAGCTCGTCCTCTCCACTCCCCCAACTTGCCTCCCCCACACTGTGAAAACCCCCATCCACTCACCGCACCTCTGAGGCATCGACTTTCCCGTTTCCAACCGCAGCAGCATGAAGATAGGTATTGCATACGAGGCGGAGCAATAGGCGACCGCCCACGCAGAGGATGCCTCTACGGTAGTGGCCGTCGCGGTGGGTGAGGCTTCACCGGGCACCCAGGCCGCTCGTCTCCTCTGCTTGTCGGATTCTTCGACCTCGGTCGAAATGGGCGTCCTGGCCGTCACGACGGGTGAGGCTTCACCGGGCACCCATGCCGCTCGTCTCCTCTGCTTGTCTGGTTCTTCGACCTCGGTCGAAACGGGCGTCCTGGCCGTCGAGCAGAAGGTGGATACCAATGTTGTTTATCCCGCCGAAGATGTGCACGGCGTTGCAGGCCACCACGGCGAGGTCTTCCTAGGCCCGATGCTGGACGCGAACCTCGACCCCTTCGACGATTTCGGCCCAAACGTTCAGTTCCAGGAGGATGTTGAGGGTGATGACGAGGAGGTACTTCTCTTTTACCGAAACTGTCCCAACCCTCTTTGTGTCATATTGCTGTTCACATGGTTTGCACGAGCCTGGTTCTTGATTGATTTGATATCCTACCTTGTTCTTGTAGATGTAATTGATTCTACGATTCGTAAGATCAGATTCTAGTTTAATTTCGACTAATCTGCCATGTAGTCATATAATCAATTTATGTGTTCATACTTAGTGGACTTGCAATTGTTGTGGCTTATGTTCATGGTTGTTCATAGGGTTTCTCATGATTTATTACGATTTCTTCTGCCATTTACTTGTTCTACACATTTAATTTTAGGGTTTCTAAGGTTTGATTATGTTAGTGGAGTATTTATTCGATCTGTCATAAAAAACCTGATTATGTAGTACTTAATAATTCATAGGAGTATTCTGATGACATGGACAACAACAAGGTGCGCAGGGACCGGAAAAGCCGCTATGTTCTCAAGCGGCTGAAGGGTGGTGAAATTCGTTTCTGCATGCGCGGGGAGCTATTTTGCCCATTATGTGGCAAATTTCTCTAGAAGGACATCCACAGCCTGATCCAACATGCGATGGGTGTAGGCCTAAGTACATAGGGGGAAACACCGCCCTGCAACCAAGGCCAAGCACGCATCATATGGCCTCTTCCTCCAGAATTACGTCTTGCCTAGCTTGCTCCACGTCAACGCCCCTGCTGCTGGCCCTCATGCTCCTGGTCATGTTTAAAGTTCATATGTGTAATCTTAATCCCTTTGGAAGTTCAGCATTAAACTCTACTAGTACAACCGTGGTGGTCTTGTGATGTAGTACTCTTTTGATGCATTTGTGATGTAGTAGTACTTTTTTTGAAATGATATAGTACTATCTAAGAAAAGTACTCCCTCCGATTCACATTCATTTCACATCAAGAAATATGGATCAGAGCGAGGGAGTAAATTAAACATGGCATCTCGTGCATGAAGCTTGACATATCGATCAGGTTGGCTAGAATAGCAATACAATGCTGCTCATTAGGCAAATGCATGCCATGTACGATAGTATACATCCAGTAAAGAAGTCTATACTGACATAAAAAAACTACTTTGGGGATGAGAGTCAATTGGGGCATCTACAATATAGAAAATCTTGCTCGTAGATGATTTTGGCTAAGAGGGTTTTACTCACATTACACGTGCCACTTTCCTTGTCTGCAAAACAAGTTCCAATAAAGGGAGAGGAAAGAAGAGGGTATTGTGGGCGAGATTGAACACCTTTTTTATGTGTTAAGCTGAGGCCTCGTTTAGATGAGGATTTCGACTTATGCCTAACAGCTCAACACACCCACAAATAATTCTGCTTGCGCGCACCACCGTTCATTAAAAATAACAATATTAGCTCGCAAGATTAAGAACGAAGTGAATTTAAGTAACTTGGTAAGCTTTTCAAGCAATATATTCAGAGAAAGAGCACACATGTTCGGCTCAAAATAATCATAAGAGAAGAACAATAAATCTAAGGCACCACATGGATTCATACCTTGAGTCGACGCTGGCTCGTAGAAGGGCGGCCGCGCCTCGAGGATGCCGGGGACGTCTCCACCTCGGTCTCACATGTGACTGCTTATCGGCGGGTGGTGCGCCGCGCCATGTAGAAGATCTATCAAGAGAGGAGAGCCCGATGACGCTACCGACGCCTCAACCTTGATAGCACCGACTTGTTGCTCCGCACCGAGATGCGCCACGTGCAAGATTTAGCGGATGCACCAATTTTAGAGATATGTCATGATCATTGTAACAAATTTCAACGTGATGATGATTTGATCTTGTACTCGGCCTTGAACATAAGAACTAGTACAATCTCACATTTTTTTATCATTATCCTTTGCGAGATTTAGCGGATGCGCCAAATTCAGAGAAATATCATGATCATGGTAACACAATTTTCAATGTAATGATGATTTGATGTTGCACTCGACCTTGAACATAAGTACTAGTACGGTCTCACAAATTTGTATCATTATACTTTGCAAGTTTTAGTGGATGCGCCCATTTTCAGAGGTAGATCATGATCATGGTAAGTTGGTAACAAATTTTCAACGTGATGATGATTTGATTTTGCACTCGGCCTTGAACAGAGGTACTAGTACGGTCTCACAATTTTTTATCATTATACTTGGACGGTGGCCAAATTCAAAATCTCATAGCGGCAAAACTTCCCGCCCACAAAATACAAAAATTTCACACGCTTCCAAATTCCCATTCTACCCCTGTGGAGATGGCAGCAAAGTCGGTTGGTGGGGGGGTCTGCCCGTCATTTTTTGATCACCACCTCCCTAGCCCAGGAAACCCTCCCAAAAAAATACATTTCCTTCAGACCACCCACCGGAACTTCCCAAGTCCCTCTCTCCCACCTCCACGACCACCGCACCGGAACATCCCCGCCGGACTTCCCTGGCCTACCCGAGCCCTCGCGATCCACATCATCCGGCTGCCTGCCGGAGCCGCTTCATCGACGCCGTCATCAACCGGACCGGATCATCCCCGCCGTACCTCGAAACCATATGCTCATCCAGCAGTCTACCGCAGTCGCTTCAGCTGCGGTATCGTCCACCCCGCCGGAGCCGCTTCGCCGGATCCGTCGTCCACCGCATCGGATCTTGCTCACCGACACCGCTGTGCATGAACCGGATCTGCTTCACCGGCGCCTTGCATGATCTAAACTCTTCTACTGTCGCTTTTCTATTGCTTGCCTGCAAGTTCTTGTTTAATCTTGGGGGAACCTGTTTGTGCTAACGACGCGCCGTTACGTTTTTGCAGATGAGATGAGTAATCATGAAGTGTAATGGCCGTCTCTCCAACCCCAAGTAGCACATGTAGCGTACTTCATCACCGGATCTATCAACCCCAGGAAGATCTGCTGTGACTCCCACAGAGTGCTTCTCCTAATGTAAGTCCCTTGTTTTAGCGCCATGTTCTGGGTTCAGATGCTTGTTTGTCTGAAGCTCTTTTAGTTCATTCCTAGCTATGACCGTAACACGTTGCTATTTTCTACTTCATTGCTAACTTTAAGCGATTGAACATTTTGGTTTGCATTCCCTGCTCTGTAGATGTAGCCATCATAACTTCTATCTTGCTCAGTCGTTGTTACAAAAATTATAGGTATTATAGTAACATCCTGCTATTATTTAGTTCATGGCCAATTTTAAGTAATTGCACATGTTGGTTCGCATTCCCTGCTCTATAGCTTTTGGCATCGTAACTTCTATATTTGGTTTACATTCCCTGCTCTGTAGATCTAGCCATCATAACTTTATCTTGCTCAGTCGTTGTTACAAAAATTATGGCCTGCTACTATGTTGTTTGTGCCAATTTTTTACTCCATGAACATGTTGGCTTGCATTCCCTGTACTACAAGTGATGCCATTGTTTTGTATCTAGTTCATTGTAAGCTAACAAAGTAAGGACTTAGTTTGGCATGCTATCACTCTGCTATCTAGCCTGTAGTACAAATAAACTTGTCATACTACTAGATAATAATTTTGCGTGCCATCTTGTTCTTCAAAAGCTGCATTATTGACTTGTTTCTCTGACTTGGCATGACGCTCACATATGGAAAGCTGAACATATTGGTTTGCATTCCCTCTTATACAAGTTCACAGGTGATCCCACTATATTATGTATCTGGTCCATCCTAAGCTCCAACATTAACTATCCTCTATGTGTTGCTCATTACAAGTTTATATCCCGAAACATCTTGATTTGCATCCCCTTCACTATAAGTTCAGGAGTATTATTTAGTTCACGGCCAAAATGAAGTAATTGCACTTGGCACATGTTGGTTCACATTCCCTCCTCTTTAGCTTTTGCCATCGTAACTTCTATTTTTGGTTTACATTCCCTGCTCTGTAGATGTAGCCATCATAACTTCATCTTGCTCAGTCGTTGTTACAAAATTTATAGCCTGCTACTATGTTGTTCATGCCAATTTTGTACTCCCTGAACATGTTGGTTTGCATGGGACTCGACAGTAGTAAGTCTGCTGTTTCATTCTAACATGCTCTGTTATATTGGCTGTTGGTATGCGGCATGCACTCTTTGTTTGCTTATTGTGCGCATTACAATGATCTTGTTATAACGACGAAATGATGAGTTCCAAATTCTTTGGCAAACAATATTGCAGTGTCTTTGCGTTTCCATTGTTGCTGTCTTAACTTGTAATGTCTTTGTTTCAGATATAGGTGCTGCATGGACAACTTAAAAGATTGCCGGATCGCTTCATTGTATTGCTAGGTTTAATTACCATTCAATTTCTCTGGGTTCTGTAATATTTTTTCAAAGCCTTGCAGCTGATGTAATATTTAGTTAGTTTTTATAGTTCTTTCGCGCATTTTTTCTTTGGTGCTTGTGGTAAGTGAGGCTATCCGACAGAAATCAATGTTGCGTAAATATTCTCAGTATCTAAATCACGAATTCCTATCCCTTAAACGGCCCAATTAAGCGAAATCACATACGTGCCGGCCCGCAAAATCCTAAAGCGCCTTTTACGCCGGCATATAAACAGCAACTAAACGGGCTGGCCCACTTACTTATTGGGCCAGCCCACTTGATTTACTGTGGACCCCACACTCTAATTGGGTCGGCCCACTTGCTTTAAGGTGGACCCCACCCACTACTGGGCCGGCCCACTAACTAGTTGGGCCAGCCCAATTGCTTTTGCGGTGGACCCCGCATACTAAATGGGCCGGCCCTTTAAGACGAAAGTGGGACCCACCAGTGTTTTTGGCCCGGCCCACTATCTTGGTGGGCCGGCCCACTTGCTATATGGTGGACCCCACATACTAAACGGGCCGGCCCTTTAAGAGGAAAGTGGGACCCACCTGTGTTTTGGCCCGGCCCACTAGCGTGGGCCGGCCCACTTGCTATATGGTGGACCCCACATACTAAATGGGCGGGACCTTTAACGGGAAAGTGGGACCCACCGTGTTTTGGCCGGCCCACTATCTTTGGGCCGACCCACTTGCTATATGGTGGACCCCACATACTAAATGGGCCCCCTTTAACTGGAAAGTGGGACCCACCGTGTTTTTGGCCCGGCCCACTATCTTGTTGGCCGGCCCACTTCTATATGGTGGACCCCACATACTAAATGGGCTGGCCCTTTAATAGGAAAGTGGGACCCGGTGCTTTTGCCCGACCAACGGCTTGTTGGGCCAGCCCATTTGATCAAATGTGGACCCCACGTACTAAATGGGGCCCGATAGCAGGAAAGTGGGACCCACATGCTAATTGGGCGCCAATAACTTCTTGGCCGGCCCGCTTGCTTTAATGTGGACCCCACTTTGTAAATGGGCCGGCCCGATACCAGGAAAGTGGGTCCCACATGTCTTGTGGGCCGGCCCTTTTGCCTGTTGACCGGTCAAACGAGTGCATTCGGCCCGGCCCACATACTTAGTGGGTCGGCCCATTAAAGTTTTGACCAGTCAACCTTAGAGGTTAGGCCCGGCCCACGTAACTAATGGACCAGCCCAGCTATATAGTTGACCGGTCAAACTAAGTCAGCTGGCCCGGCCCGCAAACTTAATGGGCCGGCCCGCTTAAGACGTGGCAGGCCTCGTGTGGGCCTACCATCTACCACGGGGTTTCAGCCGGTTAACGCCGTTAACTGCCAGTTAACGGCGTCTGCCACGTGTCAGTTGCATGACGTCAGCAGTCAACGGGCTCCCGGAAACACTTGGGCAACGGTCCGATTTTCCGTGGCGGAAGGGCGCCCAAGCGCGACGGACCGAAAAAATCGTCGTAGGACTTTGCCTGACGCAGTTTCCACAACAGAACCCATATCGTCGGGTTAGGCCCATAGGCGACGAAAAATACCCCTTAGCGGACGATTTTGAGACGTTGTCTATCAGAACTTTTCTTGTAGTGTATCATGCTACAAGATGATGAAATGGATGAAGGGTGTGGCTCTATTTATAGGCTTGGGCAAGCTCTAGTATCATGACACATAGGTGGTGACTCTTGTGTTGGTTTGATGAGTAAGGTGCTTGGTTGTCATGCCCTCATCCATAGCAATCCTTTGAGCATGAGGTGGCATAGCTTGGAAAGCAAGTCATGTAGATATTTTCATCCTATGTGGCAAGATCATTATCCTCTCATATGATTTATTTTTGGATAGCCAAGTGGCATTTGTTACTAAATATCTTGTGGATGGTTTTATTATTGTGGATGAGTCACTATATCATATTGGATTGGATTTATATTATAATATTGATCAAAAGATCAAGGTTGAAGGTTATTCCTCAAATTTGGATAGTTGGTGTTTGATTTCACCAAGGCATGATCATATGAGTTTCAAAATACTCATAGTTAGTTTTATTCAAATAGTTTGAACTATAAATCGTAATGTAAATGGATTTAGTTTTATGATATTCCATATACTTAATAAGTTATGATTTAAATAAGAATGTGTGGCTTTTATGCACTTTAGACCCTGTGGTTTACCTTATTTGGTAATAAGTTTAGAAGTGAATTAAATTACACACAAAGGTAGTTGCTAACTTTTAAGTGTTAATAAGTTAGAGTTTGATTCTTAAAGAATGTGTTGTTGTAAATCTAATTCCATTTGATCTAATCCATAGATCAAATCATCTCTACCCAAAATAAGGTTTTAGCAAAGATCACAGTGAAGTTTATAGCGCTTGACTTGATGATCTACTTCAATTCCAGCAAGTCAAGTGAAACTTCAGTTACTGTGGTAAGTTTTATTTGAAAGCGCGAAAATTCCCCGGATTTTCTATGCATGAATGCAATGCACACTTTGGTGTTCTCTCATTTTGTTGCCTCTAAACCTGGGATATTACAGCCTCTCCCCCTTAAACTGAACTTCGTCCCGAAGTTCGAACGCTCTCATGTTTCGGAATGTGGAACTGACTTGAACAGATCACAATCCTTTCAAACTCCCTAGTGATCTCATTAGATATAATTGAATATATCCCTTGTCCAGATCCTTCATGAAGTCTTCTGATGTCTGGCACTGATACTTTCTTTAATTCTATGATTTCTTCCAACACTCTAAGCTTATAGGCTTACTCTCCAAAGATTCTTGGATTAGGACATCTTATTGTGTTAATGGACTTTACTAATGGTTGTGGTGACATCTTCCTATTTGGGTACTCCAAGCTTGGTTCTACCAGCTGCGGTAATCCAGCTGCGGTGTAATATGTCCAAACCTTAATTCTAAAAGATGGTAGGGTATTGTTTTCCCTTACTACCATAACGAAAGTAATGGTACTTGGTAAGGTGTTAGGGTCCTGGTTGTTAGAACAGGTAATCCACACCAAAAGGGTACTTCTATTTCAGTCCCTGGTTGTTCTAGTCCTAGAAAGGACTCTTTTCCAGGCTTATTATACTAGTTATCCTCTTTTTGGTTCCTTCTTAGGGCTTCTTTGTCCTTCCTTCTTAGGCTTTGATTGTCATCTTCTTCCTCCAACTTCATTATCTAAGGCTTACTTAAGTTCTCTTAGTTTTGAGTAATTACAATTACCCACTCAAGTTAAGGTCTAACCCTTACTTCCTCGAGATATGAACCTCGGCTTCTGGTCTGACAACCTCCTGAGAGTACTTTTATATGGGTACTTCCCAACAACCTTATAAAAATAAGATCGGACTTCCTTTCAGTTCAGACCTTTTTCTCCATCTATCACACTACAAATTATGTCTTAATACTTCTCCTTCAACCTTCCTCTCCCCCTTGGAGTTTACTAATGATCTTCAAACTTCCTTTCTTCTAATCATTAAACTCCAAGGTTAGAAGATTAGTCTTGGTCTAGCTTATAGTTTGTACTTTTCTAGAGTCTCACGAAGAATTCTTTGTGGTGTATCCACACAATTGTGGATATCCATTGTGAATCCTCCAACTAAATATTTACCAGCTACGGGATACCAGCTGCAGAATCCCTCTTTCCTTTAGAGTGAAAGAACGATTAAGCTGTGGACTATCTGTTACCAGCTGCAGACTATCTAGTACCAGATGTGGCTTATTGGATACCAGCTGTGGCTATGTTATGGTTCTAGTCAATATCTACCTACCAGTTGGGCTAATTTTATAGTTTTAGTTAAGATATACCCCACTTTACATACTTTCTCTTCATGATTATCCTATATCAGCTGCGGTCTTATTATACCAGCTGCGACTTCACTTGTCTATTTTCCTTCTTCTAGGGTTTGTTTTGCAAGATAACCACTTGTTGACACTATGAAAATAGTATTGTAAGTGACTTCACTTGCATTCCCTTCTTCCATAATGAATACGGCTCTACTTCTACTGCTCCATATTCACTATTTTTCTCACTTTCATGGTACTTCCATGTTGAAGTACTCCTTGATTAAGGATAAAAGTGAGTTTGATTGGTCCTTCCTTTAGAGTATTGTGGTTGCTTCCCACAATTTTACTTCCTTCTTCTAGTGAACCTTCATCTTATCTTAAAAATCTTCAGAATTCGTCACATCCTCACGCGAATACCTTTACCCTCTAGACCTATAACATCAAGTAAGAGCTTGATATTGCAACATGCATTTGCATATCAAAGTCAAACTTTATGTATGGATCTAGTCAATCAATGAAAATCCAATAAAGTCCAAGAAAATCCAGCTTTGTGCTTATAATACACATCCTTATATACCTGAATATAGTAGTTGGGTAAGACATCCCTAAACATCAGGCGTAGATGTGCAATATATAACACCACATAAGATAGGTTTAGGTTGTGATACTTAGCACGAATACGTGAATTTCTACTATTTGTCTCAACATTTATCTTAATTGCACATTTGCAATGAGACAAACTTGAAACAAAATGGCCTGGGATAGTTGAAGTTAACCTAGTTTTCTTTGGAAGTACTAACAAAATAGTATACCATATATATGTGCTATTGAGGACTACTTCCTATAATACAATTAGTTCTAACATGTCTACTCTAAACACATGATTGTTTAGAATATACCACCTATAACTCTAGGATTTTGCTATGTGATATGCTCTAAATAAGCCTTCTTTAAATTAAGGACTATTGTTCTAACATACTTGGTACAGTTATTAGGATTTTAAGGCCTAAGCTTTCGAACTATTCCCTAAATCCTACTCTTTATCATACTCTTATTAATTCGCTTATGGTGTTCTACTCCATCACATCATGACTCTCAAGTGAATTATACATGAGTACCTAGTTTACTATTGAAAGTAGACTCATCTGACTCCTATCACTCTTCCTTACCTCCTATGATTGACTCATCATAGGTATTTACTACCTTATATAACCTATCTTTATTACTTACACCAGTTATTTGACTTTTTAAACGACTTTTACTTAACTATAACTTGCATTGGTATACTTCTTCCAATAGGATATCTTCCTTATGGTTGTATCCTCTCTTTCGACTATCATGTATTGTATACCAACTGTGGTCTACTACCACCAATTATCTTAGGGATTTCTATTTTCGTGCCCTCAGTTCCTTAGTTGTGCTCAGTTTTCCCCAACTCCTTAGTTTTTCCTCAGTTTTCCCCAAGTGCTTGTTTGAAACCCGCAGAAGCAGCTCAGACGGCAGGATTCCCGTTAAGTTGACCGCTCCGTGCTGATGTGTGGGGCCGCGTCGTGTGGGCCCGCGTCGCGTGGGGCTGGTAGAAAGGGACACTACTAGGGAAAGGCTTATAGCCGCACTCCTTACCGCCGGCAAATACGAGCTGAAGATGCCGGCGGTAATACCTTCCAGGGGGGCCTAACAGTACCGCCGGCGAACAGGTAGGACGGCGCCGGGGGTGGCTCCTTTACCGCCGGCGAAATGAAAATCGAGGCGCCGGGGGTGCAATGGGCCCCGGGGTCCCAATTGGGCCTAGCCTTACCGCCGGCGTCTTCGGGCCGAAGCGCCAGGGATAGTGGGCTCTACCGCCGGCGAACGCGCGCAGTAGATGCCGGCGGTATAGCCAAGCCAGGGTGGGCCACCTGGCCTTAAGTTACCGCCGGCGTTTTCGGCCAGCAGATGCCGGCGGTAACGTGCCCTACCGCTGGCATTTTATGTTATAGGCGCCGGCGGTAACCTGGGCATGTCCATTTAGGACGACCAGCCACCTACCACCACCCACACACACTCATATGTGATGGCAAATCAACCCAAGCACTAGTTAGCTCATTCCCCCACCCATTTTAGCTATTTCAACCAATAAAATATGATGTATTTGAGCAAATCATGCACTACCTAGCCCCTCTAGCATGATTTGCATAATCTAGATCTAGATCTATCTCCTCCCACCACCTTTTCCACTAGATCTAGCTAGATCTCTCCATTTCTTAGATCTCTAGATCTCTCAAGCATTAAAGTCGACGTGTGGCGTCTCTCGGGTGCTTTTGGACGTCGCGTCAACTAATAGGTACATAACTAAATGAGTGGAATGTTCATGTGTTGGCGAAAATTCGCGGTTATATCACTAGTACTAGTGGTGGCAAAAGGTGGTCCATATATGTAAATGCATTGTTTTGCATTTGTTTACGCGTGCAGGAACATTGAGTTGCCAATGTTTTGCCGGAATGTTGATTAACTTCCGTTCCGGCGAATTTTGGAACTCCAGCATGACAATATTTAGCAAAGGTCATGCCGAATTTTTTCCGTGAAAACCGAGACGGCGGTGTAATCAATTATCTTGTCTTGTAGGCGGCGATGGTCATCGCGATGAGGGAAAGCGTCGTGGATAGATACGTGGAACGCGCGACGGCCGACATGTATCGAAAAAAGCGAAAGGATATAATGTGTCCTTGTCGAAGATGCAAGCTAGGATCGTTGTTTGACCCCTTCTCAGGCATAGTGAATCAACACCTGCTCAGGTATAGTTTCATGGAGGGGCATACTCAGTGGATGAGTGATGATGGAGATGATGATATCGATGGTGATGATGATGGAGATGATGATGGTGGAGATGATGATAACGAAGGTGATGGAGAGGATGCCCCACACGACAATGGAGACGAGGTTGAAGAGGATGGCGCACACGTTGATGGTGATCAAGAAGGCCGGGAAGAACATGCGGCCGACGAGGACATGAGTAGAAATACCCCGCTAACCGCGGCCGTGCAGGACCGTCATGTTCAAGAACTTCTTCTCAGCAACACATCGACCGACCCCAAAATCGCTGGTAGACGGAAGGCTAAGCTGGATCAACTCGAGGTAGACTCGAGAACTCCGTTGTACGATGCAGCTCGTGGGACGGAGGAGAGCCGTCTGAGATACGCTCTCGATATTATGGAGATGAAGGCAAAGCACAAATGGACGGACACAAGCGTGGACGAACTCTTCGGATACTTGAAGATCCACTTTCCTAAAGATAACACGTGTGCCGGTAGCCTACAGGAGGCCAAGAAAATCGTGTGCCCTCTCGATTTACCGCACCAGAAATACCACGCATGCATCAGTGACTGCGTAATATATCGGAACGAGCATGCCAATCTCGATACATGCCCACAGTGTGGCGAATCTCGATACAAGAGAGGGACAAGAAAATCTCCTCGAAAAGTTGTGTGGTACTTCCCGCTCACGCCCCGTCTGCAGCGGTACTTCGTGGACCCCAAGGAAGCAAAGCTCATGCGCTGGCACGCGGAAAGAAAGGAGGCGGTGATGCGTGATGTGGAACGGGTTGAAAACCCAGTGCTAACACACCCTTCGGATGCAAGCCAGTGGAAAACATTAGACGATGAGTATTACGAAGAATTCGGGAAAGAACCAAGGAACATCAGGTTGGGTGCGAGCACCGACGGACTCAATCCGTTTGGGAACCAAAGCAGCAAGCACAGCACCTGGCCCGTGTTTGTATGGATGTACAACCTCCCTCCATGGCTATGCCTGAAGAAGAAGTACATACACATGAGTATGCTAATCCAAGGGCCGACGCAGCCAGGGAGCGATATCAACCTGTATCTGGAGCTATTGAAGGAGGAGCTAGTCACTCTGTGGGAGGAAGGGATAGAAACTTGGGACGCCTACGGACAAGAAACTTTCCGTATGAAAGCCGCACTGTTGACGACGGTGCAGGACTATCTTGGATACGGATATATCGCGTGCCAGGTGTGCCACGGACACAAGGCATGTGTGAGGTGCATGGAAAAGACGCCGTTTTTACAGCTGGGTAAGGATCCCGGGTCTTCAAAAACCGTCTACATGAGGCATCGAATGTGGCTTCCCAAGAATGACCCGTGGAGGAAGCGTGGAGACCTGTTCAATGGGAAGGATGAGGTCGAGGGACCTCCACCTAGGAGAAGCGGCGAAGAGATAGATACTCTGTTGAAAAACTGGAAAGACTGCCCTCCGGCGGGTAAGATAAAGATCCAGAAGCGGAAGAAAGGAGACAAGAGAAAGAAAAAGGAACCCGGGCCGCTCTTGGGGGTATGGAAAAGGAGGTCCGTGTTTTGGGACTTGCCGTACTGGAAGATCCTCGGTACGCCTCATAGCCTTGATGTCATGCATATCACGAAGAACGTGTGCGAGAGCTTGCTTGGCACTGTGCTCAACATGCCGGAGAGGACCAAAGACGGGTCGAAAGCAAGACACGACCTGATGGCCCTTGATATCAGAAAAGAGCTTCATTTCGCCCAGGTTGACCAGGAAACCGAGGAGGAGGAGAACAGATGGTCGCAAACGCAAAAGGGTGGCCAAGCAGCGCGAAACTCCTCGCCCCTCCTGCTTCACTCTAAATCCCGATGAGCTCGAACAATTCTTCAAGTGCCTACTAGAAGTCAAATTTCCCCTAGGCTACGCGGGGCTGATACGCAGATGGCTGGACCCGACGAAAAAAATCTTCAGCGGGATGAAGTCTCATGACTGTCATGTCATGATGACGCAGATACTTCCGGTTGCTATCCGAGGGATAATGGAACCGCACGTTCGTGCGACGCTGACTGACCTGTGTAACGTCTTCGACGTCATCACTCGAAAGTCGATAACCGTCAAGAAACTCGGGAGGCTGCAGGAAGAGATCGTCACCATCCTATGCGAGATGGAGATGTACTTCCCGCCCGCATTCTTTGACATCATGGTCCATCTGCTGGTGCATATAGTGGACGATATCGAGGATCTTGGGCCCGCGTTCCTTCACAACATGATGGCGTTAGAAAGAATGAACGGCTTCATCAAAGGATACGTTCGTAACAGGGCACATCCGGATGGAAGCATCGTCCAGGGCTTTCTCACCGAGGAGTGCATCTCTTTCTGCAAGAATTATTTAAACGAGGACGACCCACATCCGGTTGGATTGCCCGCCAACAAGCACCTCGGCAGATTCGAGGGAGTAGGCCACAACGCTGGCAGGAGGGAACTCGACGCGGATCAAGATGATAGGAGAACAGACTTTAACAGGGCCCACTTAGTAGCACTACAGCACATGAACGAGGTAGAGCCTTGGGTGGATCAGCACATAAACATGATCAAGAGCAGGGCTGACAAGCCGATGACGGAAGAAGAGGTATTTAGAGCGCACAACTCCTCTTTCGCGAGCTGGTTCAAAGACCAGATTGATGCCAATCCCCCACCAATGGCAAGCGACGTAGACAAAATGATATTGGCCTTGTCTTGTGGGCCCGCCCCCAACCTCATGACTTATCAGAAATACGACATCAATGGTTACACATTCTCCACAGAGGAGAGAGACAAAAAAAGCGACTATCAGAACTCGGGTGTGACGATGGAATCGTACACGGGTGAAGAGAAGAAAAGGTACTACGGAAGGATCGAGGAAATCTGGGAGCTCGACCCAACTTGGTGACTCCACCCGCCGGCAATGTCGGCGCTAGAGAGGATTCGCCGGACCTGGGAGGCCACAGTACTAGCCCCTCAGTCACCTGCACGCCTGGCCTCGGTCCTTCAACGCGAGCCGAGCTCGACGCCCTCACGGTAATTAATTTAGTCTCTCAAGCTCTACAAATTAGTTACTTTGTCGTCGCCCCTCTCTGACCTACACATGTTTTCACAGGAGAACGCGACTCCTTGCACCTTGCTACTGAATGTGGACAACAAGTTGAAGGCTGTAGCGAGCGGCAGTGTCATCCTGCCAACACAGCGGATTTTCCACTGCGTCAGGATGGATGATAGCGTGAGCCGGGTTCGCGTGAACCGGTCGTTACCGGGATGCCAAGACCTCCATCCTCCTTATCAACCCCCGGAAACGGAAACCCCGCTCACTCTCGGGGACCTCAAGAATCACATCCTTCTATGGCCGAAAGCCCTAATTCGGCTGAACACCGCCGCCTCAGGTTCGGAGGCAAGCTATGGCATGGTCACTCCTCAGGATGCGACGGCTGCCCCGAGTCCTCCACCGGCTGGTGGTCCTTTTGGGCCCGATAGCCAGCCCGACAGTCAGCCCGAGAGTCAGCACGGCAACGCGTTGGACATCGATCAAGCTCCAATCGATACGTTCATCGCTGAGATGGAGGGCGACGGGGTTTCTCCTTACAAGCCACCCGCCGATCGTACGCTAAAGAAGAAGTTGTTCCTTTCACAAGAAACTCCCGAGCAGGAAGACACTACCGCCTTCACCGCTCCACCCCGAGTTGGGCTTACCCCGAGGACACTCCTTGGTGCGACCACGGAGGGTATGAAACAAAACGCCACTCCCAGTTGCAGTAAGAAGAAGGCCAGGAAGCGGAAGAAGTCCGGAGATGTTGCCGCAAGCAAGAAAGTGGTTAATGACAAGTTGCCGACCCCGTGGAGGAAGATGCATCACCTAGGCCAGCCTATGCTGCCGGCACACATTGTCCAGCAGGTGACGCCCGATATGAGGAGCTTGCATGATGCTGTTCTAATGAAGGAGGACCTACTTCTTCGAGATAGAAATCCCTCGTACCCGGTTTTGACGGCCAAGGTGCCCAGTGGCTTTGGCTTTGTCACCACATACCCTGCGGACTTGATGTTCATTCGATATGAAGACATCTTCAGGCTCTTGAACATGCAACAGCTCGACCGAAACTTGGTCCGCCTCCTATCGCTCAGCATGGCGCACGATATCGCCATGGAGAACACAGCGGACATCGCTATCATGGACCCCTTCTACATGACTCCAACTGTCGTCCAGAACGAACAAGCGTTTCTAGCGAAGTACATCAAGGATTTCTTGGTGTTAAACAAGGATAAGAAATGCTTTGCCATACCATATTTCCGCGAGTAAGTATTTGGTTACTAGAGTACCCTCTATTACATTCTTTCATGAATTTCCTTCATAGTTGATCGAGTATGATGGTTTATTTCCATTTTGCGCAGATTCAAGTACTGCACCCTCCTCCTCTTTCACCCGTATCATTCACATGTCAGTTACCTCGACTCCGGGCTTGATCCGGACAAGGACTTCACCGACCTTAAGTCTACACTTGATAAAGCCCTCAGCGGCTTCATAGCCGAGGTTGGCATCGACAAAATCAGGCATGAGAAGAAAGTGAAAGGTTGCTATGTGTGCAACCACATAACCAAGTTCCCCTGCCTCAAGCAATCGGCGCATGACAATGGGATGGAGGCCTGGTTTGCCATCCTACAGATGAGGTCGATTGTAAGGTCTCAGAACGATCTCTTGTTGCCATCCAGTCTTCAGCGGATGTTCGTGAACATGGCGGACACCACCGATGAAAACGTGAGAGCCGAGTTCCGTGCCATCCAGCGGACCATTTGCACAATACTCTGGAGGGATGTCTGCGGTAATGGTGGCTTGTTCCACTATGGTCCCGCACTTTCTAAGGCCGAGATAGAAGGCCGATTAGAAGATGGATGTGACGACAGAACATTCAACACGCTCGAGGGCATCCGTCCCTTCCCGCCGAAGCCGACTTGACTCAAACACTTTTGTCCTTTGCAAATGTTAGTCATAAAATTACTTAAGTAATTTCCATGCTTTTTCTTTGCACTACTCTATGTTATATCTCTCTCTACTAATGTACTAACAACTTTCATTTCTTTTTTCTGTGTTTGCATAGATGACGTACTATGTCGTCTACCACGGCAGGGTTCCTGGAGTCTACGAGGACTGGGAAGACTGTAGGAGGCAGGTCCACCGTTTCAGCGGCAACAGCTACAAGGGGTACACCACTTTGGAGGAGGCGGAAACTCGATACGCCAACTTTCGAGCGGGACAGAGGAGGGAGATGTGGAGGACCCCTTTCATCGTGATGATGCTTGCCGCCACCGTCTCTCTAGTTTATTATGTCATTGTTGTTTAGCTAGGTCATCGACACTGGACTTATATGTATTTCTGTAACATGTGCTACTTCGAGTCGTGATGTTTGAACTATGGTCGACACTTGTGTTATTGATGCATATGCATGCATGTTATGGACATTTCGGGACTTTCTAATGATGTGTATCATTGCCAATGATGTGTATCTTGCTAATGATGTCTATTTTGCTGTCATTCTGGTAATTGCCTGTATATTCTGTGTATATGCTATGAATTCTGGTGTATATACTGTGAAATTCGAGTTTTATTTTTTTACTCCTGCTAATGTTAACGCTGGCGAAATGTACATGTATCCCTGGCGTTTTGCAATCGCCAGCACTACGGCCTGATTCCCCTGGCGAAATGATAAGACGCCGGCGGTAAGACTAACCCCGGCGAATTGACAACACTTACCCCCGGTGAATTGGTAAAATGTCGGCGGTAACGGCACTTACCCCCGGCGAATTGGGAGGCGCCGGCGATGAGACGTTACCACCGGCGAGTTGATCGCCGGCGAATGCAAAAACGCCGCGTAGGCCATTTCGGACGCGTGTAGGGCTTCTAGTAAGGGACCGCGTGGGACGGACGAGATAGCGTTTGGTTGCACGTGAGCAGGAGCTGGGTTTTGTCTCTCTCGGCCATTGGCATTTCCCTTTTAAGAGTACCTTTTCTGCCTCCTTCTCTCTGCCTTTTCACCTAATTAGTATCAAATCTAGAGAAGCTTGCATTTCTGTCTTTCTTCAATTATTATTTGTGCCTTTTGGCCCTCGTTGTTTGCCCAATATGGCAGCAAATCTAGTAGGGAGCCCAATCTAGTACTCCATCTAGTCCATATGTATGTAGTTAAATCTAGAAGCAAATCTACAGGGAATGTACGATAAATTCACAAGGTCATATAGTAGAATAGGGATAGATAATATAGATAATAAGCTGCATTCAGCAGCCAAACATAGTAGGGTTCGAGGTTCTTCACAGCAGTACAGCACCATCATACTAACAACATAACAACGAGGGATCCCTAGCTAACAACAAAGGGATCCCAACAACAAAATGGAGGAGGCAGCAGCAGCACACGTCCAGGACTCCGCCTACCCCATCTGCCTCTGCCTCCACTTGTTGCTCCCCTTGGGAGCCTTGGGCTTGAGCGGAGGCATGCGCCCGCCGGAGATCTCCACCCGCTGGATGCTGCGGAGGTGCATGCCGAGCGCCAAGTGCTTGGCGCGGAAGGAGTTGGGGTTCACCGACGCGCCGACCTTGGGGTTGGTGTGGCCGATGTTCTCGGCATGCGTGAGGACGCAGTTGAAGTCAGTGCCGCCGAGCCTCCTAGTGCAGAAGGGGCACCTGTAGACACCCTTGGCGACGTCGAGGTAGAGACGTACTGGCCGACCTGCAGCCTCCGCAGCACCTGGCGAGTCTTGACGTCATGGTGCTCGTCGTCGCTGCCGACGTCGCTGCCAGACAGCTGATCCATATCAAACGGGAATTTATTAGTGAATGAGTTGCAAACGTGCATGATAACAAAGTTAGGAAAAACAGAGGCAGCCTCAGTTAGAGTGGACACGATTATATGTCTACAGGGACGGTGTAAGCGAACCAAAGCTCATGCACAACAGATTTGTACACAGAAATGGTTCGCTGAACCCTCCCTGTAAAAATGTGCCCACCGATTCATCATAGGCAAAGAAACAGATTCCAGATCTGAACTTGAACACATTCCAGATTATTTGCAAAATTAAACGGTTGATATCTTTTGATTCGTGCATAAAATAACTGATTGAGATCCTATGATTACTTGCATAAATTAACCGATTGAGATCCCATTATTACTTGCATAAATTAACCGAACGGCCGAACCCCAAATCTTAAACGAAATCAAGGAGGGATCAAAGCAAAATGGAATAAAATCGGCGCAAATATTAGCCCAATACTCATCCATCCACAGATCCATCTACACCAGCACAAATAGGGTTCAAAAAGGAATGGGGAACAAAAAGGAAGCAAACCGTAGTTACCTCGTTCCATGGGTCCTCTATGGAGGTGTCGTAGCGGTTCGGGGGCGGGACGTACGGCACCGGCTCGTAGGGGTCCCATCCCGGCGGGATCTGACCGCGACCGGCGGCAGCAGCCTCCGATGCACCGGCGGAGGCGGCGGCGACGTCCGTTGAGGGGACGGCGTCGAAGAGGGAGGCGTCGCGCTTGGAGCCGACGGCGCCGTGGACGATGGGATTGGCATTCTCCTTGTCCATCTCGCCGGCAGGGAGAGGGAGAGGGAGAGGGTTTTTTGCTTTGGAGAAGATGATGGGACGTGAGAGAGGCGGCGTTGCGTAGGCGAGTGAGAGTGACAGAGATAGTGGGAGGAGGCGTCTATAAAGGCAAGGGGTGGTTAATGCGACCCGCGTCCTACGCGTCCACCGCTGCACGTCTGCACGTCTTGGACTTCTGCAATGCGCCACGCGTCCACGATTGCACGTCTTCGACTTCTGCACCGCGACCGGCGTCTACGCGTCAACAATTGCACGTCTTTCATTTCTGCACCGCAACACGCGTCCTCGAGTCTAACCCTGGAAATTTAGATATACTCAGGTATAACCTCGAGCATTATACTAGCATTTTTTGTGTGCTCAGTTTTCCCCTTGAGTGCTAATACTGGCTAGTGCAATATGCTCAGTTTTACCCTCAAGTAGCTGGTCAACAGACAGTCAACAAATGGGATTAACTAGTTAAATGAGTCATTTAATGTGCAAAAAATTCCGAAAAATAGTGGCACATACTCATGGAGTCTTTACCACAAATTGCCAGTTCTCAAAACATAGATAAGTCATAGATAAATCAAGTTTTACCACAAATTGCCACTTCTCAAAGGCCTTCTCAAATCACCTAGTAGCTATGAAGGTGCATGGTTTTCCACAATAAGCCCTTCCCAAAACAGCTTTCCCCAAAACATACTTTGTCTAAATGAGGCCACAATTCTCACACTCATGTATATTTGTATTGCAAATAGTTTGAGATAGGCCAAGATGGGTTTTATTGTACAAAACACGCATTTTCCATTTTTTAAATCTCATATTTGAATCCCTTAGTCTGTTTATTACATAGGTGCCCTTGGTTTCTTGATACTACTCAGTTTTGCCCTCTCCCTCCACAAATTCTCTCACACGTGCAACATTGCCCTGATTGGTCTAGCCCATGTCACGCGGATCGTGCCCGCCGACCGTTGATCGTATGATCTAACGGGCAGGATAACCCCTCTCTCTCTCTGTCGGCGGTTGATGCGCGTGGTTGACGTATTGTCTTTTCGTTCGACACGCGTCCGTTGGGAACCCCAAGAGGAAGGTGTGATGCGCACAGCGGCAAGTTTCCCTCAGTAGAAACCAAGGTTTATCGAACCAGTAGGAGTCAAGAAGCACGTTGAAGGTTGATGGCGGCGAGATGTAGTGCGGCGCAACACCGGGATTCGGCGCCAACGTGGAACCTGCACAACACAAACCAAGTACTTTGCCCCAACGAAACAGCGAGGTTGTCAATCTCACCGGCTTGCTGTAACAAAGGATTAGATGTATAGTGTGGAAGATGATTGTTTGCAGAAAACAAAAAGAACAAGTATTGCAGTAGATTGTATTTCAATATAGAGAATTGGACCGGGGTCCACAGTTCACTAGAGGTGTCTCTCCCATAAGATAAACAGCATGTTGGGTGAACAAATTACAGTTGGGCAATTGACAAATAAAGAGGGCATGACCATGCACATACATATTATGATGAGTATAGTGAGATTTAATTGGGCATTACGACAAAGTACATAGACCGCTATCCAACATGCATCTATGCCTAAAAAGTCCACCTTCGTGTTATCATCCAAACCCCTTCCGGTATTAAGTTGCTAACAACGTAATTGCATTAAGTATTGCGCGTAATGTAATCAGTAACTACATCCTCGAACATAGCACCAATGTTTTATCCCTAGTAGCAACAACACATCCATAATCTTAGAGATTTCTGTCACTTCCCCAGATTCACGGAGACATGAACCCACTATCGAGCATAAATACTCCCTCTTGGAGTTAATAGCAAAAACTTGGCCGAGCCTCTACTAATAACGGAGAGCATGCAAGATCATAAACAACACATAGATATAAATTGATAATCAACATAACATGGTATTCTCTATTCATCGGATCCCAACAAACACAACATATAGAATTACAGATAGATGATCTTGATCATGTTCAGCTCACAAGATCCGACAATTAAGCACAATGAGGAGAAGACAACCATCTAGCTACTGCTATGGACCCATAGTCCAGGGGTAGACTACTCACACATCACTCCGGAGGCGACCATGGCGGCGTAGAGTCCTCCGGGAGATGATTCCCCTCTCCGGCAGGGTGCAGGAGATCTCCGAATCCCCGAGATGGGATGCGGCGTCGGGAAGGTTTTCCGTATCGTGACTCTCGGTACTGGGGGTTTCGCGACGAAGGCTATTTGTAGGCGGAAGGGTAGGTCAGGGGCGACGCGAGGGGCCCAGAGACAGGCGGCGCGGCCAAGGGTGGGGCCGCGCCCCTGCCCCCCGGCCACCTCGTGTCCCCATCGTTGACTCTCCGGTCTTCTGGAAGCTTCGTGGCAAAATAGACCCCTGGGCGTTGATTTCGTCCAATTCCGAGAATATTTCCTTACTAGGATTTCTGAAACCAAAAACAGCAGAAAACAGAACTCGGCACTTCGCATCTTGTTAATAGGTTAGTTCCAGAAAATGCATAAATATGATGTAAAGTATGCATAAAACATGTAGATATCATCAATAATGTGGCATGGAACATAAGAAATTATCGATACGTCAGAGACGTATCAGCATCCCCAAGCTTAGTTCCTGCTCGTCCCGAGCAGGTAAACGATAAACAAAGATAATTTCTGGAGTGACATGCCATCATAATCTTGATCATACTATTGTAAAGCATATGTAGTGAATGCAGCGATCAAAACAATGTAAATGACATGAGTAAACAAATGAATCATAAAGCAAAGACTTTTCATGAATAGTACTTCAAGACAAGCATCAATAAGTCTTGCATAAGAGTTAACTCATAAAGCAATAATTCATAGTAAAGGCATTGAAGCAACACAAAGGAAGATGAAGTTTCAGCGGTTGCTTTCAACTTATAACATGTATATCTCATGGATATTGTCAATGTAAAGTAATATAACAAGTGCAATATGCAAATATGTAGGAATCAATGCACAGTTCACACAAGTGTTTGCTTCTTGAGGTGGAGAGAGATAGGTGAACTGACTCAACAATAAAAGTAAAAGAATGGTCCTTCAAAGAGGAAAGCATCGATTGCTATATTTGTGCTAGAGCTTTGGTTTTGAAAACAAGAAACAATTTTGTCAACGGTAGTAATAAAGCATATGTGTTATGTAAATTAAATCTTACAAGTTGCAAGCCTCATGCATAGTATACTAATAGTGCCCGCACCTTGTCCTAATTAGCTCGGATTACCTGGATTATCATCGCAATGCACATGTTTTAACCAAGTGTCACAAAGGGGTACCTCTATGCCGCCTGTACAAAGGTCTAAGGAGAAAGCTCGCATCGGATTTCTCGCTATTGATTATTCTCAACTTAGACATCCATACCGGGACAACATAGACAACAGATAATGGACTCCTCTTTTATGCATAAGCATGTAGCAACAATTAATTTTCTCATATGAGATTGAGGATATTTGTCCAAAACTGAAACTTCCACCATGGATCATGGCTTTAGTTAGCGGCCCAATGTTCTTCTCTAACAATATGCAATGCTCTAACCATTTTAGTGGTAAATCTCCCTTACTTTAGACAAGACGAACATGCATAGCAACTCACATGATATTCAACAAAGAGTAGTTGATGGCGTCCCCAGGAACATGGTTATCGCACAACAAGCAACTTAATAAGAGATAAAGTGCATAAGTACATATTCAATACCACAATAGTTTTTAGGCTATTTGTCCCATGAGCTATATATTGTAAAGGTAGAGGATAGAAATTTAAAGGTAGCACTCAAGCAATTTACTTTGGAATGGCGGAGAAATACCATGTAGTAGGTAGGTATGGTGGACACAAATGGCATAGTGGTTGGCTCAAGTATTTTGGATGCATGAGAAGTATTCCCTCTCGATACAAGGTTTAGGCTAGCAAGGCTATTTGAAACAAACACAAGGATGAAGCGATGCAGCAAAACTCACATAAAAGACATATTGTAAACATTATAAGACTCTACACCGTCTTCCTTGTTGTTCAAACTCAATACTAGAAATTATCTAGACCTTAGAGAGACCAAATATGCAAACCAAATTTTAGCATGCTCTATGTATTTCTTCATTAATAGGTGCAAAGTATATGATGAAAGAGCTTAAACATGAGCACAACAATTGCCAAGTATCACATTATCCAAGACATTTTAGCAATTACTACATGTATCATTTTCCAATTCCAACCATATAACAATTTAACGAAGAAGAAACTTCGCCATGAATATTATGAGTAGAGCCTAAGGACATACTTGTCCATATGCTACAGCGGAGCGTGTCTCTCTCCCACACAAAGAATGGTAGGATCCATTTTATTCAAACAAAACAAAAACAAAAACAAAAACAAACCGACGCTCCAAGCAAAGCACATAAGATGTGATGGAATAAAAATATAGTTTCAGGGGAGGAACCTGGTAATGTTGTCGATGAAGAAGGATGCCTTGGGCATCCCCAAGCTTAGACGCTTGAGTCTTCTTGATATATGAAGGGGTGAACCACCGGGCATCCCCAAGCTTAGAGCTTTCACTCTCCTTGATCATGTTGTATCATCTCCCTCTTGATCCTTGAAAACTTCCTCCACACCAAACTCAAAACAACTCATTAGAGGGTTAGTGCACAATCAAAATATACATGTTCAGAGGTGACATAATCATTCTTAACACTTCTGGACATTACACAAAGCTACTGAAAGTCAATGGAATCGAAATATCCATCAAGCATAACAAAACAGCAATGCGAAATAAAAGGCAGAATCTGTCAAAACAGAACAGTTCGTAATGACGAATTTTATTGAGGCAACAGACTTGCTCAAATGAAAATTCTCAAATTTAATGAAAGTTGCGTACATATCTGAGGATCACTCACATAAATTGGCATAATTTTCTGAGTTACCTACAGAGAATTTTGCCCAGATTCGTGACAGCAAAGAAATCTGTTTCTGCGCAGTAATCCAAATCTAGTATGAACCTTACTATCAACGACTTTACTTGGCACAACAAAACACTAAACTAAGATAAGGAGAGGTTGCTACAGTAGTAAACAACTTCCAAGACACAAATATAAAACAAAATACTGTAGTAAAAACATGGGTTATCTCCCATAAGCGCTTTTCTTTAACGCCTTTCAGCTAGGCAAAGAAAGTGTGTATCAAGTATTGTCGAGAGATGGTGTATCAACCTTACCTTGGGCTTTACCCTTACCTTTCTTGTTCTTTTTCTTTCTCTTTGATTTAGGAAATATATGACTTCCCCCCGGTGTAGAGGTGAATTTCAGGGTGCCTTCTCCCATATCTATGACTGCTCCCAATAGTTTCAGCAGGGATCTTCCGAGTGTGATTTGTCCTGTCCCTACACATTCAATAACAAGATAATCAATGGATATTGTTCTTCCAAGAATGGTTGTATGCACACCTGCGGCTATTCCCTTAGGAATTATAACAGAGTTATCAATAAGAGTTATTTCTTCTCCTCCTTCATCAACTCCCCAAAGTTTCAAAGATTTATAAATGCTCTCAGGTATAAGGCAAAATTCAGACATAATATCACAATTGGCATGAAGAGTTTGATCACCGATAACAATTTTAACAGTAGGATCCCATAATGAAGGTTCAGAGTTCACTAAAACTTGTTCAAGACGATTACGAACATAGCGATAGTTGTCATCCAAGCGAGATGTACTTATCTCGAGATTGTTTAATCTATTATAAATGCTAATAAGGGCTGAATCAAAGTTATTAGCTGAATCATGTGATGCAACCAACTTCTTTATGGCATTAAAAGCTTGATCCCCATTGCAATGAAGGAAATCTCCTCCCACTAAAGCATCCAAGGCATATCTATAGCGAATCATAAGACCAAAATAAAAATTACTAAGGAGCAAACTTAGAGTCATTTGAGGTTTAGTTTTACGATAAGAAGTAAAAATTCTAGACCAAGCATCTTTAAAACTCTCCTCATCCCCTTGTTTAAAAGTGAAGACTAATTCTTCAGGCGAAGAAGTAACAGGTTCAGAGCTAGACATGGTAACAAAAGTAACTAATTTTTTTGTATTTTTAATATAGAGTGCAAGACAGTAAATAAAGCAAACTAGATAAAGTAAATGCAAGTAACTAATTTTTTTTTGTGTTTTTAATATAGCAAACAAGATAGTAAATAAAGTAAAACTAGCAACTAATTTTTTTGTATTTTGATTTAGTGTAGCAAACAAAGTAGTAAATAAAACTAAGCAAGACAAAAACAAAGTAAAAGAGATTGAGATGTGGAGACTCCCCTTGCAGCATGTCTTGATCTCCCCGGCAACGGTGCCAGAAATTTGCTTGATGCGCGTGGTTGACGTATTGTCTTTCGTTCGACACGCGTCCGTTGGGAACCCCAAGAGGAAGGTGTGATGCGCACAGCAAGTTTCCCTCAGAGAGAAACCAAGGTTTATCGAACCAGTAGGAGTCAAGAAGCACGTTGAAGGTTGATGGCGGCGATGTAGTGCGGCGCGGCGCAACAGGGATTCCGGCGCCAACGTGGAACCTGCACAACACAAACCAAGTACTTTGCCCCAACGAAACAGCGAGGTTGTCAATCTCACCGGCTTGCTGTAACAAAGGATTAGATGTATAGTGTGGAAGATGATTGTTTGCAGAAAACAGTAGAACAAGTATTGCAGTAGATTGTATTTCAGTATAGAGAATTGGACCGGGGTCCACAGTTCACTAGAGGTGTCTCTCCCATAAGATAAACAACATGTTGGGTGAACAAATTACTGGGCAATTGACAAATAAAGAGGGCATGACCATGCACATACATATTATGATGAGTATAGTGAGATTTAATTGGGCATTATGACAAAGTACATAGACCGCTATCCAGCATGCATCTATGCCTAAAAAGTCCACCTTCGGTTATCATCCGAACCCCTTCCAGTATTAAGTTGCTAACAACAGACAATTGCATTAAGTATTGCGCGTAATGTAATCAGTAACTACATCCTCGAACATAGCACCAATGTTTTATCCCTAGTGGCAACAGCACATCCATAATCTTAGAGATTTCTGTCACTTCCCCAGATTCACGGAGACATGAACCCACTATCGAGCATAAATACTCCCTCTTGGAGTTAGTAGCAAAAACTTGGCCAGAGCCTCTACTAATAACGGAGAGCATGCAAGATCATAAGCAACACATAGATATAAATTGATAATTAACATAACATGGTATTCTCTATTCATCGGATCCCAACAAACACAACATATAGAATTACAGATAGATGATCTTGATCATGTTCGGCAGCTCACAAGATCCGACAATTAAGCACAATGAGGAGAAGACAACCATCTAGCTATCGCTATGGACCCATAGTCCAGGGGGTAGACTACTCACACATCACTCCGGAGGCGACCATGGCGGCGTAGAGTCCTCCGGGAGATGATTCCCCTCTCCGGCAGGGTGCCGGAGGCGATCTCCTGAATCCCCGAGATGGGATTGGCGGCGCGCGTCTCCGGAAGGTTTTCCGTATCGTGGCTCTCGGTACCGGGGGTTTCGCGACGAAGGCTATTTGTAGGCGGAAGGGTAGGTCGGGGACGGGGCCCAGGAGACAGGGCCGCCAAGGCGGCCGCCGCCTCTCCCCCCCACCTCGTGGCCCCACTTCGTTGACTTTCGGTCTTCTGGAAGTGGCAAAATAGGACCTTGGGCGTTGATTTCGTCCAATTCCGAGAATATTTCGTTACTAGGATTTCTGAAACCAAAACAGCAGAAAACAAGAACTGGCACTTCGGCATCTTGTTAATAGGTTAGTTCCAGAAAATGCATAAATATGATGTAAAGTATGCATAAAACATGTAGATATCATCAATAATGTGGCATGGAACATAAGAAATTATCGATACGTCGGAGACGTATCGGGGTTACCTTCCACTCTCTAAGTATGCTAAAGGGCGGTTTTCTGTATTTATTTTCACGCGCTAAAAATTATAAACTCTTTTAGGCATTACTTTTCACGCAAAAAATGATAAACCATCACCGATTTGTTGTAGCCATAAATTTTCACGCAAAAAATGATAAACCGTCACCGATTTGTTGTAGCCATTAATTTTCACGAAAATCCCAAATGATAAACCATCACCGATTTGTTGTAGCCATTAATTTTCACGCAAAAAATGATAAACCATCACCGATTTGTTGTATCCATTACTTTTCATGCAAAAAATGATAGACTATCACCGATTTCTTGTAGCCATTACTATTCACGGTAAAAATGATAAACGAACCAATCTATCTATCTCTGTATTTGAAGTTTGGAAGGGTTCACCATCTAGTTATGTTAACTTTCGAGGTTTTGACCTGAAAACAAATGGGTATTATAAAGGGAAATAAAAGTTCAAAAAATGTAAAAACGAAACAATCTACCTATATTTGTATAGAAGATCGTCTGTATGATTTTTGAGGTCATTTAGAGAAGGTAGAAAAAATCCCTTTTGAGAAGGTCGAAAAAACCTAACTTGTTACAAAAGCTGGTTTCAGTGAGACCTAACCAAATTTGGCATACATTATGCCATATCTATAACAACAAGGAATATCTAAAAGGGAAAGTTTCACAAAATTTGAAATTTATGGCGAAAATGATGCCATACATGATGCTGTTTTTCGAGGTTTTGACCTGAAAATCAATTGGATATTATAAAGGGAAATAAAAAGTTCGAAAAATATAAAAACGAAACAATCTATCTATCTATGTATAGAAGATCAGCTCTATGAAATTTGAGGTCATTTAGAGAAGGTAGAATAAATCACCTTGTTAGAAAAGCTGGTTTCAGTGAGACGAAACGGCATGCGTTTAAGCAAAGTGATTTTTTCGAACATCTCCAAATGATCCCAAATTTGCCATACATGATGCCATACGTGTAACAACAAGGAACCCTATCTAAAAAGTGTCAAAAAGTTTGCCCAACCGTATAGCTCTATCAAAAAGAACCTCACCATGGCGCTAGTATAATTTTGGGCTTAGTTACAAACTTTCGTTACCTAACCTTCAACACGAAACTTGTTTCAAATCACTTTGGCGTACAAGAAACAAATACCTCCTTGATTCGAGCACCACAGCCTCCAAACTTTGCCGATGCCGATATCGGCATGGTCAGAACGGCTATGCTCGACGCCACTGCTAGGTCACCGTCGGGATGCACCCTCAATCCCGTCCCCTCATTCGATCACTGACACACCAGAGATACCGCCGAGGCCAATGCCGAACGTACATGCTGATGCCAATGCCGAACATGCATCCACGCCGATGTGGGCACGCCACGCCGCCCCGCTATGCTGGACGCCACAGACCACCGCGAGGTCTTTCCCTTCGCCACCACACTCTTCTAGCACCCATCTATACACGCCAAAGGGAGAGACACTAGTTTTCTCTACATTGCTCGCGTTCGTGTCGGACACGGTCAGTCAAAGTTTTGAGGTAGTCATCGATGTCGTCGACCATTTCTTCTCTTCTTTGCATGGTTAAACGCGTCTAGTTTATATCTATCTAATGCGTCTGGTCTCGCCTCATGCAGTTCTTTGTGGACGTCGATCTCATCTCGGCACCCCGCAGGCCACCTCCTCCGTGCCATCGCTGTAGAGCTCCGTTTAAAAATCTATTCCTACCCGTGTATTGCCCCTTGTATCAGCGCCATGGCCCACTTGTCATTCGATATACCGAAGCCCCACTCGTGCGTGTTTTGGTCAGGGATACAGCGATGCTTACGTCAAACAAAGATGGATGGTCTGACGTGTCTTTGCGGGCTCTACGTGGCCCCACTAGTCAGAAGATAATGGTCAACCGTCGGGCAACCGGCCGTTACAGCATCTGTGATGGTTTCAGACAAGGTCTTGGGGAAAACTGAGGAAAAACTAAGGAGCTGGGGAAAACTGAGCACAACTAAGGAACCGAGGGCACGAAAATATAAATCCCATTATCTTAAGCTCCAATGGTGTTCTAGTTATTTGGAATGAAGCAAGATAACTAACTAATTTTACTTAAGAAAATAGATAAGAAAGATTGACTCAAGTGTGTCAGGATTATTCTCAAGTGAATACCCATCCCAAGTCAGAAGAATAATTGGTTTGGCTAAGATAACTTCCTATAGACACTACCAAACCTATAGGTCTCCTTTAAAGGGTTTTAATCCTAGGGTCAAAGCATTTGCTCTGATACCAGCTGTGATGACCCAGCGTACCGACATAGGCATCCCAAATGGGCCTGCCGAAGATAGTACCCGGGGTTTACTGAAGGCCCACTACCCGAAGAATAAGAAGATTCGGGAGCCCAAGATATATCAAGGAAAGTCAAGAGTTGTAATAGGAAGTGTTATTTGTAATCTGGCGGGATGAGTTAGAAACCGTCCCGGACTCTGTAACTTGTATAGCACGAATCCCTCGGCTCCACCTCCTATATAAAGGGGGAGGAGGGACGAAGAAAGGATCGAATCATTGTCTACAAACCCTAGTTTTCATAATCGTCGAGTACTTTTCGGCTGAAACCTTCGAGATCTACTTACCCTCTACTTCCAACTAAACCCTAGCCTACAATCCATAGGCATTGACAAGTTGATACCTTGTCAATTGGCGCCGTCTGTGGGAACTAGAGGCGTAAGGATCTGATCTCGATGGCACGCTCAAGATCTTCGACATCGTCAACCGCAAGCAACACAATGGATCGAGGTAAACAGATCGCTGCTGGTCTTGTCGATTTTGTTCCTCACCCACCCTCCCGTTTGGATGCATATGCGTATCTGGCGGAGCCCATGGAGATGACGTTCGGAAGGTTTCACTTTCGCGTCGAGAAGGAAGGATCGTATCGTGTCGAGATTCCGATTTCGTCGGGATCGTCGGTGGTCGATTCCGATTTTTCAAGCTATGCATCGTCAATCGAGTCAGGAGAAGAAGAAACCTCGGCGACACGTTACGTCAGCACCAGAACAAGAGAGAAACTCGCCAAGATCTTCAACGACATGTCGTTTGAGTCATCTGCGGACTCATATATAAGCGATGGCTCAAGCGAGGTCGACAGCTACGACTTCATCGACAAATCTATCACAGTGGGCAAGGTCTTCATCAATCTCAACGATGATGTCACCAAACCCAACGTAGATCTGAGTACAAAGTATCATCAGATTTATGCCATTGAAGATCAAGAGGAGACATCTGAGGCTTTCGACAGTCTGGGAAATCCATACGTCGATCCCTCCAATCTGCGACAAGGCCTGGGCAATAAATACGTCGGGCCAGAGCCGCGAGATAGAGTCCAACTTTCACAAACAGCGTGGGACAGAGCCGCGAGAGCTATGAACGGTACAGAACCAATGGCTACCACGGCCACACCAGAGGAATTGCAAGCATATCAATATAGGCTCGCACGAGCTGCGAGGGAATTGGAAAAACAGACAGCTGAGTTGAACAGGAGAAAGGAAGCAGCTTCTGCATCCAGCAGGAGAAGGGCAGATCTGAGTCGACAATCTAGAACTTCGGGTGATAGCCACAGGGAGGCTCGGAACAGAGGAAGATCAAGGTTACAACACATACCCGAAGCAGAAAGAGAGCACTTGGTTCAAAACCTCGACATGTCCTTTATGTCGATAGACACAAGAGGAAACATTATCCCTAAGACACCAGAAGCTGGGTATATGGCGACACAAGCTTTTATCCTCGCGTCTAAACCACCTCCAGGTGATCCAAGGGAAACACTATACAATATGGCGATAGCAGGAGTTGGAGCTATGGGGACAGCGTTTGTATCAACGCCTCCCGAAGGAACGGCAAGGCAAAATAGTCCACGACCTGCAGCAGCAACGGCGGCAGCCCCTGAAGGGCCAAGTGGAGCAAGAGATACGGCAGCACAAGCAAGAGTCGACAGAGCACGACAAAGCAGAAGGGATCATCGGCAATCTCCGGAGCTTAACGACGAAGATATGTGCGGCTTGCCATGCTTCACGAGGAGAGTCCGAAAAACTCGAGTCCCTTCAGGATTCAAGCTACCCGACAATTTCAAAAAGTTTGACGGCCTTCAAGATCCAGAGGATTGGCTAGTTGACTATCTAGAGACGGTGAAGCTGACAGGAGGAACCAGGGCAACAGCTATGCAAAGCATCCAGGTACATTTGAGTGGAGCCGCACGATCTTGGATAAAGAAACTCGCTCCAGGATCCATCGACACTGGGAAAGTTTCGAGGATGTGTTCGTCAAGAACTTCAGATCCACGTGCAAAAAACCCGCGTCGTTAGAGGAATTGAGAGCATGTCGACAAAAGCCAGATGAGCCAATGAGAAAGTACATCCAAAGGTGGAATATCATCAAAAATTCAGCAGAAAATATATCTGACGAGAGAGCGATAGATGCGTTTGTCGCAGGAGTCAGGCGTGGAGATTTTGTCGAGGATTTGGGAAGGACCAATCCAAAGACAGTATCCGCGTTAATGGAGATAGCAAATAAATGGGTAGATGGAGAAGACGCTGTCCACAACAAACGGCACAGGTCGCCAGAGGAGGACCGTGGTCGAAACTATCAACCGAGGCGAAGATTTCCTCGGCAGTACCAGAACTACTCCAGGACAAATTTCGGCAGGTTTTCGGACAAATACAGGAGGAAGCAACAGAGATGATTACCAGAGAAGCAATGAACAGCGAGGTGATAACAGGGATGATTCACGCAGCAGGCAAAATAGCGGGCCTAGGTTCCCAAGACCTTTCGTGTCCCCTGAAGAGATGATGAATGGACCGTGCCAGATGCACTTTTTCCTCGACAGCAACGGTAAAAGACAGTCAGGGCACTTGCAGAAAGACTGTCGAAATTTTCAGGCAATGTTGCGGTATGCAGAAAACGCTAACGCGCGGGCAGCACAGAAATCCTCGAGAACCTAGAAGCGAGATTCACTTGCCGCCTCCTCCCGCGATCACAGACGACAATCGGCATCAGCTCAGAATAGCGGCAGCACCGCACCACCACCTTATGTTGATCCTAACTCCAATGGAGCAGTGTCGATGATTCAGAAGGGAAGGCCGTCCAATAGAGCTCAGAAAGTAATCTCACGACAGGTGTTTATGGCAGAAAATGCCTCCACCAACAGTTGAGTACCTTAATTGGTCAGGACAAGATATCGGCTTCACAATAGCAGATCCTCCGCAGCAGTTCCTCGACCAGGGCAGTCAGCACTTATTCTGCCAGCAGTTATCGCGGGATTTGATGTCTCTCGAGTGTTCATAGACGGCGGCAGCTTAAACCTTATGTATGCAGATACATTGAGGAAGATGAACATATCCTTAGCAAACTTGAAACCAACAGACACAAGGTTCCACGGCATCACACCGGAGAAACCAAGTTATCCATTGGGGAAGATCAATCTCGACGTTCAGTTTGGGACCCGCGAAAATTATAGAATCGAGAAGCTCGAATTTGAAGTCGTAGATTTTCCGTCACAATACCACGCTCTTTGGGACGACCAGCATATGCTAGATTTATGGCGGTGCCACACTATACATACCTGTTGTGGAGGTTGCCTGGGCCAAAGGGACCAATCACCAAAGGAAGCTTTGCCTTAGCCGATAAATGCGACAAGGATTTTCACCGGCTGTCAGAAACTTTCGGGATGCAAGCTGAGTACTTGGCGTCAAAAAGCATGACCGATTACGACGTACTGCCAGACGTTGGAAGGCCAAACAAAGAATCAACTTTCAGTACCGAGAAAAATTCAAAAGAAGTGCAGATTCACCCGAGACCAAAAAGACGACATCTATCGCAAACGACATGGATATCGCATAGGAAAGCGCGCTCTCGAGTTCCTCCGTGAGAACTGGAAAATCTTCGCATGGTGTCCAGCTGACATGCCAGGAGTACCCAGGGAATTTGCCGAGCACCACCTAAACTTGGATCCAGTAGCGAGACCAATCAAACAACCTTTGCGGCGTTTCTCGGAACCAAACCGCCATGCTGTCAGAAATTAATCGACTACGAGAAGCTGGTTTTATCAAAGAGATATTCAGAAGCCACATGGGTAGCAAACCCAGTGCTGGTGCCGAAGAAAAACACTAAGGTCCTTCGCATGTGCGTCGACTTTACGTGTCTCAATAAACATTGTCCAAAGGATCACTTTCCCCTCCCGAGGATCGATCAAATTATCGACTCCACGGCTGGATGTGAACGTCTTTCCTTCCTGGATGCATATTCTGGTTATAACCAGATCAGATTGAAAGAAGAAGATGAAGTAAAGACCGCGTTTATTACACCTTACGGCGTGTTTTGCTACAGAACAATGCCCTTTGGTCTAAAAAATGCGGGAGCAACATATCGGAGAATGATGCGAAGTGTTTGGCGACACAGATCGGAAAAAACGTACATACATCGACGATGTCGTCATAACGTCAAAAAAGGGGACAACACTGATCGAGGATCTCAAAGAAACTTTTGATAACCTCGACAAATTCTGCCTGAAGCTGAACCCGACGAAGTGTTCCTTTGGCGTCCCAGCAGGAGAACTTCTGGGGTTTCTAGTCTCAGCAAGAGGGATTGAAGCAAATCCCGACAAAATACAAGCTATCGTAATAATGAGGAAGCCAACAAAGTTGAAGGAGATACAACAGCTAACGGGCGAGTCGCAGCTTTGAGCAGATTCGTCGCTAGGCTGGGAGAAAAAGCGTTACCATTCTACGCTGATAAAGCAAGGAGATAAATTCCAAGTGGAACGAAGAAGCCGACAGAGCTTTCGAGGATTTGAAGCGCACAATCTCGACACCACCAATTTTGGTGGCGCCAAAAGAACGGGAACCCCTCCTGCTGTATATCGCAGCCACGCCCCAAGTGGTGAGCACGGTGCTAGTTGTTGAAAGGGAAGAAGAAGGAAAACTCCACGGCGTGCAGAGGCCAGTATACTTCGTCAGCGAAGTTTTATCACCCTCAAAACAAAGGTACCCTCAGTACCAAAAGATAGCATATGGAGTGTTCACAACAGCACGAAAATTGCGCCACTATTTTTCGGCACACCCGATCATAGTGGTCAATGAAGCTCCCTTGTCAAATATATTGAACAATCCAGAAGCTACGGGTCGTGTCTCCCTTTGGGGAATAGAACTTTCCCTCGGGACATCGTATGAAAAAGAAAAGCAATCAAGTCGCAAATACTGCCGGACTTCATTGCAGAGTGGATGGAGTTGCAAAATACAGGACCTCCAGATTTGTCGAGAACCTGGACCATGAACTTTGACGGGTCCAAAAGACTAGAAGGAGCTGGCGCAGGAGTAGTACTCATATCACCTGAAGGCGACAAGTTAAAGTACATCCTTCGGATGACGTTCCCTAACGCATCTAACAATGAAGCAGAATATGAGGCTCTCATACACGGGATGAAGATGGCGAAAGCTGCGGTGCAACTCGACTAAAAATCTTTGGCGACTCACAGCTGGTGGCTCAGCAAGTTATGAACCAATGTGACGCAGTCAATGATAGCATGATGGCATACAAGGAGGTGTACAACGAGCTCGAGAAGTTGTTCGATGGATGCGAAGTAAATCATATTAGTAGATTGAGCAACGACGAAGCCGACATTCTTGCAAACATCGGGTCGCAATGCCTTGCAGTCCCGCCAGGTGTATTCTGGGAAGAGATAACAGAGAGATCCACCAAGTCGACAAAATCAAAAAAGAAGGAGAAGAAACCCTCGGGGGCTACCAAGGAAAAGCAAGAGGAAGAAGAAGAAGATCAGGACCTGGTCATGGTGATACAGATACCATGGATGCAGACGTACATATCATACATCCTCAGGAAAGAAATACCCGATGATCCGGTTGAGGCAAGACGAGTAATTCGACGCTCCAAAGCTTTCACGGTGGTCAAAGGAGAATTGTATAAGCGAAGTATTTCAGCGTCTTGCAAAGGTGTGTTACACCCGAAGAAGGAAGAATAATTCTGAAGGACGTACAAGGAATATGTGGCCACCACGCGAGTAGTCGAGCTATTGCAGCCAAGGTCTTTCGGGCAGGATTCTACTGGTTGACAGCAATCGAGGACGCCAAGGACATAGTAAGAACTTGCGACGCGTGTCAAAGGTTTGCCGCAAAACCTCACTCTCCCAGCAGAGCTAGCACCAATACCATTGTCATGGCCCTTTGCTCAATGGGGACTTGATATGGTGGGCAAGTTACACAAATCCTGGCCAGGAGGAAAGGAGTATATGCTAGTAGCTGTCGACAAATTTACAAAGTGGATAGAAGCGAAGCCGATAAATTCACCAGACGGAGCATCCGCAGTAAAATTCATAAAAGACCTCGTCTTCAGATTTGGAGTGCCCCACAGCATCGTCACAGACAACGGCAGTAACTTTACATCCCACGAATTCAAGGATTATTGCGAAGAGGTGGGCATCAAGTTGCACTTTGCGTCAGTTGCACATCCTCAAACCAATGGGCAAGTCGAGAAAGCCAATGGCATCATCTGCAATGGCATCAAGAAACGCTTGTTAGGACCACTGAAAAAGCTCGGCATACCTGGCCAGAAGAACTACCAAGTGTGTTGTGGAGCATCCGAACAACACCAAACACAGCAACACAGGAAACTCCGTTTTTCTTGGTTCATGGAGCAGAAGCAGTACTACCAATCGAGATAGAGCACAACTCTCCACGTGTCGTCGAATATGACGAAGAAGTGTCGAGAAAAGCGCTAGAAGACGACGTGGACGCACTTGATGAAGCCCGAGATGAAGTATTATCTCGGGTAACCAAATACCAACAGGACTTGAAGAATTACCACAGTCGACGTTTGCGGCCAAGATCTTTTCAGGTGGGAGACCTAGTTCTTCGGCTCACGCAAAAAAGTCATGAAAAACTCGAGTCACCATGGCTTGGCCCTTACATTGTCACGGAAGTAATCGGAGGAGGAGCATACAGGATAAAGGACAAGAAGACAGGGGTGGAGGAGCCAAACCCGGAACGTGGCGCAACTCAGGCGGTTCTACGCCTAGAGTCGAAATATAGTCCTTGTAAAACTTCAATGTACTGAAACGCCCGCGAGTTTTCAGACGCACTCTTTTCCTTTTTCGAGTGGGGCCGGAGAAGGTTTTTAATGAGGCGGGCTCGCGGTGCTGCAATATAATAAAGATAGTGTCAATATACCTTTCTCTTTATCGACATGTTCAAAGTCTTCGCTCCGACGAATTTCAATATAGTCCATCAAAAAAGAAAAAACCTTGCCTTGGTATTAAAATACCTCGTGAGTCAGTAAAAATACAAAATAGTACTCAATAAAGAAGCTCGGGGGCTCATATTCACCATAAATATATAAATGCCTTGGTTCAAAACCTCGCAATATATAAATACAGTAAAGAGTCACCGAAATACTCGGGGGCTAGATAAACATACAAATATAATGATTGCTTCACAATATAATCACAGTCATGGGTTACAAAGAAGAATTATCTACAGGAGGAAAATAACTAGTCTCGATTCAGTATGTCATCAAGGGTAACTCTGTTTTCTTCAGGAGCAGCGCCAAGAAAATCAGCATAGTGACCATCGGCAAAAAAGTCGGCATCCATCCGAAGAAGGTCTTCAATCATTTCTTCGGCTACAGGCGAAACCTTCGTGTTAATTCAGTCATACCAACTCTTCGACGTTTTACCTTTTGATGAACTTTCGCGACAACTTGGGTAAGGTCAAGATTTGAGTGGCAGATCTGGAGCATGATAAGAGCAAATCTGGCGCCAGCTACCAGTTGAGCTTTGACAAAATCATGGATACTGCGAGCATCCTTGAATCTTTCCATCAATTCAGGAAGAGTTTTTGGTTGGACGTTCCGAGGAAACATGGAGTTGTAAACCATGGACAAGGTCTTGGTACAGAAGTCAAGAAAATCGCGAGTTTGAGAGGTGCGATCTTGAAATCTGACAATTTGGCGGGTCCTCTCTGGGGTAGCCCAAAACAAAGAACCATGGTCCAGGGAAAGGTTAACAAGGAGGTTCGTCCTAGCATTTACCCTCTCTTCCTCGGCAGCAGCATCAGTAAAGGAACCTATCAAAACAACGAAGTGGAAACCTTTAAGAAACATAGCATGAAGATGAAAGATATCGGAGGATAAAACAAGCATACCCGACATATCCGCACTGGCTTCACTCATTAATTCGAGCATGAAATTTTCTCGAGTAGTCGCCTTTTCAGCCTCGGAAGCAGCAATTTCCTTAGCAGCCACGGCCTCGCGAGCTTGCTGAAGAGCAACTTTTTCGGCTTCAGATGACTTACGAGATTGCTCCATCATCACAAGTGTTTGTTTCTTCGCATACTGAAGTTGCTGTCGAAGTTCATCCAGTTCTTGCGACAAGGTATCGTCGACAGGTGCATATCAGCAAAAGCTCTCCTCGCGCGAGAAGAAGAAGGCGAAACATTGGAAGGAGCGGAAGATGGAGTATAGTTATCAAATATCAACTGAAATTTAAACAAGACAACATCAAACAACAAGCAAAGATAGAGTTTTCATTAATCTCTTGGAATAATTACAAGGGCATTACAGTGGAGCTAAGGAAGTACGTGTCGCCAAATGACTACTTTGGCGACAAGAGCAAAAGAAATAGAAAGAAAAACAGAGGCATGCAACTAGACCTCCGGCCTTGACGAGCTAGGAGTCGACGCTGGTTTAATCCCGAGATAGGCCAAGATCTTCTTTGTGTTGGGCTTGGCTGCCTTGATCAGCGACTTCCACCTTGATTGCTCTATCTGTTCGGTGTCGCCAACTTTCATCCAGTCGATAGTCTGTTGACTGTCAGCAACCAAAGCGACAGTGTTCTCAACGGCAACCTTCATATTTTCTTGGCGCATCTTCAGTCCAAGGTCTTCCGATGAGTTGAACATCTTGGCAAGGTTAAGGAAAGTCGCAGGCTCCTCTTTCTTCGGGAAGAAGTAGGGGAACAATGCCGACAATACTGCGTTAGCATTCGACACACCTTCACGAATCTCGGACCCATGAAGTTCCAGATAGGAAAGTGCGTCAAGGAGCGGGTCATCGACAGGATTCGTCAGATCAAAATCCTGGTTTGTTTGGGCTGTCAAGGAAACAAAGCATTAGTCAAAAAACAAGAAACAACGATTCTCATAAAAATAGAAGGGATCAGCAAAATTACTGAAAGTGCGGCGACTTTGAGTTTTCAGGCGCTTGAGGATTCCTTCTTCACGAGAAGCTTGCGCAGCTTTGTGCTCGTTTAAGGCATGTAGCATCCTCAAGTTTTTTCTGCAGTTCCTCGACACCAGCAGCTTTCGCCTTGGCTTCATCAGCTTCGGCCTTGGCTTTGCTAGCAGCGAGTTCGGCTTTCTTGCGAGCCGCTTCACTTTGCTCAAGTTTTTGAGCAAGTGCGTCGGCACGTTCGTTGGCCTCTGCAAGTTTCTCTGTCGAGATATAAAAAAAGAGAAGAAAGATCAAAAATCGCGACAAGCAACAGGAGCAAAAAGTCAAGGAAAAACGGCAAGTTTAAAGGTCGTTACCTTCGGCTCTGTTAGCATATTCACGGTACCCAATAAATTGGGAGCCGATGCGGAGAAGCTCTTTGATCATGGGCTATTCAAGGTGAACACAGCAAGAGAAACATCGGCATGAAAAAGAGAGAAGGCGTAAAAAAAAAAAAAAAAAAAAAACAAAATAAGGAAAATATAGAGGTCGACAAGCTTACATCATCTAAGAGCAGAGTCGACGAACTGCCCAACTGAGGGGCAGGTTCAACAATTTTTCAACCCTTGTCCTTTTTGGTGAAGGAGCAAGGGGGCTTGATGCTGGAGTAGTGGTGACGACGTTTTGTTGAGGAGGCGAGTTTCTTCTCCTTCAACTAGCGTGTCTGAGGCAAGTACAGTACGTGACGTGCTTGTCCGAGGAGCCACGTCAGTAGTTGGTACTTCTTCCTCGTCATCACTGTTGATTAAAAATCGGCAGCATAAAAAGCAAGACAAGATAAATATTTCGAGTACAAAAATAGGGAGCACTAAAGACGACTTACGAGCTGACGAGGGATTCAATATAAGGATCATAAGCTGCCTTCGGATGAGAAGGAACAACTTCTTCAGCCTTAGAGGTGCCAGAATCCTCGGCATCATTCCTTTTCCTTTTGTTCCTTGGAGAAACAGCAGGAGGAAGGGATTGCGTCGACTCACTGGCTTCAGATTCAATTTCTTTTTCACGGGAAGCCGCAGATTTGTGAGAACCCGCGACTTCACTTTCGGGAATAGAAGAACCTTGAGTATCTTCGGCAATGATAGCCTGTTCTTCGACTTCTCCACCCTCAGGAAGAGGAGGAAGGGAAGTCATAGTAGGATGGTTCTGTAAAAATAGTGACAAAAGGAAAATTAAAGAGATGCCAATACAATGAGATGCAGAGAAAGTGCGGAACAAGATAAAAATTCGGGAAGACAAAATACCTCGGGGAGTGGATTGGCGGAGCTGTATGGTTCCACGCGACAAGAGGAAGGAATAGGGTCCTTGCCCAGGCGAGAAAGTCTTCGAATCAACTTCTCCAAGTCCTTTGAGGAAAGATCACTGGAGATTCTGTTGGCACCAGAGTACGTCCAAAGGGGATTTTTGCGAGCCTGAAGAGGCTGCACTCTAATCCTAAGGAAGTAGGCAGTGATTTGAACACCAGACAGCTCTTTGCCTCGAGTGTTTTGAAGCTGATGAATACGAGACATGAGTGCCTCTGTCGCCTTTTTCTTTCTCGGAAGCTTCGGCATCCCAGGAGCGGCGGCGCTGGATTCTGGCACTTCCGTCGAAAGGAATTATGTTGTGTTCAACGGAGTTGGCGCTTTCTTCGTGAATGTAGAGCCACTTTTGCGCCATCCTTGGACAGAATCAGGAAATTTGACGTCGAAATAATCGACATCGTACGAACACAGATAACAACGCCACCTATGTTATAAGTGACGTTGTGGGAGCCATTGCGGCGGAGGCAGAAAATGCGTTTCCACAGAGCCCAATTGGGAGGGATTCCGAGGAAGCATTCGCAAAGTGTGATGAAAATAGAAATGTGAAGGATGGAATTGGGGGTCAACTGGTGCAGTTGAATCCCATAAACGAAAAGAAGGCCGCGGAGGAAATCGTGAATTGGGGCCGAAAGGCCGCGGATGAGGTGATCAACAAAACTAACCCGGTACTCCATTGGAGGCTTGGGGTAGCTTTCTTCGCTGGGAAAGCGGATGGCGTCCTCCTTCTTCATGAGGCCAAGCCTCTTCAGCATGTTGGTGTCTTGGTTGGAGATTTTGGATCTCTCCCACTCAAGATCCTCGGCGGCCATCTTGGATTCCGGAGTACTGTGGCGAGTGAGTCGCGTGCGCGGTGGCATCAACGGCAATGGGCAGAGCAATGCTCGTGAGTGCGGATGATCAGAGAGAGTTGGGCGCAGGGGAAGCTTTTGCGAAGAGGAACAGATGAGCGGCGCAAGCGAGGGGATGAACGGAGGTTGAAGAAAGGTTTATATAAGAATCGGGTGAAGCAGTGCGCCGTTGGATGAAGAAATCGTGTGGTGAAAAAAGATCTTCTAGATACAAGGGTAAAAAGGTATTTTTACTGAGATAGGCGTTACCGTACGTGCGCCAGAAAAAGCGGAGGACGTGTGTCCCCCACTTGCACGACGTGTCAACATGGTGGAAACAATGGACCCACAAGGCAGAAAAATCAAGACTATAAACAGAGATGAAGCAATTTTGTTTAAGGGAAGCATGTCGACAAGAAAAATAAAAGAAGATTGGCGACAGGAGGAATTATTAAATACTTCGGGAGCCTTTGATCAAATACAAGTTTTTGCCCAAACGCTCGGGGGCTACTTCGATAAAAAGTAAAATTTCGAGTATGGCAATATAGAAATTATGGGAGCCTACAACCAAGCACAAGTCCTTGGCTGTAGCCTCTGGGGAGCGCTGTTCGCGCACCCGAGAGATAAAAAAAGAAGAGAGAGATCATATTGGGAAATAACGACAATATAGCGACAAGGTGGACTAAAATGTTGAGCCTACAACCAAGCACAAGTTCTTGGTTGTAGCCTCGGCTACTCCCATCGGGAACGCTGTTCGCGTGCCCGATGAAATTAACAAAGGAAAAGATAGAAAAGCAAGAGAGTATATTTCGAGTTATAATTAACTCTACATATACTCCCATCGGGAGAGCAATATAAGTCATATTTGACTCGATAAAATGTGCCATTCCAACAGCCGGAAAAGCACTCGACAATATATTCTCAGAACGCCGAAGTTGTGATCAATTTCTGAATGCCGCAAATTTGCGAAGGTAAGACCCCAGATCCGTTCTGCTGGGCATGGCATCGCCAAAGACTGCGCTCTGCTACTTTTATCCGTATCAACAGATACGAAGAAAAATCCTAACGGACGCGTTAGGTACCCGTTAAATTTGACGGGACTCGACGAATGGTAAGACCTTAAGCGGCACCGTCGAAGTTTACACCAGATACCGAGATCATGTCCAGGGACGTGATTTTGAAGTAGGTTTTTGCGGATTGCCACTAGAGCAGTTAACTAGTACCTGATCCGTCAGATGAACTAGCCCCAACTACCATTATCCCTGTACAATATAGAATTTTATGTGAGAAAATATAAAAAGGTTAAAAGCTTTCGAGTAAAAATAAACAGTGGAGATTTTCCCTGATTCTACGATTCAAGCAAAATCTCGGGGCTACTGACATAGGCATCCCAAATGGGCCTGCCGAAGATAGTACCCGGGGTTTACTGAAGGCCCACTACCCGAAGAATAAGAAGATTCGGGAGCCCAAGATATATCAAGCAAAGTCAAGAGTTGTAATAGGAAGTGTTATTTGTAATCTGGCGGGATGAGTTAGAAACCGTCCACTGTAACTTGTATAGCACGAATCCCTCGGCTCCACCTCCTATATAAAGGGGGAGTCGAGGGACGAAGAAAGGATCGAATCATTGTCTACAAACCCTAGTTTTCATAATCGTCGAGTACTTTTCGGCTGAAACCTTCGAGATCTACTTACCCTCTACTTCCAACTAAACCCTAGCCTACAATCCATAGGCATTGACAAGTTGATACCTTGTCAGTACCACTGCATGGTTTAGTACACAAGTTGTTGACATAACACAAGTGAAACACCGTTCCACTCATATTACATCTTTCAGAGTGGTACAACAGAAACATATGCGAGTCCAAGGTATGTCTATAGAAGTACACACGAGCTGTTACATAAGATCAACACAGCCTCCTACTTTACAGTGAGGTAAAACTTCAAATAAAGCTCCAGAAGAACGACTCGTAGTCTATCTTATTGCTAACTTAAGTGTAAGAGCTACTTGGCTTGCTATAGAAATTTAGCTATTTAGGTGCTAGGATTAGGGAAAGGTTCCCTTCTATTACTAGTCTAGGTTTCCATCATAGCTGATGCAGAAGTTGACTCCATTGACTTCTTTGATTGGATTCTTCATCTTGTTGCAGTTGACTTCTTTATCTTCGAGTTCCACGGTAGTTTCTCCTTCAGTGCCTTGATCTAAGAAGGGGTTCAAACGAGATAGAATGAGTACGAGCGTACTCAGCAAGTTCATATTAGGAAATATGTGTATCATGCACTAGCTATAGCCACAGACCAGAAAGTCATAGGTCAATGCAAGTTTTTGTAATCATTTCTTCCAAAGGTTTATTTTATTCTGAAAACTATGCCCGTCAGTCTTCACAGGTTGACTAGAACTTCGTGGAGTTCCTTTCTGACGCGTCAGCCCTTCCGGAACAGGGAGTGACATCATAATTCTTGATACCCTCTGCAGAGGTGCGTTACTTTACCCCACAAGAGATCTTAACTTTGTTGCCGGCCGAGAGTATGTCCCCGTCCACACTTCCTTTGGTGTGAGGCCCAGATAAGATCCAAGCCAATCACTGCCTTCTCTCCATGACCCTGCAAACCCACCCTTTTGTCCGACCCTACACCCCCAGTAGACTTCTCCCGATAATACGGCTTTACTCACGGTGTACTCCGGACAATCCATCATAGATCGTAGAGCTTATCATCACTAATGGATGGGGATTTAAAAGGCTATCCCAACCTACGGTAGTGCCTCCAACACCCCGCCGGCTCTACCAATCCGTTGGCGTGCAGAAGGGAAAATGACTTCCCCAGCCATTATAGATCTTATGGATAACGCGATATGTACGGCGCTAGAATCACTGGACGGCATTGGTACTTAGTCCTAGATGAGTAGTACCCGTGCAATGGAACCTCCACCATATCAACACATACCATGGTTCCATTGCCCACCACATAGTCATATTCATAATTGTAAAATAATACTTTGCATATAGTTTGATACAAATAATCAAATGACATGAGCAAGCAATGAACTTGCCTTCCTTGACTGCAAGATTATGCAGGCAAAAGGTTCGATACGTGATAACTCCAAATTCTGAAATACCATCATCGTCCGGTAAGGACAATGTTTAAAGAACTGGCAAAGATGCTATAATGCATAGTATGAGATGCAATCGTCCCGAGCGTAACTTAACCTTGATGATTTAGGATGTATGAGTTGTAAAGATTTCTTTAGGGTTGGTTGCACTTTTAGAATGTGATACGTCCCCGACGTATCCATAATTTCTGTCGTTCCATGCTTGTTTTATGACAATACTTACATGTTTTGCTTGCACTTTATGATGTTTTTCCCGGAACTAACCTATTAACGAGATGCCACAGTGCCAGTTCCTGTTTTCTTCGTTTTTGGTTCCAAGGCTGTTCGGGCAATATTCTCGGAATTGGACGAAATCAACGCCAAACCTCCTATTTTTCCCGGAAGGCTCCAGAACACCGAAGAAGAGTCGGAGAGGGGCCAGGGGGCCACCACACCACATGGCGGCTGCCAGACTGGCCGCGCCGGCCTAGGTGGCGCCCAGTGCCCCCCGCGCCGCCTCTTCGCCTATAAAATCCCTTTCTCCCTAAAAACGCAGTACCAATTGACGAAACTCCGAAAGACTCGGGCGCCGCCACCGTCGCGAACTCCAATTCGGGGACAGAACTCACACGCACCCTGCCGGGATGGGGAAGTGCCCTAAGCCATCTCCATCAACGCCACCGCCTCCGCCATGCTCCGTGAGTAGTTCCCCCATGGACTACGGGTTCTAGCAGTAGCTATGTCGGTATACTCTCCCCATGTACTTCAATACAATGGTCTCATGAGCTGCCTTACATGATTGAGATTCATCTGATGTAATCGGTGTTGTGTTTGTTGGGATCCGATGGATGATACATTATGATTAGTCTATCTATAAAGTTTGTGAAGTTATTGTTGCTGCAATATTGTTATTCTTAATGCTTGTCACTAGGGCCCGAGTGGCATGATCTTAGATTTGAGCTCTATAATTATTGCTTAGATTGTATCTACAAGTTGTATGCACATGTCACTGTCCGGAACCAAAGGCCCCGAAGTGACAGAAATCGGGACAACCGGAGGGGATGGTAGTGATGTGAGGATCACATGTTTTCACGGAGTGTTAATGCTTTGCTCCGGTACTCTATTAAAAGGAGTACCTTAATATCCAATAGTTTCCCTGAGGCCCGGCTGCCACTGGTAGGACAAAAGATGTTGTGCAAGTTTCTCATTGCGAGCACGTACGACTATATTGGAAAACATGCCTACATGATTAATAATCTTGATGTTCTATCTTAATGCTTTGATTCCTATCAATTGCCCAACTGTAATTTGTTCACCCAACACTTGTCACTTATTGGAGAGTTACCACTAGTGTAGATCGCTGGAACCCCGGTCCATCTCTCATCATTATATACTCGTTCTACATGTTATTGGAAGTAGTATCAACTATTTTCCGGTGCCATTGCTCCCATATTGCTATTACTCTTGTTATCTGTTTACGCTCTCATATTACTCCTACTTTCACATCACCCCCGTTACTAGTGATTTTCCAGGTGCAGAATTGACAACTCAGTTGTTAAGGCTTATAAGTATTCTTTACCTCCTTGTGTCGAATCAATAAATTTGGGTTTTACTTCCCTCGAAGACTATCGCGATCCCCTATACTTGTGGGTTATCAAGACTGTTTCTGGGCGTGCCGGGAGGCATAGCTCTACTCATAAGTTCACCTGGGGAGTACACTCTACCTCTCTCTCTGTTTTATTTTATTTTGCTTAGTTTATTTTTGTCTTGTTTTACTTTTCCTATATACCCAAAAATCCATAAAAATTTGAAAAACCGAAAAATTAAAAACTGCTGTTATGGGAGAACCAACAACCTATTTGGAGCTTATAGAATGTTATAATAATTATAGAGAATCAAGAACTGGTAAAATAATGAGTGCTATGATAGAAAAATTAAATACAATGGCTAGAATCTTGCTTAGACGCCATGATATAAACTGTTGCTCTCAACAGGATAAACATCTTAAATTTCAATGTGGCTTTAGTGAGGAATTTTTAATTAAGAACTATAATCGGAATTGCTATATTCATAATGGGTTCGAAGAGGTAGAACAATTTGTCTTATTTATGGGAGCCTCGAGATAGAATCCTTCATGGTTGAGAATTATGAAACTTGTGCTATTTGTAAGGACCTTAAAGATTATGTCTCTACTATCCTTAATTCTTGCATAGAATGCTACAGTAGGAATCCTTATATCCTTGATTATAAAGAGAGACACATTAATGCACAAGAATGCACTCACAATTTGCAGGAACCGGTGGAAGAAGAAATTGATGAACCTGAAAGCTCATTGGATGAAAAAGAGGAGGAAATTGATGAACCTGAAAGCTCATTGGATGAAAAAGAAGAGGAGAGCGACGAACAAAAGGGGGAAGAATGGATTAGCTACCCATGCCAACCTTCTAATGAGAGTAACTCTTTATCTCTTACACTATTTGATTGTCCTCCATGCTTACCGAAAGAGGTTGAATGTTATGTTCCTGTGGATTCTCTTGAAATATTCCCTATGAGTAAAACTTGTGAGAATAATTATGCTACTGTTATTTATGATAATCCATGCTACTTTGATAAATCTTATGATAATGCTTTGTTTGTGCCTGATGTCGAAATGCATGGTACTAAAGAATTTTGCTTAGCACATGTTTATGATAAAGCTCTAGATGATGGTCCTATGTTACTTGATAATATTAATTGTACTACTAATGAAAATGGGATTGGAGAGTTCTTGACTTATTCTATGAGTCCCATATCTCTTGAGATTGATCAACTACCTTGTTATATTATTAATAAAAGTAAGCTTGAAAGTTTTAATTCCACTATTCTTGAGATTGATAAAAATTATGAGTTTGTGGAACATGAAAAGTATGCTGCATGTGATAGTTATATTGTTGAGTTTGTTCATGAAGCTACTGAAAATTATTATGAGAGAGGAAAATATGGTAGTAGAAATTTTCATGGTACTAATACACCTCTCTATATGCTGAAATTGTTGAAGTTACACTTGTTCTATCTTCTTATGCTTGTCACTTTGTTCTTCATGAATTTATTTGTGTACAAGATTCCTTTGCATAGGAAGCATGTTAGACTTAAATGTGTTTTGGATTTGCCTCTTGATGCTCTCTTTTGCTTCAAATACTATTTCTTGCGAGTGCATCATTAAAACTGCTGAGCCCATCTTAATGGCTATAAAGAAAGCAACTTCTTGGGAGATAACCCATGTGTTATTTTGCTACAGTACTTTATTTTATATTTGTGTCTTGGAAGTTGTTTACTACTGTAGCAACCTCTCCTTATCTTAGTTTTGTGTTTTGTTGTACCAAGTGAAGCCTCTAATCGAAGGTTGATACTAGATTTGGATTTCTGCGCAGAAACAGATTTCTATCTGTCACGAATCTGGGCTGTTTTCTCTGTAGGAAAATCAGAAAAACATGCCAATTTACGTGCGTGTTCCTCAGATATGTACGCAACTTTTATTAGTTTTGAGTTTTCTGATTTGAGCAATGGAAGTATTTTATTAAAATTCGTCTTTACTGGCTGTTCTGTTTTGGCAGATTCTGTCTCTGTTTTTTGCATTGTCTCTTATGGACTTTAAGCGAGCTTTTCTAGACATAGAGAGCTGTAGCTAATGTTTTATTGAGTTCTTGCAATGTGCCACTACAGGACCAAGGTGGATTCAAATTTTTTGAGTACTAACCCCTCTAATGAAGTTTATGAGAAGTTTGTTGTGAAGGAAGTTTTCAAGGGTCAAGAGAGGAGGATGATATATGATCAAGAAGAGTGAAAAGTCTAAGCTTGGGGATGCCCCCGTGGTTCATCCCTGCATATTTCAAGAAGACTCAAGCGTCTTAGCTTGGGGATGCCCAAGGCATCCCCTTCTTCATCAACTTATCAGGTTCCTCCCTGAAACTATATTTTTATTCAGTCACATCATATGTGCTTTACTTGGAGCGTTTGTGTGCTTTTATTTTTGTTTGTGTTTGAATAAATTCGGATCCTAGCAATCCTTGTTTGGGAGAGAGACACGCTCCGCTTTTTCATATGAACACTTGTTCTTCGTTTTACTTTTAATGTTCAATGATAAAAGTTGGAAGCTACATCACTTATTTTTATTTGGTTGGAAGCAGAAAATGCCTCATATGTCTTGGATAATTTGACACTTGGCAATTGTTTTGAGCTCTCAAGTAGATCATAAGTTTTTGCATGTAGTTTAAACCTATTAGTGGAGAACTACCGTAAAGCTTGTTAAAATTGGTTTGCATAATTGATCTCTCTTAAGGTCTAGATATTTTCTGGTAAAAGTGTTTGAGCAACAAGGAAGACAGTGTAGAGTATTATAATGCTTGCAATATGTTCTTATGTAAGTTTTGCTGTACCGGTTCATACTTGTGTTTGCTTCAAATAACCTTGCTAGCCAAAAACCTTGTATCGAGAGGGAATACTTCTCATGCATCCAAAATACTTGAGCCGACCACTATGCCATTTGTGTCCACCATACCTACCTACTATGTGGTATTTCCTGCCATTCCAAAGTAAATTGCTTGAGTGCTACCTTTAAACAATTCAAAATGCTTCTCAATTTGTGTTAATGTTTTATAGCTCATGAGGAAGTATGTGGTGTTTAGCTTTCAACCTTGTCATTTACTTTTGACGGACTCTCATATGGACTAGTGGCACATCCGCTTATCCAATAATTTTGCAAAAAGAGCTGGCAATGGGATTCCCAGTCCCAAATTAATTAACCTAAATAGACACTCCTCCATGGTTTGTGATTGTTGGACGGCACCCGAAAGATTCGGTTAGCCATGGCTTGTGTAAGCAAAGGTTGGGAGGAGTGTCATCATCATAATAAAACTAAAATAAAAAGGCACTCCTTCATGGTATGAGATTGTTGGCAGGCACCCGAGGATTCGGTTAGCCATGGTTTGTGTAAGAAAGGTTGGAAGGAGTGCCACATAAACAAGCAAATAATTCATGGGAGCCGCTCTTGAAAGTCCGGTTGGCGAGGTAGTTAGTGTACCCATTACCATTCGTTGACAACAACAAACACCTCTCAAAACTTTACTTTATGCTCTCTATATGTTTTCAAAACCAAAGCTCTAGCACAAATATAGCAATCGATGCTTTCCTCTTTGAAGGACCATTCTTTTACTCTTATGTTGAGTCAGTTTACCTACTTCCTTCCACCTTAGAAGCAAACACTTGTGTTAACTGTGCATTGATTCTTACATACTTGCATATTTGCATTCATCATATTACTTTGTGTTGACAATTATCCATGAGATATGCATGTTGAAAGTTGAAAGCAACCGCTGAAACTTATATCTTCCTTTGTGTTGCTTCGATGCCTTTACTTTGAATCTATTGCTTTATGAGTTAACTCTTGTGCAAGACTTTTGATGCTTGTCTTGAAAGTACTATTCATGAAAAGTTTTGCTATATGTTATCTACTTGTTAGCAACTATAGATCATTGCCTTGAGTCACTCCATTCATTTCATATGCTTTGTAATAGTATGATCAAGGTTATGTAAGTAGCATGTCACTACAGAAATTATTCTTTTTATCGTTTACCTGCTCGGGACGAGCAGGAACTAAGCTTGGGATGCTGATACGTCCCCGACGTATCCATAATTTCTGTCGTTCCATGCTTGTTTTATGACAATACTTACATGTTTTGCTTGCACTTTATGATGTTTTTATGCGTTTTCCAACTAACCTATTAACGAGATGCCACAGTGCCTCCTGTTTCTTGTTTTGGTTCCAGAAAGGCTGTTCGGGCAATATTCTCGGAATTGGACGAAATCAACGCCAAACCTCCTATTTTTCCCGAAGGCTCCAGAACACCGAAGAAGAGGAGAGGGGCCGGGGGCCACCACACCACATGGCGGCGCGGGACCCCGGCCGCGCCGGCCTAGGGTGTGGCGCCCAGTGCCCCCCGCGCCGCCTCTTCGCCTATAAAATCCCTTTCGACCTAAAAACGCAGTACCAATTGACGAAACTCCGAAAGACTCCAGGCGCCGCCACCGTCGCGAAACTCCAATTCGGGGACAAACTGTCCCGGCACCGCGGGATGGGGAAGTGCCCCGGCCATCTCCATCAACGCCACCGCCTCCGCCATGCTCCGTGAGTAGTTCCCCCATGGACTACGGGTTCTAGCAGTAGCTATGTCGGTATACTCTCCCCATGTACTTCAATACAATGGTCTCATGAGCTGCCTTACATGATTGAGATTCATCCGATGTAATCGGTGTTGTGTTTGTTGGGATCCGATGGATGATACATTATGATTAGTCTATCTATAAAGTTTGTGAAGTTATTGTTGCTGCAATCTTGTTATTCTTAATGCTTGTCACTAGGGCCCGAGTGGCATGATCTTAGATTTGAGCTCTATAATTATTGCTTAGATTGTATCTACAAGTTGTATGCACATGTCACTGTCCGGAACCAAAGGCCCCGAAGTGACAGAAATCGGGACAACCGGAGGGGATGGTAGTGATGTGAGGATCACATGTTTTCACAGTGTTAATGCTTTGCTCCTCTTATTAAAAGGAGTACCTTAATATCCAGTAGTTTCCCTTGAGGCCCGGCTGCCGGGCTGGTAGGACAAAAGATGTTGTGCAAGTTTCTCATTGCGAGCACGTACGACTATATTGGAAAACATGCCTACATGATTAATAATCTTGATGTTCTATCTTAATGCTTTGATTCCTATCAATTGCCCAACTGTAATTTGTTCACCCAACACTTGTCACTTATTGGAGAGTTACCACTAGTGTAGATCGCTGGGAACCCCGGTCCATCTCTCATCATTATATACTCGTTCTACATGTTATTGGAAGTAGTATCAACTATTTTCCGGTGCCATTGCTCCCATATTGCTATTACGCTTGTTACTGTTACTACTACTCTCATATTGTTTACTTTCACATCACCCCTGTTACTAGTGATTTTCCAGGTTGAATTGACAACTCAGTTGTTAAGGCTTATAAGTATTCTTTACCTCCCTGTGTCGAATCAATAAATTTGGGTTTTACTTCCCTCGAAGACTATCGCGATCCCCTATACTTGTGGGTTATCAGAATGGTTCTCAAACAAGGTTCTTATTAGGGTTTGGTTATATTAGCATCATAACCAAGTGGTATAAGACATTATAACAATCATACACATGGAATAGTGGTGGAATAATATGTAAAGAACAGTTGTCAATTATAAGTTCTACAGAACATGGTTGATGATTACTTATACTATACTTTAAAATAATAACTTTTGAAGAACATGTTGTTCAAGAAATAATGAGTATTTCAAAGAAGAACTATGGCTTTTATGGTTTGTTTACCATTTGTACTTCAAAAGAATAACTTTTGAAGAACATGTAAAATAAGAATATGAACTATTATATATAGGTGCTATGGCTTTCTAGGGTTTACTATTGGATTCTTTTAAATCTCTAATAGGAACTAGTTGGGTTCTTAAGTTGAATGGTTTCTATATAACAAGTATTGGTAGTTTTATTGCTGTGGTTTCTTCTAAGCATCATATCAAAGTATAATTATCAAGGTGTTGCTATGAGTTAAGGTTTACTATGGCTTCACAATTGCTTAATCAAGTAATCTCTAATGGTTGCCCAGCTAAGTGGTTTATCATTTCCTAAGTAGGGTTTAGTTGGATAGGAGCATGTGATGTGATTTGCTACACAAGGTTGTAACTAGGGTTCATAATTATGGTTCTACTAAATTATGATGGTTGAGGTTGATCCTAATGGTATGGTATATAGGAGTGGTGATCAATGGTACTAATTCAATTAACAAGTTAGGGTTTATACCAAGGTGGCACTAGTGAATCATATAGGTTTCAATTAAGAATAGGGACATGAAATGACAAGCTCATGTGAATTGGTTTTATGTTGATGGATCATGATTATGCATTCATTGGTTACTTATCAAGGTTCTACAAGTAAAGTTGAAATTTACATGATCACATGTGATAAGCAACTAGGGTTTTAGAGTTACTACTAAAGTGTAATGATCACATGGGTTAAATCCTTAGGGTTTTAGGTTTGCAACTACTATGGATGAACACATGAAATAATGAGATCAATGTCTTACTTAAATTAAAACTAGGGTTTCTAAATTATGGTACAACTCCTAAAATGTTGATTAGTTATAGAGTTGTAGTTACTAATTACTTTGAATCAAATTTAGTAATGTTTTGACATTTTATTAATTTTCACAAGATTTAATAATTAGAGCAACTTCTATTTAGGTTTCATTAAGAATCAGGGTTTAATCATTGTTATTAGGTTTAAAGTATTTAATTTGTTAACTTAAGAATGTTTAAGTAAATAAGTTTTGATTTACCAAAATATTGGCTTATAATATTTTCTTGAGTTATTACTATTTAAAGAAAATAGAAAATAGTAATTTGCAAATTAGGGTTTATGAATTACCACTAATAATTAAGTTAATGCAAATATGATAAAGAAAATTAATCTTAACATTTTAATTAGTTGCTGAATAGTTAAAATTTAAATTTGAAACTTCACTAATTATTGAATTCAAATTGCATTTTAAATAAATGAAATGGCATAATTAATCAGGTTAAAAATAAATGGATTTTTATTTTTGTCACACATTTTTGTTTTATATTTTATTTGAATAGAGTTTATTTTTGTGAGCATTTTGATATATTATTTATATTTTTCTGAGTTGAAATGATTTTTCTATGATTTTACAAAATTTCAACTATTTACTGGATTTTGAATTTAAACCTAAATACTAGATGTACCGGTTCATAACCGAGTTCTAGTCACAGACAGGTGGGACCGTGTCCATGTCATCTGCCCTGTTGGTAGTTGACCGAGTCAAAATTGCTAAGGGGTCCCACATCCATGTCACCTCGCCAGAGAAGACGCCGGCGATGCTCCGGTGAATGATGGAAGGGATGGTAGAGACCCCCCAGAGACTATACAACCTATTGTGTTCGAATCCTCTCATCACCACGAGCAGAACGGTATCATCGGCACCACCAAATAGTCACCGGAGTTGCTCCGGTGAGCACGTCTGCGGCGGTGCCGGCCGGCCAATTCTTGAAATCGAGCTATGGTCGATGCTAGGAAGGATTGGAGGGGTCCAGAGATGCGCAAGAGTCACCTGAATAGGTTGGTGGGCTCGGTGAGGCTTGACGTGGCCGGAGACGAGCTCACCGTCGCGGATTCGGGCGATCTGCTTCAAGGGGAAAACCTGAAATTGAAGATGTACCGGGCCCTCCTTGATGCTCTGCTCCTCCAGACGACTCTACTCGATCAGGCGCGTCGATTGAGCTACGTCATGAACTCCGGGAGGGTCTCATCCGTCGTCGCCAAGGTGAACGCCGGCGACAGTGAGTGGAAGAATACGCGAAATAGAGGCTGACTGAGAAGCAATGGATGGGCGGAGAGGTACTAGGGTTTCACAGCGGAGCTACTGGTGGTTTTATAGCGTGAGGGAAGCTCTACAGCGGCGGCACGGCGACGGAGACGACACAGATGCAACGACGGCGTCGAGCATGTTTCGGCACAAATCTTGAAGAGGAGTGGATAGGACGGACGTGAAGAAAGTTGGGCGAAGCTCTGGGTGTCTCTGCGGCGTCCAGCTTCATCCCTATCGCCAACGGTGAGGTGGCCGGGGTGTCCCTGTGCGCTGTCGCCGTTGAATAAGACGACGATGCTCCTTTTCTTCCTCGACGAATCGGTAAGGTGGGTTGGGTCGCTGGTGCTGGGCTTGGTCGATGTGGTGGCTGTTGGGCTGCGGCGACTGCTGGCTTGGCCTGGCAAGGTAAGCCCTCTCTTTTTTCCTTTTTAAATTTTTTGTTTTTATTTTCTGGTTTGAATTTGGTATTTGAATTCACATTTGGTTTCTGTTTTTCTTTGCAGGTTCTATAATATTTGATTTTCAATATCACTTGATAATAATACTCCCTGCATAATTGTGTTATCCAATCAATTATTTAATATTTGAATTAAATTGGTGTTCTTGTGATGTATAATTAATATAGTTAGGGTTTAGGTTTTGATCTCAATTCTTTTTATTTGAGAACCAATTCTATTTGAATGGTTTGAAATTTATAATCTGTGCATGGTGAACATGTCATTAGGTTTTGTTATTACTTAACAATATTGATTGTTCCCATGTATTTTATATTATGGCTAGAGTTTAAATTAAATGGTGTTGAGAATGGGATTGGTTCATGATTTCATGTGGAGAATTACTTCTAAGGGTTTAAGAAGATGGTTTGATAATCTCTATCTTTAATAATCTTGCTTAGCACTTCTAGCTTGGCTTACTTGAAATAGATCCTAAGCTCATCATGGTTAATTCACTTGCTAAGGTGATGGTACTTTATAAATGCTATTCATTTGGTTCACTTAGGCAAAGTATTTGAATAACCAAGTAAAATAGGGTATTGGTTTAATTCTACTCACCAAATGGCATTTAGTACTTAGGTATATATGGCTTGGTTTATTACTTGTGATCCATGATACACAAGTTAGGACAACATTTTATGTGGAGTGGATTCTATGTGATAAGGTTTATAGTTTTGGTGATGCTTCACTAATTGAAGTATAAAATAGGCATGAGGCATGGCAGGGTTCTATTTATAATCCAAAGTGATGCTTGGATTGGAATTCAAATATGGCCTAGGGTTTTAGTTATGATCACCAATGTGATACACAACTAGGATTAGAACATGAGCATAAACTAGGGTTATGCTAAATTGGCTAGCTAGAGTTACCCCTCCATACAAGACATGAGGATTGGTTTGGGGTTAACTATTAGTGATATACTTTCTATTTTATGTGATAGATGAGATCTAGTGATCATATGATTTGACTTATCATCTATATCTACAAGTTATGATCATGCATTAGACAAGATCCACTCATTCCTCACTAATCCCTCCTTAATATTCCTCTCATCACACTCATCCTAGATTCTTAAGGTTTATAATTAATACCAAGTTCTGATGATTATGGAATTGGTTTCCTAAAGTATTGCTATTGGAATAGGGTTCTCACCTCCAAGATCAAATGTTGTCTTAAACAACTAAGATTAGTACTACTCTAGTATTCTTGTATGAACATGGCTATGGTTAATATTATATCTTCTCTCACTTCTCAATATCTTGGAATAACCTAAGGTCCTACTCAAGAGATGACGATATGCTCCTCTAAATATATGGTTTGCCTAGGAATACTACCTTGGTATCTTATGTAGCTTGTTCTTCAGGAAATCTGATAAACCTGCATCTTGTGGTATGCCTCCACCTCCTAGCTTCTTCATCTTGATCCTAGCTAATTCATATGGAGTGGCTCTATGTGTTTGTTCCCATGTATCATGCTACAAGATGATGAAATGGATGAAGGGTGTGGCTCTATTTATAGGCTTGGGCAAGCTCTAGTATCATGACACATAGGTGGTGACTCTTGTGTTGGTTTGATGAGTAAGGTGCTTGGTTGTCATGCCCTCATCCATAGCAATCCTTTGAGCATGAGGTGGCATAGCTTGGAAAGCAAGTCATGTAGATATTTTCATCCTATGTGGCAAGATCATTATCCTCTCATATGATTTATTTTTGGATAGCCAAGTGGCATTTGTTACTAAATATCTTGTGGATAGTTTTATTATTGTGGATGAGTCACTATATCATATTGGATTGGATTTATATTATAATATTGATCGAAAGATCAAGGTTGAAGGTTATTCCTCAATTTGGATAGTTGGTGTTTGATTTCACCAAGGCATGATCATATGAGTTTCAAAATACTCATAGTTAGTTTTATTCAAACAGTTTGAACTATAAATCGTAATGTAAATGGATTTAGTTTTATGATATTCCATATACTTAATAAGTTATGATTTAAATAAGAATGTGTGGATTTTATGCACTTTAGACCCTGTGGTTTACCTTATTTGGTAATAAGTTTAGAAGTGACTTAAATTACACACAAAGGTAGTTGCTAACTTTTAAGTGTTAATAAGTTAGAGTTTGATTCTTAAAGAATGTGTTGTTGTAATTCTAATTCCATTTGATCTAATCCATAGATCAAATCATCTCTACCCAAAATAAGGTTTTAGCAAAGATCACAGTGAAGTTTATAGCGCTTGACTTGATGATCTACTTCAATTCCAGCAAGTCAAGTGAAACTTCAGTTACTGTGGTAAGTTTTATTTGAAAGCGCGAAAATTCCCCGGATTTTCTATGCATGAATGCAATGCACACTTTGGTGTTCTCTCATTTTGTTGCCTCTAAACCTGGGATATTACATTGTAGCATGAACTTTAACAATCTCCTGAACAACAAAGAAAAAACACTTGATGGCGCCAATAGCCACTTGGGCTAAACAGTTATACCAACCAAACTCGAGCAAAGCTCAAACTTGACAGCATGAACTAGCTTTGTCATCATATCAGCGGGATTATCATGAGTACTTATCTTGCATACCTTCAGTTTACCTTGTGCAACAATGTCGCGAACATAATTGTACTTGGCATCAATGTGCTTTTGTCCTCTCATGGAACATTTGATCTTTAGTAAGGTATATGACACTTTGACTATCACAAAACAAGTTAATGCAAGAATAATCTCCACAAAACTCAGCATACAAACCTTTCAACTAAACAGACTCTTTGCAAGTTTCAACAATAGTCATATATTCTTCTTCGGTTGTAGATTGGGCAACAACAGGTTGCCTTTCAACTCACATCACATCCACCAAAAGGGAACACATAACCCGTGAGAGATCTTCTCTTATCCAAGTTGGCAGCAAAATCTGAATCCACATAGTCAGTGAATCCCTCACCGGTCTTGCCAAATTTCAAGCAAGCTTTGGATGTGCCACAAAGGTACCTGAAAATCCACTGAACAACTTTCTAATGTTCTTTACCAGGATTAGCCATGTATCGACTGACCAAACTCATAGCTTATAACAAACCAGGACAAGAACAAACCATGGCATACATCAAGGAACCAACAGCACTAGAATATGGAATTCGTGACATGTACTCAATATCTCCATCGGTACTAGGATATTGCAATGCTGACAATTTGAAGTGAGGAGCAATAGGTGTACTAACATAATTTGTATCATGTATATTAAAATGTTGAAGGACTTTCTTAATGTAATTTAAATAACATATTATATTTTCTTTCTCTTGTAATTTCCGTACCTAGCATTTTCTTAGTAGCACCAAGATCCTTCATATCAAATTCACTACTTAATTGTGCTTTTAAAGTAGTGATCTCTTTCTTGCTCTTGGCAGTGCATCAATATATCATCAACATATAACAACAAATATATTTTTTTTTAACAAGGAAGGTCCCGAAGGACCGACAGCTGCATTAAGTCAACACGGTTACATACCATATTACAAAAAGGGCCTCAGAAGAACAGAAAATAACAGGCCAGCCCTTGAATTTTTCACACATGACCCTAGCGCGGAAATTGAAAACGCGATCAGGTCCCTGGTCGTCACCGGAGAACGGCATCCGCCATCGACTGTCGTCCACGCCGCCGGGTAACAAGCCACTTGGGGCGTAGACGGCCGGATCTGTCGACGACGAGCCGTAGAGAAGCCTCCCTGTGGAGGAGGATCTCCTGGCGAAGGGCCGCCATTCGGCCATGTGATGCAGGGGCAGGGCGATGACGCCGCCATAGGTCCCCTGCTGAAGAGCTTCCCAGGATGAACGCCGCTTCAGCAACGACGTCGATGAAGCAGTCGCAGCTCCATAGCACCTCTTGGGCAGAGGCTGGCTTCGATAGGCATGAGGCGCAACACCAGCAGCAACTCCCTCCTCGCCACCACGTCATGCAAGGGAGAAGCAGAGAAGATTGCTTCTCAACACCGAGCAAATCCAGCGAAGATAAGACCTCCTGGAAGCAGATGAACTGGTGACGGCGTGGCTGTGCTCCTCCTCGCCTCCATGGCCGGACAGGAGCTTGTCGACAACGTTGTTCTCCGATGCGCGCGCGTTTTCCCCCTCGCCTCCAAGGCCAGCCAGGAAAAGACGCCGCCCGCCTCTTCCGGGCTGCAACAGGTGGTGCACCGCCGCTTTTTATTGAAGGAAGCGTCAGCACCCTGCTTCCCTCTCCCCGCCGACCACCGGAGAGGAAGAAGAAAGAAGAAGGACCCTACAGCAGGCGAGATCCAGGCGGCCAGATCTCCTCCTCCGCCTCCACTACTGGGCATCAAGCCCCCCTACTGGCAAACTGCCACTAACCCTACCTAAGCTATATACTCCGGCGCCTCCCCTCCGCCCATCTCCCCCGGTGTTGCCAGCGAGATCGGCTTTGGGTCGGCCCGGTGCTCTCGAACTAGCTCTCAGCTACTATGGATAAGAGAGAGAGAGAGAGAGAGAGAGAGAGAGAGGAAGTGAGCGGTAGTAACAACAAGTATATAGGTGATCCATTAACAAACTTGATGTAAACACAACTATCATATTGAGATCTCTTAAAATCATGTGCAAGCATAAATGAATCAAACCATTTGTACCACTATCTTGGGGGTTGTTTCAGGCCATAAAGGGAGCTCTTTAACTTGCAAACAAGATCCTCCTTACCATGTACAACAAAACCTTCAGGCTGGTCCATGTGTATCTCCTCATCAAGTTCTCCATGCAGAAAAGCAATCTTCACATCTAACTGCTCAAGCTCAAGATCATGTATAGACACAATACCAAAGAATGCACAATATATTAGAACTATCACGTATTCCCCTTGTTTTTCCCTATCTGTCACCCTAGGGATTCGCAAGGTCAACATAATAATAATCAATACATGTTGCAAATAGATACCAACTCACATATATGATAGAGCAATATAGCAAAGGTGCGCCAACACTCATACAAGAATATCTTCAAGACAAGCACCTCAAATCTCGATACATATGGATGATTACATGATCAATATCATCCAAACCCCATCCACCTCTCAAGCCTACATAGAACTACTCACTCATGATGATGGATAGCGAGCCCACAGTTGTTGGTGATGGTGTTGGTGGCGGTGATGATGAAGAAGCCCTCAAAATCCCTCTCTCCGGGGTGGAGAGCAGGATCAATCTGGCCCCCGAAATGAAGATCGTGGTCTCGGCGGTGCTCTGTTAAGCGAAACTTCTCGTCCTTCCAGGGGGTAGGTTTTTTAGGTATATAAAGCACCACGTGAAGGGGGCGAGGCGAAGACCGAGTGCCAAAAGGCCCTGGGTGGCGCACCCTATCGTGTTGGGATCGCCACCTAGTCCCTTTTGGGTCTCGTGCCTCCCCTCTCGTGATCCAAAGCGCCATGCCCTCTATTTGGATGAAAAAATTCCCTGGTATTTTCTCCAATTTTATTTCCTGCAAAAACTGACAAAAACGAGACTTTGCTAAAAACATCGTCAAATTCAACAATTTTTATCCAAGTATGGTGAGATTCCGGAGCAAATTTTTGAGCAAAGTCCTTGAAAAAGTAGATACATTTGAGATGTATCATAGAGTTATAACCCAAATAAAGGGGATCGTTGGTAAATCCCCATAAATCAATATAAACATGGAAATAATGATATGTCTCAAACATATATATAATTTTTGATGCTCCATGCTTGTTTTACACCAATTTATATATGTTTTGTTTACACTTCGTTTCACTTTTATAAAATTTTCCGGAACTAACCTATTGACAAGATGCCACAATGCGAGCTCCCTGTTTTCTGTTGTTTTTCTATTTCAGAAAAGTTGTACATGAAATATTTTCGGAATTGGACGAAACAAAAGGGAAAGTTCCTATTTTACCGAATCGAAGACGAAGTCCAGAGGAGAGACGGAGGGGCGCCAAAGGGCGTCCACGCCATGCCTGGCTGCGGCCCCACCCCTACCCCACCGACCTATTCTCTCCGCCTATTTATTCACGATCTCGGGAAAAACCTAAATACCTGAGCCCCCATCCACGAAAAGTTCCGTCGCGGCCGCCATCGTCTACCCTAGCTCGGGAGGGTTCTGAAGCTCTTCCCGGCACCTTGCCGGAGAGGGAGATCATCACCGGAGACGTCTACATCGCCATGCCCGCCTCCGAAGTGGTGCGTGAGTAGTTCATCCCTGGACTATGGGTCCATAGCAGTAGCTAGATTGTTGTATTCTCCAATTTGTGCCTCATGTTTAGATCTTGTGAATTGCCTATCATGATCAAGACCGTCCTTATGTAATGCTACATGTTATGTTTGTTGGGATCTAATGACTACTGAATACTATGTTGAGATCGATTATATACTTGTCATATGTTATTTGTGATCTTGCATGGTCTCCGTTGCTAGTAGATGCTCTGGCCAAGTATGTACTTGTGACACCAAGAGGGAGTATTTATGCTCGATAGTGGGTTCATGCCTCTAGTAATCTGGAAGAGTGACAAGAACTTATAAGGTTGTAGATCTGTTGTTGCTACTAGGGAGAAAACAATAATGTTTTGTCTAAGGATAATTATATAGTTTATTTTACACACGTTGCTTAATGCGATAATATATTGCTTGCAACTTAATACTGAAAGGGGGACGGATGCTAACCGAAAGGTGAATTATTAGTCATAGACGCAGTTAGATTACGGTCTATGTATTATGATGTAATGCCCAAATAAATCTCATAGTAATCATCTTGTCATGTATGGTCTTTATTCTGTCACTTGCCCAACTGTAATTTATTCACCCAACATGCTATTTATCTTTATGGAGAGACACCTCTAGTGAACTGTGGATCCCGATCATTCCTTTGCACTGATAAAATCATCATGTTCTGTTTACTTACTGCAAGCACTATTCTCTTTAATTCCATTGCAAACAAGCATCTCTTTGCGCACTATACGGTTAATCTTTTGTTTTCAGCAAAATCGGTGAGATTGACAACCTCACTGTAAGTTGGGGAAAAGTATTTTGGTTTTGTTGTGTGCATGTTTCACGTTGTTGCTGATGCCGGTGGTGCGCCCTGCCACAAGTCAGCCAACAACACTTTCATAAGTCACTCATTTCTCCTACTGGTCGATTAAACCTTGGTTTCTTACTGAGGAAAAACTTGGTACTATGTTCATCATACCTTCCTCTTGGGGTTCCCCAAAGATAGGGCAAAGGAGGCCGATCTTTCGATGAGACGAGGATAGTTCGATTTGTTGGTGGAGTTCGTGCTTGACGATCCGACTACACGTGCAAAGCACATGCGCCAATGCAATTGCTAGGACAATCTCCGGGAGTTACTGATCTTACGGGAGCACGATCAGCCTGACTAGAAGGTCTTAATTCCTACCTGAAATCGAGAACATGTAATAACTAAAGATGCAATCAGAATATTGCAAATAGAGATGAAAGCTTGATTGATACTGGTGTTCTGGGCGTTGGCCTCAAAAGAAGTACACGAGAGTTGCAGCAAGGGCTAATTTTTAATCTAATCAAAATACAAATTCTAATGACGGCTATAGAGGGATATATATGGGGAAGTGAAGGGATTTTCGTCCAACCAGTTAGGGTTGGCCAAAAACACACCTAAATGGGTCTTCCTCCACTTATATGGCCTCTTAAAATCCCCTAAAATACCTAATCCGAAAATACATGGGTCTGGCCCATTAAACAAGGTGACGCAACACCAAAAATAACTCTAACATCGTTGCTTCATTGGATGAAGCTCAGTGATGACATGGGTACGTGAGCACGAGTTCTTTATCCGACACCTGTCTAACGCCATTTGTTCCGCCGTTAGTCGAGCTGGGAACGAGCGCGTGGTCGCTGGTCCAAAAATAAAGTTGCTCCTTCTTATCCCCTTTCCTCTTCCACGAGCCTCTTCAACGAGATGTGCTGCAGCGGTTCAGCGCGAGACCCAGCCACGGCCGCCGCCCACGGAACCGCCCCCATGCTTGACCAGCTGACCGCTACTAAAGTGAAATCCGCCGCCTCCTCCCCTTGCCGTCCGGCGACCTCAAACTCCGCTGTTCGCTGGATCTGCAGCTCCTCTGCCTGATCCACCAGTTTTCGACATTAGTACTCCGTAATAGCAATTCAGGAAACTCCCGTCGCTGTGCAAAGCTAGCACCGTACTTGCTGCTGACTCTCCGATCTAGGCCGTGGAACTCGGTCCAGGCTTCAGGTCTTTCGGCCGTTGATTTCTTTTTGGAGTCGTTCGGAGGAGCCGGTAGAAGACTGGAACGCCGGAGACTGGAACGGCGGCGGTCGAGGCGCTGTGCTGATTCGTTCAAGTTGCGGCCACTCTCCATGAGCAGATCCCACTCGCATGCAATCAGTATACCAGGATATCCCTAACTCCCAAGGTTTTGACGCACTGTGGTTGATCCTCGTGTCGTTCTACGGCGAGTCTGATTTTGTCCAATCTACGGCCCGTGATCAACACAAGTGCAAGGCGGTTCGTGCTCGTGGGTCGACTCAAGGCGGTTTGCTGGGTGTATTTTCTCCTCACCGTCCCTGTTCTCTTCCCTCTTCCTTCCAGCAGCCGCCGCTCCGCCGCTTCCCAATCTCCCCCCCTCACCGGAAAGTTCGGAATACAAGCTCCTCGCCCCATTCTTCATCCCGACCTTCCTCCGTTCTTGAACTCTTCCCCCCGTCCCCAAAGGCACCGCACCAGCAGCAGTCCTCTGCCGCAACCACTGCCCCTGTCGCATGTGCTGACCGCCGCTGCCAACTGCCTCCATTTCCAAGCTCGCCCTGATAAATCGACCACCAGTTTCAGAGAGAGGATACTTTTGCCTCGGCCGCTCGCGGACCATGCCTCATACGCCGTCGCCGTCGCCATCTCGGCCCTCCAAAAAGGGGTCATCGGCTGGAATAGTCGTCCATTTTCAATTCGGCCGATGTAGTGGATAATTATTGCAATGGTACCTTCGGGGGCGAAGTGATTGAACACATTTCACCCTCTGGCTCGTCGAGAGTTCTCGCGCAGGTGACAGGCGTTGGGATGCAAATCTTCTGCTTCTAAGGTGCTCCCCAGTGGAACCAGATTTGGATTGGGGCTGTAGTGGGGCTGTATCAGCGTAACTTCTGATGGTTTCCTGGGTACACTGGGCTTGTTGGGGTAAGAAGTTGCTGCTATTTTTTTGCTTGAAGGGGGAACCGGTGGATCATAGTTCTGTTGAGAAGCTTATAGTCTGTGGTTGGACACGAAGACGATCTTTACAATTTCTTAATTACTTATTCTATCATTCTAGCATATATAGCTCGGGTTGAAAATAATACTTCCTCCGTCCATAAAAGAATGTCTTAGATTTGTCTAAATTTAGATGTATGTAGACACTATTTAAGACATCCTTTAATGGACGAAGGAAGTATGTGGCTTAGTTAGATTCATATAACTGAAAAAATACTGTACTTTGATGGAAAAGAGTTCAGATAATATCAAGAATTGATCTTGACTGCTGATACGATCGCATGATGTCTATCCTTTAGAGCTACTTTATGTTTGTTGGATTAACATATATCGTGAAGCATGCATGGTTCAGATTGGTGATTTCCTCCTGAAAGGTGCTACATGTTTGTTTGGGGTATGGAGCAAACTTTATCGTGCAAGCTGAGTTCAGATGCTAACGTGGGCATGGATGATCTGAATGAAACTCTGAAACCCCCAATTTGAAAATTTAAATTCAAAAAGGGGTGCCAGGAGGTGGGACAACTGCTTTGGGGTTCTTGGTCATACGCTATATATTGAGCATCTTGGGGCTAGAATGCTCATGTTAGTCTCTTGGAGGACAAAAATCTCCCCGACTTATTCGTAGTTTCATCTCTGGTTTCTATTATAATTCCTTTGTAGAGGTGACCTACTGCCTATGATGGTCGTTGGCAGTAGTAACCAAAATTGATTGTGACCCCTTGTGTGTATGAGGGGTTGGTCAAGTAGAAATTAGTGCCCGTAGAAGCAGGTTCAGGTATTTTACTACCCTGAAATGAGGTTTGCTGCACCAGGCCTACGACCAAGACCTGTTTTTCTTTATCCCTTTTATGCCGTATTAGCATGTGCAGACATCGTTTATGTTTATAACATTCACACACAGGCATAGCTATGTAGTTCTACTAAATGCAGTTAATGGCTTTAATAACCATAGCAGTAGATATTGTTGAATATTTTAGTGAGCTAATGTCTAACTGAGCAAATGGTGTGCTTGGATGCTCTGATATTGTGGACTTTGGTTTCACCTTCAAATCAGATTGTAAGTTGTACCTCTCTACAGCGGTTCTTGTTAGTCTGCATGTATAAGCTAGCAGATAGCTCTGTCATGCTTAAAATGTTCAGATGTCTGACTCTTACATGTTACCAACATTGAGCAAATACTAAATTTGCATATAGAGGATATATACTTAAATAGTGTACAATACTTTGTCATCCATCCAACCGATGAAATAATTCCTCTGGCATTGCCCAACTGAGCCTGGGGATTAGAATCAAATACTCCAACTTTCCTCTATCAGGGATAGTTCCTCCAGCAGCTTCTAATAATGTTTCTTTCGGCTTGCACAAAACGCTTGAGATGATATAAGTGTGCCTTCTAATAGTTTGCAGCCATCTATTTCAAAGAACATGGCATTACTATGTCCTTTGCATTAAAACATGTATTGTGCCTACCATCGTAAGAATATGCTATTAAAAACAGTTTTACTTCATCATGATACAAGTGCTAATGTTTTTTCCTGAATTGGAAAAAAATTCAAAACGGCAAAAGAATTTGAGATTGTCTGCACTCTGCCTACCTCTTTCCCAAGATTAAATTTATTTATTTACACTGTATCTACAAATTATTCACTTATTTTTCTGCCTACTTTGAGTTTTCCGCTTTTATTAATGCCTTTTCTATCTACTGCAATTTTCCAATCTTCAGGCTTACTTCGTATCGGATGTAATTATAGCTGATAAACACTTCAGTTATAGTTTGATGAGTATCAAATGGTCATGTGATACCAAACAAATTATGATAGGGTAATAACAACACTTTATGATATTTGGCAAAAAAATAGAGGCGTTTCAGTAAAAAAAAAAAAAAACTGCACAAACTTATTTTTGAATTGTACTGCAGCTGAAAGTTGCAAATTTAGGTTAGAGCAACTGTGTTTTCTTGAAAATGGGAGAACTATCACCATTTGATGTGTCAGATTTCAGCCAAGATGGTCTGGGACATCATTTTGAAGGCAGAAAGGTACAAAGTTTGCTGTTTAGTTAGGGAAGTGTATACATATTAATACAGCTATGCAAGTAGAACATGACATATTCTTGGAAAAACCATGAAGGTATGCGCAACCCCTGGGGAATGACAGAGGTGGCATGTTTGACTACAGAGTCGACGGCTGGGTGAGGTTGCGTCTGGAACTCTGGACTGCCAGAAAAGCAACTTCGAGAAGCCCACTCCGATGTGTGTTACCACCTGCTCTATCTTCTTTTGCCTCATCTCCTTCGCCTGTGGCATGTAGCATATGTTCTTCCTATTGGGATCCACAAATGGCAAGTTATTCATATGGTATGGATATGGACTAAGGCACTGCTCGCATACTACTTCTCGACAGCTTGTACGCCGATGAAACGGTCAACGTTCTTTACCCATCAACAAGTTGAGTTTTGATCAAGGTTGTGTACATCGTTTCTCAATGCAGGGGCCAGGGCATAGCTCACATTTCGAAAAAAAATGTTAGGCCGCACCATGTGATGGTCCGTTCACAGGTGGCGGATTGTTCAGATTAGGAGCAGATTTGGGAAGGTAAGCTTAGCTTGAGAGAATTTTCGTTCTGATGCATTTTCCATGGTTCCAAAATTTATGTTATGATGGTTATTTGTACAATTTTGCAGAATGAGATGAGGAAACGCTGCTTGAAAGTATCTGCATTTTTAGTCTACAAAGACTAGGAATTAGGAGTGCAGAGTGTGTGAGATTGTTCAACCATTGATGCTTTCCTTTTATGAGTTGTCCCTGTTCGCCTTTTCCTATTCTGAACTTCAGTAAAGCTAACATAACGCTTTGAGTTTCGCAACATGATTATGTTTGTAACATTCATACACAAGCATAGCTGTGTAGTTCTACTAAATTCAGTTAATGGCTTTAATAACTGTAGACCGTAGATATTGTTGATTATTTTAGCGAGCTAATGTCCAACTGAGCAAAGGGGGTGCTTGGATGCTCTGATATTGTTGACGTTGGTTTCACCTTCAAATCAGATTGTAAGTTGTACCTCTCTACATTAACGTGTTACGATTCTTGTTAGTCTGCATATATAAGCTAGCAGATAGCTCTATCATGGTTAAAATGTTCATATGTCTGGCTCTTACATGTTACCAATGTTGAGAGAACTAATTGTTTATCTTTTGAGAGATGCTTTGTATAACTCAATATGTCCAAGCATAACATTCTGTTGCAAAAAAATATGATTAAGAGTTGCTGTTAGTTTGCCTTAATGAAGAGATGAGTCAAACATCATTAAATAACCGTCCAATTTTATTATATCTTGTTGTTTCGTTTATCTGTTTTCTTCAACTGGGTTATATCTTATAGCTTCGTTTTATGTTTCATGCTCCGATAAGGCCCTGTTAGGATGCTGATTTAATTTGACACAAGATCAATTTCTCTTTGCTCTTTCCAAGGAAGGGTTCTACTCCTCTATATTCTTCCCTTTCTTTCATCTTGGTTTTATTGTTGAAGCCAAATATGTACAGGAAATATGTATATGACATAAAGAACTACATATTTCACTGAGTTAGACCATCCTGTGTTAATATAAATCTTTGTTCTGTTGTTACTAAGGTGACATATAATTAGTTTATGTTTTGTTTCCTTCCTGTAGTAGAAATAGATTTTTTTTATGAAATCTCTGACAATGATGATTTTTGTCTGTAGTAGGCAAGCTGAACCAGAGGGGGAATCAGGACAAGTGAAGGGGCAGTGGTCTGGAAGCTGTTTTGATGCTTACTATCTCATGGTTGAGGTGGGTCAGATTACATTCATGTTTTAATTTTCTTGTTCCTGCTCAGGTATACCTTTATGCTATCTAATGTTGGGTCTCTTGATGAACGAAAGCTACCCAACATTGCAAGAGATTGTTGCTGCACTCACTTATAATGTCGCTCCCATCTCAATTGTCGATCCCTGTTCAGTTTTCTAGTTTGTGGGTAATGCATGTTCACTGCCCTTGTGAGATATAGGTTGCTGATATATGATGTCATTGTATACACACGAACCACACCACTAAAAATCATGATCATAAATGTATGTACTGTATGTAGATAGCTGTTTATTCTTGATAAGCCCGCCTACACTTTTGTCGTTGCACCTTAGATAACTGAGCAATGCATGTATGATCGCTTATATATGGCATACGAAGTTTTTCCCTACCTTCTTACATCGCAACTCTTAGTCCTTCTCCAGCGTAGATGGTTCTACTCATGCAAAGATATTCAGTTTCATTGGCCTCGATTTCTTATATTGTTTTTTGTCCTTATGATTACGAGACTAGACAATAATGGTGTTCTTGGAGGGTCTGATACACTGGTTCTCATGGACATGTTTGAGAACTATGTGCATGTATCACCAGTGGGCTCATGGTAGGCAAGCAAGTATATATAGAACAGTTTGTCCTTTTAATTGTAATTGGTACTGACTGCATTGCTTGCCTTGATGATGAAGGATGCTGGTAACATATTTAATTTTGTCTTCCAGGTTGCTATAGCATCCATTTGAAAGAGAAGTTCCTTATGATTTTTTTATATGATGATTGATGAATCTATTGTCACTGCTTGATGCTTACTAAGAACGAGTTTTTGATCTCATGCGTATGTTGTGTATGTACTACCAATTCAGCATTAGACAGACATGTGTATCCTGTTGACGCAAGATGAGCCTTACAAAATTCAAGACATTTAAGCAGTACAAAGCAAGAGTGTTTGCCCAAACCGTTTAGTAAAGGGAAAATTCACCAGCTCAGCTGCTGGCACAAACCAAACCCTCTATGCACCACAAGTAAAAAAATTAAACGTGAACAACAAAAAACGGCGCAGCAAAGCGCGCAAGGTCCTTCTAGTGAAGTAGAATAGGCGTGGTGGAGTGCGGCCGACACAGTGGATTCACGTCGTTTGCCCGCCGTGAGCCAGAAACGGAATCTCAAAGTTGATCCAACGATTGCTAGACCGTGCGCACGTACCCATGTGAACACCGAATTCACTCTCGTTGCTTCATTATGGTGACTTCAATGTTCTGAAATCCTCGCTTGCAACACCATCCTGAATCCTCGTAGGCCTGCTGCCATCTCCATGCACGTTCCTAATCCAATGCTTGATGTCCATGCTAGATCTAATCCTAAATAATATAAACACATTTGATTTAGGAAGCATCATATTCTCATATATATCACGAAGGATTCCTAGTAACGAAGGTACCTGATAATTTAGTTGAAACACACAAACTCTTGCGAGAGATCCTTGTATTTGAAATACAAGAGGATATATGGTTGTAGGAGTATCGGTTGTATCTATCATAGCGATCTCCTCATCATCCTTTCCTTCTTGAATTGAAGTCATTCTTGGCGTAGTCTCATCTTTTTTACCAAGATATGCCTTCAAATCAGAGGTTATGACGTTCTCATCAGATATATTAGGATGTGATATGTTACCTTCCCTAAGGGATTTAGGCAGTAAAATTGTGTCAGGCTTTTTCTTGTTTGGGCAATGCTCCAGCCTGGTTTGTAAGCCCGACGGTTGGGCTAGGCCGGGCTTGGCCCTAGGTTTCCGTTAGGCTTTTAGGCCCGGCCCGGCCTGGCCCGTGAAATGTGCAGGTTTACGGATGAATATTCTGTATAAATATTGTGCTTTCGATTATTTTTAGTACTCCGTATAACTATTGTCTGTTTTTGTTGTGTTCGTTTGAAACAATACAAGGTTTCTGTTGTGTAACAGAAAAATACTAGCACTGTATTTAGAAAAATACAGTAAAGGAAAGTGACAACGCGGCGTGCGTGGAAGAACGCCGCGAACTCCACCTCTGACCTTCTCCTTCTTCCTCCCCCATCCCCCACCTATCTTCCATCCTCCTCCTACCCCAATCCACGACCCTCTCCCGACGGCGGACGAAGCCGTCGAGGTGCTGGTCCCCGCTAGCCGTCCCCCTTGCCGCTACACGGAGGCGGCCGGTGCTGCGCCGACGGCGGCGGCGCGGGGAGACATGCACAGATCGGCGGGGGTCGCGATGGCGTGGAACGTCTTCAGGTTCTGCACGGCCCTCAGGGGGCTGGGCTCCATCATGATCCTGCTCGTCCTCGCCATCGTCGGCGTCACCTACTACGCCGTCGTCCTCTGCAACTACGGGCCCGCCCTCCTCCTCGGCGGCGGCACCACGCTCGCCGCGCTCGCCGTGCTGCTCCTCTTCCACTTCCTGGTGCGTTCCGCCTAACTTGGGTGTGATTTGGGTGCAACCGATGCAAATAGCAGCGGGATCGAGTATCATTAGGTGTCAGTCCTCGTTCCTTGGAAGCAATGCTGGTCGGAAATTTCAATTTTGACCTTTATTTGCTGGATCCTGGGAGCTAGGGTGCTCAACGAGCTATATTCTTGGAGTATGGATACAGGCAGGCATTCCATGTAGGGAATCTTCGTTCTGCTATATTAGTTTCTTGTGAACCTTTGCTTCTCTAGGTGGTATTTCCTTCTTAGTATCTAAGTAGTGGCAGGCAGGCGTGCTGTATTTTTCTATACTAGGAAGTCCCTTCTATTCGGTGACACTATATGCTGACTGGGTTGATTGAACTGTTGTGCCCACGGTATAATCATTGTTACCTTATATATTTTGTGGGAGCATAATAGATCTGTAGGATATGCACGCTACCATACGCAAGAAGTTCAGAAAGTTGAGCTGATCAAATGCATTTTGAGTGATACTGATTGATTGTTGAGCCAGAACATGAACTGCTTATTTCCATCTACAGTTTGTTGACTGTGAACATTTGTGGTATTATCTTACGAATTAAGACATAGCCTACCCGTTTTTTCTGTTAGTTTTATTGTGTATTAATAGCAATACTTGTTTGGGGTCTGCAGCTTGCTATGCTGTTGTGGAGCTACTTCTCTGTTGTGTTCACCAACCCTGGTTCTGTTCCGCCCAATTGGAATCTTGATTTCGACGAGGAAAGGGGAGAAACTGCTCCCCTCTCTAGTTCAGAGTACAATAGCCAGACGAATTCACAGCAGTCTATGGCTGTCGGTGATACAGGAAATCCAAGGGTGAGGTACTGTAGGAAGTGCAACCAATTGAAGCCGCCTCGGTGCCATCATTGCTCTGTTTGTAAGTTCATGGTTTTTTGTTCAGGATTAATACTATGTTATTTCCAGTTATTATCAGTTGCATAGTCTACGCATATATGGTCGTACCGTCTTATTTATTCCTAAACATTTTTCAGGTGGAAGATGTATCCTTAAGATGGACCATCACTGTGTTTGGGTTGTTAATTGTGTTGGGGCACTGAACTATAAATACTTTCTCCTCTTCCTGGTACGATTTTACTATGTTGACAGCTTGGGATGTTGTGTTCACTTTACAAGAAAGATTATTTTAGCTTCCGTTTTTAGTTATTTTAGCTGGGTGCTAGTTACTCTTGCTTATCATGCAGATAGGTAAGCAATATTTTGAGGATAATACAATCATATCTTTTCAGTTAGGAAACAGATTTATTTCGCTTAATATTTCTCAAGCTTCTTGCTAGCAAATAGCAATATATATCAAACAGTTATTAAATCAAAAATATACCATATTGTATTACTCCCTCCATTCCAAAATGTAAGGTGAATTTTATTTCTTTACGACAACGCTTTGACTAAACGTTTCTCCATTAAGATATGATTTGTGTGATGCAAAATCACGACAAGCTTTTGAATACGAATCTAATGACAGAAAATTTCCTTCATATAAATTATGTTACTGAAGTACTTGTTGGTAAAAGCCTTATCCTAACAAACCAAAAATACCCCTTATATTTTGTAATTGAGGTAGTATTATTTGTAACTAAAGCTAACCATACATGGGCGAATATCAGCATTCATTCACAAGTTAAAATATTATTGTATTGCTCCTTTACGTGAAGAGTCTATCTCACTTGTACAACGTTGAGGGAACCATAAGCCAGAGTATAAGCAAGTGAATCAGTGTGTTTATTATGTTATTGGTGTGTTTGGTGGCCTGTTCATTGTATCAACAGTACAAAGACTGCTTCTCCAGTAAATCTTCCATGCTGCTACATCGATTGTTTGTTTTCTGAAAAATGTAATTAATTATTATTTATGGTACTTGCAGTTCTACACCTTCCTTGAGACAACGCTTGTTACCCTATCTTTATTGCCTCACTTCATAGCCTTCTTCAGTGATGTCGATATCCCAGGAACTCCTGCAGCACTTGCAACCACATTTCTCACATTTGGTAAATAGATTTTGCTAATTTCTGGAAAAAAACTATATGCTTGAGCATGATTGATCGAACATCCGCTAAAAGTATTCTCTTCCTTGCAGTGTTGAATTTGGCGTTTTCCTTGAGTGTTCTGGGTTTTATGATAATGCATGTTTCACTTGTTTCTGCTAATACAACAACGATTGAGGCAAGTATCTAGTAATATATTACTAATGGTTTTATTTGTTGTATGCATGATGTGATTAATTTATCACTTTGTTTTCCAGGCATATGAGAAGAAAACTAGTCCACGTTGGATGTACGATCTTGGCCGGAAGAAGAATTTTGCTCAGGTTAGGCTTGTGGAAACTTTACTTTTATTAATAGCTTAATAGATTTCATTTCTATGGTGCTTGTATGCCCCATATTAGCTTCATTATAAGAAAATGGTAAACTTGACATGCTGAGGTGACTTAAAACTCCCAATAGATATCACGATTATGTGCAGGGTGGAGATATTCATGATAGCTCAGCTCACTGTCAGTTGTCATAAATGGTATCTTTTTTTTGTAGAACTAATGAATTATCCTTGAGAGAGCTGCCTGATCTATATAATTTTTGAAATGACACAACCTCAATTTGCTGTGGGACATGTTTAATGTCATAATGCATAGAAACCTTGGTAACTCTGGAAGCAAAATAAGCAACCCAAGTGTGGAATTATTTTTATATCCAACTAGGGGTGTAACTTCCTGTAGGTAAATAACCATCATGGTTTTGGCATATTCCATGGTATTCTTTAATTAATTCCATAAACCTTGAGTGCGCCCTTCCGTAGGAAGTGTTGTTAAGGTAAACCTGTGCAACCAACCTTGAGTACTTGGGATTCTCGCACTTCTTCCTTTTTACATAATGGAAACGCTAAACAATGGTCCTTTTATTAGGTATTTGGAAACGACAAGAAGTATTGGTTCATTCCCGCATACTCAGAAGAAGATCTGAGGCGAATGCCTGCTCTTCAGGGCCTTGACTATCCTGTGAGATCAGATTTGGACGGGCAAGAATTGTGACAACATGGAATTTTCCAGGGCCCTGACTGACACAGCAGTTTGGACTGGCAAAATGTTCGGTGTAAAATTCGATAGTTTTCTTAACAATATGCTTCAGTGCTCAACATCTTGCACTACACACGTCATTGCTGGATGGTTATGTAAGGCATCTAGCCAGTTTTCACAGGATAGCTCGTGAAATCATGCATGGTTCCCTCCAGCTCTCGAAGGCGTCCTGTACTCTGGCTGCTGTAGTCCACGCGCTATAGCCATGCGATGTAAATTATTTGTGCTGTATGAATTCTTTGTAGTGTTTTTAGATGGGCTTTCAGATGCACATGATGTACTGCTGCTGAGGTAAAGCCGATTTGGAAATGTACTACAGTATTTGTTGATGAATTAATCTGAGTCCAGTGACCAGTCTATCATTTCAGTCTTGATTAATGAACCTGTGACCTCCATGCCCCATCCTGGATAACGGGAAGTTTACATTGTTCCCACTTCTGAGTATCTTTGAAGTTGACAGTCAGTAAGTTTGGTATTGCAGTGGAGTATGATAATACTGTTCGGTTGATGTATTTTTTTTTGCCCGTTTGGTATCCTGCTTAGATATATTATTTTTGTTTTATACCAAATCAAAATGGTCACATTATTTTATTGGTAGTACTCCGTAGTAGAAAGTTTGGATGATCTTTTGTTAACACATTGGATCATCAGTGTGGCATCACCAGTTTTTAGGCTGCATTATGGAAGAAGTCTCATTTTCAATCTTTTTGTGGGTGATGTTTCTTGGTCAGCGACAGGTATAATTTCTCAACTGTCAGATTCGGAGTCCCTGGTGACTTTGCTTCCTGGATGACAGGTTTTTTTGGCAGTCCACTCTTCCTCTTTTTGTCGGCTCCTCACAACTGTGCTTTGTCTCTTTCATCTCATTTTGTAAGGCACATCACCAGTCTTTCCTCTAGGAGGAACATCTTTTGAATCTTACACAATGTCCGGGGCTTTTTGTGTGTTTTTATCCTACTCAAAGCCTTTAAGGCAGCTTCTCTAGCTACTCCTTGTTTGATTTTTTTTTATTTGTCTCTCTTAACAACATTTTGAGTCATCTTGTTTTGGTTCCTTTTATTTCTATTGGGTTTCATACCTAGCCTACACCAACTTGCTTGACAAAAAAAGGCTTTGATATTTTTGTTGCCTGTTATGTGTGATGTCCTGCAGATTTGGTGCTGACGGGGCCTTTTTCTGGTAGCTTTGCTTCTCCACTAAGGCTTGCTCGGAAAGTGCAGACTGTGAACTGAATCCAGTATTCTAAATTTCTAATTAGCAAGCATATTGAACTTGATGATCGGAGAGGCATGAGTCGGATTGAATCAACATCAAACTGATAGAAATCAACAATCAGATGAACAACCTATTAGTGGCTGAGGAGAACATACATGCACTAGAAACTAATCTTTTTTTGGACAAGTATAATAATAGAACAATATTTTAATTGGTAGACATGACTTAGTGGGCTATGTTACCATTCTCTGGTGGATTTCAAGTATGAAGAATGCTAGCCCCAATACTTTTTTTTGTTGACCTTCTCTGAATGGCCATGGCAAATGTGTTAACTTGTGAAACCTAGCTACTCCCCGTGTTGCGGAAAAATCATATTCCTTGTATGATCCATTTTTCTCTTTGGCTTATAACTCGTAGGTCTGTACCTAACAAATTGACGAGCTGTTGATGGGAGGTTGGCGGACTATAGAAAGCTCTAGGGAGCAGATCCTCACCATTACCGCACAGTCAGTGTCATGTTAGGCATAGATAAACTCCATCTGAAAAAACAGTTTATTGTATTAGCGGACAAGCACGCTTCGCCACTCCGTGGTAGACGTGGCGGATTTGCGTGGTGGACTTCATGTGTACATGATCTGTAATGCCTTAATGCGAATTAAAATAGTCCTTCCTAGTCAAAACAGACTGATTGCACACGTAAAAAAACAGACTGATTGCATGAATCATATTCTTAACTTAACTCAAATATATGAAAAACATTAAAAAACATGGGACATTATTCCTTTCTTCTTTCCTGCTATGACAATGATTAAGAACAATAAATATATACCTAAAATTAAAAGTATGGGACATTATCCCTTTCTTCTTTCATAAAACAAACATAACTTTCTAAGGAATGGAGAAATAACCAGTGAGTGGATAAGTAAAGACCGAGCTACACGTAGCCCTTTAGTTTCAAAAAATTGAAAATCATATTTGTAAGTTTCAAAAAAATCTTAAAAAAATGATGGATGTAACCAATGATGAAATCTACAATCGTGCAAAATCTCAACGTCATTTTTTTTTGTATTTTAAACTACACAACAATGAAAAATGTGTGGATCTAAGTATAAGTATAGTGAGTAGTACACATTTCAAAATTCTAAAACTTATCACAATTTGTCATTTTTTGTAGCCTAGAATACGAAAAAAATGACAATCGTGCAAAATCTCAATGTCAAATTTGTTGTATTTTAGGCTACACAACAGTGAAAAATGTGTGGATCTAAGTATAGTGAACAGTACACATTTCAAAATTCTAAAACTTATCACAATTTGTCATTTCTTTTGTAGCCTAGAATACAAAGAATTTCACCTTGAGATTTTGTAAGTATGTAGTATTTTGTAGAATTTTGTTTTCAGATTTTTTGGAACTTTAAAATATAATTTTCATTTTTTTAAAAAATAAAGAGCTACATGTAGCTCGGCCTCCATTTTTTTTTTTTTTTTGGAAATAACCAGCCATATGTACATCAACTGCCACTTGCAGTTCCTGCTATGCTACAAAAAAAAAAGCACTCTCAACTCACTTCTAGGCCCTACTTGATCAGCTCCATGAAAAGAAAAACTGTTTCCCTTCACGGAAAAATGATCATGAGAACACTACATTAATGCTACAAGATCACATTGCATCATTTCCAAAAACAGGCAAGACGGACAAATGGGTCACAAAAAATCTCAAGTGAGCTCATTTGTAACATTCCAATGCCGTGTTCTAAGCATATCTCTTGTGTTTAACCTGTCAGTAATCAATAACCAAGCAAATACCTTAATCCATAACATCACCTTGATGATCCAAATGCAACTGTATATTTTACTAGCAATCATGTCCTTACAGCAATACTGACCAAATGCCTTACAGTTCTTCCTAAAAAAAAACTCAAGTGATCATAACATGTGACTGCTATTATGAATCTGAGTTGACTGCTGGTACCAATCTTGGCCGCACTAAATATCTGCCGAGGCGGAGATAAAGGACCATCTGGTATCTCCCCAGCCAAGTCCTCATCAAGAACTGAAGCTGCACCCAAGAAATAGAATGTCCCGGTGAAAATTTAGAGGTTTAATTATACACATGACTATATTAACTTTTAGAACCATCAAGTACTTTTAGTTAACGTGTTAACATTCTGTAAAGAGTATAATCTAACAACAGTGGCAAGAAGCAATGAGGCAACAAAGTTATAGTGAGGCAAGCAGACACATAGACAATTAAATCATCCCAATCATTGTCTACAGGAAAGTTAGCAGCTGCAACAGAAAGAGACAATATGGTTCATACCAGAAAAGTCTGAATGATTATCCATACAATAGTAGCACCATAGACTGTTTGTTGACCTTTTGTTTCCTTGATCTTTCATATAAGAAATATATAACCAGAAACTCAAGCGAATAAAACAAATAAATTACAGCTATGCATTGGGCTAGACACAAAGCATCAAATTCTTCAGCGCTACAACCCAGGATATGACAAAAGGATATTTGGTAAGTGCTTAGGTATTTGCAATCAGCAAATACAAAAATGTGAGTAACAGCTATTTATATAGCAAAAACAACAATACTAATTTACGGCACACGATATGAAGCACTCAAGAGCACCAGAAGACTATCATTATTCATGAAAATTCCACGTAATACAAGTGAAGGAACCGTTTCTACAACTAAAAGATTCAGTAAAGAACTATTACTACACGAAATTCATCTGTCATTCACTAAAGTGAGGAAGACCTGTCAGACTGTAGAAATAATTGCCTTGATGGACAGCTACCAAACTCCAAAGCAAAACAAAAAAAAACTGCATAGTAATTCTTTGAGAACATCCTATAAGAAAATAACAACCGATTGAGAATTAGCAAAGCCACTAAGAAAGATAGACATGTGTCCAAATATAATAAGCAAACAATAATGGGACTAAAGTATGAGGTGATGTACCAAAGCACTCTGTTGTTACAAAGTAAGTTTGGCAGCAAGATAAGTGACTGACCACAGTTAACAACTAAAAAGTCCAAAGAACTGAAGAGCAGTCTTACCAGAGCAAACAAAGTGGGTACCACAGCTAGCAATATCATGACTGCACAGTTGCAAACAAAGCGAGTAGGTCCCTGTTAGTTTGCAGTGAAGTCTAAAATAACAGCAGAAACCAAATGCAATACCCCAAATGAAAATCACACAAATCATAAAGCAACTGCGATTCAAGTAAATAATGGCCCATCTAAAAAAAAAAGTAAATAATGGCCTATGAAGCTTTTCACCAATATTTCTATATTCGTGACACAAAATAAACAGATAAGTTTCATAAGTTGTCGACTTTAGCTGAGAGATCATACCAATTACAATGAGACAAATGAGATCTGGGGTGATAGAAGATATCTGCTTCGTACTATTTCGAGTCCTGGAAAAATTAACGGTTTCATCCTTCTGGTGCTAGTATGAGAAGAGTTTTAGAGAGCCTTACATTTTCAACTACTGCTGATCTATGCACTTTTGGTAACAACCATCATATTCAAATCTACTGTCCGAACATATATGCATCAACCCTGCTCAATTCGAGTCCTACATGCTGCAGGAAACATAGAATAGTAACAACGCATGAGTACTGTCGTGACAGGGATCTTCAGTTTAGTTAGTGATTGAGAAATCCACCAAGACCTCAATTTTCATTAGGATGCATTCGAGAAAGCAGTACTGAATCCATTGCAAGCAGAAGAAACAACCGACTAATGATACATCAGCTAATAATTAAAGAACGACTACCAGAAGGAGAAATACAGAAGCAAACATACCAGCTGCAGCACCAAAATCGACGAACCCCTGTGAACAAACAGTGAAGAACCCCACAGCGTCCTCAAGCAGGCGTGTCCCAACCAGAAGCGGAAGGCCGGAGACCGTCGGGAGCAACAACTCCGCAATCATGGAAACCCCCTCCGCCATGGGCGCGCAGTTTAGTTGGCTTGCCAGTGGCAGAGTGGCTCCCTTCTGATTGCAAATCGCATCCAAATCCCAGTGAAACACAGCATGGGTTCTAACACCCAACAGAATGTCACTCCCAGATCTGTGTATGGTGCCAGTTCGGGTCTTCCTCCAGCGTTGCCAAGTGGCAGTGGAGGAGGACGCTGGATGATAGTTCGGCGAGGCACATGAATCTCCAGGGGTGAAATTGTTAATCCAGGGGTAAGTCACAGGTAGAATTTTGAGGAATCTCCAGGCAGTCTTCATACTTTAAATCCACCAAAGAATAGTAACATAGACCACTAAGTCATGTCTACCAATTAAAATCTTGTTGTATTCTACTTGTCCAGCAAAAGATTAGTTTCTTACATGTATTTTCTCCATCACTAATAGTTTGTTCATCTGATTGTTGATTTCTAAACCCGTTTCATTTCGATTGGATCCGCCTCATGCCTGTTCGGTCATCAAAATCAATATGCTTGCTAATTAGAAATTCAGAATACTTGATTCAGTTCACGGGCTGCGCTTTCCGACCAGCCTTTAGTGGAGAAAAAAAAAGCTACCAGAAAAAGGCACGGTCAGCACGAAATCTGTAGGACATTGCACATAACCGAATGAGCCAAAATGTTGTCAACAAAGACAAATATAAGCAAGAGAATCCAACAAGGAGTAGCCGGAGAATGCGCAGTAAAAGCTTTGATTAGGATGAAAACACACAAAGAGGCCCGGGCATTGTGTCAAGATTCAAAAGCTGATCCTCCTAGAGGAAAGACTACTGATATACCTTACAAAAGAGATGAAAGAGCCAAAACCCAGTTGTGAGGAGCTGACAAGAAAGAGGAAGAGTGGAGTGTGAAAAAAGAAACGGTCATCAAGGAAGCAAAGTCACCAGGAGCCCAAATCTGATAGTTAAGAACGCTGACCCAAAAACATCATCCACACAAAGATTGAAAATGAGCCTTCTTCCATAATACAGCCTAAAATTGTGGATGCTACACTGATGAACACCAAGGAATGCAGCAAAGAGCTAAGTGGCATCAAAAAGGGAGTACAGCAACTTTGTTTGTCAGATGAGATGAGTAGGACTTGACACTGCACGAGTCTGTCTTCACTGCTCCACCATCCCCACATTTCTGGAAGAACGTTTACAGAATGGTATTCTCTTTCAGTTTTATAGCATTACAAGCAAGATATAGTCTTGCTTGTAGAATTATATGAGAAACAATGCTCTCCCAGTTAAATAAGAAATCTTGTTTGTCAACAGATCATAATAATTCCTAGACAAGTTTTTAGTGGTATATATAACGAGGCCAAGAATGATATTTGTATTTGCAACAATGTGATCAAGGGAATACACTAAAAGAACATCCAATCGGCTTTGCAACCTTAGACTAATAGTTACAATACAGTAGGCCAGAAGGATTGATCTTCAAAACAGGTCTTTTTCACGCTATAGAACAAAGTTGAAATTGATCAAAGAAGCCAGTGGTCGGGTTGCAAGTTAGTTTACTTATTTGGATATATGGGATTTCTCACATCATTGCTGAAAGTATACAAATGACTTGAAATTCCTAAAAAGATACATTGTCTTGATTTATTCGACACATGACTAAAACTAAACAGCATGACATCCATATACTACCATAGCAGAACATCAGTTCATAATATAAAGATAGAAAGCAAAAAATAATTCTGTTTGAGTTTCCTTCTTCTCAGTCAAGCACCTTCAATTCGAGGGTTCATCTTGTTGCACACCAAAGAAGAAGGCCACGGCATGATGTAGGGATAGGACCTTTCTAGTTCGTATTCATAGAGAGAAAATATTTTCTTCAGCTCTGCTGTCTCCAGGCAGAAGGAGAAGAAGGAGCAAAGAGGAACAATGTTGGGGTTCTGGATGGCAATCAAGTGCAAGTGCAGAAACCCATGGTTAACCGCCACCAGCTTCATCACAGGGATCTCACCCAATCTAATCTCATTGTCGAGCATCCATTTCTCGACACGGTCATCGTCGGCTTTCCAGACCCAAACAGCAATCATGAGCTTGTCATCAATTGCGCAAACCATGCAGAGCTTATCATCCTGGGTCTCACCAAGCACGAAAGGTTTTTGCCCATCCATGAAGGGCGGCAGATCCATTGAAGTGAACTGCATCGTCATGGTGTCCAGCACAATCAGGTAGTCGTATCTTGTCCAGTAGATGCGCCCATTCACCAGCCTTCCAGCCCTTGGCGAGAGGCAGTGCTTGTCGTCCTCGGGGTGGTCCTTGTTGATCGTCGCAGCCTCTGTCCACGGTAGAACCTGCCACTCCCCGGTGTCCGATGAGAACACAACTGGACGCACCTTCAAGCCGTCCGCATGGATGCAGACAAGGCGGAACGACCCATGGCGTTCTTCGGGGGAGGACAGAATATAGAGCTCGCGCACCGCCTCCGGTGGCGAGGGGATCCGATGCAGCACCCCGTCAAGGGGGCTGTAGGCGGCTAACACCCTGTTTTGCCAGTTGTGGAGAAGAAGGTACCCGTCGCGGCAGTCGTCGATGTTCCAGAAGCCTTGGTCGTCCGGGAGGCGGGTGAGGAAGAAATCGGAGCCGCGGATGAGGGCGGCTTGGTCCGGATCGGCGCGGCCGCGGAGGGGGGCGAAGGAAGGGATGTCCCCGGCACGGTGCATGAGGAAGAGGCCGATGAGGGGTGGCGGGTGGAGCGCACGGAACCTGGGGCGGAAGGTGGGGAACGAACGGACGGCGTGGAGGAAGCTGCGGCAGGCGAAGGCGGCGCGGACGAGGGTCGCGAGGGAGGGGAGCCGGACGAAGATCTCCAGGAGGAGGTCGTCGCCGATGGTGAATATGGTGGTCGGAGCGGGTGGCGGAGATTCCGCCGCCGCCGGCAGTTGGGACGACATGGCTAGTTGAGGAAGATGACAACGGATGTCAGACCATTTTCATTGTCGATGACCGCATTCACTGCTGGGCCGTGCTATGGCCCATGAAGGATATAGCCTCACAGCAAACAATCGGCCCAGAAGAAACCACTCTATATAAATTCCAGAAATCAATCTACAGCAGGATCTTCTATAGCAAGGATTCTTTTTTCTACACGCCATGCTACAGATTGATTTTGCTATGAGTTTGTCCTGCTTGGATCTTTTTTTTTTGACCTGTCTTCTTTGGATCTTTGTCTCGACATGTACAGTAGGATTTTGACTTTCTATTGCATAGTTACCGGTTGGATTTTTTACTTGGTTACAAAAGAGAGGTGTGGGGGCTGTAGGAGATGGTGCAGGTCCGATTTAGGATTTCGAAAATCATCTAAATTATTAGTCTACTCCTAAACCGTTACATTGCATAGTAATTTGTGGTAGTTATGGGTTGCAACTACACCTAGGCATTTTTTTGGGCCAGGACGGGTTTTCGGCTAGGCCCGAAAAAACCCGAACCTAAATTCCCAAGCCTGAGCCTAGCCCGGCCCGACCTTCAGGCTTATAAACTAGGCCCGAACCCGGCCTAAACGGATGAAAGCCCGGCCCGGCCCGAACTAAGCCTAAAGCATGTTTTCTGCAAGCTACTCACCGGTGCACATACCCCACCCGTTCTTCCGGCGATGTCCGGTCGCCCTTCATCGTGCCTCAACTTGCTCTTCGCCTAAGCCTCCACTGCAACGCTGCCCCACATACCTTCTCATGGATTCTCTACAAGCTATTCTTGGCGTTGCTAGAAGGTGGCACTCACTTTTCTACAATCCCAAGAGTTGGATGCTGCGAGCGTCGACATTGATATCACCTGTTTTTGGATTTGCAGCATAGCGACAAAATTTGTGCTACAACAGCTGTAGATACAATTGTTCGCCCTTTTTGCATCACACGTGGACTTGCATCATACAAATAATTTTCTTCTACGGATTACAACCATTCTATTGTTTTTCTGCAAGAGCACAATCTTTTTGCTACGAGAGCATAATCAGTGTTGCCCTTTTTTTTCCAATAATGGAAAACCTATTTATGCATCATAGGAATATAATTTGTTTTCTACGTGGAAGCAAAGCCATAGGTGGTTTTTTCTTCATCGAAGTTAAAGTGAAAATTTGGCAGAGTTAGAACACATGTTAAGCAGGGGAGACGCTCAGCGTTGCCCCTTTTCTTCCCAATAATGGAAACCCTATTCATGCATAATTTAGTTTTCATTTTATGTTCGAGCTATTACGGATTTTACATGAATGCTTACGAAGAAATAGACAGAAGTCATTGGTGAAACACGCACACACACGTATGTCAATCACGGGCTATAGTTAATGCAAGAATTTTCCTGTTTTATCTCTCCAAAATTGTTTCAGAGGATTCTCGTCAGAAAATAACAACCACGAGAAGGTATGAACACTCAAAAAAGTGCAATAACATGAACCTTGGTTGATCACAGACAAAAATTAAGACATCAAAAAAGGACCACTCAAAGAGTCATAGTTGGACGAATGTTGATTCGATATTAATTCGGTATTCTCTCAAACCAAACAGCAGAAATAAAAGAGAACTTAAACAAGAACAACTACAATCCAGTGGTAAATTTGCTGTCTTTATCGCGAGTATAAATAAATGAATTCATTCGTATCTCCTCACCAACGCCTGTAAACACCCAATGCATCCGCGCTCTCGACGTATGCAAACACTCGACAAATATCGCCTTTCATATGGGAAATGAACGCCTGTGGGTCACATGAGTTGATATGAACGGCGCTGCATTCCTGCCTCGTCACGTAAGAGGTGGGCCGACAACGATAAGGCCGCAATCTCTGGCTTTGGCCCTGAACCATGAGGATGTAGTCGCCGTGGATGAAGTTTGGCCGCGCCATCTGGATCGACGATGGACCGGGCAAGCAGGATAGAGAACGCAAGCTGTACTGATGAACCCAGGTCTGCTCTTTACTCGTATTCTCGAGAATCCACACCTATACAATCGTGAGATCAAATTTGCAGATCATGAGATTTGTAAGCTCAATGCATGCATAAGTGGTTGCCGGATCGAGAGAGATATTTGAAGAGTACCTCGATGGTCCCATCCCCACGCCCGCAGTAGTAGGCGGATTTGGGGTCGACCCTGGTTACAATTGCGACGCTCAGCCTGCGCTGCACCTCGGTGAGATGGCTGATGGGTCCGTCGGAGACGGGCAATGGAGTTACGGGTTTCACCTGCTCGCTCCGGTGGTCAAAGGCCACGATCCTCTCCGACCCCTCCACGACCCAGTACGTCGCCCCATTCACGCTGACCACGCCGGCGTCGAGCCTGCACCTGTCGCCGGGGGCCGGGACCTCCCTCCAGGACGCCTCCCCGAGGGTGAACACCTGGAGCGTCTCCTTGGTCTTGAAGAAGCAGGGAACGTGCACCACCTTGTACTGCCCCGTGCCGTGGTGGTACCCGAAGCTATACGCCTGGTGCCAGCTCCTGCTGGACCGCCGCGAGTTGTGGCGCCGGAACAGGCCGGCGCGCGGGATCGGCGGGAGCGCGAGGAAGTCGCCGGTGGCAGGGTTGGCCAGGGTGATCGCGCCGCCGGGCTTGGCGTCGTCGCAGAGACAGAGCACGCCGTTGCAGGCGCCGACCACCTCCATGTGCTTGTAGACGTCTGTGCCGCCGCCGCTGCGCCATAGCTCTCGGGCCGGTCGGGACTTGGACGACCCTAGGTCGGCGAGGAGGTACGCGGATTCCGTCGTGACGATGAGCGGCACGGCGTCGCGGCACTGCTGCATCTCCGTCGTGCGCTTGTGGACGAGATCGCGCCAGGACCGGCACACGAGGCGCAGCCGCCGGCGCGAGGTCCATGGGAGCCGCTGCAGGATCTCCACCACGAGGTCCGTCGGGATGATGTCCATCGCCACAGCGGCGGCTCCCGATCGGGTGTTTCCTATCTGGACGGTGTGTTTGTTAGGATTCTTTGATGCATTATTTGACGATACCGGGGGTGTTCCCAGTTGCCACCGCGTCACTTCCGTGATTGTAGCGATCCACCTGATTCGTTCTGCGAGATTACGAAAGAAAACCGTAACGGAATAATTGGCAAGTTCGTACCGGAAGCCAAATCACGATCAGCACAAACTTTGATGGACGCGCATTTTCTATAAAAAAAAACGAGTTTCATGGCCTAGCACCCAGGACATATACCTATCTAGGATATACTACCTCCATCCCAAAACTTAAAGTTTATTATTTTTTAAAAAATTAAATTATACCAAATTTGACTAAGTTTTTACCAAAAAATATTAACATGCGAAGTATAAAGTTAATATCGTTAGATAGAAAATAAAATATATTTTCATGTGGTATCTACAAAATATCATATTTGTTGATAGATTCTTCTAAAAGTTTGGTCAAACTTTACTTGGTTTGACTTTAAAAAAATCTTAACTTTTGAGATGGAGGTAAGGTTTCTCCCCTACTTTTTATCCAACTTATATGATTTTTGTGAAATTTGTGATATGCAAAAGTTTTTAAAAAATAGAAAATAGTACTGTCTAAGTTAAATTATTTCCATTAGCTTCAAGAAAAGCTAAAGAATGGCTATTATCATTACCTACTGCTAACATAAATTGTTGAGATAATTTTAAATAAGCCTGTATAAAAAAAGTTACTAAGAGCATCTCCAGTCGCGTCCCCCAAACCGCGCCGGATTGAGCGTTTGGGGGACGTGTTTCGTTCGTGGCGTGTTTGGGGACGTCGCTCCCCAGTCGCGTCTCCCAAACAAACTTTCGCAAATTTTAAACTTAAGCGAGATTCATCCAAACTTGCCATATATTACATAGATTCGAAAGAAATTTGACTAAATTTAAACTAAACCTAATCTAGAAGTACTTGTGGCGGCCGGAGGCGTCGTAGTACTGGTGGAAGTTGTACATGTCGTCGGTGACGACCTCCTGCTTGACGCGCTCGTCGACGGGCTCGTCCTTCACCAAGCCGCTTGGTCCTGCCTCGCCGTTGTCGGTGAGGTCCACCAGCGGCTTGCCGGAGTCGCGGATGGACATGGCGATCGCCGCGTCGAGGTCGCCCCTCCAGGCGTCCTTGTCGTTCATGGACGCCTAGAACGCCGTCCGCAGCCCTGGGTAGTCCTCGGGTCGCCGCGCGGCGATGAGCCGCCGCCGTCGTACTCCGCCAGCGCCGCGCGACGTTTCCTCCGGCTCCTCCTTCACCTCCGCTGGATGAGGAGGGCGCCGCCGCGCACTTGCCGACGCCGGCGCCGCGCCGCCACGCCTCGTGTTGACGGGCGTCGCCGGCTCCTCCTTGACCTCCCGTTTGGGGACGGTGTAGCCGGTGACGAGGACGGCGTCGATCGCGCCGGTCCTGAGTAAGAAGAGTGCGAGGAGGACGAGTACGTCCTCCTCCTCGGCTGCCATTGAGGAGACGCGGCGGTGACGACGGCATCTCCAACCTTGGAGCGCCGCTGCGGATGCCGCAGATGACGTTCTCGAGGGTGCGCCCCGGAACGCCCCAGAAGAGGGCGCGGCCGTCCTTGTTCCAGCTGTTGGGGCCGCCGACGAGCCCGTCTTTGCTGTACATCTCGATGTCGTACTTCGACTTGAAGTACGTCGTCCACCATTCGTCGTTGTCCTTGGCCGCCCATGTCAGATCCAACCGCTCCTCGGCGGTGAGTTGAGCACGCCGGGCCTTGATGGCATCCCTCCATTGCTCCGTGCCCGGCTTCGGCGGCGCCGGGGCGCCAATGCCGTTCACGGCCATCTTCCAGCCGCCGCTTGCAGCCGCATGTCCGGCGGGACCGGATACCGGGCGTGGTACGCGCCCACGCTCCGGCACGGTGAGGCTGCGGCCGGCTGCCGCGGCGATCTTGCGGAGGACGAGCTCGACATTTTTGGAGCGGCGAGGAGAAGATCCGGGAGGGGGGGGCGACGAGAAGGTTTGTGAGCGGTGAGAACTGCTTTAAAGCGCGGCAGCGGGTGGTTGCACGCAATAACGCCGGCGCGGACGGCCACGCGGCCTTGCACGACGAGATGCGTCCCTGCGTCGCCTGGGAAAACAAGGACGCCATTAACGTCGCTTGATTAAAGGTAGGCGACGGGGTTTTAGCCTTCCGAGCCGCTGACGCGTCGGGCCCGCGTCGGTTCGCTTTCGTTGTGTCCGGCGTGCCGAGCGTCCCCGTGGGACGGGACGGGCTCGGCGCCGGACACCGTATCGGGGCGCGCCGGACAAAAATGGGCTTTGGGGGACGCGGCTGGAACACATTTTTTGTCCGGCGCGCCCCAAATCCCTTTGGGGGACGCTTTGGGGGACGCGGCTGGAGATGCTCTAACCTGTGAAAATCCTACAAAATAGAAATATCATCCTATCATTTAGGAAAAATGACAATGAACATTTATCAATAGCATGACAAAGAATTATAAACATGCTTAAAACTTTCCCATCACATGGAGTAAATGAATGGATAATCCTACACTCTTTTTATAATGGGTTAAATATAATGTTAAAAAACATGATAGACTCTGCTAAGGGGTGCCTTTATATGAGTAAAGCATGTTAAGTAAACCCATGAACCCCAGTCTAATTTTAAGCATAAGAACCACATTTCCATTAATTTTATCATACTTTCTACTTGCAATACTATTTTAATCCTAAAATACACAAACACTTCATTTACTTAATCACACGCAAAATCCAAAAACAACTACCTCTTTACCATTTTTATTTAGTCTACATAGTTTCTTTTCTTTTCTTTATTTTCGTTACCTCTTTTATCTACAATCACTAATACGGAATCTTGTCCTTGACCACCACATGGTGGAGTTGGTGACACAAGGCAAAACTTTGCTTTGTTGGATTGGTGGAAGAAGAGAAAGAGAACGTACCTCTAAGTCAATTCCCCGATAGTTCGATATAAACTCTGGAGTCACCCTTGTGGGAAAAAGCTTCTCTTTATATAACACTCTGCGCTTGGACTCCCAACTAATTGACGATATACGCGAGCGTCATCACCAAGTAGTGTTTCCATATATTATCTCCCTTGCACCATGTATAAACTATAGAACACCAACATAGTGGATCTTTATTAACACTTTGCTATTCATTGATGAAGCTATGTTTCAAATACTTGCCATGTTAAATTGTTATGCATGCATAGAGCATAGTTTTTGTCAATACTTTTATCGCTTCTGCACTACGAAACAAAAAGATTCTTCCAAAGAAATTATATAGGTTCATCCAATCATGCTTTATGGTTTATAATACTTCTCATTTGTTTGCTTATAGAAAATTTACCTTCAGCTTTGCATTGAAGTTCATATAAGTGGGTTATAGGGCTTTAGAGAATAGATAATTTACCTTCAGCCTCCCGTGGGTTCGACAATCAAATAATTATCGAATTGTACTATGTACGGTGATCCCCTGCATTTAGGGGTTATCAAGGTGTCATCACATTAAACATGGACCGTGGCTTTTTTGCTTCTGCTCGGTTCTTTGATTGTGCTTCACAACCACGTCATAAGAACGAAGAGGCCCACCAAGAGGCATTGAAACCCTATTGTTCAGGGCTATTATGTACTCATATGTCTCTTTACATTGTTATTATATTATCACATGAAAAAACCATATTTTCTTTTTGGTTAATTTAAAGATTTAACCAGAGTGCACTATTTGTTTTTAAAATATAAGAACGTATATGAAATGACACTATCCGATCAGTTTACACCTTAGACGTGGGTCCCACCTGTCATATCTATCTTCTTTCCCATTATTCATGCATGCACCTCATGGTCAGCCAATTTACCTCCATCGCCGAGTACCTACAATAACATCGACACAGCCGAGTTCTGCCCTAGGTCAAGGGCGCCGACGAGCTCCACTTGCCCCCATCGCAGCATCTGGAAGAGCTAGAACATGTATAAGTTTCAATAGTTGCGAAATATGGAAGAATTAGAACATGTGTGGTGCACATAGCTTGCTTCAGATTGTTAAAACCAAACTATGCGTGACCAGTCTAGACAAACTTGACAATGTTTTGCAACATAGAAGTTGTTTTTTTTAGCAAGGTAAGGCGCAGGAGGCGCCAACTTTTGTTCAACTCATAGGCAGTGTACAACATGTATTACAAGATCTGGTAAGTGCTACTGTTGAACTGCAGCAATAATAGGACAAGTGATATCTGAGATCCTGATGTGCGCAATTCTGAGCTACGCCATTTAGATTCCTCTTTACATGGTAGACAACCACCGAAGAAAGCTCTGATATCTTCCTAAATTCAGCAATTTGTCTTCTAATTTCCCATGAGACCTGGTTCAATTCCGTGGATTCCAAAGGAGCTGCAAGAGCAAGCACACTGCTATCCGTCAGGAAAGTGTGGTTTTGCAAATTTAGGGCTGACGCGACCTGAGCCGCGAACAACATCGCCTCCGTTTCAGCCTGTAGCACTAAGGAAGTAGTTGGGATGGATGCTTAGATCATGATTGTCGCAGTGGAGTTGTTTCCATGAACCTGGCAATAAACTCCAATTCATGTAGCTGTTCCAACGGATATTCCTGGAGCTTTCTTGGTTTTCCATGTAGATGTGAGAATATCTTTATCCCTATAACCAATAAGTTTACTTAAGAGTGTGTGCATCAGACTGCCTTCCTTTACAATTTGGAGCCTGACTCATGGCATGTTCGTGCATCTTCATCTGTTTAACCTGTAAGACATCCCCATTTCGAGATTGTGCTGCATTGCATTAGCCATTAGGTGAATATGAGTTGGGTTCCCTTGCTTCCTGTTGAATAAATTATCATTCCTTTCATAAGAACCACATAAAGGTTAAGATATTTGCAACCGAGAAGTTAATTGTTTGGCCAGATTCCATAACCATGCACAAACTTTTCATAATTGTTTAGCCAGATCTCGACGGGCTTCTAAGTCTTCCGCTGAAAAAAAAAGAAGCATAGGACTGGGCTAGCTACAAAATCTAAAATAGTTTCTAAATGAATGACATGTTTAGGTTATAGCAGAGGTCTCCGTGACTTGGCTAAGCACTCTCACATTGCCGACTGTTGTAAGGACTATAATTTAGATTTTATTGTTATTTCTGAGACCGGAAAGCGTGATTACTCTCAAAGTTTCTTAAACCGGCTATCCGGCAGATTAGATTTTGAATGGTTCTCTCGCCCACCTAGAGGTAGGTCCGGTGGCTTTCTTATTGGAGTTCGGACGGATTTCATGGAAGTTTTGGCTAATTCTGGTGGTGGTACCATATCAAACTCACTATCCGGAATAGGGCCGATAATTTCATTTAGAGTCTGGTCTCCATTTATGGTGCGGCTCAGGATAACTTTAAGGCAGACTTTTTACGTGAGCTTGTGAATAGGGGGTGATTTTAATTTGCTTAGATTCCGCCATGAGAAAAGTAAAGGTCCCTTTAAAGGCCATTGGCCTTTCTTGTTTAATGCTATCATTGATAGCTTAGACTTGAGAGAGGTGAAGATGGCAGACCGACGGTATACATGGGCTAACAGTTTACCTGACCCAACATACGAGAAGCTAGACCGCGTGCTGATGGACACTAGTTGGGAGGATAAATTCCCGATGGTGTCAGTGCGTGCCCTAGAACGTATTGAAAAACTGTCGGACCATGCACCCATACTTTTAACTACTGGTTTAACAAGACCGCTATCTAAGAAACCATTTAAGTTTGAACTTGGATGGTTACAGCGGGAAGGTTTCCACGAGATGGTCAAAAATATATGGGAAAGACCATTATATGCCAACAATCCGGTTTTAAGGTGGAATAAAAAGATGTGAGCAGTTCGCAAACACCTTTCTGGATGGGTGTCGATCTTAAAAAGGAGAAGCTTCTCTTATCAACTATCATTGATGAGTTAGAAGCGCTTGCTGAAGTGAGACCGCTTACGAGTATTGAATTGGAATTGAAAAATCAATCAAATACTCAAATAGCGGGTCTTCTTCGGGAAGAAGAATTGAAATGGTATCAGCCTTCTAAAGCCCAATTCATTCTGGAAGGGGATTCAAATACAAGATATTTTCATGGGATTGCCAATGGCCATCACAGGAAAAAGCGTATTCAATCCCTGGTACAAGATGAGGGTCTAATAGAAGGCCATGAACAACTCAAATCCTACATTACTAATTATTACAAGAGCTTATTTAGTCCTCCTGAATTTATAGTTGGACGAATTTTGATTCGAGATTAATCTGGTACTCTCAAACTAACAGTACAAATAAAAGAGAATTTGAACAAGAACAACTACAGTAGCCAGTTTTAAATCGCGAGTATAAATAAATGAATTCATTCGTATCTCCTCACCAACGCTTGTAAACACCCAATGCATCTGCGCTCTGGACGTATGCAAACACTCGACAAATATCGCCTTTCATATCGGAAATCAACGCCTGTGAGTCACAGGAGTTGATATGAACGGCGCTGCATTCCTGCCTCGTCACGTAAGAGATCGGCCGACGACGATAAGGCCGGAATCTCTGGCTTTGGCCCTGAACCATGAGGATGTAGTCGCCGTGGATGAAGTTTGGCCGCGCCATCTGAATCGACGATGGACCGGTCAAGCAGGGTAGAGAACGCAAGCTGTATTGATGAACCCATGTCTGCTCTTTACTCGTATTCTCGAGAATCCACACCTATACAATCAGATCAAATTTGCAGATCATGAGATTTGTAAGTTTAGAACATGCATAAGTGTTTGCCCAATCGAGAGAGATATTTGAAGAGTACCTCGATGGTCCCATACCCAGGCCCGTAGTAGCAGATGGAGTTGGGGTCGACCCTGGTTGCAATTGCGACGCTCAGCCTGCGCTGCACCTCGGTGAGATGGCTGATGGGTCCGTCGGAGACGGGCAATGGCGTTACGGTTTTCACCTGCTCGCTCTGGTGGTCAAAGGACACGATCCTCTCTGACCCCTCCACGACCCAGTACGTCGCCCCATTCACGCTGACCACACCGGCGTCGAGCCTGCACCTGTCGCCGGGGGCCGGGATCTCCCTCCAAGACGCCTCTCCGAGGGTGAACACCTGGAGCGTTGATGCGTGTAGTTGACACGTCCGTTGGGAACCCCAAGAGGAAGGTGTGATGCGCACAGCGGCAAGTTTCCCTCAGTAAGAAACCAAGGTTTAATCGAACCAGAGGAGTCAAGAAGCACGTTGAAGGTTGATGGCGGCGGGATGTAGTGCGGCGCAACACCGAGATTCCGGCAACGTGGAACCTGCACAACACAACCAAGTACTTTGCCCCAACGAAACAGTGAGGTTGTCAATCTCACCGGCTTGCTGTAACAAAGGATTAACCGTATTGTGTGGAAGATGATTGTTTGCAGAGAAAACAGAAAAACAAGTATTGCAGCAGATTTGTATTTCAGTATTAAAAGAATGGACCGGGGTCCACAGTTCACTAGAGGTGTCTCTCCCATAAGATAAAAGCATGTTGGGTGAACAAATTACAGTCGGGCAATTGACAAATAGAGAGGGCATAACAATGCACATACATGACATGATAAGTATAGTGAGATTTAATTGGGCATTATGACAAAGTACATAGACCGCCATCCAACCGCATCTATGCCTAAAAAGTCCACCTTCAGTTATCATCCGAACCCCCGGTATTAAGTTGCTAACAACGACAATTGCATTAAGTATGGTGCGTAATGTAATCAACAACTACATCCTCGGACATAGCGCCAATGTTTTATCCCTAGTGGCAACAACACAACACAACCTTAGAACTTTCTGTCACTGTCCCAGTGTCAATGCAGGCATGAACCCACTATCGAGCATAAATACTCCCTCTTGGAGTTAAAAGCAAAAACTTGGCCAGAGCCTCTACTAGTAACGGAGAGCATGCAAGATCATAAACAACACATATGTAATAACTTGATAATTAACATGACATGGTATTCTCTATCCATCGGATCCCGACAAACACAACATATAGAATTACGATAGATGATCTTGATCATGTTAGGCAGCTCACAAGATCCAACAATGAAGCACAATGAGGAGAAGACAACCATCTAGCTACGCTATGGACCCATAGTCCAGGGGTGAACTACTCACTCATCACTCCGGAGGCGACCATGGCGGTGTAGAGTCCTCCGGGAGATGAATCCCCTCTCCGGCAGGGTGCCGAGGAGATCTCCAGATCCCCGAGATGGGATCGGCGGCGCGTCTCAAGGTTTTCCGTATCGTGGTTTTTCGCATCGGGGTTTCGCGACGGAGGCTTTAAGTAGGCGGAAGGGCAGTCGGGGGCTGACGAGGGCCCACACCATAGGCGGCGGCCCCCCTTGGCCGCGCCGCCTTGTGGTGTCGCCACCTCGTGGCCCCACTTCGTATGTTCTTCGGTCTTCTGGGAAAAATAGGCCCCTGGGTCTTCGTTTCGTCCAATTCCGAGAATATTTCGTTACTAGGATTTCTGAAACCAAAACAGCAGAAAACAGGAACTGGCACTTCGGCATCTTGTTAATAGGTTAGTTCCAGAAAATGCACGAATATGACATAAAGTGTGCATAAAATATGTAGGTATCATCAATAATATGGCATAGAACATAAGAAATTATCGATACGTCGGAGACGTATCAAGCATCCCCTTAGTTCTGCTCGTCCCGAGCAGGTAAAACGATAACAAAGATAATTTCTGAAGTGATATGCCATCATAACTTTGATCATACTATTTGTAAACATATGTAGTGGATGCAGCGATCAAAACAATGGTAATGACATGAGTAAACAAGTGAATCATAAAGCAAAGACTTTTCATGAATAGTATTTCAAGACAAGTATCAATAAGTCTTGCATAAGAGTTAACTCATAAAGCAATAAATCAAAGTAAAGGCATTGAAGCAACACAAAGGAAGATTAAGTTTCAGCAGTTGCTTTCAACTTGTAACATGTATATCTCATGGATAATTGTCAACATAGAGTAATATAACAAGTACAATATGCAAGTATGTAGGAATCAATGCACAGTTCACACAAGTGTTTGCTTCTTGAGGTGGAGAGAGATAGGTGAACTGACTCAACATAAAAGTAAAGAGAATGGTCCTTCAAAGAGGAAAGCATCGATTGCTATATTTGTGCTAGAGCTTTTATTTTGAAAACATGAAACAATTTTGTCAACGGTAGTAATAAAGCATATGAGTTATGAAAGTTATATCTTACAAGTTGCAAGTCTCATGCATAGTATACTAATAGTGCCCGCACCTTGTCCTAATTAACTTGGACTACCGGATCTTTGCAATGCACATGTTTTGACCAAGTGTCACAATGGGGTACCTCCATGCCGCCTGTACAAAGGTCTAAGGAGAAAGCTCGCATTTTGGATTTCTCGCTTTTGATTATTCTCAACTTAGACATCCATACCGGGACAACATGGACAACAGATAATGGACTCCTCTTTAATGCATAAGCATGTGGCAACAATTATTATTCTCATATGAGATTGAGGATATATGTCCAAACTGAAACTTCCACCATGAATCATGGCTTTAGTTAGCGGCCCAAAGTTCTTCTCTAACAATATGCATGCTCCAACCATGAAGGTGGTAGATCTCTCTTGCTTCAGACAAGACGGACATGCATAGCAACTCACATGATATCCAACAAAGAATAGTTGATGGCGTCCCCAGAAACATGGTTATCGCTCAACAAGCAACTTAATAAGAGATAAAGTGCATAAGTACATATTCAATACCACAATAGTTTTTAAGCTATTTGTCCCATGAGCTATATATTGCAAAGGTGAATGATGGAATTTTAAAGGTAGCACTCAAGCAATTTACTTTGGAATGGCGGATAAATACCATGTAGTAGGTAGGTATGGTGGACACAAATGGCATAGTGGTTGGCTCAAGGATTTTGGATGCATGAGAAGTATTCCCTCTCGATACAAGGTTTAGGCTAGCAAGGTTATTTGAAACAAACACAAGGATGAACGGTACAGCAAAACTCACATAAAAGACATATGGTAAACATTATAAGACTCCATACCGTCTTCCTTGTTGTTCAAAACTCAATACTAGATGTTATCTAGACTCTAGAGAAACCAAATATGCAAACCAAATTAGCAAGCTCTAAGTATTTCTTCATTAATGGGTGCAAAGTATATGATGCAAGAGCTTAAACATGAGCACAACAATTGCCAAGTATCAAATTATCCAAGACATTTTAGAGTTACTACATGTAGCATTTTCCAATTCCAACCATATAACAATTTAACGAAGAAGAAACTTCGCCATGAATACTATGAGTAGAGCCTAAGGACATATTTGTCCATATGCTACAGCGGAGCGTGTCTCTCTCCCATAAAGTGAATGCTAGGATCCATTTTATTCAAACAAAACAAAAACAAAAACAAACCGACGCTCCAAGTAAAGTGCATAAGATGTGATGGAATAAAAATATAGTTTCAGGGAGGAACCGATAATGTTGTCGATGAAGAAGGGGATGCCTTGGGCATCCCCAAGCTTAGACGCTTGAGTCTTCTTATAATATGCAGGGGTGAACCACCGGGCATCCCCAAGCTTAGAGCTTTCACTCTCCTTGATCATATTGCATCATACTCCTCTCTTGATCCTTGAAAACTTCCTCCACACCAAACTCGAAACAACTCATTAGAGGGTTAGTGCATAATAAAAATTAACATGTTCAGAGGTGACACAATCATTCTTAACACTTCTGGACATTGCATAAAGCTACTGGACATTAATGGATCAAAGAAATTCATCCAACATAGCAAAAGAGGCAATGCGAAATAAAAGACAGAATCTGTCAAAACAGAACAGTCCGTAAAGATGGATTTTATTAGGCCACCAGACTTGCTCAAACGAAAATGCTCAAATTGAATGAAAGTTGCGTACATATCTGAGGATCATGCTCGTAAATTGGCTTAATTTTCTGAGCTACCTACAGGGAGATAGACCCAGATTCATGACAGCAAAGAAATCTGGAACTGCGCAGTAATCCAAATCTAGTACTTACTTTTCTATCAAAGACTTTACTTGGCACAACAAAACATAAAACTAAGATAAGGAGAGGTTGCTACAGTAGTAAACAACTTCCAAGACACAAATATAAAATAAAGTACTGTAGTAAAAACATGGGTTGTCTCCCATAAGCGCTTTTCTTTAACGCCTTTCAGCTAGGCGCAGAAAGTGTGTATCAAGTAACATCGAGAGACGAAGCATCAACATCATAATTTGTTCTAATAATAGAATCATAAGGTAACTTCATTCTCTTTCTAGGGAAGTGTTCCATACCTTTCTTGAGAGGAAATTGATATTTAATATTACCTTCCTTCATATCAATAGTAGCACCAACGGTTCGAAGAAAAGGTCTTCCCAATATAATGGGGCAAGATGCATTGCATTCAATATCCAAGACAACAAAATCAACAGGGACAAGGTTATTGTTAACCATAATATGAACATTATCAACTTTCTCCAAAGGTTTCTTTTTAGCATTATCAGCGAGATTAACATCCAAATAACAGTTTTTCAATGGTGGCAAGTCAAGCATATCATAGACTTTTTTAGGCATAACAGAAATACTTGCACCAAGATCACATAAAGCATTACAATCAAAATCTTTGACTCTCATTTTAATGATGGGCTCCCAACCATCCTCTAGCTTTCTAGGAATAGAAGTTTCAAGTTTTAGTTTCTCTTCTCTAGCTTTTATGAGAGCATTTGTAATATGTTTTGTGAAAGCCAAGTTTATAGCACTAGCATTGGGACTCTTAGCAAGTTTTTGCAAGAACTTTATAACTTCAGAGATGTGGCAATCATCAAAATCTAAATCATTACAATCTAAAGCAATGGGATTGTTTTTTTGATCCCCAAGGTTGGAAAAAATTTCAGCAGTTTTATCACAAGCAATTTCAGCAGTTTTAGCAGTTTCAGGTAATTTTGCTCGCTTTGCACTAGGAGTAGAAGCATTGCCAACACCAATTATTTTACCATTGATAGTAGGAGGTGCAGCAACATATGAATCATTAGCATTGCTAGTGGTGGTAATAGTCCAAACTTTAGCTACATTTTCCTTTTTAGCTAGTTTTTCATTTTCTTCTCTATCCCACCTAGCACGCAGTTCAGCCATTAATCTTGTATTCTCATTAATTCTAACTTGGATGGCATTTGCTGTAGTAACAATTTTATTTTCAATATCCCTATTAGGCATAACTTTCGTTTTCAAAAGATCAACATCAGAGGCAAGACTATCAACTCTAGAAACAAGAATATCAATTTTATTGAGCTTTTCCTCAACAGATTTGTTAAAGGCAGTTTGTGTACTAATAAATTCTTTAAGCATGACTTCAAGTCCAGGGGGTGTATTCCTATTATTGTTGTAAGAATTCCCATAAGAATTAGCATAACCGTTACCATTATTATAAGGATATGGCCTATAGTTATTACTAGAATTGTTCCGATAAGCATTGTTGTTGAAATTATTATTTTTAATGAAGTTTACATCAACATGTTCTTCTTGGGCAACCAATGAAGCTAAAGGAGCATTATTAGGATCAACATTAGTCCTATCATTCGCAAGCATAGACATAATAGCATCAACCTTATCATTCAAGGAAGAGGATTCTTCAACAATTTACCTTCTTACCTTGTGGAGCTCTTTCCGTGTGCCATTCAGAGTAATTAACCATCATATTATCAAGGAGCTTTGTTGCTTCACCAAGAGTGATGGACATAAAGGTACCTCCAGCAGCTGAATCCAATAAATTCCGCGAAGAAAAATTTAGTCCTGCATAGAAGGTTTGGATGATCATCCAAGTAGTCATCCATGGGTTGGGCAATTTTTAACCAGAGATTTCATTCTTTCCCAAGCTTGAGCAACATGTTCATTATCCAATTGTTTAAAATTCATTATGCTACTCCTCAAAGATATAATTTTAGCAGGGGATAATATCTACCAATAAAAGCATCCTTGCATTTAGTCCAGGAATCAATACTATTCTTAGGCAGAGATAGCAACCAATCTTTAGCTCTTCCTCTTAATGAGAAAGGGAACAATTTTAATTTTATAATGTCACCATCTACATCTTTATATTTTTGCATTTCACATAGTTCAACAAAATTATTGAGATGGGCAGCAGCATCATCAGAACTAACACCAGAAAATTGCTCTCTCATGACAAGATTAAGTAAAGCAGGTTTAATTTTAAAGAATTCTGCTGTAGTAGGAGCAATAGGTGTGCATAGGAAATCATTATTATTTGTGCTAGTGAAGTCACACAACTTAGTATTATCAGGTTGGCCATTTTAGCAATAGTAAATAAAACAAACTAGATAAAGTAAATGCAAGTAAACTAATTTTTTGTGTTTTCGATATAGCAAACAAGACAGAAATAAAGTAAAGCTAGCAACTAATTTTTTTGTGTTTTGATATAAGTGCAGCAAACAAAGTAGTAAATAAAATAAAGCAAGACAAAAACAAAGTAAAGAGATTGAGAAGTGGAGACTCCCCTTGCAGCGTGTCTTGATCTCCCCGGCAACGGCGCCAGAAATTTGCTTGATGCGTGTAGTTGACACGTCCGTTGGGAACCCCAAGAGGAAGGTGTGATGCGCACAGCAGCAAGTTTCCCTCAGAAGAAACCAAGGTTTAATCGAACCAGTAGGAGTCAAGAAGCACGTTGAAGGTTGATGGCGGTGGGATGTAGTGCGGCGCAACACCAGAGATTCCGGCGCCAACGTGGAACCGCACAACACAACCAAAGTACTTTGCCCCAACGAAACAGTGAGGTTGTCAATCTCACCGGCTTGCTGTAACAAAGGATTAACCGTATTGTGTGGAAGATGATTGTTTGCAGAGAAAACAGTAAAAAGTATTGCAGCAGATTTGTATTTCAGTATTAAAAGAATGGACCGGGGTCCACAGCTCACTAGAGGTGTCTCTCCCATAAGATAAAAGCATGTTGGGTGAACAAATTACAGTGGCAATTGACAAATAGAGAGGGCATAACAATGCACATACATGACATGATAAGTATAGTGAGATTTAATTGGGCATTACGACAAAGTACATAGACCGCCATCCAACCGCATCTATGCCTAAAAAGTCCACCTTCAGGTTATCATCCGAACCCCTCCAGTATTAAGTTGCTAACAACAGACAATTGCATTAAGTATGGTGCGTAATGTAATCAACAACTACATCCTCGGACATAGCGCCAATGTTTTATCCCTAGTGGCAACAGACAACACAACCTTAGAACTTTCTGTCAGTCCTGTGTCAATGCACATGAACCCACTATCGAGCATAAATACTCCCTCTTGGAGTTAAAAGCAAAAACTTGGCCAGAGCCTCTACTAGTAACGAGAGCATGCAAGATCATAAACAACACATATGTAATAACTTGATAATTAACATGACATGGTATTCTCTATCCATCGGATCCCGACAAACACAACATATAGAATTACAGATAGATGATCTTGATCATGTTAGGCAGCTCACAAGATCCAACAATGAAGCACAATGAGGAGAAGACAACCATCTAGCTACTGCTATGGACCCATAGTCCAGGGGTGAACTACTCACTCATCACTCCGAGGCGACCATGGCGGTGTAGAGTCCTCCGGAGATGAATCCCCTCTCTCCGGCAGTGCCGGAGGAGATCTCCATCCCCGAGATGGGACGGCGGCGGCGGCGCCTCGCAAGGTTTTCCGTATCGTGGTTTTTCGCATCGGGTTTCGCGACGGAGGCTTTAAGTAGCGGAAGGGCAGTCGGGGCCCGACGAGGGCCCACACCATAGGCGGCGCGGGCCCCCTTGGCCGCGCCGCCTTGTGGTGTCGCCACCTCGTGGCCCCACTTCGTATGCTCTTCGGTCTTCTGGAAGCTCCGTGGAAAAATAGGCCCCTGGTCTTCGTTTCCAATTCCGAGAATATTTCGTTACTAGGATTTCTGAAACCAAAAACAGCAGAAGAACTGCACTTCGGCATCTTGTTAATAGGTTAGTTCCAGAAAATGCACGAATATGACATAAAGTGTGCATAAAACATGTAGGTATCATCAATAATATGGCATATAACATAAGAAATTATCGATACGTCGGAGACGTATCAAGCGTTTCCTTGGTCTTGAAGAAGCAGGGAACGTGCACTACCTTGTACTGTCCCGTGCCGTGGTGGTACCCGAAGCTATACGCCTGGTGCCAGCTCCTGCCGGACCGCCGCGAGTTGTGGCGCCGGAACAGGCCGACGCGCGGGATCGGCGGGAGCGCGAGTACGTCGCCGGTGGCAGGGTTGGTTAGGGTGATCGCGCCGCCGGGCTTGCCGTCGTCGTCGAGGCGGATCTAGGTTCACTTGGACCAACAAGCAGCTGAATCCGGTTCGATGTGTTCTCGATAGGGTTTTTGTCTCTGGAGATTGGGAAGGCATCTTCCCAACGTGCTCCCTGTTCGCGGAAACAATTATTGGGTCGGACCATGCACCTCTTGTGTTAACCTCTGGGTAGGAACTCAGGAGGCGCAGCCCCCGTTGCTTCTTTGAGAAAGGGTGTCTTGAGAGACCAGAGTTTGCGGACCTGGTCCAACTCAAGTGGAGTGATCGAGAGGAGCTTGGGGGTGTCTTCTTCGATCCGATCGACGCGTGGCAATTTGTCTCGAGAGGCTTGCGACAATTCCTGAAAGGCTGGGGGGCTAACTTAGGAAAGGAGGATCGTGAGCTCAAAGAAAACATTCTTTCTTTCCCGGATGTTGTTACGGCGAGTATAAATAAATGAATTCATTCGTATCTCCTCACCAACGCCTGTAAACACCCAATGCATCTGCGCTCTGGACGTATGCCATCGCCTTTCATATCGGAAATCAACGCCTGTGAGTCACAGGAGTTGATATGAACCGCGCTGCATTCCTGCCTCGTCACGTAAGAGATCGGCCGACGACGATAAGGCCGCAATCTCTGGCTTTGGCCCTGAACCATGAGGATGTAGTCGCCGTGGATGAAGTTTGGCCGCGCCATCTGGATCGACGAAGGACCGGGCAAGCAGGGTAGAGAACGCAAGCTGTACTGATGAACCCAGGTCTGCTCTTTACTCGTATTCTCGAGAATCCACACCTATACAATCATCAGATCAAATTTGCAGATCATAAGATTGGTAAGTTTAGAACATGCAAAAGTGTTTACCCTGTCGAGAGAGATATATTTGAAGAGTACCTCGATGGTCCCATACCCACGCCCGTAGTAGCAGACGGAGTTGGGGTCGACCTTGGTTGCAATTGCGACGCTCAGCCTGCGCTGCACCTCGGTGAGATGGCTGATGGGTCTGTCGGAGACGGGCAATGGCATTACCGTTTTCAACTGCTCTCTCTGGTGGTCAAAGGACACGATCCTCTCTGACCCCTCCACGACCCAGTACGTCGCCCCATTCACGCTGACCACGCCGGCGTCGAGCCTGCACCTGTCGCCGGGGGCCGGGATCTCCCTCCAGGACGCCTCCTAGAGGGTAAACACCTGGAGCGTCTCCTTGGTCTTGAAGAAGCAGGGAACGTGCACTACCTTGTACTGCCCCGTGCTGTGGTGGTACCCGAAGCTATATGCCTGGTGCCAGCCTGCCGGACCGCCGCGAGTTGTGGCGCCGGAACAGGCCGACGCGCGGGATCGGTGGGAGCGCGAGTACGTCACCGATGGCAGGGTTGGTTAGGGTGATCGCGCCGCCGGGCTTGGCGTTGTCGCACAGGCAGAGCACGCCGTTGCAGGAGCCGACCACCTCCATGTTCTTGTAGACGTCTGTGGCAGGGTTGGTTAGGGTGATGACCGCATTCATTGCAGGGCTGTTTTATGGCCCATGAAGGATATAGCCTCACAGCAAACACGGCCCAGAAGAAACCACTCTATAAATTCTGGAAATCAATCTACAGCAGGATTTAGCAAAGAACTATTACTAATGACGTAGGACAAAAAGAGCGGACCAAGCCGCCTCCAAAGAAAAAAGAACTATTACTAATGACGTAGGACAAAAAGAGCGGACCAAGCCGCCTCCAAAGAAAAAGACCTAGCCGCCTCCACTTCAGCCTCCTCCATAGATCGGTTCCCCCTCCTCCGGTCGGCTTCGCCGGCGTCGGAAGGAGCGGGGAACCCGATCTATGCGTGGAGTTTTCAATAAAAGTAGTCTTTTCATTAGTCTATGTTAGGGTTTTGGTCGCTGTTTTCTTGTTGGTTTCCCCGCAATGGAGATGGCATCGTCTGCAATAAGTGATCTTCGGCCTTTCGTTCGACGACGAGATCTTCTTCCCGACGTCAATAGTGGTGTTGAAAGATTACAATTATCTAGGTATGGGTGTTCAGATCTTGCTTCGCCAGATCGATCTTGGATCTTTTCTCATGGTTGCCGCGAGGAGGATTATCCTCGCAGTTTTTGTCCCGATTGCTACGTCCTCGACAATGGTGATTCGTACTCTCGGCTCTCCATCAACGTCGACAAGGCAGATCGGTTTTTATTCCCTGACATACTGGTGTTGGTACTCTTGCCGATGTTGATTGACTACTTTAATGGTTGCGCGCGCACGCAGCCTTGGCATTGCGGCTCAAATTAAAATTATGGGAGAACCTTCGTTGGTATTTACAGGTCTATGGTTTGTTATCTATCTTTGGCTGCCTTCAGGAAAGTACAAGATTATGTCTTGGAAGAAGAAAGAGTTTGAAGACCTCGAAGATTTGCTAGTATCTTTTAGAATTTATTTTGTAATTGCTGGAGACAGCTCGTGTATCTCTACCATGTACTATTTGTTATTATGAATATATGTGGTATTGATTGTCAAAAAAAAAAGAACTATTACTAATGATACAGTTAGAACGAAGCAATCAAAGAGTTTGGCGACCATTAGTATGGGCAGAGCCGCCCATACGGCGTGGTCATACGACCCTTCACTGCCTTACGGAGTTTGGAACACATGTTAAGCAGGGGAGACGCTCAACAGAGCAGTACGGAGTCCATTGCAAACTGTAAGAAAAGATTTAGCAAAGAACTATTACTACACGAAATTCATCTGTCATTCACAGAAAGAGGAAGACCTGTCGGACTGTAGAAATAATTGCCTTCAGGGAATGCTACCAAACTCTACATCAAAACAAAGAACTGCATTGTAATTCTTTGTGAACATTCTTTAAGAAAATAACAACCGATTGAGAGAATGACTACCAGAAGCAGTACTGATTCCATTGCAAGCAAAAAAAATCAACTAATGATACATCAGCTAATAATTAGAGAACGGCTACCTGAAGGAAGCAAACATACCAGCTGCAGCACCAAAATCGACGAACCCCTGTGAACAAACAGTGAAGAACTCCACAGCGCCCTCAAGCAGACGTGTCCCAACCAGAAGCGGAAGGCCTTAATCAAGCACCTTCAGTTCGAGTGTTCACCTTGTTGCACACCAAAGAAGACCACGGCATGGATCTAGAGAAAAGATAACTTGCTGAATCCGGAGAAGAGGGTTTAGACTCCAGATCGCCGCCGCATGCTTCGTCCGCAGAGGAGAGTGTCCTGCCCTCTCCTCTCCTCTCCTCGACAAGTAAAAGTCAAAGTCTAAGTCACACACGCTTCCCGCACGCGGTGAGTGATGAGGGGCTCTACGGTAGTTCTTCACTAATAAATTTAAACTACATGATGCAAGAGCTTAAACATGATCTACTTGAGAGCTCAAAACAATAGCCAAGTATCAAATTATTCAAGACAATATACCAACTACCACATGAAGCATTTTCTGTTTCCAACCAAATAACAATCAATGCTGAGGCTTTCAGCTTTCGCCATGAATATTAAAGTAAAACGAAGAACACAAGTGTTCTAATGAAAAAGCGGAGCGTGTCTCTCTTCCACACAAGCATGCTAGGATCCGATTTATTCAGAGAATAAAAATAACAAAACGAAAATAAAAGCACATAGACGCTCCAAGTAAAGCACATAAGATGTGACGGAATTAAAATATAGTTTCACTAGAGGTGACCTGATATGTTGTCGATGAAGAAGGGGATGCCTTGGGCATCCCCAAGCTTAGACGCTTGAGTCTTCTTGAAATATGCAGGTGTGAACCACGGGGGCATCCCCAAGCTTAGACTTTCACTCTTCTTGATCATATTATATCATCCTCCTCTCTTGATCCTTGAAAACTTCCTTCACACCAAACTCAAAGCAATCTCATTAGAGGGTTAGTGCATAATCAAAAATTCACATGTTCAACAAGGACACAATCATTCGCAACACTTCTGAACATTACCCATAGCTACTGAAATTTGATGGAGCAAAGAAATCCACTCAAACACAGTAAAAGAGGCAATACGAAATAAAAGACAGAATCTGTCAAAAAACAGAACAGTCCGTAAAGATGAATTTTTTCGAGGCACTTAACATACACAGATGGAAAAGCTCCAGTTGAACGAAAGTTGCGTACATATCTGAGGATTACTCATGAATGTTTTCAGGATTTTACAATTCTTCCATAGAGAGAAAAACTCAAATTCGTGACAGCTGAAAATCTGTTTCTGCGCAGAAATCCAAATCTAGTATCAACTTTCTATCAAAGACTTTACTTGGCACAACAATGCAAGAAAATAAAGATACAAAGGTATTGCTACAGTAGTAACAAACACCTTGACTCAAAACAAAAAGAAAAGCAAAAATAACAGAAAATAAAAACGATGAGTTATCTCCCATAAGCGCTTTTCTTTAACGCCTTTTAGCTAGGCATAGTGATTTTTATGATGCTCACATAAAGATGAGAGTTGAAAAGAGAGCATCAAGAAGCATATATAAAACATGTTTAAATCTAACACTCTTCCTATGCATAGGATCCTTGTAATAAAACAAGTCAATGAAGAACAAAGTGAGTAGCATAGGAAGACAAAACAAGTGTAACTTCAAAAATTTCAACACAAGGAGAGGAGACTTAATATTATTGTGATATATGAAATCGTGTCTCCCTCTCTCATAAGGACCAGTAGGTCTTAAAGTACCCAGCAAATAAAAGCAAATCAAGAGACAGCTCAAAACATTCATCATAAAGAGAAGAAATTTAGTAACATGAAGATTTCTATACCCATACTTTACTCTCTCAAAATAATTTTCAGTGGCATCATGAATAAACTCAACAATATAGCTATCACATAAAGCATTCTTATCATGATCCACATGCATAAAAGTATCATTACTCTCCACATAAGCATTATCAATTTTATTAGTAATAGTGGGAGTAAAACTATCACAACCATCATTGTAATCATCATAAATTGCAGGCATGGTATAATTATAATAAACTTTATCCTCCATAGTAGGTGGCACCAAAATACCACTATCATCAAAATGGGAGGCAAAGTATCATCAAAGAAAATTTTCTCCTCAAAACTTGGGGGACTAAAAATATCACAACCAGCTTCCCCAAGCTTAGACTTTTCCATAGCATTAAAAATAATAGTGTTCAAAGAATTCATGCTAAAAACATTGCTACAACTATTTTGCAAACAAAGTTCCATGGGTTTTTTAATTCACTCTTCAAACACATCATGTCCTAATTCAATATAAAGTTCATAAAGATCTCTAATTTTTTTTGTTGTTTTCCATTAAGCCTAACTAGTGAAAATAAAAACAAGAGACAAAAAGATAAAATTGCAGAATCTAAAGGAGATACCTTCAAGCACTCACACACCGGCAACAGTGCTAGAAAATAGTTTAGTAGTCGGAGGATGTGAATACCTTTTACCTTACCTCCCGGCAACGGCGCTAGAAAATAGCTTGATGTCTACGTGTGCTTCTATTCTTGTAGACAGTGTTGGGCCTCCAAGAGCAGAGGTTTGTAGAACATCAACAAGTTTCCCTTAAGTGAATCACCCAAGGTTTATCGAACTCAGGGAGGTAGAGGTCAAAGATATCCCTCTCAAGCAACCCTGCAATTAAGATACAAGAAGTCTCTTGTGTCCCCAACACACCTAATACACTTGTCAATGTATAGGTGCACTAGTTCGGCGAAGAGATAGTGAAATACAAGTAATATGGATGATTATAAGTAGTAATTGCAATCTGAAATAAAAATGGCAGCAAGCGAACATGTAGCAGAACTTGTTGGAAACGGTGTTTCAATGCTTAGAAACAAGGCCTAGGGATCATACTTTCACTAGTGGACACTCTCAACAATGATCACATAATTGAATAAATAAATGCTACTCTCAAACACTCTCTTGTTGGATAACAAACACCATTCATTGTGTAGGGCTGCAAAAGCACACCTCAAGCCGGAGTAAACAAGCTCCACAACATCATAAATGAATCACACACGATGCGAACACTATCACCATCACACCGTGGAGAGTGACTCCGGAGTTCATATTAAAGTAACCTCTAGAGTGCATAATAGACAAGAGTAACATCTACATATTCAACTAGATTATAAAGCTCATGATCACAAGATCACACCATGGGATCACATGAGAGTCACATAGAACTACTCCCTCCTCCATGGGAAGTGAGCAAGATGAGAGATAACGATGACGAATGGGAGTGCGTCCCGGCAACCGGTGCCGGCCTTCGACCGACGGCAAACTCTTTAGGGGCTGCTTTAGGGTGGCTTTTTTTGTGGCTCGTCCGTCCCCCCCCACCCCACCTGGCGGCGCGACAGAAGGTGGGGCCGCGCCCCCCTATGAGGTGGCCACCTCGTGGCTCCTCTTTGTCTCTCCTTCGGACTCCGTGACGGTGCTGGAAAAATAGGGACTTGGCCTTTTGTTTCGTCCAATTCCGAGAATATTTGTAAACTAGCTTTTCTGAAATAAAAAACGGCAGAAAACAGGAACTGGCACTGTGGCATCTTGTTAATAGGTTAGTCCCAGAAAATGCATAAAATACATTATAAAGTATGAATAAAACATGTAGGTATTGTCATAAAACTAGCATGGAACATAAGAAATTATAGATATCTTGGAGACGTATCACTGCCAATAGGGGACCGCGCCTTGGTGGCTTCGGATTGGGATCCGCTGGGGCTGAAGGTAGCAAAGCGGGTTGACCGGTGGATGGGCAAGTTCTTGTCCTCCGCGGTGAGACTGATTCTGATCAATGCTTGCCTTTCCAACCTTCCGATGCATGCCATGGGGTTGTGCTTGCTGGGGACGGGGATGCACCAGGTGTTTAATAAACACCGTGCCAGATTCTTCTGGGAGGCTAATAGCCCCAAGAGGAAATACCACAGGGTCCGCTGGGACGCGATGTGTAAACCCAAGTCCTTGGGGGGACTCGGTATTGTTGACACTAAATTAATGAACATCTGCTTGATGGCAAAATGGATCTAGAAGCTGTATGCTGGGGAACAAGGCCTTTGGGCAGATATCCTGTGAAACAAGTATCTTAGAACGAAAGATCTGTTGGTAGACTCGCACAGGAACGACTCACAATTCTGGAATTCCATCCAAAAGGTGAAATCGGTGTTTTGCTTGGGGGCAAAGCACCAGGTCCGAAATGGTACTTCCACTAGACTTTGGTGGGATTGGTGGCAGGGGTCGGGACCTCTCAAGGACCGGTTCCCATCCTTGTTCGCATTGGCGGTTGACCAAGATTGATGAATCACCCGCGCGAATGTTGAAGGGAGGTGGCTGATCCCCTTTCGACAGGCTCTGGGCCAAGCGGACTTGGCGAGCTGGGGCGAGCTTTGGAGGGAGATTGGGGTCTTCCATCCTTCTCAGGATCCGGATATCATTTCTTGGTGGGCCCTGGAACCATCCGGGAAATTCTCTGTCCGCTCCCTATACAAGAAGCACTGCCAGGGGATCCCGAGGAGACACTACATCATGTTGTGGCGGATCTGCGTCCCTCTCAAGATCCGGGTGTTCCTTTGGCAGCTGGCACAGAAGCGCCTTCCGTCTAGCGATAACATCCGCCACAGACGTGGTCCATCCACTGGCAGATGTGCTCTGTGTGATGAGTGGGAGGACACGGACCACATCTTCTCCACTTGCTCTCTAGCAAAGTTCATGTGGAGTGCAGTCCGGGAGCTTATGTCTTGCTCCTGGAACCCCTCTTGTGCGGCGGACGTCTGTATATTCCTAGGGGACAGACTAAATGCGTGTTCAGGATTTGCTATGCGGCCCGTCTTTGGGCTTTGTGGAACACTAGAAACAAGTTTACCATAGAGGGCAAGTTCCCCTTGCAACCGGCTGATGTTCTATATAAAATGTACATGTATCTTCAGGTATGGAGGCCAGTGGCTAGGATGGGCGAAAGAAGCTCTGGAGATGACGACAGACCGGATTAAAGCGCTTCACGCTACAGTTCGGGAGGGACCACCGTCACCTTAATCTATGTTTGTCATATGTATCCCTAGTTTGTGTCGCATGTGCAGTTGGGGCTGCCAGGTGTGTTCTTCCTTAGCGTTGCGACTCTTGTATGGAGGATGGGTCGGAGACCCCTGTGTCTGGAACTTTCATGTCGGAGACCCCTGTACTTTATTAAGTTAAAGCAGGGCTCAGCTTGAGCCTGCCATCTAAAAAACTTAAAGCTTATTATTTTTAGAAAATCAAATTATACCAAATTTGATAAGTTTTTACCAAAAATTATTAACATGTGAAGTACAAAATCAATATAGCTAGATAGATAATAAAATATATTTTCATATGGTATCTACAAAATATCATATTTGTTGATAGATTCTTCTAAAAGTTTGGCCAAACTTTACTTGGTTTAACTTTTAAAAAAGTCTTAACTTTTGAGATGGAGGTAGTACCTACTAATAAAGGAAGTAAGGTTTCTCCCCTACTTTTTGTCCAACTTGTATGACTTTTGTGAAATTTTTGATATGAAAAACTTTTAAAAAATAGAAAATAATATTGGGAAGTGGATGTACAACCCAGCCACCCAGGTTCAAGTCCCCACGGACGCAGAATTGGGTTCTTATTACACTGTAGGGGCTTCCCCTACCATATTCCTTTAAAAAAAAAAAGCTAAAGAATGGCTATTATCATTACCTACTGACTACTGCTAGCATAAATTGTTGAGATAATCTTAAATAGGCCTTTATAAAAAAAGTACTCACCTGTTAAAATCCTACAAAATAGAAATAGCATCCTATCATTTAGGAAAAATGACAATGAACATATAGCAACAGCTTGAAAAAGAATTAAAAACATACTTAGAACTTTCCCATCACATGAAGTAAATGAATGGAGAATCCTACACTCTTTTTATAATGAGTTAAATATAATGTCAAAAAATATGATATACTCTACTACGGGGGTGCCTTTATGAGTAAAGCATGTCAAGTAAACCCATAAACCCTAGTATAATTTTAAGCATAAGAAGCGCATTTCCATTAATTTTATCATACTTTCTACTTGCAACACTATTTTAATCCTAAAATACAAAAATACTTCATTTGCTTAATCACACACAAAATCCAAAAACAACTACCTCTTTTACCGTTTTTATTTAGTCTGCATAGTTTCTTTTCTTTTCTTTACTTCCGTTACCTCTTTTATCTACAATCACTAATACGGAACCTTGTGCTTGACCACCACATGGTGGAGTTGAAGACACAAGGCAAAACTTTGCTTTGCAGGATTGCTGGAATAAGAGAAAGAGAACGTACCTCTAAGTCAATTCCCCGATATTTCGATATAAACTCTGGAGTCACCATTGTGGGAAAAAGATTCCCTTTATATGACACTCTACGCTTGGACTCCCAACGAATTGATGATATACGCGAGCGTCATCATCAAGTAGTGTTGCCATATATTATCTCCCTTGCACCATGTATAAACAACGGACCACCAACATAGTGATCTTTATTAACACTTTTCTATTCATTGATAAAGCTATGTTTCAAATACTTGCCATGTTAAATTGTTATGCATGCATAGAGCAAAGTTTTTGTCAACTCTTTTATCGTTTCTGCACTACGAAACAAAAAGATTCTTCCAAAGAAATTCTATAGGTTCATCCCATCATGCTTTAAGGTTTATAATAATTCTCATTTGTTTGTTTAGAGAATAGATAATTTACCTTCAGCTTTGCATTGAAGTCCATATAAGTGGGTTATAGGGCTTTAGAGAATAGATAATTTACATTCAGATCCTCGTGGGTTCGACACTCAAATAATTATCGAATTGTACTACGTACGGTGATCCCCTGCATTTGGGGGTTATCAAGGTGTCATCACATTGAACATGGACCGTGGCTTGCTGCTTCTGCTCGGTTCTTTTTTTTGCGAATAGGATTTTGGCATTAAAAGGAACAACGAATAGTACAAAGCACCGCAAGAAAAATAAAAATTACAACGAGATTCTTGAGAAGCCCTTCATCTTCAACCTCTAGACCGTGTCGACGGCGCGCCGCCACTGCCGCTCCTCCCTGAGTCGGCCTAACGTTGTTGGTTGCGGACGGGAAGTAGCCGAACGGGTCAGAAAGACCACATCCGTCCTAGAGACGAAGAAGAAGGACGAACTACCGATGAAGCTCCTTGATGATCCGAAGATCCCCATAGCCAGACAAAATCCTGGAAGACCACACCACTCCCACAAGCCTCTCGACATTGCCACCGAGATGGGGTTGAAGCCGGGGAGACCTTATTGCACGAGATGCCGCCACCACCACCTGAGCACCGTCCCTACAAACCTTGACCCTATAAACGAAGAACGAAGCCCTCAAAATAGGGAGCGGAGCCCTCCCACCGACGAGGGCCGAGATCCACCGCGCCTCCATGACCCAAAGGCCACAGAGACGAGGCGAGGCCCACCAAGAGGCATTGAAACCCTATTGTTCAGGGCTATTATGTACTCATATGTCTCTTTACATTGTTGTTATATTATCACGTGAAAAACCCATATTTTCTTTTTGGTTAATTTAAAGATTTAACCAGAGTGCACTATTTGTTTTTTAAAATATAAGAACGTATATGAAATGACACTATCCGATCAGTGTATACCTTAGCCGTGGGTCCCACCTGTCATATCTATCTTCTTTCCCATTACTCATGCATGCACTCATGGTCAGCCAATTTACCTCCATCGCCGAGTACATACAACAACGTCGACACAGCCGAGTTCTGCCCTAGGTCAAGGGCGCCGACGAACTCCACTTGCCCCCACCGCAGCATCTGGAAGAGCTAGAACATGTATAAGTTTCAATAGTTGCGAAATTTGGAAGAATTAGAACATGTGTGGTGCACATAAGATTGTTAAAACCAAACTATGCGCGACCAGTCTAGACAAACTTGACAATGTTTTGCAACTGAGAAGTTATTATTTTTTTAACAAGGTAAGGCGCACAGGAGGCGCCAACTTTCGTTCAACTCATAGGCAGTGTACAACATGTATTACAAGATCTGGTAAGAGCTACTGTTGAACTGCATCAATAATAGGACAACTGATATCTGAGATCCTGATGTGCGCAATTGTGAGCTACGCCATTTAGATTCCTCTTTACATGGTAGACAACCACCGAAGAAAGCTATGATATCGTCCTAAATTCAGCAATTTGTCTTCTAATTTCCCATGGGACCTGGTTCAATTCCGTGGACTCCAAAGCAGCTGCAAGAGCAAGCACACTGCTATCTGTTAGGAAAGTATGGTTCTGCAAATTTAGGGCTGATGCGACCTGAGCCACGAACAACATCGCCTCTGTTTCAGCCTGTAGCACTAAGGAAGTAGTTGGGAAGGATGCTTAGATCATGATCGTCGCAGTGGAGTTGTTCCCATGAACCTGGCAATAAACTAGCTGTTCCAACGGATATTCCTGGAGCTTTCTTCGTTTTCTAGGTAGATGTGAGATTTTTTTTATCCCTGTAACCAATAAGTTTACCTAAGAGTGTGTGCATCAGACTGCCTTCCTTTACAACTTTGAGCCTGACTCATGGCATGTTCATGCATCTTCATCTGTTTAACCTGCAAAACATCCACCATTTCGAGATTGTGCTGCATTGCATTAGCCATTAGGTGAATATGAGTTGGGTTCCCTTGCTTCGTGTTGAATAAATTATCATTCCTTTCATAAGCACCACATAAAGGTTAAGATATTTGCAACCGAGAAGTTAATTGTTCGGCCAGATTCCATAACCATGCACAAACTTTTCATAATACCCTGCCAGATCAAGAAACCCTCTAAGTACTGATACATTAGCTGGGACAGGCCACTGTTTCATTGCCTGCGTTTTGTTAGGATCAGTGTACACACCCGCAGCACAGATACTATATATGCCAAAAATATTCTAGCTGCAAAGTGGCGAAAGTGCATCTGAATAAGTTTGTCTAGACGGACGGGTGTCGGGTGGTGTGAACAATCGGCTGGGCTAGCAAAGACAGACATGGGGATGCTTTGGAAAGAAAGGACAAACGAGAGGATTTTCAGCAGATGTTCTGCTCCGGGCTCCGGCTGACACCACATTTTTAAGTATCATCGACAAAGCCACTGATTAGCTCCTCGGTGGAAGGACATTTGTACGGCAAAAGGCCCAACAACCAAGAGATCGTGATCTTGGGCATTATCAACCAAGAGAGATCGTAGATGTAGCCGAGGCGATTTAAAATGGCAACCCATTCGATCTATTTTAATTTATTTATGTTGCCCCGCGGACATGTAATGAGTCGAGTCTGTTTAGGTCGGGGGTGCTTCCAGCAGCCCAACAAATGTTGCCCTCCCCCACCCACCCGCTGTCAATGATTGACGCTCTGTATCTAATACCAACGGGACGTCCCCAAACCCCTCACTGGCTTCCCGCGCGCCTAGTTGGTTCCCGCCCTCGCCGCCTCCTGTTTCCCGCCAGCGGATACTGCCACAGCCGAAAAACATCACGCGCCCGGCCAGCCATTTCCCGCCCAAGCCGCGAGCTATAAAGAACACCCATAGGCGCGGCGAGGAGCCCCACCCAGCTCCAGTTGACCCCGAATATCGAACCGCCTATGCCTCGCCAACTGGACAACCATCATGTAGATGTGCCTAGCCCGCTTCCTGCGGAGGTCCAACGAGGACGTCATGGCCACAGAACCCGCCAGTTGGCCCAGGAAGAGGCCGCCTCCTTCGAGTGCGAAGGTGAGGTTGTGCAGCATGCACTTGCGTAGGTGGTCGAGGTGGCAGCTCGACAGACGGAGCATGCACTTGGATGGTGGAAGAGGCGGTGGCCAAGGAGGCCGCAGCCATGCGAACGAGTCACCACGAGGCGACCATGGCAGCATTGGACACGGTGGCGCACCAGGCCACCATCGACGCTGTGCGCGAGCTTCGTTGCACCACCGCGGCGCACATGAAGGCGACGGAGGGGGCGTCAGAGGCGGCGGCGATCGATTCCACCACCACCGTGGCGTGTCGGGTGGCGGCGACAGTGGAGGCTCGCAGGGAGGCCGCGGAGGAGGCTGGGGCAGCGGTGGTGCGTGAGAAGGCCAACCGCGCCGACGATGCAGCGTAGGAGGACCACGTGGCGGAGGCGGCTGCCATTTCTATGGCTTGGGGCCACCTAGGCAAGGAGGAGGAGGAGGAGGCAGTGGCGGAGTCAGAACTTAAAGTCTGTGTTGTCGTTTCAAATCTGTGATGTCAAATACATATATTTTATACTTATTTTGATTATTTTTTGCAAGATTAATACCTACATACAAAGAAATTTGCAAAAAGCTGTGTGGTCAATTGACCACACTGCTCTCAATGTGGCTCCGCCACTAGGAGGAGGAGGAGGAGGAGGAGAAGGAGGATGAGGAGGGGAGGAGGAGGTGGTGGTGGTGGTGGATGAGGAGGATGAGGACCTGTCGCAGGTGCGGAGGGCGTACTGCATGTCCAAGGCAAGAGATCGCGAGCGTCAGGAGCATGACGCGGAGGCGGCGCGGCAGGCGAGGACCCAAGGAGGAAGTAGTGAGCAACCGAGCTCTACGACGCCTTGGCCCTCCGTGAGGCCTCCCGTGTCTAGGAGGCGGAGCGCAGGGCCGAGTGCCGCCGCTCCGTTGCCAAGCAGCGGCGCCATGAACGTGCCATCTTGGCTGCATGAGCGGCCATCGACAGGGCCGATCCAGGCGGCAACAGCGGCCTCGCGACAGGGAGTAGTAGACGTAGGGGCAGGCGTACTTGCGCCCATTTATTTTCGTTTTTATGCGAACCTTTTTGTAACTAGCTGTCTGAGTCTATTGAAATGTTAACTAATATAATGTTACACTTACAAACCAGATCCGTTGCGAACACGTGCACGGTAAACGGACGGATCGGCCGCTGGAGATGTCTTTAGGCCCCCTCCACTAAGAGAGATCGTGATCTGGGCATTATCAACCAAGAGAGATCGTGGTGCCTGCATTTTTGTGTGGACGGGGATAACGTCATAACGAGTAGAATATCTGTTTATGCTATGTCCTTCGGCTGGATTAGCCTGGAAAGCAGTCAAAGAGCAATATCTTTTATGGAGGAAAGATATGGTGTGTGCGAAGCAATGAGATTTTGAATTGTTGGCCACGGAGATGCACAATGATGCCAGGAACAACGCGGGAGAGCCGCACCCGCAACGAGTGGCATCGAAATTCCAAGCCTGTGTTCAAATGATCATTTAGTTCTGTTTTAAAACAAAACCTGCGACGAAGTGTTATATCATCTAGCCAACACTTTGTTGGACTCAACTACCTGTAAGTATGATCTGCATAAATGTTGATGCTGCCCTCTTTCGGGCTGAATGTCCGATTGGTTGGGGGAGGTAGTTCTTCGTGATCACATTGCCGGTTTCATTCTTTCGTGCAGCGAGGTCTAGACGAGTTTACTCTGCCTAAGCTAGCAGAAGTCCTATCAATTCGGCGGGCTCTGTCGATGCCGAAAGAGCATGTAAACTTATACACGTCCTGATATCAGACTAACAATGGCAATAAGTAGGATATGAGCAGGGTGGAGCAATATCATATCCATATCTATATGGCTAACGTGAAGAAAATTCTACCCATATACCCATATACCCATACCGGTAGGTATATTTGAAACTCTACCCACACTCATACCTGACGAATACCCGTATCCATTGAGTACACAACGGCTAGATTAAGTAGTACTCCACATAACTTTTTCACAATTTTACATTCATTGATAGCACATTTGACAAAAAAATCAATTATCTCAACTCAACAACACGTAGTTGAGTATATGATAACTATCAAAATTTAGAAATCGTAATCACACGTAACTCATAAGTCAACAAGATTAGCTGAGTCACACCATATGTTGATAATTGATGATGGCAACTTAACATAAGTTGGCAAACTCAATAAATTGGCTTAGTTGGCATGCTATTTAGTTGCATAGGTCCATATGTCCTTATAAATGGGTACCCGTATCCGCGGATACCCACACCCATAGATAAAATTGGCATTCTTATATCGGACTATTTGTCTATGATCCTGCATATATCTTCGCCAGCTCGAGAGTATTGAACCATTGGCATTATGGTGAAAGATATTAAAACATTATTAGAGGTTTCAGTTTGTGCTGTTTGAAGCATGTTTGTCCTAAGTTGAATAGTATCATAGAGCATAGGTTAGCTCGCTCTTAAGAGCACACTTTTTATACTCCCTCTGATGTATGTAGACGTGTTTGAGTAGATATATTTGTATCTAAACAAAGTTCAGTTAATTAATCTGAATCGAAGGTAATACTGTACATATTTTCTTTTACTGTCATATATCCCGGATTGGATTCGGGCTGGCCTGTGTATTTTTTTTTTTGACCAAGAACTGTGGGGCAAAACACCCACAGCAATTTATTAAACAGCTGGCCTGTGTATTTAATTAATGAAGTGTAATACTGTATTCTTTTAAGAAGGTACGTGGCAGTTTTTTTTTTGGTGTTTTGGGCATTACTACGCTGTGGAAGGCAGCTCACGTTAGTGTTCATCATATACTAGGCTTTTCCTACGCTCTTTAAATACAGCTGGAGTTCTTGCTTCTTCGAGTCCAGAACGCAAAATCTCTTCCCTTGCACTTCGGATTCGAGGTGACCTATCTTCTTCCAGCTCAAGAGCGAGTCACCATGCCGTGCCGGGGGCATGTCACGACGGCCATGGAGCTCCTGCAGGACAGCATCCCCATGGTGTCCCTCGCCGTCGCGGCCGCCGCGCTGTACGCGCGGGCGTCATCGTCGCTCCTCCGCCCTGGACTCCCGCGCCTCATCGCCCTCCTCCCGCTGTTCCCGCTCCTCGTCGCCGCGCCCCTGGCCTTCCCCTCCTCCGCCATCGTCCGGGGCCTCGCCGCCTTCTTCCTGGCCTGGCTCGGCACCTTCAAGCTCGCCCTCCTCGCCGTCGGCCGCGGCCCGCTCGACCCCGCCCTTCCCGTGCTGCCGTTCCTCTTCACCGCCTTGCTCCCCGTCAAGCTCGCCCCAGCATCATCCAACAAGGCCAAGCCGGTCTCCCTCGTTTCTTGCGCGGTGAAGGTGGCCGTCATAGCCGCCGTGGTCCGGCTGTACCAGCTCAACCACCGCCTGCACCTCTACGCGCGCCTAGCCCTGTACGGCGTCCACACCTACTGCTTCCTGGACCTCCTCCTCCCCTGCATCGCGGCCGCCGCCGCCGCGCTCGGCATGGAGGCGGAGCCGCAGTTCGACCGGCCGTACCTGGCGTCCTCGCTGCGGGACTTCTGGGGCCGCCGGTGGAACCTCATGGTTTCTGCCATCCTCCGGCCGTCCGTCTACGACCCCGTCCGCGCGCTCGCCGGGATCCCCGCCGCCGTCCTGGCCACCTTCGCCGTGTCCGCGCTCATGCACGAGGCCATGGTGTACTACCTCAGCCTGCAGTGCCGGTCCGACGGCGTGATGGCTGCCTTCTTCCTGCTCCACGGGGTCTGCTGCGTTCTCGAGGGGTGGTGCGCGCGGCGGTGGGCGGCGAGTGGGTGGCCGGCGCCGCCACGGCCCGTGGCGACGGTGCTGGCAGGGCTCTTCGTCACGGCCACGTCGTTCTGGCTCTTCTTCCCGGCGCTTTGCAAGGACGGAGTTGAGGAGAAGCTGCTGCAAGAGTGGGCTGCGGTGGCCGCCTTCTTCCAGGACGCCGGCGCCGGAAAGATACCATGGTACGGTCAGCTTAATTAGTAGCTAAGGAAAAGTACAACCTAGTGAAAGGTGTACTACCCTGTTGGCACTTGACACATCAAATCTAATTAACTCTGAAAAGGTTAGTGGAGAAAATCAAATTAAGGAGCATGTTGGCATGTCCGTTAGAAGTTCGATTACACTGGATATTTTCTGTCTCCGCTGTGATACGCTATGCCATGTGCCAATTTGTACCCTTTGTACGATCCCCATTGCTTCGTGTTGCCATCGTGTAGGGTCATTGTCATGGCATTAGGCCATCTCCAGCGGGGCGACGCAATTTGGAAGTCCGTCGGCCCAAATGGTCGAAATCGTCGGGCGTCCGTTTGCGTCGGGAGTGGCTCCAGCGGCACGACGCATAATTTTTTTCCATTCAATGTGAAGGCATAATTTATATTAATAAAAAACATAAAAAGCCATAAAGGCGTGGTAAAAGTAGGTGATGTCTACTGCTCGTCGTCGCTGACGAGGTCAATCAACTCCGGTGTCGGCCATGGAAGCTCGTACGCCGGTGGAGGAGGTGCCGCATGCGCAGGAGGCTGTGGCCAGGGATCCCACGCCGAGCAGCGCGGAGCGCGGTCGTTGAACGCGTGGCGTGGAGGAGTCGCCGGCCTCCGCGCGCGAGCGCAGACTCGCGGAGCTAGATTGTGAGCCCGTCCCACAAAGCGAGCTCGTGGAGCTCGTCCTGCTCGCTGTTGGCCAGTGCCATGGCATGGCCTCCTCCTCGGAAATGTCCGACGGCTGGGTCTCCGGATCCCACGCCGGCCCGCCGTCGTCGTGGCCGTAGTCTGCCATGTCCACGTCCTCGTCCGCGTCCTCGTTCTCGGCGTCGTCCGCGTCCTCCTGGCCGTTCTCTTCTTCTTCTGCGGCGATCTCGCGGTCGAAGTACTCCACGTCACTGAGGTAGCCAGCGCGGCGGCGCGCGTCGAACTCCCACGTCCCGAATGAAATCCATTGTAGGAGTTGAGCGCGTACGCCCGATCCTCCCGCAGATCCGCGCAAGATCGCTCGTGGCGGCGCACCGTCCCGCCGCTCTCGCCCTCGCGCGGCACGGGGGACCGGCACGCGCCTCGAGTTGAGGTACCAGCCCCCTCCCGTCAAGTTCGCGTCCGGCCATGGTACCGGCCGATTTTCCTCCGATAGCTGCCGCGCGAGGTCGACGCGGACGTACCGGCCGACCCGTGCCTTCTTGCCGGACCGCGAGCCGCTTGCCTCGTTGTCGTTCTTGCTCTTGCGGAACGGCCAGTATTTCTTCCCCATGGCGTCGGTGGGGTGGATAGTGTGGGATCTCGCAATGGTTTGGTCGGGGAAATGGCCGCCGACAGCGTCCCTTTAAGAGGCTCGGACACCATCTCGCCTTCAATGGCCTACCACTGCAACGCCGCCTAGTTGCGCACGCTCGTGGAAGCCGAGGCGTGCCATTAACGCAGCCCTGCAAAGGCTGCAGCGCGCCGCGGAAGACGAAGCAGTTGTGCCCCTGCCAGGCGGGCCCGTGCGAGGACCGAGCGAACACTTTGCGCGTCCGCGCAGCGTCCGCAGAGACGCAAACCTGGCGCATATTTGGGCCAGGTTTGCGTCTCCGCGGACGGTCCGGTCACTTTGGGTCGCCCCGCTGGAGGTGGTGCCAGACGCATTTTCGGTCACGGCGGACACAAACGGTCGCTCAGCATCCGTTTGCGTAGCGACGCATTTTATTGTCCGCGCGCGTCCGTTTGCGTCGCGCCGCGGATGCTGAAATGACCGTTTTCGTCCGCGCGTCCGTTTGCGTCTGAGGGTGGCTGCAGCGGCTCGACGCATTTTTTATTTTTGTTTTTTTTCTCTTTTCCATTTGAACATAGTTCCAAATATTACATATTGGAAGATTATTTTACACAAACTAATACATAGTTTGGAACATGGTTTACACAAACTAATACATAGTTTGAACTATGGTTCACACAAATAAAAACATTTTAAAAATAGAAACTAGTTGTGTTGATTTCCGTTTGTTCGCTGCCAAGAAAGAACATTCGAGGACACACCCAGTCACCCAAACTGGAAAAAGTTGTAGCCGGCTCCCGTAGCTGCAAATGCGTCGGCTCGACGCCATCGACGAACTCGGCAAACTTGTCCGGGAGCCGCTTGATGCCGAGTGGGTCGTCGTCGATGCGGAGGAGGAACTCGAAGCAGCGGTCCTCCCGCGAAGACGAGGAGGGCGCAGGCGACGGCGAGCGTGGGGCCGTAGCTGCTCCACCACGGCGGCACCTGCCCCGGCCCCAGGCCGCCTGGACCTCGCCGGCCACCGGCAGGACACCAGGACTTCCTCGCGGGCCTGGCTGCGGCGCTACGATGGAGCTTTGGAGGAGTGGATGAGGAAGAAGAACGCGCGCCCCCTTTATATAGGCCGGAGGCATGCGGTGGCCGCGGGACGCGTGGCGTCGCCATTAACATAGTTGGTGAAGGTAGGCTGCGGCCGCTCGGCAGCCGAGACATCGCCATTAACGTCGCGCCACTGGAGTGCCCTTAATACAAAATGTTGGTGAGCTTCACTAGGGAATTACTCCCTAGCTCCGGGTTCGCACAACCGTCCAATCGAATTGTTTTGGGCCTTCAGATTTACTACCATGTCCACTTTTGCCTCATATCACGCTTTTGCTTCTACGCAGTAAAAAAAACTCCCACTTTTACTTCTTTGTAGCAAAAAATGGTTCATCCAAAAAAAAAAAACTGCCACTCCGGAGATCTCATATATAGCAAAAAAAAGTTGAGTTATTGTAGTACAAAAGAGCTTGTCGGGGACATCACTGGACACATCCCGAGAGACCTGGCCGGAGACTCTCACTAGAGACCTCATAGCAACTATTTTGTACAATTGTAGCAAAAGAATAGTTGTAGCAAAACTGATTTCATCGGAGACTTTTGCCGGAAACCTCATAGCAACAATTTTGTACTATTATAGCAAAAACATAAAACAATTGTAGCAAAACCATTTTTGCCAGAGATATCCGCCAGAGATATCATAGAAAATAATTTATACTATATTAGCAAAAAGTGAACACAATTGTAGCAAAACATATGTACAATTGCAGAGTCACACTTTTAATGATGATGTCCTTGCATCGTATAAGGTAGGAGATGGAGTGCCCAACACCGTGGTGGCGCCTGGCTTTGCAGCAGGAACTCCACCCCCGCCACAACTGTGACGTCATTAGGACTTGGACGAGGACGTCTAGGCCTTGCAAAACATCAAGCGGTTGTGCCGGTGGTGGATCAGGATCCACCGCATCGAGCGGCAGAGCCGAGGGTACCATTTGGGTGAGGAGGTCTAGGAGAGAGGGTAGCTCGCGGTGGTAGCTCAACAGGGACGAGGTGACGGCGCGCAGCAGTGAAGTCCGGCGCGGGAGCCCCATGGACGCGGCGGCGGGTTAGGCAAAAGAATGTTGCAGTGTTTGGCGAGAGATATGCATGGCGTGGTCATGTCGAGGAAGAAAAAGCAGCGGAGAAGAATAATGAATCGACAAAGAAGATGCGACTGGATATGTAGCTAGTTGGGCCCTCGCTCCTCCCTCACTTTTCTCCATCGAGGGACCCAGAAGCAGGGGATGGAAACGTTTGATCCCCCAGGGGCATCACATCATTTTTGATGAGGACATCCCTACTACACTACTACCTCCGTCATTGCAAGATGAAGACGATGCTGATGTGAAGCTCAAGTCCAATGAAGTTAGGATTGGACAAATGACAAGAGCTCGTGCGAAGCTACTCAAACAACATGTGAACTTGTTCCTAAGTGATACTTTGATCGATGAGAACTTTATACTGCCTAAGTCCTATTACTTATGTATGATCAGGTATGAAGTGGGAGCAAGCAACACGAGGAGGAGAGGAGCAGCTGGACAAAAAGCTGGACATGGAGCTGGTCATGGAGCTGGACATGAAGATATCCCATGGACGTGCGAGGGAGGAGAGGGAGGCATGCGCGAAGGAGGAAGAAGTCTAGGACGGTGCCAGGTCCGGTATGACCGGGCGCCACGTCGGCGCGCCCGGCCCCAGGCCCGGTCCGACTAGGCGCCACGCCGGGCCAGCCTGGCGTCGACCGGATCCTCAGCCGGTGCCAACGGGGCACTATCCAGTATGCCTGGACCCCTAGCCCGGTCACCACCCGGTGCCAGGCCCGGTTCCGACCGACCGCCTGGTCCTGCACCTGGCCGATCGGCTCCCCACCGGCCGAGTCCGAGTCTGTCTCGACCAGATCCAATCTGGGTTGGTTTTCTATGTATCTTTTTGACCCCTGGTCGTCCTGAACCCCTATATAAGTGCCCAGGACGCCCCCAAATTAGGACTAGACCATGTTTAAGATAAACCCTAGTTCATAGTTGATTCACTAGTAGGAAAACCCTTATAGGCGGAGCTTAGTTCTGTGGCGCACCCCCAAAAATGCGCCACAGAATGTTATTTTGTGGCGCACCATGCTAGGTGCACCACAGAAATAGCTTAATTTTGTGGCGCACCTTGTTCCAATGCGCCACAAAAACATGGTGGGACCCACACCCTGCCACCCCCAATCATTGGTTTCACTATTCTTATGGCGCACTTCTACTGGTGCGCCGCAGAAATAAGTTATTCTGTGGCGCACTGAACCTGGTGCGCCACAAAAATAAGTTATTCTGTGGCGCACTTTGTCTGGTGCGCCACAAAAATAACGTATTCTGTGGCGCAGTGTTCTCGGTGCGCCATAGAATTAGCGAACCAGATATACAAAAGTAGAGCCAACCTCCCACCTACCACACTACCCAAGCCATTCTTCTTCCTCCATCTAGCTCGTCCCCCCTTCTCTCTCATACCATTTTGGCTATACTTTTCACTTGCTTGGGTACTTATTGCACTTACTTTGGTTGATACATAATTGGAGTTGAGGAGAAGGCTCTCCATACTCTCTCCTCCTCTCGAACTCATCGATCGCGGTCTCGTCTCGGTATCGAATCTACAAGGTGAGTAGTTGGAGGAGACATACATATGCTTGGAGGAGACATGCATATGCTTGTAGATCTTGTGTGGCCGTCGTGTGTATGGATGCTTGTTGCAGGTGAAGCGCTTGTGTGTGTGCCGGTGTGGTGCATGGATGTTTGCCGAAATGTTGATTCATTTCCGTTTCGGCAAATTTTGCACTACCTTGAGGAGAGGTCATGCCGAATTTTTCCGCTCCATGTAATACCTTGAGGAGAGGTACGGCCCATGCATGTGTGTGCATTTGTTGCGGTTCTAATTTCCTGTTCTATGTATACCATTTGCAGGCAAGCATGGTCCTCTCGATGAGTTCCGCTCGAATCTCTAGATACAAGATAGACGCGAAGGAGGACATGATTCGGAACAATAGGCGCCAGATAAGATGTCCGTGTCGATCATGCAAACTCGAGCGCTGGATCAACCCTGATTCCGGACAACTGGAGGAGCACCTGCTGAGGCGCGGTTTCATGCAAGACAACCAGGCGCGGCCGGCCCCATCAAATGGTGCGCATGAAGACCATGTCGAGCGAGATGACTATCATCATGAAGAATACTATCATCATGCCGACGGGGACTATCATCATGAAGAAGAAGTCGGCGGAGAAGATCATCATGAAGAAGATGCCGGCGGAGAAGATCATCATGATGAAGAAGAAGATTCCGGCGCGACCCCGCTAATTTCGGCCTTGCGGGACTCTCATGTTCAAGATCTTCTCCTCCAGACGAGCAACGATAGAGTTGCAGCTAGAGAGAGAGCAAGCTGTCGCAAATGGAGAAAGATGGGATGACTCCGATCTTTCCTGGGTGCTCCAGGATACGCGCTTGCATGTAACGCTTGATTACCTGCAGATGAAGACGCAGAACAAGTGGACCGATTCCAGCTTTAGCAAGAACTTGAAATTCTGGCACGATCGTCTCCCGGAGGGGAACATATTGCCAAGTAGTATCGAGGAGGCCAAGAAAGTCGTGTGCCCCCTTGACCTACCGCACGAAAAATACCACGCCTGCATTAATGATTGTGTGATTTATAGGTGCGAGTACAAGGACAGAACCACATGTCCGGTGTGCGGCCACGGACGGTACAAGGTTGGGAACAAGAAGGTACCTCGAAAAGTGGTATGGTACTTTCCTATCACTCCCCGTCTGCAGCGGTATTTCGTGGACCCTAAGGAAGCAAAGCTCATGCAATGGCACGCGGAAAGGCAGAAGCCCGAAGAAGATCCGGAGATGGGCTATATGCTGACACACCCTTCAGACGCTGGACACTGGCAAGCATTGGACATCGCCTTCCCTAGGTTCGCGGGCGACGCAAGGAACATCAGGCTGGGTATGAGCACCGATGGACTCAATCCGTTCGGCAATCAGAGTAGCACGCATAGCACCTGGCCTGTGTTTGTATGGCCTTACAACCTACCCCCGTGGCTGTGCACCAAGCAAAGGTACATACACCTGAGTATTCTCATTCAGGGGCCGAAACAACCAGGTGTCGACATGCATTTGTATCTCGGGCTGCTGAAAGAGGAGTTAGACACGTTGTGGAAGACGCCACCCCGTACGTGGGACGCCTACACTAGAACTTATTTCGATATGAGAGCCGCGTTGATCACGACGGTCACGGACTATCCTGGTTACGCATATGTATCTGCCCAGGTCGGCCACGGATTCAACGGCTGTGTGAAGTGCATGGACGAGACCCCGCATCTACAGCTACCAAGGGATCCCGGGTCCTCGAAACCGTGTACCCAGGTGCTCGAAGGTGGCTTCGCTTGGATCACCCGTGGAGAAAACGCGGTGATCTATTCAATGGTAAAGATGAGCCCGATGGACCCCCACGCCCGAGGAGCGGCGCAGAAATCGATGATCTTCTGAAAAATTGGAAGGAGTGCCTAGCGCGGGAAAGAAGCGACCGAAGCCAGAGCCGCTGCTCGGTGTATGGAAAGCAAGGTCTGTTTTCCACGACTTGGAGTACTGGAAGGTCCTCCACACGCCCACAGCCTCGATGTCATGCACATTACGAAGAACGTTACCGAGAGTCTGCTTGGCACTCTTTGCAACTCAGAAAAGTCCAAGGATGGACCGAAAGCAAGATACGATCTGAAACATTTTGGCATCAGGAAAGATCTTCAAGCCCCCGATACTGATGACGACGATGATGATGATGACGATCAGACGGAAGTGACTCAACGTCTCCGCAAAAGGGCTAAGAAGAACGCGGTGCTGCTTCCCGCTGCCTGCTTCACAACGAGTCCGGAGGAGCTCGAGCATTTCAGTGCCTCCTAGGAGGAAGTTCCTCACGGTTACTCGGGGAATATAAGCAGATATCTGGACGTAGCGAAGAAGAGGTTCACCAGGATGAAGTCTCACGATTGCCACGTGCTCATGACGCAGATACTTCCCATTGCGATCCGAGGCATAATGGACGAGCACGTCCGTGATACGTTGTTTGGCCTTTGCAACTTTTTTGACGTTATCACCAGGAAGTCGATCGGCGTGAGGCAGCTCAAGATGCTACAGGATGAGATCGTGGTGATACTATGTGAGCTCGAGATTTACTTCCCGCCCGCATTTTGTGATATATGCGTCCATCTCCTTCTCCATGTCGTTGAAGACATCAAGCAGCTCGGCCTGACGTTCCTCCACAACATGATGCCTTTCGAAAGGCAGAACGGTGTCATGAAAGGATACGTTCGCAATAGGGCCCGTCCAGACGCAAGCATGGTAATACGTCTCCGACGTATCGATAATTTCTTATGTTCCATGCCACATTATTGATGATATCTACATGTTTTATGCACACTTTATGTCATATTCGTGCATTTTCTGGAACTAACCTATTAACAAGATGCCGAAGAGCCAGTTGTTTTCTGCTATTTTTGGTTTCAGAAATCCTAGTAACGAAATATTCTCGAATTGGATGAAATCAACGCCAGGGTCCTATTTTGCCACGAAGCTTCCAGAAGACCGAAGAGGAGTCGGCGGCCACGAGGCGCCGCCACCATAGGGCGGCGCGCCCAGGCCCCCGGCCGCGCACCCATGGCGTGGGGCCCCGTGTGGCCCCCCACGCTGCCCTTTCGCCTACTTAAAGCCTCCGTCGCGAAACCCCCAGCACCGAGAGCCACGATACGGAAAACCTTACAGAGACGCCGCCGCCGCCAATCCCATCTCGGGGGATTGAGATCTCCTCCGGCACCGCCGGAGAGGGGATTCATCTCTCCGAGGACTCTTCACCGCCATGGTCGCCTCCGGAGTGATGAGTGAGTAGTTCACCCCTGGACTATGGGTCCATAGCAGTAGCTAGATGGTTGTCTTCTCCTCATTGTGCTTCATTGTTGGATCTTGTGAGCTGCCTAACATGATCAAGATCATCTATCCGTAATGCTATATGTTGTGTTTGTCGGGATCCGATGGATAGAGAATACCATGTTATGTTAATTATCAAGTTATTACCTATGTGTTGTTTATGATCTTGCATGCTCTCCGTTATTAGTAGAGGCTCTGGCCAAGTTTTTGCTCTTAACTCCAAGAGGGAGTATTTATGCTCGATAGTGGGTTCATGCCTCCATTGATATCTGGGACAGTGACAAAAGTTCTAAGGTTGTGGATTGCTGTTGCCACTAGGGATAAAACATTGATGCTATGTCTAAGGATGTAGTTGTTGATTACATTACGCACCATACTTAATGCAATTGTCTGTTGTTTTACAACTTAATACTGAAGGGGTTCGGATGATAACCTGAAGGTGTACTTTTTAGGCATAGATGTAGTTGGATGGCGGTCTATGTACTTTGTCGTAATGCCCAATTAAATCTCACCGTACTTATCATGACATGTATGTGCATTGTTATGCCCTCTCTATTTGTCAATTGCCCGACCGTAATTTGTTCACCCAACATGCATTTATCTTATGGGAGAGACCTCTAGTGAACTGTGGACCCCGGTCCATTCTTTTATACTGAAATACAAATCTGCTGCAATACTTGTTCTTTACTGTTTTCTCTGCAAACAATCATCTTCCACACAATACGGTTAATCCTTTGAAGAGATTGACAACCTCACTGCTTCGTTGGGGCAAAGTACTTTGGTTGTGTTGTGCAGGTTCCACGTTGGCGCCGGAATCGGTGTTGCGCCGCACTACATCCCGCCGCCATCAACCTTCAACGTGCTTCTTGGCTCCTCCCGGTTCGATAAACCTTGGTTTCTTTCTGAGGGAAAACTTGCTGCTGTGCGCATCATACCTTCCTCTTGGGGTTCCCAACGAACGTGTGTATTACACGCCATCAAGCTCTTTTTCTGGCGCCGTTGCCAGGTAACTGAAGAAAAGCTACATCACGGAAATTGCCAACTCCCACGGCAACAGCTCTTTTTCTGGCGCCGTTGCCGGGGAGATCAAGACACGCTGCAAGGGGAGTCTCCACTTCCCAACCTCTTTACTTTGTTTTTGTCTTGCTTTATTTTATTTACTACTTTGTTTGCTGCATTATATCAAAATACAAAAAATTAGTTGCTAGCTTTACCTTATTTACTGTCTTGCACTCTATATCAAAAACACAAAAAAAATAGTTACTTGCATTTACTTTACTTGATTCATCATGTTTCCTTTTAATTTTACCACAAAAGACATACCGGTAGGACGCGGGTCTATAATTGGGAGAAACAATATAGAAGAATTTTTCAATCATGTTAGTACCGTTGAAGATTTTGAAGATAGACACTTGGTAGAACTTGCTCCTACTTATGAAATTGTTGCTGCTGCTTTAGTTCGCATGTTGGAAACTAAATTTGTTAATCTCAATCCTATAATCCAACACATGTTTCTTACACTCGGTGATATGGAAGAAGGGGAAAAGAAAGATTTTGTTTTAGAAACCCTTCTTAGATAATTTGGTGGTCTAGCAAGAGAGGCTAGAAAGGTCTTTGCTAAATTTAATATGCTTGGTTCTCATACTAATTTTGTTGGTCTCCTTGAAAAAATGGACATGGATAGAATAAAATACACTAATAATGCTAATGATGGTGGGGAGATCAAAGCACCAATACCATGTAAACTCCTAGCTATGAATGATGCACTAGAAAATAACTATGCTTGGCTTGTTCCTGAAAATTTGTTCGATGAGAGTAGCAAGCCCAAGACTAATGAAAAGGGAGACGCTGAAACTTATGCATCCAATATACTATGCATGGTTGAGAAAACTCCAAACCCCGCTGTAGATACACCACCCTTTGATAACACTTGAGATACATTTTCTGCGCCTAGCTGAAAGGCGTTAAAGAAAAGCGCTTATGGGAGACAACCCTTGTTTTTACTACAGTATTTTTGTTTTATATTTGAGTCTTGGAAGTTGTTTACTACTGTAGCAACCTCTCCTTATCTTAGTTTTGAGTTTTGTTGTGCCAAGTAAAGTCTTTGATAGTAAAGTGAATACTAGATTTGGATTACTGCGCAGAAACAGATATCTTTGCTGTCACGAATTTGGGTCTAATTCTCTGTAGGTAACTCAGAAAATTAAGCCAATTTACGTGAGTGATCCTCAGATATGTACGCAACTTTCATTCCATTTGGGCATTTTCATTTGAGCAAGTCTGGTGCCCTAATAAAATCCATCTTTACGGACTGTTCTGTTTTGACAGATTCTGCCTTTTATTTCGCATTGCCTCTTTTGCTATGTTGGATGAATTTCTTTGATCCATTAATGTCCAGTAGCTTTATGCAATGTCCAGAAGTGTTAAGAATGATTGTGTCACCTCTGAACATGTTAATTTTTATTGTGCACTAACCCTCTAATGAGTTGTTTCGAGTTTGGTGTGAGGAAGTTTTCAAGGATCAAGAGAGGAGTATGATACAATATGATCAAGGAGAGTGAAAGTTCTAAGCTTGGGGATGCCCCGGTGGTTCACCCCTGCATATTCTAAGAAGACTCAAGCGTTAAGCTTGGGGATGCCCAAGGCATCCCCTTCATCGACAACATTATCAGGTTCCTCCCCGAAACTATATTTTTATTCGGCCACATCTTATGCACTTTGCTTGGAGCGTCGGTTTGTTTTGTTTTTGTTTTGTTTGAATAAAATGGATCCTAGCATTCACTTTGTGGGAGAGAAACACGCTCCGCTGTAGCATATGGACAAGTATGTCCTTAGGCTCTACTCATAGTATTCATGGCGAAGTTTCTTCTTCGTTAAATTGTTATATGGTTGGAATTGGAAAATACTACATGTAGTAACTCTAAAATGTCTTGGATAATTTGATACTTGGCAATTGTTGTGCTCATGTTTAAGCTCTTGCATCATATACTTTGCACCCATTAATGAAGAAACACTTAGAGCTTGCTAATTTGGTTTGCATATTTGGTTTCTCTAGAGTCTAGATAATATCTAGTATTGAGTTTTGAACAACAAGGAAGACGGTGTAGAGTTTTATAATGTTTACAATATGTCTTTTATGTGAGTTTTGCTGCACTGTTCATCCTTGTGTTTGTTTCAAATAACCTTGCTAGCCTAAACCTTGTATCGAGAGGGAATACTTCTCATGCATCCAAAATCCTTGAGCCAACCACTATGCCATTTGTGTCCACCATACCTACCTACTACATGGTATTTATCCGCCATTCCAAAGTAAATTGCTTGAGTGCTACCTTTAAAATTCCATCATTCACCTTTGCAATATATAGCTCATGGGACAAATAGCTTAAAAACTATTGTGGTATTGAATATGTACTTATGCACTTTATATCTTATTAAGTTGCTTGTTGTGCGATAACCATGCTTCTGGGACGCCATCAACTACTCCTTGTTGAATATCATGTGAGTTGCTATGCATGTCCGTCTTGTCTGAAGTAAGAGAGATCTACCACCTTAATGGTTGGAGCATGCATATTGTTAGAGAAGAACATTGGGCCGCTAACTAAAACCATGATTCATGGTGGAAGTTTCAGTTTTGGACATATATCCTCAATCTCATATGAGAATAATAATTGTTGCCACATGCTTATGCATTTAAGAGGAGTCCATTATCTGTTGTCCATGTTGTCCCGTATGGATGTCTAAGTTGAGAATAATCAAAAGCGAGAAATCCAAAATGCGAGCTTTCTCCTTAGACCTTTGTACAGCGGCATGGAGGTACCCCATTGTGACACTTGGTTAAAACATGTGTATTGCAATGATCCGGTAGTCCAAGCTAATTAGGACAAGGTGCGGGCACTATTAGTATACTATGCATGAGACTTGCAACTTGTAGGATATAATTTACATAACTCATATGCTTTATTACTACCGTTGACAAAATTGTTTCATGTTTTCAAAATAAAAGCTCTAGCACAAATATAGCAATCGATGCTTTCCTCTTTGAAGGACCATTCTTTTTACTTTTATGTTGAGTCAGTTCACCTATTTCTCTCCACCTCAAGAAGCAAACACTTGTGTGAACCGTGCATTGATTCCTACATACTTGCATATTGCACTTGTTATATTACTCTATGTTGACAATTATCCATGAGATATACATGTTACAAGTTGAAAGCAACCGCTGAAACTTAATCTTCCTTTGTGTTGCTTCAATACCTTTACTTTGATTTATTGCTTTATGAGTTAACTCTTATGCAAGACTTATTGATGCTTGTCTTGAAGTACTATTCATGAAAAGTCTTTGCTTTATGATTCACTTGTTTACTCATGTCATTACCATTGTTTTGATCGCGCATTCATTACATATGTTTACAAAAAGTATGATCAAGGTTATGATGGCATGTCACTTCGAAATTATCTTTGTTATCGTTTTGCTCGGGACGAGCAGAACTAAGCTTGGGGATGCTGATACGTCTCCGACGTATCGATAATTTCTTATGTTCCATGCCACATTATTGATGATATCTACATGTTTTATGCACACTTTATGTCATATTCGTGCATTTTCCGAACTAACCTATTAACAAGATGCCGAAGAGCCAGTTGCTGTTTTGCTGTTTTTGGTTTCAGAAATCCTAGTAACGAAATATTCTCGGAATTGGACGAAATCAACGCCCATGGTCCTATTTTGCCACGAAGCTTCCGAAGACCGAAGAGGAGTCGGGCGGGGCCACGAGGCGCCGCCACCATAGCGGCGCGGCCCAGGCCCTGGCCACGCCGACCTATGGCGTGGGGCCCTCGTGTGGCCCCCACGTTGCCCTTCCGCCTACTTAAAGCCTCCGTCGCGAAACCCCCAACGAGAGCCACGATACGGAAAACTTTCAGAGACGCCGCCGCCGCCAATCCCATCTCGGGGATTCTCGAGATCTCCTCCGCACCGCCGGAGAGGGGATTCATCTCCCGGAGGACTCTTCACCGCCATGGTCGCCTCCGGAGTGATGAGTGAGTAGTTCACCCTGACTATGGGTCCATAGAAGTAGCTAGATGGTTGTCTTTTCCTCATTGTGCTTCATTGTTGGATCTTGTGAGCTGCCTAACATGATCAAGATCATCTATCCGTAATGCTATATGTTGTGTTTGTCGAGATCCGATGGATAGAGAATACCATGTTATGTTAATTATCAAGTTATTACATATGTGTTGTTTATGATCTTGCATGCTCTCCGTTATTAGTAGAGGCTCTGGCCAAGTTTTTGCTCTTAACTCGAAGAGGGAGTATTTATGCTCGATAGTGGGTTCATGCCTCCATTGATATCTGGGACAGTGACAGAAAGTTCTAAGGTTGTGGATTGCTGTTGCCACTAGGGATAAAACATTGATGCTATGTCTAAGGATGTAGTTGTTGATTACATTACGCACCATACTTAATGCAATTGTCTTTTTACAACTTAATACCGAAGGGGTTCGGATGATAACCTGAAGGTGGACTTTTTAGGCATAGATGCATTGGATGGCGGTCTATGTACTTTGTCGTAATGCCCAATTAAATCTCACCGTACTTATCATGACATGTATGTGCATTGTTATGCCCTCTCTTTTGTCAATTGCCCGACTGTAATTTGTTCACCCAACATGCTTTTATCTTATGGGAGAGACACTCTAGTGAACTGTGGACCCCAGTCCATTCTTTTATACCGAAATACAAATCTGCCGCAATACTTGTTCTTTACTGTTTTCTCGCAAACAATCATCTTCCACACAATACGGTTAATCCTTTGTTACAGCAAGCCGGTGAGATTGACAACCTCACTGCTTCGTTGGGGCAAAGTACTTTGGTTGTGTTGTGCAGGTTCCACGTTGGCGCCGAATCTCTGGTGTTGCGCCGCACTACATCCCGCCGCCATCAACCTTCAACGTGCTTCTTGGCTCCTCCTGGTTCGATAAACCTTGGTTTCTTTCTGAGGGAAAACTTGCTGCTGTGCGCATCATACCTTCCTCTTGGGGTTCCCAACGAACGTGCGAGTTACACGCCATCACATGGCCAATGGGTTTCTAACCTACGAGTGCATCTCCTTCTGCCAGAATTATCTAAGCACCGAGGACGACGAGGATCATGTTGGTCTACCCCCCAGGACGCACCTCGGCAGGCTCGCTGGAGTCGGTCACCGCGAGGGCTACCGCTCAGTCCATGTCGGCATTGACAATCGACGCGACGACTTTGACAGGGCTCACCGGGTCGCGCTACAACACTTAAAACTGATCGAACCTTTCGTGCAAGAGCACAAAAGCATGGTCGAGCATAATTACATCGATATGGGCCGGCCGAGGAAGATGGGAGATGTAACCAAAAAGCACAACTCCAGCTTCACGCGTTGGTTCAAGCAAACTCAACTAGTTGAAGCACAGAGAAAAAGGCCTTCTACCGAAGATGAAAAACTCATATACACCTTATCACAGGGCCCCGGGCATAACGTAAGGACCTATCAGGGGTACGACATCAACGGTTACAGATTCTACACCGAGGAAAAGGACAGAAATAGTGAAAATCAAAACTTAGGAGTAACTATGCTGTCATACGCCGATGACGAGACTAATGTCAAGGAAAGATTTTTTGGAAGGATCGAGGAGATATGGGAGCTCAATTACTGTGGAGAGACGGTGCCAATGTTTCGTGTGAGATGGGCCAAGAAGGTCAAAAAAGAAGGCCGATATTTCACAACCATGGTTATACCCGATGCAAAATCGAAGAATGCATCCGCGAAAAATGAGCCATGGGTACTCGGTAGCCAAGTTGACCAATGCTTCTTCATCACCGATCCGTCGAGACCTAGCCGTGTTGTCGTGAGGAGGGGCAAGAGGAGCATCATAGGAATGCAAGTAGACGCCAACGAGGAAGACTTGGACAAGAACGGTGACCCGAAGATCGAGGAGGAATTTGACACGCACTTCGACATGCCTACTACTAGTAAAGTAAGAAGGAAGACCTCCCTACCCTCTAAAGGTTGTCCGTTCATGCGAAGAAATCTCAAGGTGGCCGGCATAAAGTATTCAACCGCCAACAACCGAAAGGGCAAGAAGATTGCGAAGAGACGCTAGAGCTCGGAGCCGGGACGAAGATCTTTTTTTGGTGTATGTGTGTGTGACAAGTACATGCATGTGTGTGTGAGAGAGACAAGAACATGTGTGTGTGAGACAAGTAATTTGTAATTGAAAATCCCTAGTAATTATTAAATGTTGTGTTCTTTCTTGAAAATGTAAGAATTTTTTTTTAAAAAGCGAAAAAAGTAGGGGCAGCCAGGGTTCGAACCTGGGTTACCCAAGCCTACCAGTGGGCTTAACCACTGGGCTAATGCTGTGTTTCTGACAGAACACATCATTAGCCCAATTTGTTTACCAAGTGTAAATATTCTGTGGCGCACCTACTACTGCATGCGCCATAGAATTCCTTAATTCTGTGGCGCATGTCCCACTTGGTGCGCCACAGAATTAAGGAATTCTATGGCGCATGCCAACTTTGGTGCGCCACAGAATATTTACACTTGGTGAAATAGTGGCGAACACCCTTTCTTCCCCACCCTTCCCAGTTCTTATTCGCGCACGAACCCTAGCTAACTGCCACCGTCGCCACCGCCTAGCGCCGTCGCCACCGCCTAGAGCCACCGCCTAGCGCCGCTGCTGCTGAGGAGGAGGACGCCCGAGCCGCCGCCGCCACCGAGGAGGAGGAGGACGTCCGAGCCGCCGCCGCCACCGAGGAGGAGGAGGACACCCGAGCCCCGTCGCCGAGGAGCCCGGACCACCACCGCCACCACCACCGCCATCCCCCCTTCCTGATCCCCCCCTGTCCCCTGTACTCCTCTCCCACAGAATAGGTATAAAATTCATAATAAAACAGATCTAGTTGCCTGCTTCGAATTCCCTCTCTGGCTAGCCTAGTTGCTATGGATTGCTTGCAGTACCAAGCTTTGTTGGTATTTCTAGTGTTCTAGAGATGGTTTGAGCTTGCTCAAATGTGCATCTCCATTAGTAGTTTGGTTGGTTGCTCTGTATCTCCTCTCTGCAGCCATGTGAAGCTATCTACTTTAATTGTCTTGCTATGGTTACTAAATCCTTGCAAATGCTTGGTTCTAAGCATTCGGTGATTCAATCCTCACCTGTGCCATGTTGCAATTGATGTCTAATCCAGTATTAATTGACTGCTAATCAATTGTATGTGCTCGGAGAATGAAGTATGATCCTATTGCTTGCAGTTATTGTTGCCTGACAATCACTGCATGATAGCCTTGTTTGCTTTACTGAAGCTTTGGCTTCAGTAAAGTATCATGTGCAGGTTATGCTGTTGTTGTTTGATAAATTGGTGTTATGCTTGGGTTAATAAAATGTTTGGAATAATGTTTGGGTTAATAAAATGAAATGCTACTGCCTAGGATTTGTTGATTTTGAATTACTGCTTGGGGTTTCAAGATAATAATGCTACTAGTACATGAAATGCTACTGTTTGAATTTTATGAAATGATCATGCTCATGCTCCCTGGTTGCAAGATGAGAATGCATAGATGGTTTTAGTTCACCTCTGGCCACCTCTGCCCTAGCAAGAATATTCCTCTGAACCAAAAATGCCTCTGCCTAGCAAGAACCATCAGTACATTGTCTCTGATCCTGACCAAATATGACAGATTTTGAAGAATATTCCTGAACCAAAAATGGACAGTCTCTCCTGACCCATTTTGGGGAATATTCCCAATGGCTTGTCTCTGACCCATTTTGGAGAATATTCTCCCTCTTGTGGATTGACATCACAATTCAAAAAAAGAAACTGATGGCATTGTCCTATGTAACACAATTGTTCAGCTTGTGTTCTCATACCCTCTGTGCATGCCCTCCATCCTATATAAATGCCTAGTGTAGTGAACCAGAAAACCACACCAAACATGGACAACCTGTCCTGGAGTGCAAAGAGGAGGAGCACTGGCTCCAGTGGTGCCTCTGGCTCTAGGGATGCCACTCTTTCCAAGACTTTTTCTATGGGTAGGGCAGACAAGGAGTTGCTAGTGTATCATAGGAGAAGTGTGCAAGAGAGGGAAGCTTCTGCTGCCAGGTTCAGGGAAGAAGAAGCAGCAGATGGCTTGAACCAGCTAGGTGTGTTCACATACACTACACAAGTTCTCCCAGTTCCAAAATCCAGACCTAAGCCCATTCCCAAACTGAAAAAGTATAAGCATCAGTTGAGAGAAGGAGGACCCACAGAGGTGTTGCCCTACTATGTAGAACCAAATCTTGAAGAAAAGGTTAAAGATGGAGTTATCTTGTGCTGGCTGAGGAAGGGCATGAAAAAAATCAAAGATTTGGTATCCTAGTTTGTTGTAGTTTGTTGTAGTTTCAGCCATCTAGTTTTAGTGTGTCCTAGTTTGTCTGAATAATTATGTAATGTAAGGGTTGATGTAATGCTTCCATGCAATGATGAATAAAAGGGTTTATGTAATGCTTCAATGCAGATGCTAGGAAATAAATGATGCTCATGGTCACATGTTGGCAGTAGCTACTGGTTGGCTTGCTCTATAAGCTTGTATGCTTGTTTATGCTCTATAACCAAGTTGCATAGCTGCTGGTTATGAAGAAGCATATAATGCTACTAGTACATGAAATGCTACTGTTTGAATTCATTTATGAAATGATCATGCTCATGCTCATGCTCATTATCTTGTATATGCTTTTGTGCAGTTCTCTATATGCTGTACCAATGGTACTGCCCATATATAATGAAAATGTTAGTTAAAAACTTGAAGTGCAGTTCTCTGGTTTTTGTAGTGCTCCAGGTTGTGTAGTGCTCCAGGTTGTAGTGGATATGTTGGATATATGGTGAATAAGCTGAAATAGATGCTCCAGGTTAAGAAGGTCATTGTTGTTGTACTGCTCCAGGTTAAAAAATATGCTGAAATAGATGCTCCAGGTTTATGTTGGCTTTTGTTTGATGTATTGTAGATGGTGGGTGATACGTCTCCAACGTATCCATAATTTCTGATGTTCCATGCTTGTTTTATGACAATACTTACATGTTTTGCTTGCACTTTATAATGTTTTTATGCGTTTTCCGGAACTAACCTATTAACAAGATGCTGTGCCAGTGTCACTGTTTTTGGTTCCAGAAAGACTGTTCGGGCAATATTCTCGGAATTCGACGAAACGAAGACCAAACATCATAATTCACCGAGACGGACCAGGACACCGAAGGGGAGTCGAGGAGGCCCGGGGCCCCCACACCATAGGGCCGCGCGGCCAGCCCCTGGCCGTGCCGGCCTATGGGGAGGGCACCCTGTTGCCCCTCCTGCGCCGCCTCTTCGCCTATATAAGCCCTTTCGACCTAAAAACTCGATACCGATTGACGAAACTCCAGAAAGACTCCAGGGCGCCGCCACCATCGCGAAACTCCAATTCGGGGACAGAAGTCTTGTTCCGCACTGCGGGACGGGGAAGTGCCCCCGAAGCCATCTCCATCGACGCCATCGCCTCCATCATGCTCCGTGAGTAGTTTCCCCATGGACTACGGGTTCTAGCAGTAGCTAGTTGGTACTCTCTATCCCATGTACTTCAATACAATGGTCTCATGAGCTGCCTTACATGATTGAGATCCATCTGATGTAATCGGTGTTGTGTTTGTTGGGATCTGATGGATGATACATTATGATTAGTCTATCTATAAAGTTTGTGAAGTTATTGTTGCTGCAATCTTGTTATGTTTAATGCTTGTCACTAGGGCCCGAGTGGCATGATCTTAGATTTAAGCTCTATACTTATTGCTTAGATTGTATCTACAAGTTGTATGCACATGTCTATGTCCGGAACCAAAGGCCCCAAAGTGACAGAAATTGGGACAACCGGAGGGGAAGGCTTAGATATGAGGATCACATGTTTTCACGAGTGTTAATGCTTTGCTCCGGTGCTCTATTAAAAGGAGTACCTTAATTTCCAATAGATTCCCTAGAGGCCCGGCTGCCACCGGCTGGTAGGACAAAAGATGTTGTGCAAGTTTCTCATTGCGAGCACGTACGACTATATATGGAAAACATGCCTACATGATTAATAAGCTGGATGTTCTAACTTAATGCTTTGAATCCTATCAATTGCCCAACTGTAATTTGTTCACCCAACACTTGTTACTTGTTATTGGAGAGTTACCACTAGTGATAGCTGGGAACCCCGGTCCATCTTTCATCATCATATACTCGTTCTACATGACATTGGAAGTAGTATCAACTATTTTCTGGTGCCATTGCTCTCATATTATTGCTACTGCTGCTGTGTTACTATTACTACTGCTCTCATATTACTGCTGCTTTCACATCACCCCTGTTACTAGTGCTTTTCCAGTGCAGCTGAATTGACAACTCAGTTGTTAAGGCTTATAAGTATTCTTTACCTCCCCTTGTGTCGAATCAATAAATTTGGGTTTTACTTCCCTCGAAGACTGCCGCGATCCCCTATACTTGTGGGTCATCAGTGGGCAACTTTGTATGGTGGATATATGGTGGATATGTTGGATATATGATGTATATGGTGGATATTTTTTGCAGGGATTTCATTTAGTTGCCCATTTCTCCCGAAGCGTCGATTAACTTTCGTTTCGGTTGAGAAATGGGCACTCCTACGTAGAAAAATTAGCAAAGGTCATGCCGAATTTTTTGGTTGACTTTTGTACTAACTTTTTGCCTCTTTTTAATGAAGTGCAAATAAACATGTCGGGCAGCACTTCTAAGCCCAGGAGCCAGAACGAAGAAGCGAGAGAGGCCAACAAGGACTTCTGGGAGGGCTACGAGCGGCCCCGGAAGGCCGCCGCCGAGTCGCCCAACGATGAGGAAGAGGGCCGGGACGCCGCCTCCGAGGGAGAGGGACGTAAAGTCGACACACATGCGAAGGACTTTCGTGTTTTTCTTCGGCACCATCACTGGGTTAGCTACCCAGGTGGCCTCTGTGGATATCTCTTTAATGAAACCAGCTTCTGAGTCGATCAATTTCTGACAGCATGGCTTTGCGGTTTGGTTCCGAAAAACGCCGCAAAGGTTGTTTGATTGGTCTTGCTATTGGATCCAAGTTTAGGTGGTGCTCGGCAAGTTCCCTGGGTACTCCTGGCATGTCAGCTGGACACCATGCGAAGATTTTCCAATGCTCACGGAGGAACTCGACGAGCGCGCTTTCCTATGCGAGGTCCATGTTTGTTGCGATGGACGTCGTTTTCTTCGGATCTGTCGGGTGGATCTGCACTTCCTTAGAATCTTTTGCGGTATTGAAAGTTGATTCCTTGTTGGGTCTCCCTACATCTGGCAGCACATCATAATCAGTCATGAGCCTTGACGCTGCATACTCCGCTTGCATCCCGAAGGTTTCTGATAGTCGATGAAAGTCCTTGTCACATTTATCGGCTAGCGCGAAGCTTCCTTTGACTGTGATTGGTCCCTTGGGCCCAGGCAACCTCCAAAGCAGGTATGTGTAGTGTGACACCACCATAAACCTGGCATACGCTGGGCGTCCCAACAAAGCGTGATACTGCGACGGGAAATCGACAACTTCGAATTCCGACCTTTCTATCCTGTAATTTTCTCGGGTCCCAAACTGAACGTCGAGATTGATCCTCCCCAATGGGTAACTTGGCTTCTCTGGTGTGATGCCGTGGAAACGTGTGTCGGTTGGTTTCAAATTTGCTAAGGAGATGTTCAACTTCCTTAGCGTATCTGCGTACATAAGGTTTAAACTGCTGCCGCCATCTATGAACACTCGAGATACGTCGAACCCTGCAATTACTGCTGGTAAGATAAGTGCTGATTGCCCTGGTCGAGGAACTTGCTGCGGGTGATCCGCTATTGTGAAGCCAGTGTCTTGCCCTGACCAATTTAGGTACTCAACCGTTGGTGGAGGCATCTTCTCTGCCATAAATACTTGCCGCGAGATTACCTTCTGAGCCCTATTAGATGGCCTAGCTTTTTGAATCATCGAGACCGCACCATTATTGTTCGGATCAACATATGGAGGTGGTTGTGGTGCTGCCGCTATTCTGAGCTGATGTCGATTTTCGTCCGTGATCGCGGGAGGAGGTGGCAAGTGGATCTCACTCCTGGGCCCTTGGGGGTTTCTATTTGCTGCGTGAGGATTAGCCATCCCTGCAACCCGCAGCATTGCTTGGAAATTGCGGCAGTCTTCCCAGATGTCCTGATTGTCTTTTCCCATTGCTGTCGAGATAAAAATGCATCTGGCACGGCCCGTTCATCATATCTTCGGGAGTTACGAAAGATCTCTGAAACCTTGATCCGCTATTTTGCCTGTTATCTCTATTGTCGCCTTGCTGTGCATTACTTCTTTGGTAATCATCTCTATTGTTTCCTCCATTGTTTCCCCGAAAACCAGCCGATATTTGGCCAGGTGCGTCGTAACTTGAGAATTGTCGAGGAAATCGGCGTCTATTTTGAAAATTTCGACTGCGGTCCTCCTCTGGGGACCTATGTCGTTTGTTATGTACCGCATCTTCACCATCTGCCCATCTGTTTGCTATTTCCATTAATGCTGATACTGTCCTTGGGTTTGTCCTTCCCAAGTCCTCCACGAAATCTCCTCGTCGAACTCCTGCTACAAACGCATCTATCGCTCTCTCGTCAGATATATTTTCTGCCGAGTTTTTGATGATGTTCCACCTTTGGATGTATTTCCTCATTGATTCATAATGCTTTTATCGACATGACCTCAGCTCCTCTAATGTCGCAGGTTTCTTGCAGGTTGATCGGAAATTCTTGATAAACACATCCTCAAAACTTTCCCAGCTGTCGATGGAGCCTGGGGAAGCTTCTTTATCCACGATCTGGCGGCTCCGCTCAAATGTATTTGAATGCTCTGCATGGCTGTTGCTCTTGTTCCACCTATCAATTTTACTGTCTCGAGGTAGTCGACTAGCCAATCCTCGGGATCTTGCCCATCGAATTTCTTGAAACTATCGGGTAGCTTGAATCCTGATGGAACTCGAGTTTTTCGACCGGTCCCGTGAAACACGGGAGTCCACACATATCTTCTTCAGCAAGTTCTGTGAATGCCGATGTTCCCTTCTTTCTTGTCGCGCTCTATCCACTCTAGCCTGAGTCGTTGTGTCTCTGGCTCCACTCGCCTTGGTGGATCTTGCACGCTGCGTAGGTCTTGGACTATTTTGCCTTGCAGTTCCTTCCGGAGGTGTAGCTGCGAACGCTGCTCCCATGGCGCCACATCCTGCCATGGCCATGTTATACAACGCTTCTCTTGGATCTCCGGGAGGTGGTCTGGACGCCAGGATGAAAGCTTGTGTCGCCATGTACCCTACTTCCGGTGTTTTTGGGATAATATTCCCCCTCGTGTCGATTGACATGAAGGACATGTCGAGGTTTTGGATTAAAGTCTCTCTTTCAGCCTCCGGTATATTTTGCAGCCGAGATCTTGCTCTCCTCCGAGCTTCTCTGTGACTATCTCCCGAAGTTCCTGACTGTCGACTTAGCTCCGCTCTTCGCCTGCTTGACGCGGAAGTTGCTTCCCTCCTTCTATTCAGAGCAGCTGTCTCTTTTTCCAATTCTCTTCCAGCTCGAGCAAGCCTATATTGGTAAGCCTGCAATTCTTCGACCGTAGCAGTTGTCTCCATTGGTTCAGAACCATCCAAAGCTTTCGCAGCTCTATCCCATGCTGCTTGTGGAAGTTGAACTCTGACACGTGGTGTGGGCCCGACATATTTAGTGCCCAAACCTCTCCTTAGATCTGAGGGATCGACGTAGGGATTTCCCAAATCGTCGAAAGCCTCCGATGTTTCCTCTTGATCACGACTTGCTTCTCCAATGGCATAAACTTGATGATATTTTGGAGTTTTCACTTTGCTTGGTTTGGTGACACCATCATAGAGATTGGTGAAGACCTTTCCAATAGAGATGGATTTGTCGATGAAGTCGAAGCTGTCGGTGTCGCTCGAATCATCGCTTATATAGGAGTTCGCAGATGACTCGAAGGACATGTCGCTGAAGATCTTGGCGAGTTTTTCGCTTGCCTTGCTACCGATAAAGTGTGGCGACGAAATTTCCTCGTCGCTTGAATCGATGGATGATGCTGAGCTTGAGAAGTCAGGATCAGCCGCCGATAATCCCGACGAGATCGGAACTTCGAGACGATACGCTCCTTTTTTCTCGACGCGGAAGTGGAACTTTCCAAACGTCATCTCCATGGGCTCCTCCAGATACGCATATGCATCCAAACGGGAGGGTGGGTGAGGTACAAAATCAACTAGACCAGTTTCGATCTGTTTACCTCTATCCATGATGTTGCTTGCCACCGATGAAGTCGACGATCTTGAACGTGCCATCGAGATCAGCTGCTTGTCGCCTCTAGATCCCCACAGACGGCGCCAATTGACAAGGTATTAACTTGTCAATGCCTACAGATAGTAGACTAGGGTTTCGTTGGATGTAGAGGGCAAGTAGATCTCGAAGGTTTCAGCCGAAAAGTACTCGACGATGTAAAAACTAGGGTTGTGTTGACAAGATTCGATGCTTTCTTTGTCCCTCGACTCCCCCTTATAGGAGGTGGAGCCGAGGGATTCGTATTGTACAAGTTACAGAGTCCGGGAGGGTTTCCAACTCATCCCGCAAGATTACAAACATCATCTCCTAATACAACTCTAGCTTTCCTTAATAACAACTTGAGCCTCCGATTCTTCTTATTCTTCGAGTCATGGGCCTTCAGTAAACCCCGGGTACTATCTTCGGCAGGCCCATTGGGGATGCCTATGTCACCGGGGGGCCGCCGACGACACCGACGAGGGCCGGGACGCCGCCTCCGAGGGAGAGGGCCGGGGGGCCGCCGCCGACACCGGCGACGATGACGATACCTGGGACGACGCCGCCGAGACCGGTGAAGAGACCGGTGAAGAGAACGCGGCCAACCGCACGGAAGGTGATAGCGGCGGCAACCCTCAGGAGGGTAAGAAGAAGAGGACGGCGAGGAGGCCAAGGAGGGATCGGAGGCCGCAAGTGCTCGCCAACGTCACCGATGCTGTCACGGTAGTCTCCGAAAGTGGCCTACCGATGGAGCCTTCGTGGGTTGCCAAAGGGTACGGCATGCAACTAGGGTGCATCGTCCGTGAAACCGTGCCGATCCTAACTCAGGACCTCAGAAGCAAGGAGAACGCGGCTATCGCCCAATCCCTCCTCCAGAAGCTTCACCAACGATACACGTTCCCGGAGCCGTTCAATAAGAAGGTGGACTCTTTAGCTCTCACGAAGATGAGCACCGCCTTGAGCAGCTGGAAGAACCGGCTGAAGAGAAAGATCGAGGCCGGTGAAAGCTGGGAGAGGATAAGTAGCAAAGACCCGTCGCTCTCCTTAGAAGACTTTAATGCATTCAAGTCTTACTTAGAGACTGACACTGTTAAAAAATGGACCGCCTGGGGGAAGAAAATGCGGGATTTGAACTTAGGGACCCACCATTGCGGAAGCGGCGGTTACCGAGGAAAACAGCCCACTTGGGACAAGGAGGATGCCGAGATGGTACGTCTGGGGAAAGAAAACCCCTGGCACAAAATCGAGGATGTACAGGCTAGGAACTTTGTCCGGTCCCGCTACTACTTAGACTGGAAGACGGGGGAATTTATTACGGATCACAAAGACGTGAGGGATTTCGAGAAGTACCTGGTAAGGATAGTCTATATTATTTCGCTCATCTTATTAGGCAATGAAGCCAAATGGGCTAACCTTAAGTTCCTTTGTCTGAAGGATGAAGAGTTGACGAAGGCTAGCCCGTCGTCCCAGGGGTCGACGGAACCGTGGGACACGCCTTTCAACAGGGCGACGAACAAATACAAGGAGAGGGAGCTGGACAAGCCACCGACGTCGGGTGGCCGTGTGTCCGGCTTTGGCACAAGTATGAAGCTATCCGAGTACTACGGATCGGATGCCAAGACGAGAAAGCTGGAGAGGAGGTCGTCGGCTAAGGATAAATCCGAGGTTCAGGAGCTGAAGAAGAAGGTGGAGTCACTAGAGAAGCTGGTGGCCGAAAAGCCTGTGGAGAACACGGAGATGATGAACAAGTTATTGGACGAGAAGATCCGGCAGATCATCCCCCCTGGGTTGATGGAGGGGTTAGCTGCTTGGAATGCGGGAGGTCAAGTGGGGCCGATACATGTGCCCAGCATCAGCGGCAGCAACTCAAGCTTCCACGTGTCGCCGACGGTGCCGCTCCGGCCGCGCCGGCTCCACCAGACGCCGCACCCTCCGCCGCGCCACCCGACGCCGCAGCTCCAACCGCCGCCGCAGCTCCAACTGGTCGCATCGACGCCCCCAACCGCCGCCCTTGTATCGACAGTAGCCGAGATCGACGCCATCAAGGAGGTAAACTCATTAGTTACTCCTTCGCGTCATCTTCTTTAACTATATATGCCTTTCGTGACTGCCATCTCACGATGCCCAACATGGCGCCCCTGACTCAGGATGAACAATGCATACTTCTGCAAACGGTGGAGCCCGGCGGCAAGTTGGTGGAAGTTGCTAGCGGCCTTGTCATGGCTTCCCGCGTTATGCACGGCGCTAGATTGGCGGAAGACGTGGCGAAGGTCAAGTTGGTAATGGTAGTGCCGGAGTACCGCTACGCCATCCCCCCTTTCAACCTCCGGGCACAGACGAAGGCGACGTTTTGCCCCTTGGGGATTGCACCTCATGGCTTATGAAATGGCCGAAGAACCAGATTCGTCTGGGGGGTTCTTCCGAGTGCTAAGAAAAGCACCGGCGCCACCTCCCCTATCATCCGGCCCAAGATCGCCAGCGCCGACGACACCCTTAAGGAAACGGCGGTCGCCGCCCCCACTACCCTGAAGGAACCGGCGGTCGCCGCCGCCACCCGGAAGGAACCGACGATCGCCGCCACCACCACACGCCACAAACAGTTGTTGGGAGCGCTACCGCAACGACCGTCAACTAGACGCACGGTACGCCAAGCGGCGGCATCGCAACCGCCACCACCTAAGGTCCAGGACATGGCGCCACTTGATGGCAACGATGTAGATGATGATGATGACATCGATGCCTACATCAACACTGGCGCCTGCAGCCAAGATATGTACATGCCTCCTATGGATGAACAAGCCTTCCGCACACACGGCGATCAACTTGGTCGTCCCCCTACAGTCACGAAGCAGCGCCTGGTCTTCACGGGTCTTTCTCAAGACACTCCTCCGGAGGCTGGCAATCCAGCTCAAGTCAAGCCTGCTACCGTTTTCAGCCCTAACACGCTGCGTAAGACATCATCGAGCCACCCAAATCAACACCACCATCAGCACCACCAGCACCCCCAGTAGGTCAGGTGAAGAAGGCAAGGAAGAGAGGAGCCAAGAAGGGCGCATCTTCGAGCCAGCCTGCTCCTAAGAGGATCCGGGCCGACGACATGGTACCACCTACACCGGATGGCTTGCCCCGGTGTCAACACCCGGATTTTTAAGTCCAGATGCCTATTATGCCATTCCTCGCAATCCCAGGAATATTGTTTTTGCGAGACATAATAGATTGATATCACAACACATCATTCATTACAACACATAATCGTCTTACAAAAAAGGATCACATGATCTAGTCTTAATACATCATAGTGGATCTAGAGATCCTATTACAAAACACATAGCGGAAGCGAAGTAGTAGCGGTCGTGGTCCATCTGTTCCACAGGCAACTGTTGACGTCAGGAGTGGTCCTAGTTATCATAGACGTCTTGCTGTCCATCTTCACGGTACTGGTGCTCCTCTTCATAGTCTGGCCATTTGAATAGCCAGGGACAAAGCCATGAGTACTTTAAAGTACTCGCAAACTAATACTAGTGTAAGCACTATCACTATAGTAAGGGGGTGCTAAGCTCTAAGTTTATTTGCATAAAGCCAATTTTAGTTCACAAACATTTAGTAAAAGCCTCTTCATTTGCTAACTAACTCAAGTGGGAACATTAGTGTCATTCCCACAACTCTGTTGTGATTCAAGTCAAAGTCACCATTTCAAGTTCAAATCACAAGTCACCCTTCACATGTCACATTTTTGAAAATGGTCTGATGACGGAACAGTATGGCCTTTCCAACCGTCCATAACCGTGGACACGGCTATTCGAATAGTTCTACACTCTGCAGAGGTCGCACACTTTTGCCACAACATTTGCAATAATCCGTCAGGGTTAACTGGCCCTGATTTATCACACTCCGTGTGCGGACTACCAACCATAACCTTTCACTTACATACCCTAGTATAGGCACCTCTCCCCATGAGCTTGGCCTCCCAGTGAAGACAAACCGTCAGCCTGGGAACTGCACAGGGCTTGGGCCGGACATTCACCTCATATTCACGTCATATCACATCATTCCATATTTCTTTGGAGGCAGCCCTTGGCATAACCCCGATGACACTTGTTTAGAGGGAACCCATACTAAGATACATAAATTTCTAGTTAAGCCCTACCCATATCAGGTATTGTGGGGGTACTTGTAAAATTGGAATGGTATCGCATCCGAACCCAACCATCAGTTTTTGTAAAGTTCACCATGTCATTCACCAGTCATATTCACCTTCAAAATCTTTCAATAGAATGACTCATCATTCCAAGGTTTTCAAAGTCATTTCGTTTCACAAGTTCCCATCTAGAGTAGTCAATTTTATTTGTTAGCACTAGCAACTAATCATGAGGGGTGCTATCTAGTGATACGTCTCCGACGTATCGATAATTTCTTATGTTCTATGCCATATTATTGATGATACCTACATGTTTTATGCACACTTTATGTCATATTCGTGCATTTTCTGGAACTAACCTATTAACAAGATGCCGAAGTGCCAGTTCCTGTTTTCTGCTGTTTTTGGTTTCAGAAATCCTAGTAACGAAATATTCTCCGAATTGGACGAAACGAAGACCCAGGGGCCTATTTCGCCACGAACCTTCCAAGACCGAAGAGCATACGAAGTGGGGCCACGAGGTGGCCAAACCACATGGCGGCGCGGCCAAGGGGCCCGCGCCGCCCTGTGTGGGCCCCCCTGTGCCCCGACTCTGCCCTTCCGCCTACTTAAAGTCTCCGTCGCGAAACCCCGATGCGAAAACCACGATACGAAACCCGACGCCGCCGCCGCCGATCCCATCTCGGGGATTCTGGAGATCTCCTCCGGCACCCGCCGGAGAGGGGATTCATCTCCCGAGGACTCTACACCGCCATGGTCGCTCCGGAGTGATGAGTGAGTAGTTCACCCCCGGACTATGGGTCCATAGCAGTAGCTAGATGGTTGTCTTCTCCTCATTGTGCTTCATTGTTGGATCTTGTGAGCTGCCTAACATGATCAAGATCATCTATCTGTAATACTCTATGTTGTGTTTGTCGGGATCCGATGGATAGAGAATACCATGTCATGTTAATTATCAAGTTATTACATATGTGTTGTTTATGATCTTGCATGCTCTCCGTTACTAGTAGAGGCTCTGGCCAAGTTTTTGCTTTTAACTCCAAGAGGGAGTATTTATGCTCGATAGTGGGTTCATGCCTCATTGACACCGACAGAAAGTTCTAAGGTTGTGTTGTGCTGTTGCCACTAGGGATAAAACATTGGCGCTATGTCCGAGGATGTAGTTGTTGATTACATTACGCACCATACTTAATGCAATTGTCCTGCTTTGCAACTTAATACTGGAAGGGGTTCGGACGATAACCTGAAGGTGGACTTTTAGGCATAGATGCATTGGATGGCGGTCTATGTACTTTGTCGTAATGCCCAATTAAATCTCACTATACTTATCATGCCATGTATGTGCATTGTTATGCCCTCTCTATTTGTCAATTGCCCGACTGTAATTTGTTCACCCAACATGCTTTTATCTTATGGGAGAGACACCTCTAGTGAACTATGGACCCCGGTCCATTCTTTTAAATACTGAAATACAAATCTGCTGCAATACTTGTTTTACTGTTTTCTCTGCAAACAATCATCTTCCACACAATACGGTTAACCCTTTGTTACAGCAAGCCGGTGAGATTGACAACCTCACTGCTTCGTTGGGGCAAAGTACTTTGGTTGTGTTGTGCAGGTTCCACGTTGGCGCCGGAATCCTGGTGTTGCGCCGCACTACATCCCGCCGCCATCAACCTTCAACGTGCTTCTTGACTCCTACTGGTTCGATTAAACCTTGGTTTCTAACTGAGGGAAACTTGCCGCTGTGCGCATCACACCTTCCTCTTGGGGTTCCCAACGGACGTGTCAACTACACGCATCAAGCAAATTTCTGGCGAGATCAAGACACGCTGCAAGGGGAGTCTCCACTTCTCAATCTCTTTACTTTGTTTTTGTCTTGCTTTATTTTATTTACTACTTTGTTTGCTGCATTATATCAAAACACAAAAAAAATTAGTTGCTAGCTTTACTTTATTTATTGTCTTGTTTGCTATATCAAAAACACAAAAAAATTAGTATACTTGCATTTACTTTATCTAGTTTGCTTTATTTACTACTGCTAAAATGGCCAACCCTGAAAATACTAAGTTGTGTGATTTCACAATCACAAATAATAATGATTTCCTATGCACACCTATTGCTCCACCTGCTACTACAGCAGAATTCTTTGAAATTAAACCTGCTTTACTGAATCTTGTTATGCGAGAGCAATTTTCTGGTGTTAGTTCTGATGATGCTGCTGCCCATCTCAATAATTTTGTTGAACTATGTGAAATGCAAAAATATAAAGATGTAGATGGTGATATTATAAAATTAAAATTGTTTCCTTTCTCATTAAGAGGAAGAGCTAAAGATTGGTTGCTATCTCTGCCTAAGAATAGTATTGATTCATGGACTAAATGCAAGGATGCTTTTATTGGTAGATATTATCCCCCTGCTAAAATTATATCTTTGAGGAGTAGCATAATGAATTTTAAACAATTGGATAATGAACATGTTGCTCAAGCTTGGGAAAGAATGAAATCTCTAGTTAAAAATTGCCCAACCCATGGACTGACTACTTGGATGATCATCCAAACCTTCTATGCAGGACTAAATTTTTCTTCGCGGAATTTATTGGATTCAGCTGCTGGAGGTACCTTTATGTCCATCACTCTTGGTGAAGCAACAAAGCTCCTTGATAATATGATGGTTAATTACTCTGAATGGCACACGGAAAGAGCTCCACAAGGTAAGAAGGTAAATTCTGTTGAAGAATCCTCCTCCTTGAGTGATAAGATTGATGCTATTCTGTCTATGCTTGTGAATGGTAGGACTAATGTTGATCCTAATAATGTTCCATTAGCTTCATTGGTTGCTCAAAATTTTAGGCCATATCCTGCTAATGGTAATTCTTATGGTAGACATGTTTCGCCTAATGAGGAAAAGATGTTAGAAATTGAAAGATCCACCAAAAGCTTTATGCAATCACAATATGAGCAAAATAAAGTATTTACTAAAACTATGAATGAACAATCTACCTTGTTGAAGAAAATAGGAAATCAACTTGAAAATTTGAATATGGAGATTTCGGGGTTGCAAACTAAACTTGCAAATGCTGAAGACCGAATCTCATACATGTCTGCACAATCTTCTTTAATTAATAAAATGGCTGCTAAACCTGAGGATATTGAAAATAAAATTGTTACTACAGCAAATGCCATCCAAGTTAGAATTAATGAGAATATAAGATTAATGGCTGAACTGCGTGCTAGGTGGGATAGAGAAGAAAATGAAAAACTAGCTAAAGAGAAAATGTAGCTAAAGTTTGGACTATTACCACCACTAGCAATGCTAATGATTCATATGTTGCTGCACCTCCTACTATCAATGGTAAAATAATTGGTGTTGGCAATGCTTCTACTCCTAGTGCAAAGCGCAAAATTACCTGAAACGCTAAAACGAAACTGCTGTGATAAAACTGCTGAAATTTTTTCCAACCTTGGGGATGATAATCCCATTGCTTTAGATTGTAATGATTTAGATTTTGATGATTGCCACATCTCTGAAGTTATAAAGTTCTTACAAAAACTTGCTAAAAGTCCTAATGCTAGTGCTATAAATTTGGCTTTCACAAAACATATTACAAATGCTCTCATAAAAGCTAGAGAAGAGAAACTAAAACTTGAAACTTCTATTCCTAGAAAGCTAGAGGATGGTTGGGAGCCCATCATTAAAATGAGAGTCAAAGATTTTGATTGTAATGCTTTATGTGATCTTGGTGCAAGTATTTCTGTTATGCCTAAAAAAGTCTATGATATGCTTGACTTGCCACCATTGAAAAATTGTTATCTGGATGTTAATCTCGCTGATAATGCTAAAAAGAAACCTTTGGGGAAAGTTGATAATGTTCATATTATGGTTAACAATAACCTCGTCCCCGTTGATTTTGTTGTCTTGGATATTGAATGCAATGCATCTTGCCCCATTATATTGGGAAGACCTTTTCTTCGAACCGTTGGTGCCACTATTGATATGAAGGAAGGTAATATTAAATATCAATTTCCTCTCAAGAAAGGTATGGAACATTTCCCTAGAAAGAGAATGAAGTTACCTTATGATTCTATTATTGGAACAAATTATGATGTTGATGCTTCGTCTCTTGATGTTACTTGAGATACACTTTCTGCGCCTAGCTGAAAGGCGTTAAAGAAAAGCGCTTATGGGAGACAACCCATGTTTTTACTACAGTATTTTTGTTTTATATTTGTGTCTTGGAAGTTGTTTACTACTGTAGCAACCTCTCCTTATCTTAGTTTTGAGTTTTGTTGTGCCAAGTAAAGTCTTTGATAGAAAAGTAAGTACTAGATTTGGATTACTGCACAGTTCCAGATTTCTTTGCTGTCACGAATCTGGGTCTATCTCCCTGTAGGTAGCTCAGAAAATTAAGCCAATTTACGAGCATGATCCTCAGATATGTACGCAACTTTCATTCAATTTGAGCATTTTCGTTTGAGCAAGTCTGGTGGCCTAATAAAATCCATCTTTACGGACTGTTCTGTTTTGACAGATTCTGCCTTTTATTTCGCATTGCCTCTTTTGCTATGTTGGATGAATTTCTTTGATCCATTAATGTCCAGTAGCTTTATGCAATGTCCAGAAGTGTTAAGAATGATTGTGTCACCTCTGAACATGTAAATTTTTATTATGCACTAACCCTCTAATGAGTTGTTTCGAGTTTGGTGTGGAGGAAGTTTTCAAGGATCAAGAGAGGAGTATGATGCAATATGATCAAGGAGAGTGAAAGCTCTAAGCTTGGGGATGCCCCGGTGGTTCACCCCTGCATATTATAAGAAGACTCAAGCGTTAAGCTTGGGGATGCCCAAGGCATCCCCTTCTTCATCGACAACATTATCGGTTCCTCCCCTGAAACTATATTTTTATTCCGTCACATCTTATGTACTTTGCTTGGAGCGTCAGTTTTTTTTTTTGTTTTGTTTGAATAAAATGGATCCTAGCATTCACTTTATGGGAGAGAGACATGCTCCGCTGTATCATATGGACAAATATGTCCTTAGGCTCTACTCATAGTATTCATGGCGAAGTTTCATCTTCGTTAAATTGTTATATGGTTGGAATTGGAAAATGATACATGTAGTAACTCTAAAATGTCTTGGATAATTTGATACTTGGCAATTGTTGTGCTCATGTTTAAGCTCTTGCATCATATACTTTGCACCCATTAATGAAGAAACACTTAGAGCTTGCTAATTTGGTTTGCATATTTGGTTTCTCTAGAGTCTAGATAATATCTAGTATTGAGTTTTGAACAACAAGGAAGACGGTATGAGTCTTATAATGTTTACAATATGTCTTTTATGTGAGTTTTGCTGTACTGTTCATCCTTGTGTTTGTTTCAAATAACCTTGCTAGCCTAAACCTTGTATCGAGAGGGAATACTTCTCATGCATCCCAAATACTTGAGCCAACCACTATGCCATTTGTGTCCACCATACCTACCTACTACATGGTATTTATCCGCCATTCCAAAGTAAATTGCTTGAGTGCTACCTTTAAAATTCCATCATTCACCTTTGCAATATATAGCTCATGGGACAAATAGCTTAAAAACTATTGTGGTATTGAATATGTACTTATGCATTTTATCTCTTATTAAGTTGCTTGTTGTGCGATAACCATGTTTCTGGGGACGCCATCAACTATTCTTTGTTGAATATCATGTGAGTTGCTATGCATGTCCGTCTTGTCTGAAGTAAGAGAGATCTACCACCTTTATGGTTGGAGCATGCATATTGTTAGAGAAGAACTTTGGGCCGCTAACTAAAGCCATGATTCATGGTGGAAGTTTCAGTTTTGGACATATATCCTCAATCTCATATGAGAATAATAATTGTTGCCACATGCTTATGCATTAAAGAGGAGTCCATTATCTGTTGTCCCGGTATGGATGTCTAAGTTGAGAATAATCAAAAGCGAGAAATCCAAATGCGAGCTTTCTCCTTAGACCTTTGTACAGGCGGCATGGAGGTACCCCATTGTGACACTTGGTTAAAACATGTGCATTGCAAAGATCCGGTAGTCCAAGCTAATTAGGACAAGGTGCGGGCACTATTAGTATACTATGCATGAGGCTTGCAACTTGTAAGATATAATTTACATAACTCATATGCTTTATTACTACCGTTGACAAAATTGTTTCATGTTTTCAAAATAAAAGCTCTAGCACAAATATAGCAATCGATGCTTTCCTCTTTGAAGGACCATTCTCTTTACTTTTATGTTGAGTCAGTTCACCTATCTCTCCACCTCAAGAAGCAAACACTTGTGTGAACTGTGCATTGATTCCTACATACTTGCATATTGTACTTGTTATATTACTCTATGTTGACAATTATCCATGAGATATACATGTTACAAGTTGAAAGCAACCGCTGAAACTTAATCTTCCTTTGTGTTGCTTCAATGCCTTTACTTTGATTTATTGCTTTATGAGTTAACTCTTATGCAAGACTTATTAATACTTGTCTTGAAGTACTATTCATGAAAAGTCTTTGCTTTATGATTCACTTGTTTACTCATGTCATTACCATTGTTTTGATCGCTGCATCCACTACATATGTTTACAAATAGTATGATCAAGGTTATGATGGCATATCACTTCAGAAATTATCTTTGTTATCGTTTTACCTGCTCGGGACGAGCAGAACTAAGCTTGGGGATGCTTGATACGTCTCCGACGTATCGATAATTTCTTATGTTCTATGCCATATTATTGATGATACCTACATGTTTTATGCACACTTTATGTCATATTCGTGCATTTTCTGGAACTAACCTATTAACAAGATGCCAAAGTGCCAGTTCCTGTTGCTGTTTTTGGTTTCAGAAATCCTAGTAACGAAATATTCTTGGAATTGGACGAAACGAAGACCCAGGGCCTATTTCGCCACGAACCTTCCAGAAGACCGAAGAGCATACGAAGTGGGGCCACGAGGTGGCCAAACCACATGGCGGCGCGGCCAAGGGGGCCCGCCCTGTGGTGTGGGCCCTCGTCAGCCCCCCGACTCGCCCTTCCGCCTACTTAAAGTCTCCGTCGCGAAACCCCCGATGCGAAAACCACGATACGGAAAACCTTCCAGAGACGCCGCCGCCGCCGATCCCATCTCGGGGATTCTGGATATCTCCTCCGCACCCTGCCGAGAGGGGATTCATCTCCCGAGGACTCTACACCGCCATGGTCGCCTCCGGAGTGATGAGTGAGTAGTTCACCCCTGGACTATGGGTCCATAGCAGTAGCTAGATGGTTGTCTTCTCCTCATTGTGCTTCATTGTTGGATCTTGTGAGCTGCCTAACATGATCAAGATCATCTATCTGTAATACTCTATGTTGTGTTTGTCGGGATCCGATGGATAGAGAATACCATGTCATGTTAATTATCAAGTTATTACATATGTGTTGTTTATGATCTTGCATGCTCTCCGTTACTAGTAGAGGCTCGGCCAAGTTTTTGCTTTTAACTCCAAGAGGGAGTATTTATGCTCGATAGTGGGTTCATGCCTCCATTGACACCTGGGACAGTGACAGAAAGTTCTAAGGTTGTGTTGTGCTGTTGCCACTAGGGATAAAACATTGGCGCTATGTCCGAGGATGTAGTTGTTGATTACATTACGCACCATACTTAATGCAATTGTCTATTGCTTTGCAACTTAATACTGGAAGGGGTTCGGACGATAACCTGAAGGTGGACTTTTTAGGCATAGATGCAGTTGGATGGCGGTCTATGTACTTTGTCGTAATGCCCAATTAAATCTCACTATACTTATCATGCCATGTATGTGCATTGTTATGCCCTCTCTATTTGTCAATTGCCCGACTGTAATTTGTTCACCCAACATGCTTTTATCTTATGGGAGAGACACCTCTAGTGAACTGTGGACCCCGGTCCATTCTTTTAAATACTGAAATACAAATCTGCAATACTTGTTTTACTGTTTCTCTGCAAACAATCATCTTCCACACAATACGGTTAACCCTTTGTTACAGCAAGCCGGTGAGATTGACAACCTCACTGTTTCGTTGGGGCAAAGTACTTTGGTTGTGTTGTGCAGGTTCCACGTTGGCGCCGGAATCTCCGGGTGTTGCGCCGCACTACATCCCGCCGCCATCAACCTTCAACGTGCTTCTTGACTCCTACTGGTTCGATTAAACCTTGGTTTCTAACTGAGGGAAACTTGCCGCTGTGCGCATCACACCTTCCTCTTGGGGTTCCCAACGGACGTGTCAACTACACGCATCATCTAGCTTTCATTGTTCTAGGCTAACTTTGATACTCTTGTAGTACTCTATCTCTAGACCAAAGTTAACTATAAAAGCAAGTTATAAAAATCAAAGTAAAAGTTTGGAAGAATAAAACTTGGGATGGGATCATGAAGCATAAAGTAATTGGTGAGTGTGCCTTGCTCTAGTAGAGCTTTGCACTTTGCAAGAATATTAGCTTGCAACAATATAACTTGCATTAGTCTAGCTTGCATTGGTAATAGCTTGCCTTGATTGGTGTATTGATCAAAGTGGTCTTCTTCTTCGTGGTAGAAATCCTCCTCCTCTTGATAGTCTCCGGTACTAGCGTCTATAAACGGATACGAGGATACAATCACCAAGCAATACTTAAGTAGACTAATTAGCCTTAATGGCTCACTCAAAAAGATGTAGCATCATCATCTACATTACTCAACATTAGACTAGGGGTTTCTTACTTAGGGTTTGGGAAAATAATTTCCTCTCATTGAAATATGGATGATGGTTTTCATTCAGTTTGGAGAAATAATTTCCTCTCATTGAATCTTCTTAAGATGTGATTTCCTCATATGATAATATGTGAACTCATGTTGACCAAGGTCAACACTCATACTCATCATTTGGGAAAATGATTTAAATGAGGTGGGGCACCTCATGTAATTTAATCCTAACCTGGTAATGATTTAATGTCCCAAAATAATTCATTATGAGATCAAATAGACCATAGTCACTACCTTATGTAGAATTACTTGAGACAAAGATTTAAATGAGAAGGATACATCTCATATGATTTAATAATTAGTTGGAAAATTTAAATACTACTAGGGCAATCATTTTAATATTCTCAAATAAAACATAAGGGGTCATGAAGACATGTGTCATCACCTTACCTTGAATTACTTGAGAAAGTGATTGTAAATGAAGTGCTACATTTCATAGATTTAAATTCCTAACTTTGACAATAATTTAAATGGGCTAGTAATGACTACATAGCCATTATTTGATTTCTAACCCATGATCATATGAAGCAACTATGGTATTTTATTACAGAATCAATTAGACAACATAAAATGTGATTTATGAGAGGTGGAATCAACTCAAAATAGTTTATGGTTGATTTTTAATAATTATTTGAAAACTGAAAAGTCTCTGACTTGTTATTTTTATCATTCAAATTCTACACAAGCTATGAGGTTGAAACCAGTGCGGTTGGATGGAGCATTTCATGTGCCTTCTAACAATATAAATTTTGTCCAAAATGGCTCAGTAGCTTTGAAACTATTCAAATTCTAACAAAGGCCAGTATTGAATTAAAACTGAAAAGGATTTAAATGAGTTTGAAACTCGGGCTTAGGCGGGAACACAGATGGGCCGAATTGATTTGAAAAGAGGAAGGCCAGCCCAACAGCGCTGACCACACCGCGGGCCGCCTGACATGGTGGGGGCCACACGTCAGCGGGGTGACTCACCGAAGCGGTATGCGGGGATGAGGAGCGTTGGATCGACGCGGATCTGACGGTGGAGGGGCGTCGTCGTCGTCGGCGAGAACTGGCTGCTCGCACGGCGCAGGTCGGGGGTCGGCGGTGAGCTGGGGCTCCGGCGAGGGTCGGTGATGCTGCTGGACGACGTTGTCGACGATGGGGAGTCGACTGGTACCAGTGGCAACTCCGATGGTGGCCGAATTCGACGGGTTGATCTGCGGCGGACTCCGGTGATCGACGGCGCAATTGGAGTGATCTAGGGTGTAATCCAGGTGGAGAAGGGGTCGAGGAGCTCGAGGAGAAGGAGGAGAGCAGAATTGGTGTGGAGGAGGAAGTGCGGGAGGGGCTCTATTTATAATGGCGCGCGGGTGCTGTGGGTGCCGTGGCGGTCGTCGACGGCGAGGGCTGTTCAGGGCACGAAGGGGCAAGGGATGGGCGCGGAGTGTTGGCGACGTCGAGGCGATGCTGATGCGCGTCGTGGAGCGGCAGGGGAGGGACGGTCGCGTCGTTATCGTCATCGCACACCCGTGTACTGCGGCGGATGGCGTCGTCCACGGTGACGGCGACAGGGCGTGCGAGGGCAGGTGAGCGTGTCTACTGGGTTCCTGACGTCGAGGAGGTCGTGCAGATGCAAGTAGAGGTCGAGGGGAGAGCTGAGTCGATGGGGCACGGCGGTGTCCTGTCGCGTCTAGAGGCGTCCTGGTGCGCATCCATGCCGATCCTCGCAGGTGCTGGGCGCGTCTGGGCGCGCACGGGGTGGCCAGTGTAGGCGTTGTCTCGGTCAAGGGCTGGGTCTGGCATGCTCAGCAGGGTCAGGTCAAGTTCACAGACATGGTGGAGTGGCTTGGATGGGAGAGGAGAGGAGGTGAGCATGTGGATGTCATGCCATGCCTCGGCATGGTCAGGTTTTGGTCAAGGTGAGCAAGGTTCAGGGCTGGCAGTGGCTTGGACTGGTGTCCAGAGAGGTGGTGGTGTTACAGAGCAGCAGAGGAGGGCCAAGGTTGGACCTAGTCCCCCCAAAAACTCAGCATGGGCATCAATTTGGGTTCTGCCTGCAAAGTGTTTGTAGAAATGGCCGCAAGAGATTTTTGTTTAAATTTTGAAAATCTTTTTGGTGCATCTCATTCCTATATTTAAAGAGGTAGAATGGTGGTGGTGGTGGTCAATTTGGTGAAGGTTTGCAAGATTTCAAATATGAGGTGATCTTCTCTTTGATTCAATGTCTCCACTTGGCATCTCTATTCTGGTCAACCTAGGCAGAGTCAACACTGGTGGTCAACATCAAAGTGGTTCACCTTGACATGGTCTTGGATGAGGTTGTGAGAGTTGGGCAAGTTTGGTTTAGGAAACTTCCAAACCAGGGGTGCAAAGTGGGTAAGATTTTATAAATGGGCAAAGTGACCATTATCACATGTATGTTGGATTTGAATTTTTCTTTGATTTGAATTGGGTTTCTTTGATGCAAAAGGGTTTGTTTTTTATATATGAGTGTTTCACAAGCAATGGCACAAGCAAAGGTGGCCTTGGTTAAAGATTTGAAAATTTGGCCAAAGTGTATGTGAGTGAAAATGGGATTTTCTCACTATGTCATTTCTCTTTATTTGATTTGATTTTTCTTGACTCAAAAGTGATTCTTATTAGTTTAGGAACATTTCAAAACCATTGAAACCATTCCAAAAGGTCTAGCTCAAAGATTTGCAAAATTGGCCATAACACATAAGAGGTGATGTGTCAATTTTTCTTATTCTTGTAATTTGTTCTCCTTGCTTTACTTGGGCAAGGTTGAGGTTCAATTTAGTGTTAGATTAGGTTTAGAGATGGTTTCACACCATTTGGTCAAGGTAGAAGTGCATAGGTCAAGATTTGGGGAAATGACTATGTGGCACATATGCCTCTATGCATATGTTGCATTTGATTTTTAATTTGATTGTTCTTGGCCCATTTGATGTTGTTGAGTGTTGAAATGGTATAGAGGAGTGATCCAACCATTCACATCAAGTCCTAGGGTCAAGATTCTCAAATTCTCAAATTTTCATTTTGCTCTCATATGCCTCTATGGCATTTTTAGTTTCTTTTTATTTTCTTTTGTTTCAACTTGGATTGGGTTTGAGAAGTACTAGATAAGGTTTATGAAGGTTTTCCAATCCTCTAAATAAAGTGGAAAGGCCTAGGGTAAAGTTTTACAAAAATAGCCATAGGCACATATGCCTTTTCTTATTTAAATTCTTTTTATTTTATTTTAACTTGGATGGTAAAAAGGGGTGTGAGGTTTAGGGTTTAAGAGTATTTCAATACTAATTAAACAAGCAATCATGGCAATAGCACAAGAATTAAACAAGATCTCTATGTATCAACTTAATTTAATAAAAGTTTTTGTTGGTTCCAAAATTTGGAACTAGGGAAATTCATTTTGTTTGTTTTGAAATTTTTGGGATGTTACAAACCCTTCCCCTTAAACAAATCTCGTCCCGAGATTTTCAGAAAAGTTAGGTTCCTAAGAAAGATTGAGCAGTGAGATTAACAGGGGAACATACTTGGCATGGCCTGAGGGGCTTCCTGGGCTTCATTGGCAGTCATGTGGTAGAAACGGCCGTGGTTGTTGTTCTGATTCCTTCTTCCGGCAAAGCGGCGCTGTTGCTGAGCAGGTGCTGCGGTATTGGCGGCAATCTTGGCAAGCTTCTTGGGGCACTCGTTGGAGTAGTGACCCATAATTCCACATTCATAGCAGTTGACGGTGGACTTGTCTTTGGGGTTGACGGGAACAGCGTCCCAGTCACGGGGGCAGTATTGGGGTGGTTGTTGTTGCCATTGGGGTGGTTGTTGTTGTTGGTGCGATTGCCGTTGTTCTGGTTGTTGTTGTTGTTGTTGTTGTTGTTGTTGTTGTTGTTGTTGTTGTTGTTGTTGTTGTTGTTGTTGTGGTTGTTGTTGCTGTTGCGGTTGTTGTTGTTGTTGCTTGGGTGGTAGATCTGAGCTGGGGGCTTGTTGTATCTTGAGGCAAATCCTCCAGTTGAGTTGTTGCGGTACTTCTGGGCGTTGTTGGGTCCATTCTGGTTCATCATTCTTCTCTTGCGGTTCTCATTGGCTTGATGCAGTTTCCCTTCCATTTGGATGGCTGAGTCCACCAGGGCTTCGAGGTCAGCGAACGGAATGTTCACTAACACCGTTTGCATCTCATCGTGTAGTCCGTTCAGAAATCTCTCCTTCCTTTTCTCGTTGGTGTCGGTCTCATCCGGGGCGTACCTTGACAGAGTAAGAAACTTGTCGCGGTATTCCACCACGGACATCCTTCCTTGCTTGAGTTCGCGGAACTCGTCTCTCATCTTCTTGATCAGTCCTTGGGGCACATGGTACTTGCTAAACTTCAGCTTGAAGTCTTCCCAGGTCATCATCTGTCCCGCGTTCATTGCACGGGTGCTTGTCCACCAAGCTCTTGCTGGTCCCGCTAGGTAGTGCGTGGCAAACAACACTTTCTCTGGCTCAACTCCCGCAACTTCGAGGTTGTTCTCCATGGTCCGGAGCCAGTCATCAGCATCTAGAGGTTCTTCAGTCTTGTTGAATATTGGAGGGTTGGTGTTCTGAAAGTTCTTTAGCTTTGATCCTAGGTGATCATGATGGCCTTGATTGTTGTTCTGAGCGATCTGCTGTAGTGCAGCGATGTTGGCTTGGCGTTCAGCTTCCCTATCTTCCAGCATGGTTTGCAACATCTGCATCATGGCGTCCTGATTGGCGCTGCGGGTTGGTGGGGCCATCTGAGTATCGGAGTAGATGATAAGATAAGAGGGAAATTTCTATGGTTTGTTTGAATTAAAGTTCAAAAAGTTCAAAACTTGAAAACTGGAGTAGTGTTGAGGGGGTAAAACCAACAACACTTTTTCATTCATACCAAACATCACACATTACAACTCTAACACACCGTTGGTTTGAAGAACCATTCATTCGCTCTACGATACAAGGGTATCCTGATACAACTCACACCTACTTAAGTGCTGGGGTGATACTACTCTTCCGGGTGGATTCTTTGTCTTCACGAGTGATGTGCTTGGCGAGAGGCGAGGGCGTTGTCCAAATCCCTGCGGGTTTTGTACTGCCTGAAGTCCTGGTGTGCTACATAGGGGTTCATCTCCGTGTGTGGTGGCATGGTCATCGATCTTCCCATGGAGTCATGTCTTGGGTAGTAGATGAAGCGAGTGTTCTTGATCTTGTTCTCATTTTGTCCACACAAACGGGAAATTGCTTCTTGCATAGCTCTGACTAGTCCTTCCTTCCAAGTGTTTCCCGTTACAGAAAACCATATGGTTTCCCATACCGGGGCTCCAGGCTTTCTTCGTAGATCAGTAGAAACTTCCCACTGAGGTGGTTCTCCGGAGTGGTTGTTGAGGGGTATTCCGAAGAACTCGGGATACGGTTGTCCTAGATATTCCACTAGTTGCTTCAAATCCTTTTCGAACCTTAGGTCGCCTCCGGGACCAAGCTGATAGAACTCCCATTGGTACTCCATCTGTGAGCAATTAAGGTAAGTAAGTTAAATAAGTAGTCAAGTGTGCAAAATTTTATGTAGGTTTGCAAAGAAAGTAGGGTATAGATTTCTCATTTTTGAAAAAGATCTCAAGGATAAGAGTAAGAACAAGTTTTCACAAATATTCACTGTATTGGTTTTTGAAACTAAGTTTTTCAGATGTCCATTCTAACTAGGGTCTCCTAAGGTCAAACAATGGCTCTGATACCAACTTGTCAACACCCGGATTTTTAAGTCCAGATGCCTATTATGCCATTCCTCGCAATCCCAGGAATATTGTTTTTGCGAGACATAATAGATTGATACCACAACACATCATTCATTACAACACATAATCGTCTTACAAAAAAGGATCACATGATCCAGTCTTAATACATCATAGTGGATCTAGAGATCCTATTACAAAACACATAGCGGAAGCGAAGTAGTAGCGGTCGTGGTCCATCTGTTCCACAGGCAATTGTTGACGTCAGGAGTGGTCCTAGTTATCATAGACGTCTTGTTGTCCATCTTCATGGTACTGGTGCTCCTCTTCATAGTCTGGCCATTTGAATAGCCAGGGACAAAGCCATGAGTACTTTAAAGTACTCGCAAACTAATACTAGTGTAAGCACTATCACTATAGTAAGGGGGTGCTAAGCTCTAAGTTTATTTGCATAAAGCCAATTTTAGTTCACAAACATTTAGTAAAGCCTCTTCATTTGCTAACTAACTCAAGTGGGAACATTAGTGTCATTCCCACAACTCTGTTGTGATTCAAGTCAAAGTCACCATTTCAAGTTCAAATCACAAGTCACCCTTCACATGTCACATTTTTGAAAATGGTCTGATGACGGAACAGTATGGCCTTTCCAACCGTCCATAACCGTGGACACGGCTATTCGAATAGTTCAACACTCTGCAGAGGTCGCACACTTTTGCCACAACATTTGCAATAATCCGTCAGGGTTAACCCTGATTTATCACACTCTGTGTGCGGACTACCAACCATAACCTTTCACTTACATACCCTAGTATAGGCACCTCTCCCCATGAGCTTGGCCTCCCAGTGAAGACAAACCGTCAGCCTGGGAACTGCACAGGGCTTGGGCCGGACATTCACCTCATATTCACGTCATATCACATCATTCCATATTTCTTTGGAGGCAGCCCTTGGCATAACCCCGATGACGCTTGTTTAGAGGGAACCCATACTAAGATACATAAATTTCTAGTTAAGCCCTACCCATATCAGGTATTGTGGGGGTACTTGTAAAATTGGAATGGTATCGCATCCGAACCCAACCATCAGTTTTTGTAAAGTTCACCATGTCATTCACCAGTCATATTCACCTTCAAAATCTTTCAATAGAATGACTCATCATTCCAAGGTTTTCAAAGTCATTTCGTTTCACAAGTTCCCATCTAGAGTAGTCAATTTTATTTGTTAGCACTAGCAACTAATCATGAGGGGTGCTATCTAGCTTTCATTGTTCTAGGCTAACTTTGATACTCTTGTAGTACTCTATCTCTAGACCAAAGTTAACTATAAAAGCAAGTTATAAAAATCAAAGTAAAAGTTTGGAAGAATAAAACTTGGGATGGGATCATGAAGCATAGAGTAATTGGTGAGTGTGCCTTGCTCTAGTAGAGCTTTGCACTTTGCAAGAATATTATCTAGCAACAATATAACTTGCATTAGTCTAGCTTGCATTGGTAATAGCTTGCCTTCAGTGGTGTATTGATCAAAGTGGTTTCCTTCTTCTTCATGGTAGAAATCCTCCTCCTCTTGATAGTCTCCGGTACTAGCGTCTATAAACGAATACGAGGATACAATCACCAAGCAATACTTAAGTAGACTAATTAGCCTTAATGGCTCACTCAAAAAGATCTAGCATCATCATCTACATTACTCAACATTAGACTAGGGGTTTCTTACTTAGGGTTTGGGAAAATAATTTCCTCTCATTGAAATATGGATGATGGTTTTCATTCAGTTTGGAGAAATAATTTCCTCTCATTGAATCTTCTTAAGATGTAATTTCCTCATATGATAATATGTGAACTCATGTTGACCAAGGTCAACACTCGTACTCATCATTTGGGAAAATGATTTAAATGAGGTGGGGCACCTCATGCAATTTAATCCTAACCTGGTAATGATTTAATGTCCCAAAATAATTCATTATGAGATCAAATAGACCATAGTCACTACCTTATGTAGAATTACTTGAGACAAAGATTTAAATGAGAAGGATACATCTCATATGATTTAATAATTAGTTGGAAAATTTAAATACTACTAGGGCAATCATTTTAATATTCTCAAATAAAACATAAGGGGTCATGAAGACATGTGTCATCACCTTACCTTGAATTACTTGAGAAAGTGATTGTAAATGAAGTGCTATATTTCATAGATTTAAATTCCTAACTTTGACAATAATTTAAATGGGCTAGTAATGACTACATAGCCATTATTTGATTTCTAACCCATGATCATATGAAGCAACTATGGTATTTTATTACAGAATCAATTAGACAACATAAAATGTGATTTATGAGAGGTGGAATCAACTCAAAATAGTTTATGGTTGATTTTTAATAATTATTTGAAAACTGAAAAGTCTCTGACTTGTTATTTTTATCATTCAAATTCTACACAAGCTATGAGGTTGAAACCAGTGCGGTTGGATGGAGCATTTCATGTGCCTTCTAACAATATAAATTTTGTCCAAAATGGCTCAGTAGCTTTGAAACTATTCAAATTCTAACAAAGGCCAGTATTGAATTAAAACTGAAAAGGATTTAAATGAGTTTGAAACTCGGGCTTAGGCGGGAACACAGATGGGCCGAATTGATTTGAAAAGAGGAAGGCCAGCCCAACAGCGCTGACCACACCGCGGGCCGCCTGACATGGTGGGGGCCACACGTCAGCGGGGTGACTCACCGAAGCGGTACGCGGGGATGAGGAGCGTTGGATCAGACGCGGATCTGACGGTGGAGGGGCGTCGTCGTCGTCGGCGAGAACTGGCTGCTCGCACGGCGCAGGTCGGGGGTCGGCGGTGAGCTGGGGCTCCGGCGAGGGTCGGTGATGCTGCTGGACGACGTTGTCGACGATGGGGAGTCGACTGGTACCAGTGGCAACTCCGATGGTGGCCGAATTCGACGGGTTGATCTGCGGCGGACTCCGGTGATCGACGGCGCAATTGGAGTGATCTAGGGTGTAATCCAGGTGGAGAAGGGGTCGAGGAGCTCGAGGAGAAGGAGGAGAGCAGAATTGGTGTGGAGGAGGAAGTGCGGGAGGGGCTCTATTTATAATGGCGCGCGGGTGCTGTGGGTGCCGTGGCGGTCGTCGACGGCGAGGGCTGTTCAGGGCACGAAGGGGCAAGGGATGGGCGCGGAGTGTTGGCGACGTCGAGGCGATGCTGATGCGCGTCGTGGCGCGGCAGGGGAGGGACGGTCGCGTCGTTATCGTCATCGCACACCCGTGTACTGCGGCGGATGGCGTCGTCCACGGTGACGGCGACAGGGCGTGCGAGGGCAGGTGAGCATGTCTACTGGGTTCCTGACGTCGAGGAGGTCGTGCAGATGCAAGTAGAGGTCGAGGGGAGAGCTGAGTCGATGGGGCACGGCGGTGTCCTGTCGCGTCCAGAGGCGTCCTGGTGCGCATCCATGCCGATCCTCGCAGTGCTGGGCGCGTCTGGGCGCGCACGGGGTGGCCAGTGTAGGCGTTGTCTCGGTCAAGGGCTGGGTCTGGCATGCTCAGCAGGGTCAGGTCAAGTTCACAGACATGGTGGAGTGGCTTGGATGGGAGAGGAGAGGAGGTGAGCATGTGGATGTCATGCCATGCCTCGGCATGGTCAGGTTTTGGTCAAGGTGAGCAAGGTTCAGGGCTGGCAGTGGCTTGGACTGGTGTCCAGAGAGGTGGTGGTGTTACAGAGCAGCAGAGGAGGGCCAGGGTTGGACCTAGTCCCCCCAAAAACTCAGCATGGGCATCAATTTGGGTTCTGCCTGCAAAGTGTTTGTAGAAATGGCCGCAAGAGATTTTTGTTTAAATTTTGAAAATCTTTTTGGTGCATCTCATTCCTATATTTAAAGAGGTAGAATGGTGGTGGTGGTGGTCAATTTGGTGAAGGTTTGCAAGATTTCAAATATGAGGTGATCTTCTCTTTGATTCAATGTCTCCACTTGGCATCTCTATTCTGGTCAACCTAGGCAGAGTCAACACTGGTGGTCAACATCAAAGTGGTTCACCTTGACATGGTCTTGGATGAGGTTGTGAGAGTTGGGCAAGTTTGGTTTAGGAAACTTCCAAACCAGGGGTGCAAAGTGGGTAAGATTTTATAAATGGGCAAAGTGACCATTATCACATGTATGTTGGATTTGAATTTTTCTTTGATTTGAATTGGGTTTCTTTGATGCAAAAGGGTTTGTTTTTTATATATGAGTGTTTCACAAGCAATGGCACAAGCAAAGGTGGCCTTGGTTAAAGATTTGAAAATTTGGCCAAAGTGTATGTGAGTGAAAATGGGATTTTCTCACTATGTCATTTCTCTTTATTTGATTTGATTTTTCTTGACTCAAAAGTGATTCTTATTAGTTTAGGAACATTTCAAAACCATGGAAACCATTCCAAAAGGTCTAGCTCAAAGATTTGCAAAATTGGCCATAACACATAAGAGGTGATGTGTCAATTTTTCTTATTCTTGTAATTTGTTCTCCTTGCTTTACTTGGGCAAGGTTGAGGTTCAATTTAGTGTTAGATTAGGTTTAGAGATGGTTTCACACCATTTGGTCAAGGTAGAAGTGCATAGGTCAAGATTTGGGGAAATGACTATGTGGCACATATGCCTCTATGCATATGTTGCATTTCATTTTTAATTTGATTGTTCTTGGCCCATTTGATGTTGTTGCGTGTTGAAATGGTATAGAGGAGTGATCCAACCATTCACATCAAGTCATAGGGTCAAGATTCTCAAATTCTCAAATTTTCATTTTGCTCTCATATGCCTCTATGGCATTTTTAGTTTCTTTTTATTTTCTTTTGTTTCAACTTGGATTGGGTTTGAGAAGTACTAGATAAGGTTTATGAAGGTTTTCCAATCCTCTAAATAAAGTGGATAGGCCTAGGGTAAAGTTTTACAAAAATAGCCATAGGCACATATGCCTTTTTCTTATTTAAATTCTTTTTATTTTATTTTAACTTGGATGGTAAAAAGGGGTGTGAGGTTTAGGGTTTAAGAGTATTTCAATACTAATTAAACAAGCAATCATGGCAATAGCACAAGAATTAAACAAGATCTCTATGTATCAACTTAATTTAATAAAAGTTTTTGTTGGTTCCAAAATTTGGAACTAGGGAAATTCATTTTGTTTGTTTTGAAATTTTTGGGATGTTACACCCGGTGTCATGAAGCTGGTAAACCTATACTGCCTCCAGACATGGAACACCTCGCAAGTGGACCAATGCTCCCTTTGCAGCACTCTATTAATTATCTAGAGAGCGTCCTTCTTAAAGAAAAGGATCCAAATTACCCGGTGTTCTCGGTCAAGGTGCCGTCCGACCAGAACTTCGTCAATGAAGACCCCGCGGATATCTTCTTCATAGCGTTCGAGGACGTCTTCAATCTATTTCACTCGAAACGGCTCGACTATAAATTGGTCCGCCTATACGCGATCAATCTTCAGATGAAGATCAACAGAGAGAGACCCCCCACATCGCGGTAGCGGATCCCTACTACATGCGCGATAGCCAGCTCCAGGACGGCTCAAGGACACAGACCAAGGCGGTGCGGTACCTCCAGAACTTCATGCTCATGTACAAAGAGAGCAACACCATTCTTCTGCCTGTCTTTCCCGAGTAAGTACACATCCACTCACGGCCATTGTAACTTATGCTTTCTTATATATTTCTTCCATTGCCGATCATTTCCAACATTCCATTTCAATTGCATGTGTTGAGAAGGGACAAATACTGCACACTCATCATCCTAGATCCGAAGTGGTCACTAGCCCAGTATTTCGACTCGTCGAGTACAACGACGAAGAAAGACTACAACAGAATAAGGGGTGTTCTCGATGAGGCTATCCTTGGCTACTCCAAAAATGGAGGCACCTTCGACAAGAATGGGCAATATATCAGGCCGGACACTAAAAAGATCGGGTTCAAGCACGTGATCGACTTCCCTTGTATCAAGCAGCCAGCTGGCAGCATTAAGGAGGCCTTCTATGTCCTCCATCACCTTAAAGGGTTTGTCGAGGATGCAGAGATGATGTCTCTGCCACCTAGTAAGCGAGACCCCATTAAAATGTCGGGGGAAATCAATGATGATGATCTTAGAGAAGACTTCCATCGCATCCAAGTAAAGCTCTCGGAAATTATCTTACAAGATGTATCCAACGCATCGGGGCTCTTACACGCAGTCAGAGCGTTGCCTAAGAGGGATATCGAAGAACGCCTACATAGGCAGGGTGATGGAAGGACGTGGACGATGAAGGACTTGTACAAGCCATTCCCGGAGCCGCTCAAGAAGACGTCTCATTGACCGAGGCCGGTGTGCCTAGCATTACTTTGAATCGATGGACAATTTGTACCGTGTTGTAAACTTAACTTGCTTAATTTGCTCGAAACGGTGGTTGTCGTTGTTGTACTTCAATTACTATTGTAGTCGTTATCGTTGAACCATATTACTTATGTGATACCGATGCTATATGTGTTTTAGGTTTATTATTATTTCCTTGCTTTAATTCTTGTGAATATGTATGCATGTGAACCCTCTAACTCTTTCCATTGCGTTATATACTAATATGCCTTGTGTCCATAGAGATGACGTACTACGTCGTGTTCGAGGGGCGGGTTCCAGGAGTGTACGAGGAGTGGGAGGAGTGCAAGAAACAGGTGCACAAGTTCAGCGGCAACTGCTACAAAGGGTACCCGACTAGACACGAGGCGGTTGCCAAGTGGAGGAAGCACCAGTCGAACAAGAGCAAGATGAAGATGAAGACCTTCCTTGTGCTCTCGCTCTTGCTCACCATCGTCGCGGTGGTACTCTATTTCATCCTAGTGTAGGCGGCGGCCGGTGTCACTTCATTTGTATCTAGAGATGATGAACTTAATTAATATGCATGGATTGTGAGTTGTATGGAGCTATATGTATAACTCAATCGGGCTCTAAGTAATGTGATGATGATGTATAATGTTGCTATGTTATATGTGTCCATACTATATCTGTCTATATTATATCTGTATATAACCTGTATACTGTGTACAAAACCTGTATAATACATCAGGCAGTATAAAATCGAGTATACCTGTAAAATGTTCTGTGGCGCACCAAAATGTAATTCAGTGGCGCACCTATTTCTGTGGCGCAGGGTGAACCAGTGCGCCACAGAAAATTTTATTTATGTGGCGCACCACAACATGTGCGCCACAGAAACCTTATTTCTGTGGCGCACTGGCAGGTGCACCACAGAAACCTTATTTTTGTGGCGACGTTTCTGTGGTGCACCGCCCATGCGCCACAGAATCACTTTTTCATGTTCCACTTATGAGGCTTTTCCTACTAGTGATTGCTTTGCAACTCTATCGAATTTCTACACCATATTGCATTGATTTGGTGTATACCCTGCAAGTCTTGTGTGATCTGCTGTTCCATTGGGAATTAGACGGTTGCAACTTACCGCTCGTGGTCGGCGGCTATGCAAGTGTGTGGAGTTGCGAATATCTTGCAGGGTTGAGAGCTGTTGCATTGGCGACAGGGACCAATCGAGAGACTTCGTTGCGTCATACAAGTTATCATCCACTTCATCATCGTCTTATCTCCGCTGTGTTCATCGCGTGATCATCATCACCACCGTGCTTACTGAGAAGATCGGGCAACCCCTTATCATCTTGGTATCAGATTTCAGTGTTTCCTCGGTAAGCCTTCCACAACCGACCCCATAGTTGAGTTGTGAGTTGATACGTCCCAAACGTATCTATAATTTTTGATGCTCCATGCTTGTTTTGTTACAATTCTTATATGTTTTATGTGCATTTTTCCACACTTTTTAGCATTTTTCGGGACTAACCTATTAACGCAAGCGCGCAGCCTCATTTCTGCTGTTTTTGTGTTTCAGAAAAGTTGTACATGAAAGTTTCTCGGAATTGGACGAAACAAAAGCCCAGAGTCTTATTTTTCTGGGACGAAGACGGAGCCAGAAGGACACGTGCAGGAGAGCTGCCACGTGGAAGTACATAGGAGTGGCGCGACCCCACCCTTGGCCGCGCCTGGCCCATGTACTGGCGCCTCGTCGTCTTGTTTGCTCCGCCCTTCCGCCTATTTATTCCTCGTATCGGGAAAACCCCAGGGACCCGAGTCTCAATCCACGAAAAGTTCTAACGCTGCCGTCAACCGAAACCCTAGTTCGGGAGGGTTCTGCAGTCCATCCCGGCACTCTGCCGGAGAGGGAAATCACCATCGGAGGCCTCTACATCGCCATGTCTTCATCCGAGGTGATGCGTGAGTAGTCCTCCACAGAACCATGGGTCCATAGAAGTAGCTAAATGGCTATCCTCTCCTTGTTGTGCTTCATGTATAGATCTTGTGATCTGCCTAACATGATCAAGATCATCTATTTGTAATTGCTACATGTTGGTTTGATGTGGATCCGATTTATAGAGAGATTGCTTTGGTTGAGATTATGTATTATGTTATTATGATCCTGCATGCTCTCCGTTTCTAGTAGATGCTCTGGCCAAGTAGATGCTAGCGACCCCAAGAGGGAGTATTAATTTATGCTCGATAGTGGGTCCGTGCCTCTATTTAACCATGGGAAGTGACCTTGTTCTCTACGGTTGTAGATGTGCTGTTGCTACTAGGGAGAAAACAGTGGTGTTCTATTCAAGGGTAGTTTTATCGTTCACTTTACACACATTGCTTAAAGCGATAGTCCGTTGCTTGCAACTTAATACTAGAGGGTGTCGCGGATGCAATTCTGAAGGTAGATTATTAGTCATAGATGCAGTTGGATTACGGTCTATGTATATTATTGTAATGTCCACATACTTTCGTAGCATGTATTCTGCACCAACCATTAGCGTAGAATCTCTGTTTGTCAATTGCCCATCTGTAATTCGTTTACCCAGCATATTTATTTTATTGGGGAGGCGCCTCTAGTGAATTGTGGACCCCGGTAATTCGTCTTTTAATTGCAATCTTCTACAGCATTTTCATGTTCTGTTCTCTGCAAACAATTCTTCTTCTACACGGTTCGTTTAATCCTTTGTTTTCAGCAAAACCAGTGAGCTTGACAACCTCGCTGAAAGTTGGGGACAAAGTACTTGGTTGTTTGTGTGCAGGTCTCCATGTTGCTAACGCCGCGTGCGCCCTGCCACGAGTTGGTTCGCAACACCTCGGGAGAGAACATTTTTCTCCTACTGGTCGATAAACCTTGGTTTCTTACTGAGGGAAAACTTCCTGTTGTGCTCATCATACCTTCCTCTTGGGGTTCCACTCAACGTTGCGCATAAATTCTCCTTCATCAACTCCGCGCTCAGCAAAGACTTTTTCTGGCGCCGTTGCCGGGGAGAAAAGCATCTCTTCTGCGAGGGGAGTCTCTCACTCTCAACTCTTTTACTTTGTTATTGTTTTGCTTGCATATTTTATTTTTATCTTGTTTGCATTTTATATCAAAAATCCAAAAAAAATAGTATAGCTTTTATTTTTGTTGCTTGCATTATTTTTATTAAATGGCTACTCCTGAGAATACTAAGTTGTGTGATTTTACTAGCATCAACAACAATGATTTTATTTGCGCACCCATTGCTCCGCCTACTCCTGAAGCAGCTTTATATGAGATTAAGCCTGCCTTGTTGAACCTTGTTATGAAAGAGCAATTTTCTGCTGTTAGTACTGATTATGCTGCTTCTCACCTCAACAATTTTGTTGAGCTATGTGAGATGCAAAAATATAAGGATGTAGATGGTAATATTATTAAGTTGAAATTGTTTCATTTCTCATTAAGAGGTAGAGCTAAGGAATGGTTGTTATCTTTGCCTAGAAATAGTATTGATTCTTGGGTTAAATGCAAAGATGCTTTTATTGGAAAATATTATCCTCCTGCTAAAATTATATCTTTGAGAAGTGATATTATGAAGTTTAGACAATTTGATACTGAGCATGTTGCCCAAGCTTGGGAAAGAATGAAATCTTTGGTTAAAAATTGTCCCACTCATGGACTGACTACTTGGATGATTATTCAAACCTTCTATGCAGGACTAAATTTTTGTTCAAGGAACTTATTGGATTCAGCTGCTGGAGGCACTTTTATGTCTATGACCCTTGGGGCGGCTACAAAACTTCTGGACAATATGATGGTAAATTATTCGGAGTGGCATACCGAGAGAGCTCCACAAGGTAAAAAGGTAAATTCTATTGAGGAAACTTCTACTTTGAGTGATAAGATTGATGCTATTATGTCTATGCTTGCAAATAATAATGCTCCTATGGATCCAAACAATGTTCCTTTGGCCTCTTTGGTTGCTCAAGAAGAAAATGTAGATGTGAATTTTATTAAGAGCAACAATTTTAATAATAATGCCTATAGGAATAATTTTGGTAGCAATAATTATAGGCTGTATCCTCCCAACAATGGAAGTGGTTTTAGTAACTCTTATGGTAATTCTTATAACAGCAATAGGAGTGCTCCCTCTGAACTTGAGGGTATGCTCAAAGATTTTATTAGTAAACAAACTGCTTTTAATAAATCTGTGGAGGAAAAGTTTAGCAAAATAGATGCTCTTGTTTCTAAAGTGGATAGCCTTGCTCTTGATGTTGATCTTCTTAAATTAAAGGTTGTTCCTCATGATAATACTGAGAATAAAACTTTTGCTCAAGCAAATGCTATTCAAGTTAGAATTGATGACAATATGAGGTTGTTAGCTGAATTGCATGCTAGTTGGGAAAGAGAAGATGAGATGGCTAGAGAAAATAATTTAGCCAAGGTTTACACAATCACCACCAATAGTAATACTGAACCTTTGAATGCTAGCAAACCTCCTACTACTACTAGCAAAATCGAAAATGTAGGAAAAGTCCCCACTCCACATAGAAAAGTGTATAAACCCATTAAAATTGTTCCCGACAAGCGTGCTGAAATTTTTAGAGGTGTGGGAGATAATTGTCCTTTTACTTTTGATAGCAATGATTTTGATTTTGAAAGTTGTACCATTACTGAAGTTATAAAGTTCTTGCAAAAGCTCGCTGAAACTCCCAATGCTAGTGAACAAAATGTTGCTCTTACAAAGCATATTGCTAGTGCTATTATGAAAATGAGGGAAGAGAAGTTGAAACATGAGGCTTCAATTCCTAAAAAGTTAGAAGATGGTTGGGAACCTATTATTAAGATGAGAGTAGAAGAATTTGATTGTAATGCTTTATGTGATCTTGGTGCAAGTATTTCTGTTATGCCTAAAAGAGTTTATGATATGCTTGACTTGCCACCGTTAGAAAAATGTTATTTGGATGTTCTTCTTGTTTATGTTGCTGCAAAGAAACCTTTGGGGAGAGTTGATAATGTTCTTATACAAGTGAATAATAATTATGTCCCCTTTTATTTTGTTGTTTTGGATATTGAATGCAATGCTTCATACCCTATTATTTTGGGAACACCGTTTCTTAGAACTGCATGTGCTATCATTGATATGAGAGATGGAATAATTCGTTATCAATTTCCACTCAAAAGAGGTATGGAACACTTCCCTTGAAAAAGAAAGAAGTCACCTTATGTAACATCCCAAAAATTTCAAAACAAACAAAATGAATTTCCCTAGTTCCAAATTTTGGAACCAACAAAAACTTTTATTAAAATAAGATTGATACATATAGATCTTGTTTAAATCTTGTGCTATTGCCATGATTGCTTGCTTAACTAGTATTTGAAATACTCTTAAACCATAAACCTCACATTCCTTTTTACCATCCAAGTTAAAATAAAATAAAAAGAAGTGAATAAGAAAAGGCATATGTGCCTATGGCTATTTTTGTAAAACTTTACCCTAGGCCTTTCTACTTTATTTAGAGGATTGGAAAACCTTCATAAACCTTATCTAGTACTTATCAAAACCAATCCAAAGTGAAACAAAAGATTTTTAAAAAGAAAGTAATAATGCCATAGAGGCATATGAGAGCAAATATCAAATTTGTGAAATTGAGGATCTTGACCCTAAGACTTGTGGTGAATGGTTGGATCACTCCTATATACCATTTCAACCCTCAACAACATCAATTGGGTCAAGCCTAGTCAAATTAAAAATCAAATGCAACATATGCATAGAGGCATATGTGACACATAGCCATAATACCCAATTCTTGTTCTATGCACTTGTACCTTACCCAAATGGTGTGAAACCATATCTAAACCAAATCTAACACTAAATTGACCCTCAACCTTGCCCAAGTAAAGCAAGAGAAACAATTTAGAAGATTAAGAAAAATTGACACATCACCTCTTATGTGTTATGGCCATTTTTGCAAATCTTTGAGCTAGACCTTTTGGAATGGTTTCAATGGTTGAGAAATGTTCCTAAACTAGTAAGAATCACTTTGGAGTCAAGAAAAATCAAATCAAAAAGAGAGAAAACAAATAGGGAGAAAATCCCATTTTCACTCACATACACATTTAGCCATTTTTGCAAATCTTCAACCAAGGCCACTTTGGCTTGTGCCATTGGTTGTAAAACACTTATATATCAATAACAAACACAAATGCATCAAAGAAACCAGAATCAAATCAAAGAAAAATGCAAGTTCAACTCACATAAGTTAATGGTCACTTTGCCCATTTATAAAATGTTACCCACTTTGCACCCCTGGTTTGGACTTTTCCTAAACCAACCTTGACCAACTCTTGCCATGTCATCCAAGACCTCATCAATATGAACAAGTTTGATGTTGACCATCAGGGTTGACTCTGCCTAGGTTGACCAGAATAAAGGAGACAAGTAGAGACATTGAAATAAAGAGAAGATTCACCCCAATTTGAAATCTTGCAAACTTTCACCAAATTAACCACCACCACCACCTTTCTACTTCAAATAATATATGAATGCAATCCCCCAAAAATATTTCCAAAATTTGAAAACATTTTTCTTTCGGCCATTTTTACAAACACCTTGTGAGCAATATCACACCAAATCAATTTACACTATTTGCAATAGTGTTGGCCCAACCCTTGTCTCCCCTTGGTCCCCTGCAACACCTCCCTAGCCTCCCCATGCCCTAGTGCCCCCTTTTCAACCCTGGCATTGCACTATTTTGGCATAAACTATGCCATGCCGGCCATTCATGCACACACCATGCCACCCTAGCCTCCCTACCTTGCTAGCCATGCCAACCTTGTCTCCCATCACTCCCTGGCCCTACTGGACATGCCAGTACTAGCCCTGGTCGGAGAGGGACACGGCAACGCCGGGAACGGGACGTGCCCCGACGCGCCCAGAACGCGCCAGACACGCTCTGGAAGCGCCAGTATGTCAACGAGCGCCGTCGACCCAGGCCCCCTCTCGCCCTCTCCCTTCTCCCACGCGCTCCCCTGGACGACAGCAGCCCGCCAGACACGCTCCCGTGCCTGCGCACGCGCCGGAACCGTCGACGTCGCCACCATGCCCGCCCCATCGCGTTCCCGTCCCTGGAGCCTATATAAGCCGTGCCCCTGCTCTTGGACAACACCACACCACCTAGCAGCATCCTCCTCTCCCTCCTAGAGCCTCTCCTCCTCCCTCCTTGCCTCTCCACGGCGCCAGAAACTCGCCACGGCCACCGGCGGCCTCCCTCAAAGCCGCCCCATTTTTCATCACCATAGCCCCCGAGCCCTACAGAAAAGTTGTAGCCCCTGGAAAGACCTTTCCAACGCACCTAACCCCGCCTCAATCCGAGCTCCGAGGTGAGAGTTAGGGCCCCCGCAAGTTGGCAGCATCGGGAGGAAGACGACGGCCCAGCGCCGTCGGATCCCGATCCGACGCGCCGCGTGCTCCGCCTGCACCCGACGTGCATGCGCCATGCATGCATGGCCCAGGCCGCAGCTGGGCCGGCCCACTTCTTTCCCGCCCCCGTTTGATTCAAATTTTCGTTTAATTCTTTTTCAGTTAAATTGCTATCAGATGCTTTGCTAGAAATCAAATATCTCCAAATCTACTTGGCCATTTTTAGTGAATTTCATATGGTTGGAAAGCCTGTGAAATTATCTATCCAATGCCACTGGATTCAAACCAATATCTGTTGTATAATTAAAGTAGCAAAATAAACAAGACATGGACTTTTCTGCCTTAGAATAATTATTAAAAATCAACCAAAAATGCTTTTAAGTTAATTCCAACTCCTATAAATCAAATTACACTTGTACTAATTGTTTCTGCAAAAATATTCCATGCTTACTTTGAATGATCATGGCCTAGTTTAATTAAAGGACTATTTGGCTATTTCTAGTCAAAGATATTGTCCAAAACTATTAATAAATCATATGGGAGTCTTTCTCTCATTTAAATCTTGTCATGAACAATTCAAAATGAGGTAAAGACTCTGGTCATTTAGGTCTCATATGAATTGTTGATGATATTAAATCTTTACCATGCTAAGATTAAATTGTATGAGGTGCTACACCTCATTTAAATCATTTTTCTTAAATGATAAGTGTGAAGAGGTTGACCATGGTCAACCTAGGTAACATATTATTCATGAGAGAAATTAAATCTTAATAAGATAATGAGAGGAAATTATTTCTCTAAGTAATTAAACCTAACACCTAAGTTAGTATGAGAGGAAATTATTTTTCTTAAATAAGAAAACACATCCACCAACTTAATAGAAATGTGTGATGATAGTTTAAGTTGTGTGAATCATGTGTGTGCTTAGTTTAGTAAATAAGTTTGGTATGATGATTGTGTACCCCGTATTCGTATTTTAGACGCTAGTACCGAGGAGTATCAAGAGGAGGAGGAGGTCTACTTCCAAGGAGGAGAAGACCACTTTGACCAATTCCCCAATCAAGGCAAGCTAATATTCTTGCAAAGTGCAAAGCTCTACTAGAGCAAGGCACACTCACCAATTACTTTATGCTTCATGATCCCATCCCAAGTTTTATTCTTACAAGCTTTTACTTTGATTATTATAACTTGCTTTTATAGTTAACTTTGGTCTAGAAATAGAGTACTACAAGAGTATCAAACTTATCCTAGAAAGCTATAAGCTAAGTTAGCACCCCTCATGACTAGTTGCTAGTGCTAGCAAATAAAATTGACTACTCTAGATGGGAATATGTGAAATGAAATGACTTTGAAAACCTTGGAATGATGAGTCATTCTATTGAAAGATTTTGAAGGTGAATATGACTGGTGAATGACATGGTGAACTTTACAAAAACTGATGGTTGTGTTCGGATGCGATACCATTCCAATTTTTACAAGTACCCCCACAATACCTGATATGGGTAGGGCTTAACTAGAAGTTTATGTATCTTAGTATGGGTTCCCTCTAAACAAGCGTCATCGGGGTTATGCCACGGGCTGCCTCCAAATAAATATGAAATGATGTGAAATGACGTGAAATGAGGTGAATGTCCGGCCCAAGCCCTGTGCAGTTCCCGGCTGACCGTTTGTCTTCACCGGGAGGCCAAGCTCATGGGGAGAGGTGCCTATACTAGGGTATGTAAGTGAAAGGTTATGGTTGGTAGTCCGCACACGGAATGTGATAAATCAGGGCCAGTTAACCCCGACGGATTATTGCAAATGTTGTGGCACAAGTGTACGACCTCTGCAGTGTAGAACTATTCGAATAGCCGTGTCCACGATTACGGACGATTGGAAAGGCCATACTGTTCCGTCATCAGAACTTTTCAAAAATGTGACATGTGAATGGTGACTTGTGACTTGAACAGGAAAGGTGAATGGTGAATTTGACTTGAATCACAACAGAGTTGTGGGAATGACATTAATGTTCCCACTTGAGTTAGTTAGCACATGAAGAGTTTTTATTTTAAATACTTGTGAACTAAAATTGGCTTTATGCAAAAGAAACTAGAGCTTAGCATCCCCCTTACTAGAATTGCTAGTACTTACATTAGTATTAGTTTGCGAGTACTTTAAAGTACTCACGGCTTTGTCCCTAGCTATTCAAATGGCCAGACTATGAAGAGGAACAAGGATGATGGACAGCAGGACGTCTACGACAACTAGGACTACTCCGACGTCAAGCGTTGGCCTGTGGACTATAGAGTCCCCTTCTATCTACGCTTCCGCTATGTATTTGTGATGTGTGTTGAAACAATAGATCAACTATTATTGTAATATTGGATCATGTGATCTATTTGTAAGACGACTATGATATGTAATAAATGATGACTTATGATATTCAACTGTTATGTCTCGCAACAACAATATTCCTGGGATTGCGATGTATGGCATAACAGGCATCTGGACTTAAAAATCCGGGTGTTGACACCTTATGACTCTATTTATAGGACAACTTATGGTGTTGATAAGCCACCTCTTGACAATACTTGATTTGCACCCTTTCTGCGCCAAGCTCAAAGACGTTAAAGAAAAGTGCTTATGGGAGACAACCCATGTTTTATTTCTGTTATTTTTACTTTGTTGAGTCTTGGAAGTTATTGCTACTGTAATAACCTCTCCTTATCGTTTTTATTTCGTTTTTGTGCCAAGGGTAGCCTCTAATAGAAAGAAAGCAGTGTTTGGGGTATTTGCAATTCTGAAACAGATTCTGTGCTGGTCACGAAAAAACTTCTTAAAAATTTCCAATATATTGTTTTGAGCTGCAAATTTTTTTATTTATGCCCCAGTATGTTATCTAACTTTCGTTAGTTTAGAATTTTTCGATTTGAGCAACAGAGCTATTTCTTTAATTTCGATCTCTGCCTGCTGGTGTGTTTTGACAGATATCTGCCATATTTTGCATTTGCGTCTTATGATTCGTCTTTTTGAGTTCTTTTTTTGAAAAAGAGATTTGGGAAGAAGTAGCTACAGTATCATATGTTAAAATGAGTGTTTGACATGTGCCATTACTGAAGCCTTGCTGGTTTGATATATTTTTATTTGCACTAATTTGGCTAATCAATTGTGTTGAGTTTTGTGTGAAGGAAGTTTTCAAGTGTAGGGAGAGAAGAATGATGCATTAAGATGAAGCATGGACAAGAGCTCAAGCTTGGGGATGTCCCCTGGAACTCCCAAGAAATATCCAAGAAGTACAAGCGTCAAAGCTTGGGGATGCCCAAGGCATCCCCTCTTCATCAACAGAAAGCACCACGTCATTTTTCAACACAGTATATTTTTATTCCTTCATGTGATATGTGTTATCCTTGGAGCGTCTTTACCTTTTTCTGTGTGTTTACTTTCAATAAAGTTGGATCCCTTCATTCATGTTTACTTTGGAGTGAGACACGTTCCACCGCTTTGCATATTTACTTTGGAGTGAGACATGCTCCGCTGTTTTGCATGTTTATTTTGGAGTGAGACATGCTTCACTGTTATGCATTTTGCGTTGGAGAGAGACACACTCCACTTTTACATTTATTTGAGTTTCAATATCTCTCTGGATATTTACTTGTTTTTCATATATGAGAGTTATTTGGTTTCATTTGGTTGGAGTTGGAAGCATGAAAAAAGTTTTATGTGTATGTGATGCAAATGGAAGCATTTTTAGACTGTGACATAGTTATTTTTGCATATCTTGCTAGATGTTATTCTAATGATGAGCTTGTTAATTATGTTTTCATTATGATTAGTCTCAAATAATGAGAGTGTTTAGTGTGCCATTGAAGGTTTCATGCATTGTTTTTAGCATACAATAGAAAAGCATAATATTGTGGTATATATTCTCCTGCGAATGTTTTTATTTGGGTCGACTTGGCACATGTTTTGCAACATGTTATGACTACATTCCAGTCAAATCTTGCCTCTATGATTATTTAGTTTGCAACTTGTGTATCACTTTATGATTTGATTAATATATTTTGTCGTTGTGCATGATTATGGCCATTATGCTCTCTTAGTTGGTCGCACCCGGTCTTTTTTTAGCCTCCATTTGTGTGAGTATTTTATTCATGCATCCAACCACCAAAAAATAAATATGCCAAAGTGTCCACCATATCTACCTATATGTGGTATTTCAATGCCATTCCATAGTAGTTTGCTCATGTGCTACCTTTAAATTTCAAAGTATTATATTTTTGTTGCTCATGGGAAAGTAGTCAAAAATGACTATTGTGCCTAGCGTGTGTTCCTTGTGTAACCGTAGCTCTTTTAAGTTGCTTGTTGTGTGATAACCATTGAAATACTGGGGACACCTCAGCGTGCTTTGCCGCTGAATATCATGTGGGTTGCTATGCATGTTCATCTTGTCTGAAATGAAGGAGATTATCCATGCAAAATAGTTTGAGTATACATTTTTGTTAGAGAAGAACATTGGGCCGCTAACCGAAGCCATGTATCATGGTGGAAGTTTCAGTTGGACAAATCCTCAATCTCTTATGAAAAAGCTTCTAGCAATAGAAAATAAGAGGAGTCCATTTATCTGTTGCTCATGTCATCCCGGTATGGATGTCCCAAGTTCAAAAGCAATGCATCTCCTAGGACCTTTGTACAGGAGGCACGGGGGTACCCCTTTGTGATACTCGGTTAAAACAACTTGTATGTGATGAGAGCTAATGGTGATCCGAGGTGAGTAGGATGAGGTGTGAGCACTAGTAGCAATTATGCACGAGGCTTGCGATTTAGATGTAGCACTTTTGCATAACCCATATGCTTTGTACTTACCGTTGACATCATCCACCTCTCAAAAGTGCATTTTATACTCTTGTTATTTCAATAAAAAGCTCTAGCACATGAGTGATCTTACTTGCCTCTCAAAGAGAGACCTTCTTTTACTTTTATGTTGAGTCTCCACTTTCTAGTTTATGCACCACTTATGAGAGCATAGTTGTCATTCTTAGTTTTATGTGCATGGTCCCAAGATTTTATTGATTGATTCATAATTATGGTATTGCTTGTTCAAACTTTTTGTTTCTAGTCATCATTATAATCTTTTAAAGGTGTCCAAGCATTTATGTTTTGCTTCCACTTATGGGACAAGCTGAGTATCACTTTATTATGTATCTATGCTATGCTCTTGACAATCACTTTGCTTTCCATGCACGTTATACATTTTCTTTTGTTTGATTACTATTCATGTTTTAGCATGGTTATTAAGTTTCATTGTTTGATTATATCTTTCATGCTTATGTTAGGATTCTATGATTCCAGCTATGTTTGCTTTTACACTTAGATTGATCAAAGTAGTGTGACAGCATGTCACCTAAAAAATTATTTGTTTGTTATCACTTACCTACTCGAGGACGAGCAGGAGTTAAGCTTGGGGATGTTGATACGTCCCAAACGTATCTATAATTTTTGATGCTCCATGCTTGTTTTGTTACAATTCTTATATGTTTTATGTGCACTTTTCCACACTTTTTAGCATTTTCTGGACTAACCTATTAATGCAGCCATAGTGCCGCTCTGTTTTCTGCTGTTTTTGTGTTTCAGAAAAGTTGTACATGAAATTTTCTCGGAATAGGACGAAACAAAAGCCCAGAGTCTTATTTTTCCGGGACGAAGATGAAGCCAGAAGGACACGCGTAGGAGAGCTGCCACGTGGCAGTACATAGGGTAGGCGCGGCCCCACCCTTGGCCGCGCCTGGCCCATGTACTGGCGCCTCGTCGCCTCGTTTGCTCTGCCCTTCCGCCTATTTATTCCTCGTATCGGGAAAACCCCAGGGACCCGAGCCTCCACCCACGAAAAGTTCCGACACCGCCGTCAACCGAAACCCTAGTTCGGGAGGGTTCTGCAGTCCATCCCGACACCCTGCCGGAGAGGGAAATCACCGTCGGAGGCCTCTACATCGCCATATCTTCATCCGAGGTGATGCATGAGTAGTCCTCCATGGGTCCATAGCAGTAGCTAGATGGCTGTCCTCTCCTTGTTGTGCTTCATGTATAGATCTTGTGAGCTGCCTAACATGATCAAGATCATCTATTTGTAATTGCTACATGTTGGTTTGATGTGGATCCGATTTATAGAGAGATTGCTTTGGTTGAGATTATGTATTATGTTATTATGATCTTGCATACTCTCCGTTTCTAGTAGATGCTCTGGCCAAGTAGATGCTAGCAACCCCAAGAGGGAGTATTTATGCTCGATAGTGGGTTCATGCCTCTATTTAACCATGAGAAGTGACCTTGCTCTCTACGGTTGTAGATGTGCTGTTGCTACTAGGGAGAAAACAGCGGTGTTCTATTCAAGGGTAGTTTCATCGTTTACTTTACACACATTGCTTAAAGCGATAGTCCGTTGCTTGCAACTTAATACTGGAGGGTGTCGCGGATGCAATCCTGAAGGTGGATTATTAGTCATAGATGCAGTTGGATTACGGTCTATGTATATTGTTGTAATGCCCGCATACTTTCATAGCATGTATTCTGCACCAACCATTAGCGTAGAATCTATGTTTGTCAATTGCCCATGTGTAATTTGTTTACCCAACATATTTATTTTATTGGGGAGGCGCCTCTAGTGAACTGTGGACCCCGATCCTTCGTTTTTTAATTGCAATCTTCTACAGCATTTTCATGTTCTGTTCTCTACAAACAATTCTTCTTCCACACGGTTCGTTTAATCCTTTGTTTTCAGCAAAACCAGTGAGCTTGACAACCTCGCTGAAAGTTGGGGACAAAGTACTTGGTTGTTTGTGTGCAGGTCTCCATGTTGTTGCTGACGCCGGCAGTGCGCCCTGCCACAAGTTGGTTCGCAACACCTCGGGAGAGAACGTTTTTCTCCTACTGGTCGATAAACCTTAGTTTCTTACTGAGGGAAAACTTCCTGCTGTGCTCATCATACCTTCCTCTTGGGGTTCCACTCAACGTTGCACATAAATTCTCCTTCATCAAATCCGCGCTCAGCATGAGTTTTTTCCTATCCAGAAAAAGCCATAAAAGTTAGGGTTAGGGTTTCCCATAGCCTTAACTTGCACTAATTTCGAGTTTTAATTGCTTTTCGCAGTTGTTTTTTGCGTCTCTTTTTCTTCTATCTAGTATTGCTAGGGTTTGTGTTTCCGCTATCATCTAGTTTTAGTTTTTATTACTCCGAGTCCACATAGCGTACAGTATGCTTGTCCCAACCATAGACACAACCTTTCGATATAAGTGACTAGGAACTTCTCCAGAAGAGACTAGTTTTTCCGCTCGACAGGCTGCTCGTTAGGGTTTTGGTGCTTTGCAATTTCTGTTGGCCGTGTTATCAAGGAGTTGAGTCATAAAAAAGAGAAAATAGAAAAGAAGCAAAAAGAGCTACCTAGCTGCGTGTGTTACATAAAGAAAATCAAAAAAGAAAAAGTGAAGTGCTAGCAAGATTCAAGTGAAGACCTAGTTTACTTTTCTGCACCTGTAGTTGAGCAATCTTGTGCCTGTTTCGTTGAGCTTTGCTAGTGTCTCTCGAGTGCATTGTAAACTTTTCATCCTTATAGTTGCATTGCCACATTTATCGCCTTGTGTGAGTATCATTGGTTGTCTACGGTCAGCGCTAGAGCTTGTTATTGGTGCAAATAAGTAGCCTACCTACAGCCCACATATATCCTGCTTTGTCGTGTGATTTGTTCTTATACCTTTGATATTCGGTTCGCTAGATCTGTGCACTAGTTGTCACTACAAGTGGTAAGCAACACTAATTCACTTTGGAGTGGTAAGATTTCCCTTTCTTATCAGTTTTGTGTGAGTTGTGAGAGTACCACCATATATTTTTGATTTAGTGCACTAACCTACTAACCATGTCTTCTAGTGATGAGAAAATTGTTAACCAGAAAAACAAGAATGTCGCTGATGTGATGACATGGAGGGAGTATGAAGCTCTTCGTAATGAGATGCAACGTGAATTCCTAATTTGATCCTCGGCGCCTCGCTGCCCAATAGGGCGCCATATAGGACGAACCCCGAAGGAGATACATAAGCAAGTACAAGCGCTACTCGACAAAGGTTATATCCGCATAAGCCTTAGTCCTTGTGTTGTTCCTGTTATTTTAGTTCCTAAGAAAGATGGTACATGGCGCATGTGTGTAGATTGTAGAGCGATAAACAACATTACTATTCGATATCGTCATCATATTCCCCGTTTAGAGGATATGCTAGATGAATTGAGTGGTGCTGTTGTTTTCTCTAAAATTGATTTGCGTAGTGGTTATCATCAAATTAGGATGAAAGAGGGGGATGAATGGAAAACAACATTTAAAACAAAATTTGGTTTATATGAGTGGTTAGTAATGCCTTTTTGTTTAACTAATGCACCTAGCACTTTCATGAGACTGATGAACCATATTTTGCGTGATTTTATTGGCAAGTTTGTGGTTGTGTACTTGATGACATATTAATCTACAGCCGTTACTTCAAAAAAAAAATCTACATCCGCAATGAATCTGATCATACTATGCATATTCGACATGTTTTGCAAGTGTTACGTGATAATAAACTCTATGGTAATCTTGAGAGAGAGTGGATTTGGTAACCGGGTGTATACGTGAGCACGCGCTCCCTACCATTCGATTTGCTTTTAGATTCTCGCCAATGCTCACGGCAATGAAACGACGTTAACTCTACTTTTTCCTGGCTGTTGTCCACTTTTCTGAATCAGCGCGGGGCGTGCTAGCAATGAAACAAACTGCTCCAAGCCAAAAGCTCTGTCGACACCCATGTGCTCACATGTAGAGCCTACATACTTCTGACATCCATGACTAGCATCGCCCTCCATTCTCTCTCTCCCGAGCTAACTAAGCATGACCGGAAGCAGGAAAAACTCACACTTGAACCAAGTGGCATATGCTCTGCCCACGCGACACGTTTTAAATGGTGCAGCACAAAGCAATACGAACTAAATACAGTAGCTGGCATCCTTGAATGTCTGCTGTTTGCTGCTTTCGTACTTCACATGAGTTTTGTAGTTTGGAATTTAGCTTCCCTTCATCAACTAGTGCTGAGCGATACGAGGACTGACATATAGTATGGGCCAACGCAGTTAGGTCACTCAGTTTAACATATTACCTAACGGTGTTAGACATGTGTCAGACAGATAGTGCGTGCTCACGTATACACCTGATCACCATGCTTCTTCTGAATCTTGAGAAGTGCACATTTTGCAAAGATAAGGTCATATTTCTGGGTTATGTTGTCTCTAAGCATGGAGTAGAAGTAGATGTCTCTAAAATTAAAGCAATTCAAAATTGGCCTACTCCCATGAATGTGAGTCAAGTACGAAGTTTTCATGGTCTAGCTGGGTTCTATAGAAGATTTGTGCCCAATTTTAGTACTATTGATGCACCTTTGAATGAATTGACTAAAAAGGGTGTTGCATTTGAGTGGGGCGCAACCCAAGATCATGCTTTTAATGAAATGAAAAGATTGTTAACTTCTGCACCGTTGCTTGCACTTCCTGATTTCAATAAGCAATTTGAGATTGAATGTGATGCAAGTGGTATTTGAATTGGTGGTGTGTTGATGCAAGAGGGTCGCCCAATTGCATATTTTTCTCAGAAACTTTCTGGTGCTAAGTTGAACTATCCTATATATGATAAATAATTGTATGCTTTAATTAGAGTTCTTGAGGTTTGACAACATTATTTGTGGCCAAAAGAATTTATCATACATTCTGATCATGAAGCTTTAAAATATCAGAAAGCTCAATCTAACTTGCATAGGCGTCTTGCTAAGTGGGTTGAGTTCACTGAGTCTTTTCCATACATTATTAAGCATAAGAAGGGAACATATAATATTGTTGCTGATGGTCTATCTAGGAAGAACATGCTATTAACTCAACTTGATGTTAATATTCCTGGATTAGAGATACTATGTGATTTGTATGCTACTGATCATAATTTTGCTGAACCATATCGCTTGTGTGCTATTGGTAAAGCATGGTAAAAATATCACATACATGATGGATTCTTGTTTAGAGCTAACAAACTATGTGTTCCAGAATAGTCTGTGCGTTTGCTCTTATTACAGGAATCACATGCTGGAGGTTTGATGGGTCACTTTAGGCGTGAGAAGACGATACTCATGCTCGCTGACCACTTTTATTGGCCAAAGATGAGGCGGGATGTGGACAGGTATGTGAAGAGATGTATTACTTGCAACAAGTCCAAGTCCAAACTGAAACCTCACGGTGTGTATACTCCTTTACCGGCACCTGCTACACCATGGGAAGACATTAGTATGGATTTTGTGTTGGGTTTGCCACGTACTAAAAGAGGTCATGATTCTATATTTGTGGTAGTGGATAGATTCTCTAAGATGTCACATTTTATTGCCTGCCACAAGAGCGACGATGCGTCGCATATTGCTAACCTGTTTTTCAGGGAGATTGTACGTCTACATGCATGGAGTCCCGAAGACTATTGTTTCTGATCATGACGTGAAGTTCATGAGCTACTTCTGGAAGACGCTTTGGAGAAAGTTGGGGACGAAGCTACTTTTCATGTCATCCCCAAACTGATGGTGAAATTGAAGTGGTGAATAGAACATTGTCACAACTGTGGAGATCCATGATCAAGAAGAACCTGAAGGAGTGGGAAGATTGTTTACCGCATGTGGAGTTTGCTTACAACAGGGCGGTACATTCTACCACAGAGTTGTGTCCCTTTGAGGTGGTGTATGGTTTCAAACCCACTACTCCACTTGATTTGTTGCCTCTACCCATACATGAGAGAGTCAATATGGAGGCATCAAAGAGGGCAAATTTTGTGCGAAAGATTCATGTGAAGACTAAAGAGTTGATAGAGAAGAAAGGCAAGAACAATGTTGCAAGGGTGAACAAGAAGCGCAAGAAGATGTTGTTCAAGCCTGGTGATACGGAAGTCCAAGTTGCTTCCTCGTGGTGCTGGTCCTTACAAAGTGCTTGCCAAGATCAATGATAATGCCTACTCTATAGATCTACCAATTGATGAGTTTAGTGTCAGCAATTCTTTCAATGTGGCTGATTTGACACCATATGACGGAGAAGACCTTGGAGCGTCGAGGTCGACGCCTTTTGAAGGGGGAGATGATGAGGACATCCCTACTACACTACTACCTCCGTCATTGCAAGATGAAGACGATGCTGCTGTGAAGCTCAAGTCCAATGAAGTTAGGATTGGACCAATGACAAGAGCTCGTGCGAAGCTACTCAAACAACAGGTGAACTTGTTCCTAAGTGATACTTTGATAGATGAGATCTTCTACTGCCTAAGTCCTATTACTTATGTATGATCAGGTATGAAGAGGGAGCAAACATCGCACGAGGAGGAAAGGAGCAGCTGGACAAGAAGCTGGACATGGAGCTGGACATGAAGATATCCCATGGACGTGCGAGGGAGGAGAGGGAGGCATGCACGAAGGAGGAAGAAGTCCAGGCCGGTGCCAGGTCCGGTACGACCGGCCGCCACGCCGGCGCGCCCGGTCCCAGACCCGGTCTGATCAGGCTCCACGCCGGGCTAGCCCGGCGCCGACCGGATCCTCAACCGGTGCCAACCGGGCACTATCCAGTATGCCTGGACCCCTAGCCCGGTCAACACCCGGTGCTAGGCCCGGTTCCGACCGGCCTGCCCGGTCCCAGATCCGGTCGACCGGCCCCTAGACCAGCCGAGTCCGAGTCTGTCTCGACCAGATCCAATCTGGGTCGGTTTTCTATGTATCTTTTCGACCCCTGGTCGTCTTGAACCCCTATATAAGTGCCCAGGACGCCCCCAAATTAGGTTTAGACCACGTTAAGATAAACCCTAGTTCATAGTTGATTGCTTTGCAACTCTATCGAATTTCTACACCATATTGCATTGATTTGGTGTATACCCTGAAAGTTTTGTGTGATCTGCTGTTCCATTGGGAATTGGACGGTTGCAACTTACTGCTTCGTGGTCGGCGGCTACGTGCGCAACTGTGTGGAGTTGCGAATATCTTGCAGGGTTGAGAGCTGTATTGACGACAGGGACCAATCGAGAGACTTCGTTGCGTCATACAAGTTATCATCCACTTCATCATCGTGTTATCTCCGCTGTGTTCATCGCGTGATCATCATCACCACCGTGCTTACTGAGAAGATCGGGCAACCCCTTATCAATTTTTCTTAATAAAAAACTTAGTAACAATTTTCCTGAATAGAAGAGATCAAGGATACTGAAGTTTGTGGTACTTTGTCAATAAAAAAGACGACGAATAGTGGAGTATGCCCTTGGGTGACCACGAGGCGGTCAATGAAAGAATGTATTGAACGATGAATGACCGAAGGTAGGAATAATGTAATGGTTTTTTGAACTAAAAGAGGTGACTAATAATAAAGTAAATTTTTTCCAAGTTGTCGTGGAAGAAAGCAACAGTAAACTCTAGGTAATATTATTTTTCTCGAATAAAAGAGTCGAAAATAGTAGAGTATGCCCGCAGGGTGATCCTGTGGCGATCAACAAAATAAGGTATGAAAATAATCTAGTATTTTGTTTTTTAATGTTACTGTAGAAAAACGTAGTAGTATTCTCGTAAGGTGATTGTGAGCCAATCAATAAAACGTAATAGTATTTTTGTCGAATAAAAAGAGTCATCAAATGGTGGAATATATCTCGTGGCTGATGCAAACATGTGGGTAAATTTCATTTATACAAAATATGATGTGTGTGTATGAAAATGATGTATCAATTGGATTTATCCATGGAGCAGAATAATATAAATCAGATAAGAGTGAAATAAGTTGAATATAATCAGTACAATATCGTAACATATAAACTAGCATCGGATGTCATATAGATATAGGACATACAAAGATGGATCACATGTTTGCATCGCCCACGAAAGTTAACACACATAACTTTCTTCATTGTTACATCAGCAGCCAAAACAAACACACATCACACATAATAGTACAGTATGCAGTACTAAGCATAATCACATAGTTCACTTCATTACACGCCACAAACACAGTAAATTATTAAAGATAGTTCAGACGACCAGCATAAAAGTAGCTGCCCCTTTGTTGCCAAAGACAAATCAAGTCAGTTGATACAAATCACACAAATTGTTGCCAAACTAAAATAGCCTTTAAACAATCAAATAAAAGTAGCCTTATACCAAACTAAAACTAGTTATTTCTAATGACAAATGTATCATAGGGTTTTATATAAGTGTCATATATATGCACAACTGTCTTTGGAAGTGATCCCTTTGATCTGGCCCATCTTCCTACCTTGGTCAGAACCATTGAGTGATGTTTAAAGCCACTAAGTTGCGCCATCAAGTGGCACCTTGGTCTTGGCAAACAGATATAGGTCATTCTTTCGACCGACGGCGAGGCCCATTTGCTCTGTCATGTCTAGCCCCTCTGGCTTCACCCCATGTGGAAGCTCCCAGTCAAAGTGGTAGAGAAGAGCCGCGAGGACGAGCTCCATGATAGACTGGGCAAATAACATTCCAGGACATATCCTTCGGCCTGCCCCGAAAGGTGTGTACTCGAAGTTGGTGCCCTTGAAATCGACGGAGCCAGACTGGAACCGCTCTGGCTTGAACTCCTCGGGGGCGTCCCAATACTTGGGGTCTCTACAGATTGCCCATGTGTTGACAAATACGGTGGTTCCTTTGGGAACATCATACCCTAGGACTTTGGATGTCTCGGTGGACTCACGTGGGAGAAGCAAGGGCACGGACGGATGCAACCTAAGTGTCTCCTTGATGACGAGTCTCAAGTACTTGAGGTCTGCCAAGTCATCCTCGGTCACGTTTGGCTTGCCGTTGATTTTTTCTCGTACTTCGGCTTGTGCTTTCCTCATCACATTTGGATTCCTCATGAGCTCCGACATGGCCCATTGGAGCGTTGTCGCGGATGTCTCGCTCCCAGCACTAAACAGGTCCTACGCAAAGGCAGACTCAAACAAAAAAAATTAGGAAGATGAAAGAAAAACAAAGGGACATATATAAAAAAAACTTATATCCACGTGTGTGTGCTGTAAACGTTATTGGTATGGTATACTTACGACGATAAGCGATTTGATGGATCCCATGGTAAAAGGCACGTCGTGGCTACCTTCCTTGTGTATCCTGAGGAGCACGTCTAGTAGGTCCTCTTTATCCTCGTCCTTCACATTACCGTTGGTCGCGGCGGCGGCCTTGAGCTCCTCGTGTTGCTTCATGGCGTAGTCAATAAGCTCGAAGCTTTTGGTGTGGTTCTCCCACGCCAGCCGAGACGAGTTGGTGAGGAAGCTCGCGAGCCTGGAGGAGGGGAACAAGTCGACAAGGTTGAACCCGGAGAGGAGCTTGACCCCGCCCCGGAGGTTCTCCAGAAACTCGTCCCGCCTAGTGAACCTATCCCCGACCATGGCACGTATGGTGGAGTCGGTGATGAGCACGGCGAGGCCCTGGCTGACGTTGACGGTCTCGCCGGGCGGCGCTGCAGCGATGGCGGTGAGTAGGCGCCTGACCTCCTCCTCCCGGACATGCCGGAAGGACTGCACCCGGCGGGCGCTGAGCAGCTCCATGATGCAGATTTTGCGGAGCTGTCGCCAGTGGTCACCGTAGGGAGCGAAGGCCACCCCCACCCCGTCGGACGCGATGATCCTGATGGTCGGGTTCCATGGGCGCGTGGCAAACGTGACGTCCTGAGTCTTCATGACCTCGCGCGCGGCGTCGTGGGACGAGGCCACGACGACGGGCACCTCGCCGAGCTTGAGGTAGACGAGGGGCGCGTCGTCGAGCCGGCGCGCTATGTCCGCCAGGGCGCGGTGGATGAGCGGCTTACCGGCAAGATGGTGCAGGCTGCCGATGACCGGCAGGCGCCAGGGGCCAGGCGGCAGCCTCCCGCCGTCGCGCTTCCTGGTGAGTTTGAGGAGGAAGAGGGGGAGGAGGAGAGCCAAGAAGAGACAGAGGTAGTACGTTGCTTCCTCCATGACTGGTGACTCGTGTGTGTTGTGTGCTCAGCTTAGGGATGCACTGGGAAATCTATGTGGCTGTGTGTTGTGTGTTCAGCTAGGCACTGCACTATATACCCATGTTGCAGTAGACCGAGTCATGGAATACTTGTGATAGATGAGTCGCGATAAACTCATGCATGTGTCGCCATTCCAGACGATTCGTCACGTTTCCTTGTAGCCCGCGCTTCCGGCTCGACGTCGTACGTCTTCTCCGATGCACCGAGAAGGAAGTGTAGTGCGCGCATTCCTTTGTCCTCGAATGCTTTTTTTACACTGTCAACATTTTTTCAACAGTAGAATATTCAGAGCTGGGAATCAACGGTGGAGAATACTCTTGAGTTTCCACATGCATGCATATGCTTTGCTCTCAGGGGATTGGTGATGGTTGCACGATCGTGTTTTCTTGTTCATCCACATACTACCCAGCGACGATCACAGACGAGAGGTGAGACCGCCACACCGTACGTGGCCTCCTCCCTGGCCGCGGGAGTCTCCTCCATCACAAGCAAATTCCTAGGTCTTTCGTGGCCTCCTCCATGGCCCCTTTTTCCTGTCTATCTATCCTATCCGACTCTGCATGAACGCAAAGCGGCGACTAGGTTTTATGAAAGCAGTATCAAAGGGAAATTTCCAAAGGGGACAAGGAAAGCAAAATGCATGGTAAACACATGAAAGGGAAATTTCCAATGGGCAGTATATCCAAAAGTGGAGTTTGAAATTAATGCTAGAGAAGTTTTAACTTGGATGGAAGAATCTAGCGGTGGGAGATCCAAGATTGCATGCATTTGTGAGGAGATAAATGAGCTTTCTGGGTAGTGCTATATGTATGATCAAATTATACGACAGTTTGGTACGATCAGACTCATATCAGCGTCAGCAGGTGGGCCGGATCACGGGAAGTCCCCTCCTGAGTAAATCGTAACCATTTTATCGTACGTGAAGCATTTTCGTTCTGGGTTTATTCCTAGCATTAAATTCTCTTTTGTTGGTAGGCAAGCCAATAAGTCAGCTCATGCTTGTGCTAAGATCGAGAACCAGTAGTAAGCGAGTTTCAAATTGTGTCGTTAAACGAGTTCAAACTAAACGAGCCGAGTTCATCGAATTCGCGAGTAGCACGTTCAACTTGGTAAAAATGAGCAATATGATGTATAATAATCTATTTCAAAATGGGCAAGTGATGTCGTGTCTGCCCAAGCCCACTAAAATGGGCAAATATATTTGTGGTTTGTCGACTTGCCAATCTTATTCTCATGATATAATGATTGTTGTGGTTTATATTATTCTGGTATCATAATTCTAATGATTGTTGTGCATCATTCATGCCCAAATTGCCCAAATATTCACGAAAAATACATTATAGGTTTTACATGTTCCATTTGACAGTTTTAAAGAAGCTACTCGTGAGTTGCTCACAAGCTTTGGGAGTCGAGCCGAGTTTCAAATCTGAACTTGACTGTTAAACGAGCCAAGTCAAGCTAACTCGATTGTTGACCGAGCTTTAGCGAGTCGAGCTGACCTGGCTCGGCTCATCTCGGCTCGAATTGCAACCCTAACTATGACCCTTAGTTAGCGCTGCATGCAAACATGTTTTTGACCCCTAGGGTACTTGGCTTTTATCAGCTTTAACCACAATCTTTGCTCAATTATCTAGCTAAAGAGCCTCCAAGTCCATTTGGACATGATTGCAATATTCATGTTCTTTGAGTTTTGACCATTGTGGTCTCTAGGCTTTCAAATCTCTAAACAATTAACCATATGATATTTAAGTTTTCCCTGGTATCGTCCATGAAAATTCTCCCTCTATGCCTGTAAGAATCGATGTGTGTGTGGCGAGCTAAAAGGAACAATCCTATCAAAAATTTGGGAAACGGGGACCTATACCTATACAATATGTTACTCAACAGAGAGACTATTTGGTGAGCACAAGACATGCCGCAGAGGCGCAGACGAACATGTTTCCCCACATTACGGGGAGAAAAATCACATATAACTTCATATATTCTTTTATTGTAAAATTATTTAATGCAGAGAAATGGCTCCATCACGGTGGTCATAGTGCATAGTATCATATACTAGTATCATGCATATGATACTTGTCTATGATATTATCTCTATAGTGGGTGGTATTGTAGAGTAGTATCATAAACTTCTAAATTTATTGTTTTGTAGAATCTCAATGTTAATCTATGTACAAGATCTACTTGATATTTACTTTTCTCGTAACGTGCGCTATGATACAGTATCCACCTATGTTACTCTAATCTTATCTCTCTTCCTTAATTAGATGACACATCATCATTTTTGTGGGTCTAGGATGCATGATACTACCTATGATACTAGCACTATAGCCAGCCTCAGAAATAAGCCGGCCCTTTACCAAAGGCATTTACGAGGTGCAATGATCTCGTGTGTTATGGGGAGCAACCACGAGGCAAACACTTTTGCTATGAAATTGAAAACTAAATTGATAAGAGGGTAGGCCTATATTTCTTGATGAACTAGGAGAATATAGTACCCGGGGTTTACTGAAGGCCCACGACTCGAAGAATAAGAAGAATCGGAAGCCCAAGTTGTTATTAAGGAAAGCTAGAGTTGTATTAGGAGATGATGTTTGTAATCTTGCGGGATGAGTTAGAAACCCTCCCGGACTCTGTAACTTGTACAATACGAATCCCTCGGCTCCACCTCCTATATAAAGGGGAGTCGAGGGACAAAGAAAGCATCGAATCTACTGTCAACATAACCCTAGTTTTATATTCGTCGAGTACTTTTCGGCTGAAACCTTCGAGATCTACTTGCCCTCTACATCTAACTAAACCCTAGTCTACAATCCGTAGGCATTGACAAGTTGATACCTTGTCACCTGCTAGCTTAGGTATTAGCAAGAGGATCCCAAATTTAAGCCTAGCGACATCTGCTATATCTAGGGAGAAACCGTTTAGATTCTGAATGATTAACCAATGTCCAGTAGTTTTTAAAGAACTCGATAGGGACAACCCTGGCGCCATATCCGTCTTGGTGTTCTTCACCACCTCCTCAAGCTCATCCGAAACGAAGGAGAGACCGGACTGCCCGTAACATTCCATGTGTCTATATATGTTTAGAGACAAGAACTTGGGTTTCTCCGAAACCATACTCTCAATGCAAAAGTTGTTGATATTTTCATGAATCTCCTCGAAACATATATGGTGTTCAACTTCACTCAACTATATTATTGTGCTTTACTATTTAAAATAGGGGGTTGGTTTGAGGGCACAAATCTTTGTATATATCAAAATATAAGAAAAAATTAATGAAATTTCTTTCAACAAAAACGAAATGTTGTTATGGCACAAAATTTGCTACGGTACATAGAAACGGCTTTTCAACCGTGAACTTTTATGTGCTTAAGAGACTACAAAAATATTCTCCTGTAATGCATTTTCCATCAGTATATTTCACCACCAAAATAAAAAGAAAAAAAACCAGCCGATAGTACCAAGGTACCCTCATATGCCGGTAGTATAAATATGTGTCAGTTCGGTCCCTGGACGAGAGTGATACACGAATTTCAGACGAAACGAGGGGAGAAGTGCGAAAATCGAAGGGTTTCTCGGAGGGGCAGAAAAGGTAACTCCAGCGAGGAAAGAAATGGGGTCCAAGGGAAATTCCGATGACCTTGCTCGGGCATCCAGCGCGGGAACTAGCAGCGGCGACAGCGGCGGCGGCGGCGGCGGAGGCGAGACCACACCGCCGTCGCCACCACGGCTTCCGGTGGCACCACCGCTCACGTCGCCCTCCGGCGTCCCTGGGGCGCTTTCCACATCACCACCCCCGCTTCAGCCGCCACTTGCCCCGCCGCGTGCCGCCGACAGGGATACGGTGAGTTCTAGGCTTCTAGCGTCCCGGTGGCGATTGCTAGGCAATGTTTTCGCCAAGATACCATTCCCTCGGTGAAATTGGGTGCGTCCGGATGTTTCTTTTGTCGTTCTTGGTCTGTTTCCGAGTCTTTCTTGTGCCCAGTTCATGGCGGGTGCTTTCTTGGCTGTTGGATATGGCGCGGTCGTCGTTAGTTGTTAGTTTCTTGGCTGCAGGACTGGGCGCGGTCGTAGGTTCTTCGAGTTGGTGCGATTCTTGCATGGTTTTGTTTGGTACTCGCGGACCCTGTTCTTCCTACCCCGTGTAGTTTCTGAATTTGTTCGTAGAGGAGGGGAAATGGTGGGATCTTCTAATTGGTCCGAATTTGTTGTCTGCTACTAGTTCTTGGTATAATCGGCTGGCTTGGTGACCTGACAAGGGTATTCATGGCAAGACAACCGACAGAAGGATGTTTAGTCGTAGTGTTGGATTTCCCTCTCTAGTCCGGATCCGGGTGTTCTGGTTTTCGCTGCACATTTCTCTTGTTTCCCTCCTATACACAGCATTTGTTCTGGAAGGTATGTCCTTCCATTTTCTAAGATCGAGCACCAGATAACGGGGATTTCAGGGTAGAGGAAAATGATGAGGTGAAGCTTTGTGCTCCTATTCTGCTATTTCTCAGTCCAATTCAGTGTCTTGATAACTTGAGTTCTTGGCCCATTGTCCCAGTTATAATTGTCGATTGTTTTTTTCCCTGAAATAGCTTTGATACTATTCATTGGAGTCCGAGTCAGTTGTTCTGGGTGTTACTGCTTTTACTTTTTGTAATAGCCTATTCACTGAATATGTGCTGTAAAGTATTCTTTACAAGGATGGTCTGCAATTATGTAGGGTGCAGGTCTGATGATGAGAGTTTGGGCTATAGGAGAAGCTCCTAACTTAGGCTTAATTAAGTTTTACTCCAAGCAAATTTCATCTGTCTAGTGCTTTTACACCTTGTGATCGATGATCCTTACATATATGCTGAAGCATAGGTGCACGTTTTTATTGTTTACCTGAATGCTCTGCCAATTTCTAGGATGAAGGACTGGATGATGATTACATGTCCGAAGAGGAAGATGATGGAGGCTGGAACTGGGAGCAGGAGGAAGCTGAGTACGAAAATAGGCATCTCAGAGAACTAGAAGAGGATGCTGATTCGCAGCACCTGGAAGAAGGGGAAGTAGCGGATGATCAAAATCGGGGAGAGAACCTCAGAGGACCATCTGATAGCAAAGTCATGCGACCACCAAAGGAATATCCAACAGCGTTACGATTCCTGGTGAGAATATTGTACCTCATCTTTCTCATCAACCATGAAATGAATGTACCCTAAAACGCAGCAAGTTCTTTTTTTTATGCTCAATTCATCTGACCTCTCATATGCCCTTTTACCGTAGTCTGTCATAAGGCATTCATTTTTTACCAGTGACTATCACTTGATATTCGAGAGTTACATTTTCTGCCTTTCGTCACAGCATGTCTTATTAAAATCCACACTCAAGTTAGACGAATTTTACATATTATCTATCATACCTTAAAGATATGTTTTTGATTCTTATTTTTGGAATGATAGGAACCAATATCGGATTTGATTCTTAAATCTTCAAATAACTACATCATCCAGGAAAAGATCAAGGTTTGTTCGCGTGCAGCTAACTTAATACTTGAAGCATTAGTTTATTGCACATCTGAAAATCATTTTTTTTATAGATTCTCAGTAAGCAGTATGGGCTCTTGAGAAGAACTCGGAGTGATGGCAGCTGTTTCTACAGAGCTTTACTGTTCTCCTACTTGGTAACTTTTTTCTGTTTTTTCCATGATGATGGCATTGCTTTTTTTTTTTTTCCATGGAAGTGTAATACAATTAGGCTTGTAAACAGGAGAACCTTGGACAAATGAAAGATAGGCAAGCTGAGGTTATTCGTCTGATGAAATGTGTGGAAGTATCTACAAAGAGATTGTATCAACTTCACTGGGGAGAAGCGTACTTGTTAAAACATGACTACTTGTTATCCCTTGTTTTTGTAAGTATTCTAGTAGCCTACTGCCTACAAAAGCCTAAACCTGTTTTGCATTACCGTTTCTGTAAGTATTATAGTAGGTTAACTTGTTTTGCATCTTCTCTTTAGCCCTAATTATCCATACTGTTAGCTCAGCCATCTACAGATAAAAGAATTATGTGGAACATCTCTACATGCCAACAATAGTCGTATCCCTTGTGGTTCTTCAGTTGTTCTGACAGTTAAACATCGTCATGCTGCTTCGTCAGATTGTGTTGGATAAACCTGGCTTAGATCATGTTGTTTCACCTCTTTCACCACTACTGTGGGAATATGGATGGTTTCCTGCAGTACTTTGATCTTCTGTTCATGATATATCTTACATGCATAACCAAATGTCTTCACTTTTGTTTCAGGAGTTCTATTGTTTGGTCAACTCAGTTGCAAACGGGTATGTGTAGTTTATACCATGAGTGTTTTGTTGAGATTCTTAGAAAAGGTCTTGACAATATGTTAAAGATACCCTTATTTCATCTTAGTTACATTTTAGTTTACAGCAAAGTTCTTTTATCTCTATAGCCTGACTTCTGAAAAGCTGTATGAGAGAAGCCTTAAAGATCCCTCGTCACACAATAGTAAGGGATGTCAATCCTTGTTGTGATGTGTTGTTTGTCTGTTTGTTCTTTATATAACATATTGTTTTCGTCAGTTCTTTATTTCCTTAGGGTGCTTACGGAGGTTGAGATCCGTACACAAGATATCTACAAGCCATTTATCCCCAGAGATATGGATGTCGTCCAGGTTGGGTTTCTACAGTAAATGGATCCGTAGTACTATACTCTCTGCTACCATTCACGATATACAGTAAATGGATTATTTTGTCCTCTTTATCTTTGACAGAGGATTGAATTTCAGTAGCAGTTTTCTTGGTATGCGAATTACCTTTATCTCTGGATAGACATGTAAACTCTAGAAATAAAGTTTGCAGCTCGTGAACTTCTGAGACTTTTTGCGTAAAGAGAGCCAATATTAAGTGTTACCACTCACAGATTACGCTCACCATACCACATATATGGTTCTATTGCCAGTACTGTAGGAAGACGGTGCGAGGCCTGTATCCTGAAGGTGAAGCCAGAGCCGAAGCTCAACAGGTTGGGTTTCTGCCCTATAGTAATGTACTCTACGATATCATTCACGATATACAGTAGTAAATGGATTATATTTTCCTATTTATCTTTGACAGAGTAATTGATTTTCAATAGCAATTTTCTTGGTGCACGATTTTTCTTATCTCTGGATAAACATGTGAAGTCTAGAAATAAAGTTTCCCACTAGTCAACTGCTATGACTTGTTGTGTAAAGAGAGCCGATAGTAAGTTTTACCAGTCACAAATTAGGCTCAACATGCTGCATATATGGTTTTGGTGCCAGTTCTGTCGGATGAAGGTGCGTAGCCAGGATGCTGAAGCCGAAGCTATACAGATGAGGGCTTTGACATATGCACTCGGCATACCTTTGCGTGTCGAAATTGTGGACACGAAGTCGACGTCGGGTCAAGCTGTGCGAGTAAAGCGCCTTGATTTCTTCAACCAGTCAGGTCTAGGGAAGATGCCTTATCATATAGTTCAAAGCTACTATTCCTCAAGCACAGCTCATAAGCCACTGGAGCGGGGAAGTGAAGACAACTTGTTATCATCGGATGGCGCACCCTTGCTGACCTTGCTGTGTAGGCGTGGCCACTGTGACATTCTTTATCCGTAGTGAGCAAACTATGTGATGTACGATCGACAGTAACTTTTTCCTGGATGATGCCATGGACAAATGTGCAGATAGTCTCATGTAGTATATAGGTGCTCCATGTTTTTTTTGTTGCTACTGATTCTGTTCATAGCTCTGGATGAGGAAGTAAGGTCCAGATAAGGCATGAGCTATGAGAACATATGATGAAGGATTATGTGGATTCGGTTCATAGTTCTTTGCAAGATTTGCAACATAAGGATTCGGCTGAGTTGTGAACTTTTTGGGGATAAGCATTATCTTTTGTCTGGGTCACTGATGGTTAGTCTTGTGCATAAGGTGTCAAGTGGGATCGGGGCGCAAACTGATTACAGAGGAGATCGTGTCGGATTCTGTGGTCGGGAAACAAGATTGAATTGGAGCTGGGATATGTCCATCCGTTTTGAGTTAGAAAATCGAAGTATCTAGCAGCTGAGATGATAAACTCGGAGCCAAACCTTGCAAATTGCAAGACACGGCTCTCCGTCGACCTGCTTGCCTCCATCATCTGTCTTGAGTTCGAATCGACATTTGCTGTTTCTATGGTAACCCAGACGTATAAGATCTGTGACCCTGATCGTAAATCGTATAGGATCTGTTCTGCCTTGCACGACGAGATGGCAGGAGCTGATCTTCTCTCCGGCCTCTGCGACGACCTACTCGTCTCCGTCATCTATTTGCTCCCCGGCGATGGCGGCTGCTCTGGCCACGCATCAGGTGCTACGGCAACCTGGGCAGCGAACACTTCTTGTCCTGGATGAGCCACGATGTTATGACCGATCTTAGTTATGTTTATGTGAGGAGGGGGCCCAACCGTGGGCCCAATTAGGGGCTTAGCCCATTATCAGTTTAGGGTTTTAGCTCTTTATATACTGGTTGTAACGAGGCAAACAATCAAGCAATAATAATAGGAAAATGCTTCCTTTCCCCCGGGGGATCGCGCTCTTCCATCGTCCGCCTCCGCGCAGCGACGCGTGTCCCCCTGGGCCCCACCTTATCTTCCTCTCCCACGTCTCTTCTTCCCCAATTCGCTTCTCCGCATGCCCATATGCACCTCCCGCTCCTGGAGCTCCTCTGCCCCGACCTCCCGAAACTCCCCCACTTCACCGCCTGATATGGTATGTATCCCACCTAGAGCTCGCGTGTATTGCCTCCACGAGCTCGCCCGCATCGAGCTGGGCTCCCTGCCGCTGCGAGGCGCGAGACGGCCTGGTTGGCGCGGAAGCCATCGACTGGGGGCCAGGTCGTTGCTGCCGATGTCGCCCGCCGGGAATCGCTGGACCAGGTCGCTGCTGCCGATGTCGCCCGCCGGGAATCGCTGGACCAGGTCGCTGCTTCCTCTCAATCTTCGCGCCGGCGTGCCCCATCTCCGGGCTCACCCGCTCCCCCTCGCATAGCTCGCGCAGGCTGTCGCCGCCATGGAACATGCTGTAGAGGTCGGCGGTGGGAGGTGGGCTTTTCTGCCAGCGGCGTTCGCGGTTGCTCGCGGCAGCGGATGGGGTTGCTGCCATCGATGGACTGGTTTGCTACAGGGAGCAACCGGCCTTTTGCTACGAAGGGCAGCCGGCGTTGGTACGAAGGACGACCAGCGTTGCTACGAAGGGCAACCGACGTTGCTACAAGGGGAGGCCGGCGGCGGACTGGTTTGCTACAAGGGTTGGCCGGCGGCGGACTGGTTTGCTACAAGGGTTGGCCGGCGGCGGACTGGTTTGCTACCAAGGGTGGCCGGCCTTGCTACGAGGGGCGCCGTCGTTGCTACCATGGCACGGCGGTGTTGCTGCCACCGGCTACCGACGTTGCTACAAAGGCACATCGGGGCTGCTAACAAGGCACACCGGCGCTGCTACCGTCGACTGTCGCCGTTGCTGCAAGCTGCTGCCTGTTGCTGCATAGTCAGGTTCTCCGGCGATGGCCCTTGTCAGCGGAGGAGCGACGCATGCGTGCAAGGATGGGGAAGCCAGAGCGGTGAGGAGCTATTCCTGCGAGGCCACGAGGGTGATTCTACGGGGACGACACGGCGAGGCTCTCCGGCGTCGGGTTCTCCGGCGAGGCCACGATGTATGGACCATGGGCAGCTCTGCTTTCGATACGGGCGACGGGAGTCGAGGACGACGATCCCCTCGTGGGTGTGTTTTGTTTTCCCTTTTTATTTTTTGCGTTGGAACGTTGACCAGCAGTAACGCTTCTGATTGCCTCAATCGTGCGGCGGGTGACCCGGGGGATCGGGGGATCAAATCCCCCGGGGGACGCTCAGCACCCTCCATAATAATATCCTATTTTCTTTCGGGCGAGCGCATGCCAGATTGAGCGCCCGAGCACGCGCACTATAGGACAACCGACGCCCACGCAAGCGTCGCCAGTTCCGCCCCAAATCACGCCTCCAGCGCGCCGCCGCACCCATCTCCGCCCCTCTGCTCCTACCGCACCGACCGGAGGCCGCGCGCCGCCCCTTATCCTCTCCCACCGGAGCAAATCCACCACCGCCCCTGCATCTCCCCCACCAGCGCGAGGCTACCGCCGCTCCAGCTCCTTCCCAATCGACGGGAGACCGCCGCCGCCCCTGCGTTCGCGGCACCGCCATGGAGGGCCCCGAGGCGCGCCGCTCCCTTCCCCGCTATTGACTTCCTCCGCGGCGGAGCGGAGACCACCACCCGCCTCAACCACATGCGGTTCCCCTCCCGGAGTCCCGTCGCCACAGTCAGCGGAGGAAGCAACTTCGGGCCGGACGGAGCAATTTTGGTACCCTCCACAGGAACTTTGGTACCGGATGATGTAACTTCAGTGGCCGTCAGAGCAAATTTGTTGCCTTGCGGAGCAATTCCGATACTCGACGGAGCAATTTTGGTACCCTATAGAGCAACCTTCATGTTCAGAGATGTAACTTTGGTGCCTGTGAGAGCAAATTTGATGCATAATGGTGCAATTTCGGTGCCCAATAAAGCAACTTTGGTGCTTAACGGCACAACTTTGGTGTCCGATAGAGCAAATTTTGTGTCCAACGGAAAAATTTAGGGGCCAACCACGTCGGCATCCGGGCATTGCTTCATGTTGTTGTGAAGTTGTCTACCGTTGAAGTGAAGTTGTTTTTTGTTGTTGCATAGTTGTCTACAGCTGCACCAAAGTTTCTTCGTACTGCTTTGAAGTTTCCTGCCGTTGGTGTGAAGTTGCATAAACCTATGCGAAATCGCCTACCGCTATACCAAAGTTGCCTATTGCTGCAAAAGTTGACTACTGTGGTTGCTTTGTCGAAGTTGATTTTTGTCATGTACTTTGGTGCCCGACAACACAACTTTGGTGACTGAAGGCATAACTTTCGGTGCCCGGCGGAGCAAATTTGGTTCCGACAAACCAACTTCGGTGCTCGACGGCAAAATATTGGTGCCTCATAGAGCAATTTTGGTGTCCGATAAAGCAAATTTGATGCCCCACTGAACAACTTTAGTGTGTGACAAAGCAATTTTGATGCCCCATAGAGCAACTTTGGTCCAGGGAGAGCAACTTTGGAGCCCGACGGTGCCATTCTGGTGCACAACTTTGTATCCAACTACCCAACAACTGTAGACAACTTCGCTTCATAGGCAATTTTCGACTCAATGGTAGAAAACTTCGCAACAATAGTAGGTCATGGTGCTCTAGACGTGTGTCTCGTTGGTGACAAGAAATGGGTTGCCATGCTCTTGCTGCATCCGGTCAAGATTAAGTTGATTTTTAGTTGTTATGAACTTCCTATTGCTCTTGCAAAGTTGCCCAGTATCGATGTGAATCTACCTTTTTCGTCATGCACAAAAGTTGCTTTGTTACGAACGAAAGTTGCTCTATCAAATATCAAAGTTGCTTCTTAACAAATTTCATCGGAACATATAAAAATGAGAACTAGTTTCGAAGATCTTATCGTCAGGATCCCGAAAGTGAAAGCGGATCATAATTTCGAGATTCGACACAAAAGTTATAGCTTTTTGAATTTATTTTAGAATGTAATCATTAGGCATCCGTGCATAGCCAGGCTGTTTTTTTCTTTGCGGTGCTGTGACCACGTGCGTTGGAGTTTCCTCTTTTGACTTTTGTGGAACTCAATCGTACAAGATATTACCATAAATAGGAGTATGCCAGATTCTACCAACGGGCACGCGTGTGCTCCCTAGACGCGCCCTAATAATATTCATTGATCTAGATGCGGTCGCAACCTCTAGGACCGCATCTAGCAGCGCACTCAAAGAATCGCCATGTGCGGCCACAACCTTCACGGCGAGCTTCCCGCCAGAGCCTTTGGAGGTGAGGGCGCCCGCCGCCACCGCGGAGAGGCTTGGGCGGCATCAGCAGCGGAGGGGTTGGTGGTGGGCAGACTAGTGTTCCCTCGAGCCGCCCGTACAGAGCAACGCGAGGGACGAGATTTCTTAAGGCGACAATATGTGTCAGCTGGGTTAGAACGTTGGCATTTCTGCAATTAGCAGGTAAAATATACGGAAATTGGCCGTAGAACTTGGGTACAAGCGCACCTGGTTTCAAATTTATTGAAAAATACTATTTAAATGTTTTGGAAAATTTTGAAATAATTCACGCATGTATATATCACATTGATACTTGCCCGTGCAAATTTTCAAGAGAAAATATGACCATACGTGACCGGCACAAAAATGTGTGTACGTGTAGTTTTTATATTGCGAATAGTTTAAATTTTTATTTTTGTGTAGGTTACATACTTTCATATATTCGGTTCAAACTTGACATGCACATATCTAAATAAGTTCTCTACATATTTATGCCATATTTTTATAATTATTTTCGTATTTTTTTCTTTTTTTTTTGTTGAGAACAGGTTCTAGCGCACCCGTTAGCCAAAAGTCTGCGTCCGTAAAATATATTGCCTCAAAAAGGAAAATATAAGAAGAAAAGTACCTTCCCTAACGCAAGGTCCATCTGGCCACTTCCTATGGAAAGGTCTTGCCTACGCTAGGCAGTCAATCGTTTCATTTAACGCGGGTTGATTCGAGCAAAGAAATTTAAGAGCTGAGATTCACAAGATCACTTACCCAAAATCTGAATATATCCTTCCTGTGCGCATCTTGATCTTGTACTATATATAAGAACCGTACCCTGCCCACAACCATCTCTGCATACCCAGACACGACACGAACAAACACAGCTGTATATTCTTTCAATTCTCCAGATTCAGAGGAACCAGCAAATGGCACTTTCGTCCAAGCTTTTCCCGGCCGTCCTTCTGCTGCTTCTCCTAGTTACAGGTACGCGCAAGTTTCAGAAAACAAGGATATGCATAGACGGATCAATCCGACAAAATCTTGATGCATGTGTTAACTTGCCTAATTAACCTGAGATGGAGCGGATCTAACTAATGGTGGTGTCTGTGTGCGCGCGTGCAGATATAGGGCCTGTGCAGGAGGTTATGGCGGGGGCGCCGTGCCAGCGCGGCCTCTGCAAGAAGTGCACCGGATCCTGCTTCGACCCAGATGAGTGCAGCATCCTGTGCCGGAACGAGGGTTACCAGACCGGCGATTGCACCACCCAAGACCAAGCCTATCGTTGCATGTGCAGCAACAATTGCTAGCGCGCGAGGTCATTCGTTCTCTCGTGTCATTCGTGTGCGCTAGCTTGGAAGGAAAATAAGACCTTAGAATGTTGCATTTTCGTATCCTCAATCTTGAGGGTAGGGATGAATGCGGATACGGACGGAACTTTTCGATAAAGAGCATATATTAATATCGTGGATACGAACGGAACTGAGTGATACCATATTTATTTATTTTTTAATGGAAACAAAAACAAATACATAAACCCTTGGAAACAAAAACGAAAGCAAATATTGTCGAAAACATATATAGACCGAATACACTGTGAAAATAGAGAGATGTAAACATTCACGGGAAGCAAGAAACTCCTTAAATCATGCAAAAAATTCAAGCATTCAAGCGAATTAACAAACTTGTTTCTCAATTCTAATGTGCTGCTAGATTTACTAGGAAGCGGAGGAGGTCGACAAGTGGAAACCTCCTTGAATGTATGAAGGGATTACTTAACAAAGTCATGTAATGGGATTTCTTGCCTGGGACATACCCATCAAACCTAAAGCGGAAATTTCATTTTAGCCGAAAACGAAAATTCCATTTCCATGTCAGTTTCGTTGGAAAACGCTGTTCCGTTTCTGTTTTCATTTCCGCCACTTATTTGGGTCGGAGACGTTATTTGGTTCTTTGGCTCAAATCACATTTCTCTTTCATCCCATTTGTTTGGAATCTTTCATCCTTTTTATATCCGCCACTTTATGCCGCCTTTGATCCCCTCTATTCCGCTTCTCCAAAGGTGCCTCGAATTTGCTCGGTGTTTGCCATATTTTCTTCTAAAACTTTTGCTCTCCACAAAAATATTTTGCCTCTAGGCTTCCACTCTATTCTCCACAATATTTCACTCTTTCTTTCTCCAAGTTTTTTTCTTTGAAGTGTGGCTCGAAGTGTGCTCGGTATTTTTTTTTTCCAAAAGAGAGAAAGAAGTAAGGAAGCAAAAGGAAAGGAAAATAAACAGAAAAAAGAAAACTCCGTCGGTCAAACCAGGAAACTAGCCGGTAAAAGCGGCCCACTCTCCATTCAGAAACCAAAGGATCTGGCCGGTCATACCGACCGAATACCCGGTATGACCGGGCCAGCCCACTGCTATTTTTTTCTGTCGACCCAATCCCGAAGCCACTCGCTCTGGCAGCGCGTGCTTGGCCCCGCTCGCCCGCATGTCCTTGATTGCCGCGCGTCACACACGGGATTCCCGTGTGGCCGCACGCTCCCTCGCCTCATTTTCCGCATCGCCGCAATGCGCCCCGCCCTGGCTCCTCTCTGTCCGCGCCGCACGCCGACGCGTGCTGCCGCGCGGGTCCTCTGCTCGTAAACGGTTCCTATGCCACGATGGCTCAAGCGATGTGCGCCGCCTCGCTCGCCCTCTTCTGCGCTGCGCCGCTGCGTTGCTGCTTGGGCCGGTATAACTGGCCCACGTCCAACTTGTGTGTTTATTTTCCCAGGCTCCGTTTCTAGTAGGTAACCGGGCCTAGAGCAGGTTATACTGGTCGGTTATACTGGTCGTTCCTTTTTCCTACGCGAAAATGAGCCTAACGACTACTATATAAGGCAACCCAGATTTTGTGATCAATTACCTTTGCCATTCTATTTGATCCAGATCCATTTTAAAAGGTCTCAAGAACTTTGTTGCAATTTCTCACCTCAAATCCTTAATTCTAGGAGGTTCATCCAACGATTTTTGAGAGTTGATCCGTGCATCTCGAAGATCTCTTCATCCTCTCTCTTTGAACCACACATATTTCGATTTGAGCCATCGTACGAAGTTTCTCTCTCCGATCTTGTTACTCTTCGAGGTTGAGGACTCCTAGGCGGTAGCGGTCGACGTCGGGAGCGATTAACTTGTGATCTTGTTACCCTCGTGGTAACCGCACCTCTCCAACGGTGACTACCTTCTCCTCAAGGAAGTGAACATTGGGATACATCATCGTCTCCGCGTGCTTCGGTTATTTCTTTCCACTTATTTAATTTGTGATAGCCATCGAGATTGAAGTTCTTGATATTTGTATTTTGCCATATAGGGTGCTCCACTTAGTTTGCATTAGGCCACTTTATTTATCTGCATAGCCTAAAATTGCAAACAAGTCAAAGAAAATTTGTATAACCTATTCACCCCCTTTTAGTTTGCATTAGGCCACTTTATTTATCTACATAGCCTAAAATTGCAAACAAGTCAAAGAAAATTTTGTATAACCTATTCACTCCCTCTAGGTTACCGACATTGAACTTTCAATTGGGAGGAGCAGGGGCTGCAACATGAAATGCACTTTGTCCTATCTTCAAAGGTTGCTTGGCACCATGGGGGTGCCGACGTTGACGAGCTAGGTGACCATGGCCATGACGTGGCCGTGCGTCGTGGCGCAACAAGTCTGGTGATGGTCGCGACACCGACCTCACGGTTGGTGGCGATCTTGCCGGTTGCGGATTTGGGGAGGTGTGACTGCCGGTGAGAACCAATCACAACTTCGGTTGTGGCGTACGATGGTAACTCATGTGCGTCGCTACCTTGTTGAAGGCATCATTGCTACATCCTTCGTCTCCTCGCCCGGGTTGCTTCGGGAAAAAACCGGATCTGTGTCTCCCGAATCGGACAGTCGCGACATGAGGCGCCATTCTACCCCCTAGGGGCATCATTTTTGGAGAAGATGCTGGGTGGAGAGGCTTTGAGGTGGAGCGGCCTGGTCCTTACCGCGTCGATGATGATGGGTCTCGGCGGTGTGACGCCATGAAGTCTCAACGAATGACGTGGGTTGAGGTGCCCGCAGACGGAGGAGATTTCTCGGCGGTTCTTAACAATGAAGATTGCTCAACTGTTCAATGACGGTGACGATATCTTCAGCGTGTACATGAAGTCAGTGGCGGATCTAGAAATTTTCCTTAGGGTGGGGCAAGTGAGATAATTGCATGTATGTATGAGCTAGTTTTTATAGATTTCTCCATTATCTCACTAAAATATGTGCTATGAGAAAATGCTAGGGTGGGGCGCACAAGCTGGCTCCGCCACTGAATGAAGTGCTCAGTAGAATATGATAAGCCAGATTATCTCTCGTTTTGCCTAAAGTGTATCTCAGGTACGTGATATGTTTGATGTTACTAGCTGATGGGAGATTTCGTTCTTTTCCGAGGACCCTCTTACCAAGACCCTCACTCATTGTGGGGTCCGTACGTGTTGTGTGGAGGCATCAGATTTTCTCTTTGTCCATCGTTTGTTGGATAAATTAATAAAAAAAGACTCAATGTATAACCACGACGCATAAGACTACTGTCTCTTCCTCTATTTCTAGAAAAGCACAAAATCTGCTACATAGAAACGGGTTTTCAGTCTCGAACTTGATGTGGGGAAGTCAACAGGGAGTGATGTTTTGGCACCCATGCTCCCTTTATTTTGAAATACATGCTAGACATATTTTAAAATATCAAAAAAATTGAAACAAAAAATTCGCACGTACATCTTCATGTGCTACGCGCTCACAAAGTTGTTTCATGAAAAACCGACATGTCATGTGGCGTGTATAAAAAAGACAAAATTCGGTGCTGAAACAAAGGCTTGTCACAAGATAAATTTTCTCTTTTTCGCTTAGACTACAAAAAATATCATTTTTTCGTGAAACTTGACGAATACACATATATTATGGAGATGTACATGTAAAATTTTTTGTCAAATTTTTTTAACACTTACAAATATGTTTTTATGGTAAAGGGATCATATGCACCCGGGAGCCGAATTGAGTTTCTGGAAGTCAACACATATATTATCCTTTTCGACTTTGATCGTTTGGGTGACTTAGTCATTGACGATTGTAGGGGCGCGACCTTGGGACCGGCTTGGATGTTGGAGCGGTGACTCCAGTCTATCGCATCCGTCTTGCGTTGAGGTGTTGGAGTGTTGGCTTTGGTCGCTCGACCGACTTTGTCATCGACTCTTTTTTGAGCGTGGTCTTTGGACCGGCGTTTTGTGTTGTGTGTTGTATCGGTTTTGTGCAATTTTTTTCTTACAAACCGGCAAATTTCAATTCTTCTATATCAATGAAAAGGCAAATCTTTTCCTCATTTAAAAAACAAATATTATCATTTAATACCTTTTTGGAGAGCTTCTCTAAAATAAAAGGTAAGCAAATTGGCAGAGAGCATCTCCAGTCGCTTCCCCTAAAACGCACTGAATTTAGCATTTGGGGACGCCGTTTCTTCGTGCCGTGTTTGGGAGGCGTCGCTACCCAGTCGCGTTCCCTAAACACGCCCCCCAAATTTGTTCATATGCCAATAACGTGTCAGGCCCGCCACTTCCCGCCTCGCTTCTCGCTCTGACCGGCGTCCCCGAGGCGTTGGAGGGGATAGGCTCGGGACGCCGGACATCGTATAGGGCCGCGTCGGACGAAAATAGTCTTTGGAGAGCACGATTGGGGACGATAAAATGTCTGGCTCGCCCAGAAATTTTTTGGGGGACGTTTTTGGAAGATGCTATTATACGAGTTAAAACGTTGTCATCGGTAGTACTCTCTCTGACCCATATTATTTGTCAATAAAATAAATATATCTACACTTAAAATATGTCTAGATATATATATATTAGTGTCAAGTAATATAAGTCGGAGGGAGTATAAATTGTGCCAGCACGGAAGGAGAGCGATACACAAATTTTACACGGACGGAGTGAGAAAACCGAAGGGTACGAAAGATATGGGGTCCAAGGGAACTAGCGGCGGCGGCGGCGGCGGCGGAGGCGATACCACACCGCCGTCGCCTCGACGGCTTCCGTTGGTACCACCTCCCACGTCGCTCTCCCGCGAACCTAGCGCGATTTCCACATCACCGCCCCCGCTTCAGCCGCCACGAGCCCCGCCGCGTGCCGCCGACAGGGATACGGTGAGTTCTAGCGTTCTGTTGTATCTTGGGTGGCGGTTGCGCGGCAATGTTTCCTCCAAGATCATTCGTTCGGTGAAATTTGGTGCGTCTGGATGTTTCTTTATGTCATTCTTGGTCTGTTTCTTAGTCTTTCCGACACCCAGTTCGTGGGGGGGACGGGTTCTTGGCTATAGGATAGGGCGCCCTCTTGGTCTCTAACCGACTCTTTCTTGTGCCCAGTTCGTGGGGGTTGCGTTCTTGGCTGTAGGATAGGGCGCGGTCGTAGTTTAATTCGTGGATTTTTAGCTGTAGGACCCGGGCGCTGTCGTATGTTCTTCGAATTAATGCAAATCTTGGACAATTTGGTTTGATACTCGCGGAGCCAGTTCTTCGTACCTTATGTAGTTTCTGAATTTCATTGTAGAGGGGAAAAGGGTGTGGGGTTTTCTAATTTGTCCGAAATTGTGTTGTGCTAGTTCTTCGTATAATCGGCTGGCTAGGTAACCTGAGAAGGATATTCATGGCAAGACAACCGAGAGAAGGATGTTTCCTCTTATTGTTGGATTTCCTTCTCTAGTCCGGATCCGCTGTTCTGGTTTTGGCTGCACATTTTTCCTGTTTCCCTATTCACAGTATATGTCCTGGAAGGTATGTTTTACAAGCAAATGTACTGCCATTTTCTAGGATCGAGGACCAGTTAATAATGGGGATGTAAGGGAAGAGGAAAATCGGAATTTTTGTCAAAAAGGACCACCCTCCCCAATTCATTGACAAAAAGGACCACCTGTGAGTAGAATTGACAAAAATGACCACCTCCTGTGTGGCGGCAGAGCCCCCAGGCAACACGTGGAGGATGCCGCCACAGCCAACAGCGGCATGTTCACATTGTCCTGATCCGTGAATAGTAGCCCGTTTTGAATTTTTTTTAAACATCTCAAAAAATTTGAAAAAAATACCTACATGTAGCTAACTCTATGCACTACAATCGTGCAAAAATTCACTGTAAAATACGTTGTATTTTGGGCTCAGCAAAAAAGACAAATTCAACAAATTTTGTAGCTAACGTGCACTGTTCATCGATCAGGACACTATTCATTGATCAGTGTGGAGATGCCGCCACGGGCAACGGCGGCAGGCCCTGCCGCCTCCGGCTGTGGCGGCAGGCGACACGTGTCGCCTGGGGGCTCTGCCGCCACACAGGAGGTGGTCTTTTTTGTCAATTCTACTCACAGGTGGTCCTTTTTGTCAATGAATTGGGGAGGGTGGTCCTTTTTGACAAAAATTCGGAAAATCGTGATGCGATACTTTGTGTTCCTATGCTGCTATTTCCCATTACAATTCCGTGACATGATAACTTGAGTTCTTGGCCCATTGTCTCTATTGTAATTGTTGATTGTATTGTTTTTCCTAACACAGCGTTGATACTATTCATTGGAGTCCAAGTCAGTTGCTGTGGTTGTTACTGCTCTTACTTTTTGTAATAGACTTTCACTGAATTTGTGCTGGAAAGTATTCTTTATAAGGATGGTCTGAATTATTTAGGATGCAGGTCTGATGATGAAAGTTTGGGCTATAGGAGAAGCTCATATCTTAGGCTTAATTAAGTTTTACGCCAAGCAAATTTTATCTGTCTAGTATGCTAACAGTATGGATTAGCTTCTAGTTCCCCTTCGCCTAGATGTCCATAGTTGTACTCAGCTTCCTCCTGCTCCCAGTTCCAGCCCCTATCATCTTCCTCTTCGGGCACATAGTCCAGTGATTCATCCTAGAAAATGGCAGAGCATTCCTTGTAGAAAAACACTTTCCAGCACAAATGCAGTGAACAGGTAAATAGTAAAAACATGCACCTATGTTTCAGCAAATGATGACAGCATGACTTATTCAAATCCACGCTCAATTTAGGTGAATCTTGCATATTATCCATCTTACCTTAAGATTCTTATTTTTGGAATGATAGGAACCATTATCGGATTTGATTCTTAAATCGTCAAATAACTACATCATCCAGGAAAAGATCAAGGTTTGTTCACGTGCAGCTAATTTAATGCTTGAAGCATTAGTTTATTGCACATCTGAAAATCAATTTTTTTGTATAGATTCTCAGTAAGCAGTATGGGCTCTTGAGAAGAACTTGGAGTGATGGCAGCTGTTTTTACAGAGCTTTATTGTTCTCCTACTTGGTAACTTTTCTCTGTTTTTTTCATTATGATGGCATTGCTTTCTTTATTTCCATGGAAGTATAATACAACTAGGCTTGTAAACAGGAGAACCTTGGACAAATGCAAGATAGGCAAGCTGAGGTTTTTCGTCTGATGCAATGTGTGGAAGTATCTACAAAGAGATTCTATCAACTTGAGTGGGGAGAAGCATACTTGTTAAAACCTGAGTTCTTGTCATCTCTTGTTTTTGTAAGTATTCTAGTAGCCTACAAAAGCCTAAACTTGTTTTGCATTATCGTTTCTGTAAGTATTATAGTAGGTACTTCTTTTGCATCATCTCTTTAGCCCAAATTATCCATACTGTTAGCTCAGCCATCTACGTACAAAAGAATTATGTGGGACATCTATACATGCCAACAACAGTCTGTATCCCTTGTGGTTCTTCAGTTTTTCTGACAGTTAAACTGTGTCATGCTGCTTCATCAGATTTTGTTGGATAAACCTGGCTTATATCATGTTGTTTCACCTCCTTCACCACTACTGTGGGAATATGGATGGTCTCCTGCCGTATTTTAATCTTCTGTTCATGATATAGCTTACATACATAACCAAATGTCTTCACTTTTGTTACAGGAGTTCTATTGTTTGGTCAACTCAGTTGCAAACGGGTATGAGTAGTTTTTTAACATGAGTGTTTTGTTGTGATTCTTAGAAAAAGTCTTGACAATATGTTCATGATACCCTTATTTCATCTTAGTTACATTTTAGTTTACAACAAAGTTCTTTTGTCTCTTTAGCCTGACTTCTGAAAAGCTGTATGAGAGAAGCCTTGAAGACCCCTCGTCAGGCACCAGTAAGGATGCCAATCCTTGTTGTGATGTGTTGTTTGTCTGTTTGTTCTTTATATAACATATTGTTTTCGTCAGTTATGTATTTCCTTAGGGTACTTACGGAGGTTGAGATCCGTACACAAGATATCTACAGGCCATTTATCCCCAAAGATATGGATGTCGTCCAGGTTGGGTTTCTGCCCTGTAGTACTATACTCTATGATATCATTCACGACATATAGTAAATGGATTATTTTATCCTCTTTATCTTTGACAGAGTAATTGAATTTCAGTAGCAATTTTCTTGGTATATGAATTATCTTTCTCTCTGGATAAACATTTAAACTCTAGAAATAAAGTTTGCCGCTCGTGAACTTCTGTGACTTATTGCATAAAGAGAGCCAATATTAAGTTTTACCACTCACAAATTACGCTCGCCATACCACATGTATGGTTTTATTGCCAGTACTGTAGGAAGAAGGTGCGTGGCGTGTTTCCTGAAGCTAAAGTTGAAGCTCTACAGGTTGGGTTTCTTCCCTGTATTACTACTACGATATCATTCACGATATATAGTAAATGGATTATATTGTCCTCTTTATCTTTGACAGAGTAATTGATTTTCATTAGCAATTTTTTGGGTGTACGAATTACCTTTGTCTCTGGATAAACATGTAAAGTCTAGAAATAAAGTTTGCCACTAGTCAACTAGTGTGATTTGTTGTGTAAAGAGAGCCAATAGTAAGTTTTACCAGTCACAAATTAGGCTCAACATACCACATATATGGTTTTGGTGCCAGTTCTGTCGAACGAAGGTGTGTCACCAGTATGCTGAAGCCGAAGCTATACAGATGAGGGCTTTGACATATGCACTCGGCATACCTCTGCGTGTCGAAATAGTGGACACGAAGTCGATGCCGGGTCAAGCTGTGCGAGTAAAGCGCCTTGATTTCTTCAACCGGTCAGGCCTAGGGAAGAGGCCTTATCATATAGTTCAAAGCTACTATTCCTCAAGCACAGCTCATAAGCCACTGGAGCGGGGAAGCAACGACAACCTGTTGTCATTGGATGGCACACCCTTGCTGACCTTGCTGAGTAGGCATGGCTGCTGTGACATTCTTTATCCCAAGTGAACAAACTATGAGATGTACAATCGACAGTAACGTCGTCCTGGATGATGCCATGGACAAATGTGCAGACAGTCTCATGTAGTATAGGTGCTCCATGTTTTTTTCTTGTTGCTACTGATTCTTTCCATAGCTCTGTATCTGGAAGTAAGGTCCAGAAGGCATGAGCTATGAGAACGTATGATGAAGGATTATGAGGATTCAGTTCGTAGTTCTTTGCAAGATTTGCAACATCAAGGATTCGGCTGAGTTGTGAACTTTTTTTTTTGTTGGATGTAAGCATTCTCTTTTGTCTTGTTCACTGGTGGTTATTAGTCTTGCATAAGCTGTCAAGTGTGGTTACACAGGTGATCGTGTCGGAGTATGTGGTTCGTACTGGGGCAACAAGATTGAATTGGAGCTGGGATATGTCCATCCGTTTTTGAGTTAGAATCGAAGTATCTAGCATTCTAGCAGCTGATACATAAACTCGGAGCCTAACCTTGCAAGACGCTACGGCATAGGCTTACTTTTTTTAGATCAACAGGGGTCTCCCCCCAGCTCCATTTTTCATTGAAAAAGGAAGCCAAGTCTTTTACAGAAGATATCTCACACACAAGCGAAAAAAAAGAGCAGGCTTTTTGCTGGGGAGATTGGCTGCCATCCCAACCAATCTCCGAATTACCAGCAAATCCTGGAACAAGATCTAAGATAACAAAGTACATGCTAAGAGCATACGATAGCTAAAACCATAACAGAGAAACGATAAGTATGAGTCTGCCAGCATAGCTCCCAATTTCTCCAGCTTTTCTTTTTCTGCGCCCTCTTGAGACTATCTCCTCTTTCTCAGTCTCGATCAGGTGACCACATGAATCTTGTGGGAGTCACCAGGATTGTCCAGGAGGTAGGCCAGCGACGCCCTGCCATCAAAGCTTGAGTTCCAGGAAGAGACCCAGTCGAAGGAGGGACATCTCACCCCACTGGGAGCCAGAGAGGAGCTCTTAAACTGGTTAGCAGCAGGTCCATGAATCGACCGTTTTCTCCAGATTCTAGCTCTTTGAAAGGTTTCAACCAGTCCCGAAGGAGGAAGAGGACCCTTCGCCACACCTGTTTCACATTAATCCAAGTGGTTTTGTTAAACACCAGACTATTTCTATTAAGCCATAAACTCCACAGAACAGCTAAAGAAGCTACATTAAAGTGCATGAACTTTTTGTTACATAGCCATTTAGAAGCAATTGATTCAAAGTTAGTAACATGCACTTCAAAAATCTCTTCAAACAAGTTCCAAATAGATCTAGCCACAATACATTCAAACATGAGGTGGTGAACTGATTCAAACTCAGAGCACATCTCACAGTTCATGGGTTTAGGAATACCTCTAGCTCTCAGATTATCCCTAGTCATGATCTTATTCTGAGAAAACAACCATAAGAAAACTTGGATCCTAGGAGGGATTTTCAATTTCCAAACAGCAGGTAAATAAACTGGAATAACACCTCTAAAGTTAATAATAGCATACAGAGAGCTGGATGAATAAATCCCAGAAGAGGTGTATTGCCAGATCAACTGATCTTCCTCTTGAGAGAAAGATATAGTCTTAGCAATCTCTAGCAGTTCAAACCACTGGACCATCATGTCATCAGTGAAGGTTCTCCTAAAAGTACCTCTAATCTCCTGACCATCCCAGATATCAGAGATGGTTTTATTTTGTTGGTTAGAAACAAAATACAGATCCCAGAATTGGGTAGCCAAAGGAGAATTACCAAACCAAATGTCTTCCCAGAATTTTATGGATTTACCATTCCCTACATGCCACTTATATCCAAACTTCACAGCTTTAGAAGCCCACATAACACCTTTCCAGAAGGTGGAAGGTTGAATATCATGACAGGATAGAATGTTTGGATTCCTAGTATTATATTTAGCATCTAGAACTCTTCTCCATAGAGCCCCTTCACCCTGAATGTATCTCTTAATCCAAGACCCAATCAAACAAATGTTTAGATCTTGAAGATTTGGAATACCTAAACCTCCAAACTCCCTTTTCATGCAGATGGAGGGCCAATTAGCTAAATGAATTTTATGGTTGCCTTCTTCATCATTCCACATAAAGTTGGCCATCTGTGAATCAATCAGATGTAGGGCCCACTTTGGGAATTTAAAGAAAGAAAGCAGATAAATGGGAATACTAGCTAAACAAGACTGAATGAGAATTCTCTTGGCTGCAGAGGACAGAAGCTTTCCCCTCCAGCCAGTAATTCTTTTAAGAATGTTTTCAATGAGAGGTTGCAAATCCTCTCTTCTCAATCTATCATAATGCAAAGGAATACCAAGATACTTAACAGGAAAACCTCCCATGACACATTGGAAAATATCCAGGAAAGGTTGGATTTCACTAGCATCCATGTTAATAGGGATAAGTTCACTTTTATGAAAGTTAATCCTCATGCCAGAAATTTGCTCAAAACAAGTAAGAATCCATCTTAAATTTAGAGCAACTCTCTGATCATTTTTAAGGAACAAAAGAGTATCATCAGCATATTGAAGACTTACAATCCCTCCAGGTAAGAAATTGGGACAGAGCCCACTAATTAAACCACCATCTACACCTTTAACTAACATCCTAGAGAAAACATCTACAATGCAATTGAATAAGAGAGGGGCAATGGGGTCCCCCTGTCTTAAACCTTTGCCAGTCAAGAAAAAATCCCCCTCAATGTCATTAACTTTTACCCCAACAGACCCTCCTTGAGTGATTTGTTTAATAAACCTAATAAAGGTGGGGTTGAAGCCTCTGAGTTCCAAAACCTCATACAGGAAATCTAGGTTAACTTTGTCATATGCCTTCTCATAATCAAGTTTTAACACTAACCCTTTATCTTTATTCCTATGCACTTCATGAATAACCTCATGTGCAGTGACCACACTTTCTAAAATAAACCTCCCCCTAATGAAGGCTGATTGATGGTAAGAGATAAGTCCATCAATGATTTTAGCTAATCTATTAGTTAAGACCTTGGTAAAAATCTTAAAAGAGCAATTCAGCAGGCTAATAGGTCTAAACTTTTTCATGGATCTAGCCTCATTCTCTTTAGGTATAAGGGTGATCATGGCAAAATTCAACCTATATAAATCTAGGTTATCATCAAACCAAGCATTAAACATATTAATCAAGTCAATTTTGACCACATCCCAAAACTTCTGGTAAAACATAAAAGGAATACCATCAGGACCAGGGGCCCCATCTGCATAAGATCCAAAAACTGCAGTTTTGACCTCCTCCTCAGTAAAGGCACTCCCTAACATAATATTTTCCTCCAGAGTTATCTTTTCATCTTCAGAGAAGAAATTATCCTGGAGTCTGATGTCTGGTCTATTTTCTTTTTTAAACAGATCTTTATAAAAGTCTGTAGCTACTTTGAGCATTTCTCCAGACTCAGTCATAGGACCATCAGGCCCATCTAAGACATGGATGCATTTTTTCCTCCTTCTCTGATTGGCCACAGCATGGAAATATGCTGTGTTTATGTCTCCCTCTAGAATATTCCTATCTCTAGATCTCTGTCGAGCTTTAGTTTCCTCTAAGATCCAAAAAGAGTTCAACTCTCTAAGAATGAAATCCCATCTCTCCCTCTCAAGCTGAGAGAGGACACAGGTTTCAGACTTAATGTCAAGAGCATCATATTCTTTCATAAGTTCTTTCTTCTGCTTCCTAACTGCAGCCTCATAATTACTACTCCACCCTTTAGCTAATCTCCTAAATAGTCTAAGTTTTTGTTGCCATACATCAACTACATTGTTATTATCAACCTCTAAACTCCAAGCTCTATTTACCAACACAACAAATTCAGGAATAGCTAACCACCATTTCTCAAGCTTAAAACCTCCCTTTTTTGGAATTCTGCTCTCACCAGAGTCCCAAACAAGAGGGGTATGATCACTACCTGATCTAGATAACACTTTTGCACTAGCTAAGGGAAAGCAACTATCAAAAGAGGTAGAACAGAAGATCCTGTCAAGTTTACACATGACAGGGTTCTCTTGATTATTCCCCCAAGTATAATTCCTACCAGAGACCCCTATCTCCATAAGTGCCCACATTTCTATCCAGGCATTAAACTTATCAGCCCATTTGAAATCTATATTACCATTATTCTTATCTTCAACAAATCTAACTAGATTAAAATCACCACCTATCAGCCCAGGTCCTTCCCAATTAAGACAGAGTTCATGAAGTTCAGAAATAAACTCCTGTTTCCTCTCCTCATAGGCAGATCCATAGACAGTAGTAATTCTACAAATAAAATCATTCCTCCTATTTTTAACTACAGCACTCACAGAGAAAGTCTTAATCTCCCAGGCTAAGACCTCTAAGAGATCAGCATTAATACCTACTAAGATACCACCAGCAGAGCCTATTGCAGGTAATAAATTCCAAACAAAATTTCTATTTCCTAGCAGGTTTTTCAGAAAGGAGTTACTAAACTCTCCTTTTTTAGTTTCCTGAAAGCCAATGTAGTCTAAATTCAGAGGCACTAAGTTATCATTAATGAAAAGTTGTCTACCAGGAGTGGAGATACCCATGCTATTCCAAAAAGCGCATATCATGGGTAAAACTTCTTGGGGTGCTTGCCCCGAGATTTCCTAATAACATCTATCCATTCCTCAGCAAGTTCCTCTTGCTGGTCCTTATCAGACAAGGAAGCAGCTCTAGGGGAGGAACAAGCTGAGTGCATGCTATCAGTTTCTAACTCTAAATTGATACCAACTATTTTGGCAACAGTATCTAATTCATCAACATGTAAAACATTAAAAGGATTGTTGGACATTATACCTCTCATCCTTGGAATCTCCAGGTTGTTAATCTTCTTCATCTCCTGAGCCTTCTCCATGATGTTCTTAGACCTGTCAATCCTGTTACTCTGCCTAACAGGTTGCACAGGCCCCCACTTGGATCTTCTCTTAGCTGGCAGCTTTTCAGACACTTGATCAGCAGATATGAAGGGAAGCTCTACCTCTGGCATAATATCATCAGGTAGCTCCAATTCCTGATCATCACCTTCAGGAGCATTCTCTTCAAACTGGTTGGTCAGGTTCCCTTGAAGCATTTTCTCACTGTACCAGAACTTTTTCACTTCCTCACTTGCAGCTGCAGAGACTGGAGTCTTGTCCCACACAAAAGCACCCTCTTGATCAACTAGTCCTCTCTGGAGAAGCTTTTGATAAACATCAGCAGTACTTGATTCTGGAGGAGCACAATTTTCTCCAAGAGGATCATCCATCACTTGATCTTTCTGGGAATACTGGTCATTGGTAGAAGCTTGATGAATGTTCCCAAGAGAAAAGGATTGAGGCCTAGCAGCAGCACCAGACCCACTCCCATTGTCTTGTCCACTTTGATTATTCCCCTCAGCATCTCTCTTGCTCTGATCATCAAGCTCTTCTCCAAGCAGGTCATCATTCTCTTCATTGCTGGAAATAACACTTTCTAGAGTGAAGCCTAGGTGGAAAAGGTTCCCATGGAACCCAAACAATCTTCCAGGAGGTAGTTTGGAGGGGTCTCTGCAGTGAACCTTTACCCTGACTTCTTGAGCATTGTTCCTGAACACACTTAGCCAATCTACTTCTAGTAACAAACCACAGACAGAAACAGCTTGATCAAGACTAGTCCACTCACACCATTTGGTCTGAAGTCCAGTTACCTTGATCCAAGCTTCTTTGAGCACTTCCACAGGTTCTGGATCATCATTCCAAGCTTCCACCTTGACCCAAATGCCCTTCTTCTTAAGTCCAAATCTGGGGTAGCCAATCACCTCTTCTACCTTGAGATGGGGTGGGAACTTTACCAGGTACACATCTGACTGCCCAAGTTCTCTGATTTGCCATGGCCAATTGGTTTTGTATATCTGAGCAAACTCAGCATACAACTCTTCCTTAGAAACTTCACCACCTTCAATGATCACAATGCCACAGTTTCTAGTGGACCCAACTGGATTGATCACTGTCTCAGGCATCTCAATATGAAAGAAACCCAAACCTGGGCCACCACTTCCAACATACTTAGCTAGCTGGTGTGGTCTCTTCCTGACTGGGCATTCATCCACCAGATGAGAAGTAGCTTTACAGATGAAACACATAGGAGTCCTCCCACAAGCAGCTTGATGATGTCCAGGCTCTCCACAGCACATACAAATGGTATTGGTATAACTCATCTGGAGTGCATTGGAGGAGCTAGCAGAAGGAGACTTCTGTTGGACAACCCCAATCTTCTTCTTCCCCCTAGCTGTGTTCTTTGACTTGCCCAGCCCCTCTCCACCAGAAGCAGGAAGCTGCAGTTGCTGTTGCTGCTGAGGCTGCTGCAGTTGTTGTTGCTGCTGAGACTGCTGTTGCTGCTGCTGCACTGGGGGTTGTTGAGGTTGCTGCTGAAAATCAGGTTGTTGAGCAGCCAACCACTGATTAGGTTGCATACCAAAGCCAGCATTAGGAGGGTACTGCTGGTATGAACCATTGAAAGCACAAGGAGGAGGCATGGGGTTTGGGACAAACCCAAAAGGATGCTGAGGGTAACCAAAAGCTCCAGGTTGAGGGAAATCCATAGGCATCTGCTGCTGCTGGGGTTGTATCGGTCCTGGCTGCTGCTGCCATTGATCTTGGATGTTCCCACCTCCACCTCTACCTCTACCCTTGTAACCTCCTCTACCAGCCATGTTTACTGTAGTATCTTCAGGACAGATCTCCACACCAAAATGATTCTCCCCGGAGATCTCCTCCGCCGCCACCCAAGAGGCCAAAAGAGGAACCCTAAAAGAGGAGGCTCCTGTTTTTATAGTAGTTTTGCGGGGAGGAAGGCCTGGTGGATGCCATGGAATATGCCAAAGCTGTTGGAAAAAGTCCTCCACATCACCAGAGCATTCTCCACCACCCACCTGCTGGGTGTCACTGATCTCTGGACCCCTCCAGAGCGCCAATCTTGATGTTTTTTGGCTCCTCTTCTCCATCCTTCTAGAAGCTTGATCATACTCCACCATAGGTCTACTCTGAGCATGGATATGTAAAGGAACAGAAGCCTGAACCTCAGCAGCTAGAGTTCTGGTGATGGCTGTCGAAGCTGATGGACAATCTCCTCCAGGAATCTGGTGTGATAGCTGAATTGAATCAATCCATTTACTGACTGAATCTCTAACTTGTTGAGCCCTTGAGCACTCTGCACTGGCTGCCAGATGCTGGGCGCACTGAAGTGGGCTGCCTCCTGAGCTATCTCGAAAGCAGTTCGAGACTTCCGCGGTCTCCCAGTCTTCTTCTTCCTCGGACCGCAAGGCTTGTCCAGTGCCACTGACGAAGCCTCGCAAACCTCCTTCGCTTTGCAATCCTCCCCCGATGAACTGGACATCGCCAGAAGCTTGGAGAGCTTGGCGAACCTTCTCGGACCAGGCTTCACCTCCAGCATCTCCGCGCGAGGCTCCCCCGCAAGCCGGAGGCTCCGCCCGCCAGGGTGCGTTGATGACGATTGAGCCAATGCGAAGCTCGCCCGCTGCCGGAGTTGGAGGAGTGGTTGAGCTTGACCTCGCGGCGAGCGCAACCCAAGCCTTCCCCAATCGCCAACGCCAGCCTCGTCGAACACTGGCTCTCCCTCGGTGGCTGGCACACCCCCCTGTTCCTCCCCCAGGCTCCACCTCCGAGTACATCTCCTCTCCCTGCGCCTCCTCTCTGCCATCCGTCACCACAGACGCCAGAGTAAACCTCCTCCGACACGCCGCGGATCTGGGCGGATTGAGCTTGGTGGTGAAGGTATGAGCAGTGGCAGAGGTGAATCGAATGGGGATCAGGGGAAGGAAAGGAAAACGATATTTCAACCCTTGCACCCTCTCTGATCGCCATGGCCCGCTTCGGTGGGGAACTGAGGAGGACCCGCCATGAACAGTGCACACGGTCGGAGCGGAGACCAGAGGCGGTCCGATCCCACCATGGAACAGATCGTGGAGTTCCACTTCCTCTCCCAGAGTTTGAGCGGAGAGCAAAACATGGCGGCGCGGCACCGCCGGAGTAGTCACGGCGGCGGGATTCCATTCCCCCGCTCTCCAGCCGCTACCCGCGCCTCCAGGTAGCGGATCTGACGCTGAAGATCTCGGGGAAGCGGGGGACGCCAGCCGATGGGCTTGCACATCTCGATCCGCTCCTCCGGCGATGCTTGCATGATGTAGAGTAGGTAGTAGCGCCGGACTAGCTTGTCGTGGAGATCTATCTCCAGCGAGCTCTCCCTCCGAGCGTCTTCTCGAGATGGCTCGGAACTCCGAGGGGTTGAAACCCTGCGCGATCCGCTTGGAGAAGACATCCGCACCCTCCGCCGCGCTACGGAGGCTCAGTGGGACGGCCGCGGCGGCGGAGGTACGGTAGATCGCCGTCGGCGAGCGGCGCATGCGGAGCGAGAGCGAGAGCGAGAGAGCGAGAGAGAGAGCCCCCGGCATAGGCTTACTCTGTTGACTAGTGGGATATGTCCATCCGTTTTTGAGTTAGAATCGGCATAGGCTGTTTGTATGGTGCTCGACAGATCGAGCACATTATGACTTCGAGTCGGTCGTAAGCTGTGGGATGTGGCCGAGGTCTTAACTCGTATACGATCTGTTCTGCCTTGCCCTTGCACGACGAGATGGCCGGAGCCGATCGTCTCTCCGGCCTCTGCGACGACCTACTCGTCTCCATCATCTCCTTGCTCCCCACCTGTGAGGCTGCCCGCACCGCTGCACTCTCCCGGCGATGGCGCCCGCTCTGGCCACGCACTGAAACCCTCAACCTGGACACCAGGTGCTACGGCAGCCAACACACCTCGTCCTGGATGTGCAACCACGGCCAGGAGGTCAAGGACCGGCTACGCTCTGCCGCCCGCGCCGCCCTCAGCGTGCCTGGCAGAGGCCCCGTCAAGAAGCTCTCGCTGTTCGTCGAGGGACTGGACGACAAGTACTGTAGGGACGTCATGGGAAAATCCCTGCTGAAGTCCCTGCTCACCGTCCCGGCGCTGCGGCACATTGAGGAGCTACGCGTCGGCTTCGAGCTCACCAAAAAGCTGCGGTTCACCTACAACCTGCGGCCTGCCATCCTACCGTCACGTGGCATGCTCCGTGTGCTGGACCTCGCCTGCTGCAACCTCAAGCTGCCACGGCGTGGCGGTGACGACGCCATGTCGTTCCCACACCTCTCCTCGCTGCGGCTATACAAGTGCGTGTCGCCGATCAAGAGCCTCCAGCGCTTGCTCCGTGCTGCGCCGAGCCTCCGCAGCCTGCACATCGAGAGCCACGACTACAGCTTCTGCGGCTCCAACCGCAGCCGTCTCGCCCTGCGCTTCCCAGCCCTTACCTCGCTCACGCTCGTGGAGGAGGAGGGCGACTGCTGGTTGCCCCGACGCAGGGTCCTCGAGCTCGACACGCCGTGCCTGCGCGCCTTCATCTATGACGGGCCCCTCGTGGAGCTATCCATGGGATCGCCGGCCACCAAGCTGGCATGGGTCGACTTGACCCTCGGATGCGTGTACGGTGAAGAGAGACGGGTAGTCCAGGTATGGTCCCTCCCTTTCTGGCAGTTCCTCTGCCGCCTCCGGCACGCGAAGGCGATCAGGCTGAAGGTTCCGACCATAGAGGACATCACTGTGGACGAGGACGACGCCCAACAGGAGCACTTGGTCACGTTTCCTGCTCTCGAACGGCTGGAGCTGGAAGGAACGTTCGACCCAGGCCGCAGAGACGTCGCTGCCGCTGCCATTGCCAACTTGCTCCAGTGCTGCCCCGTGGTGAAAGATTTGCGGATTCAGATTACCAGAGATCCCAGCTGGTGCTACCGAAACAGTCTCAGTCTCGCTGACAAGAGCAGGGAGGCACCGTTATCCGGTTTTGATGCATCCATGGACCTGTTCCGGAGGCGCTATGCAAAGGAGATGGTTCCTCTTATGCTCGACGGTGACGATGGTGCATCACAAGTTAAGGAGCTCCCTGGTTTGAGTGGTTGCTGGTTCAGTTGCTTGGAGAATCATTTGAAAAATGTGACGTTGCAATTTGAGTTGAACGAGCTGGAAAGCTTTGAGGTTTGCCTCGCCAAGTTCTTCGCAGAAAATTGCAAGGTTCTGGATGTCCTGCAAATCGATGATGGGAATCTGAACTTTTTAAGCCATATCAATTGGACGGTGAGGCGGTGGAGAGCTAATGCGTTGGAACGAAGGAAACAGATTGGACGGGAGTCACCTGACTCGTCCAAATGTAAACATGGAGGGAAACGGAAACATCAGTACGACTTGCAACGCAAAGTAAAATCCAAATCTTAGGACTGTATTTTTTTTGGTTTTTGAAGAACTTTGTTTCCGGTCTTTCTAGATGGTGTCACTACAGGAATCTGCCCAGACGCCGACGGCCGGCTGCCCTCGGCGTAGCCACGCCTGGCCCTCGGCGTAGGCTACGCCGACGGCAGCCCTCGGCATATCGCCTCGGCGTTCAGGTCCCTCGGCACCTGGCACGCTGCCGTCGGCGTAGGCCCGGCCATCAGCGTACGCACCCTATGCCGACGGTGCGGCTTCACCCTCGGCGTCGCTGCCCTCGGCGTCTCGCCACGGCGCGCCGTCGCCGTTAACAGAGCTCCCCAGACGCCGACGGTATTCCCCTCGGCATAGCCCAGCCATCTGCGCGCCGTGGGGCGACGTGGCGCGTCGCGAGGCTGCCACGTGCGGCGTCTACGCCGACGGCCAGGCCCTCGGCGTCTGCATGGCCCATGCAGTGGACACGCGGCACGCTGGGCGCGGCTGCCAGGCGGGGGTCTACGCCGACGGCAATGCCGTCGGCATAGACCTGACCATATGGTCGCAGCAAGGGTCTATGCCGACGGCGTTGCCCTCGGCGTAGACTTGTTCGATTTTTTTTTGTTTTCCAGCAGTCCAGTTTGCACCGTCCAGCAGTCCAGTTTGCACCGTCCAGCAGTCCAGTTTGCACAGTTTAGCAGTTCTACATCCAAATTCATCAAAATTCACCATAATTCATCCAAATTCACCATAATTCACATAAATAGCATAAAATGCACATAGTAGCATACATGGTGCACATAGTAGCATACATGGTGCACATACAAGAGGAGAGTGCCATGTCATCCAAATACAGAACTAGCGGAGGAAGGACCCGGGCGGGGTGTGTCCGCCCACATCGTTGGCGAAACGAGCAGCCCGGGGTTGCTGACGTGGGTATTTTCCTAGTTGGAGGCCCATGAAAGCACTGGAGGCAAGGCAGCCCAACCGGATGGCACACTAGAAGATTCCTTGGCAAGCAAGGAAAAGAAGCAGCCGAACAAGGAAAGATTAGATTTGATCTTACTGTAAACCTAGTCGTAATCGGTTGGACCTCTTGAGACCTGGCCTCCTATATAAAGGCCAGGAGAGGGGCTGCCGAGGGACACAATCAATCTTAGCAACCTTAGCCACCAAAAACTCAGAGCTAGGACACCTTAGCACTTAGCCATCTCGACGAGATCTTAGCCGAACTATTCGGCACCCCATTGTAACCCATTATCATCATAATCAAGAACAGACAGGCAGGACGTAAGGGTTTTACCTCATCGAGGGCCCCGAACCTGGGTAAATCGCTCTCCCGCTTGTCCGTGAACCGATGTCTCGTGTCGGCTTGCAGGATTCCATCAACCCTAAGCCCCTATCGGAGGGCATTGCCGAGGAGCACCCTCGACAATTGGCGCCGTCTGTGGGAACCCTGTCGGCACAAGATCGGTCATCGGTAGATCCAGTCATGTCACCGGCAACTTCATCGGCGACTTCATCGACACCGTCATCGCCAAACCTGGGAAGCCCGATTCGATTCGGCTCCTACGAATTCACCCCGCACAACGATTCCTCCCGCTCAACCTTCTCAGATCTACAAGGAAACATGGAGATGACCTTCGGCAGCGTCCACTACAACGTCAACGCGGAAGGAATCCTTCGGCTGCTGGAATCGCGCGCTTCCGGGTCAACGAGTCCAAGCGCGTCATCGTCACTCGACCTTTCGGCTGGTCTGACAGGCTCGACGAGTTCACCCGCACCCTCGAATCCCCGTTCCGCGTCCTCCATGTCGGTAGGATCCGACGATCCCACATATTCGGAGTTAACTTCGTACTACTGCTTGAACTGCGACACCAGGCACGGGCTAGGATCGAGCGACACGCCGTTCATCTGCAATGCCCAGTATTCATCGGGAGAGGACAGTATCGACAGCATCGTCCAAGGAACCACCCGAAGAACGGCACACCATCAGGTTTATGTCGCCAATAACACGGGAAACACAAGACACAGAGGAGACAGAGATCATACTCCTCGTTCCAGTAGACGAGCAAGTTTCGAAAACAGCGCCAGCAACCACAACAGCGACTACACCATCGCGGACGAGGAGTGGGCAGCAGCCAAGGCAGCAGTACTCAACAACACGCCGCTCCCCGCAGGAACCTCGGTTGGAACCCTCAATGCTTATTGCTCTATATACTAGAGAAAAACCGAGAGCACCTATCGAAAGAGCAAGCCACCCTCGAGAGACGCCTATCTGCGGCAGATCGATCCAGCGAACCACGAAGAGGCTCGCAAGGGAGCGCTTCTCGAAATACTCAGGGGGCAGGCAAACACCGGTCGAGACTATCCAGGCTTTCGGAAGATGACGCTAGAGAAATCACGTCGAACCTGACCAAGTCCTTTATAACTACGGACACCGCAGGCATGCCATGGCCGAAAACCGTTGCAGGAGCAATAGCCAACCTCGCTGCGTACCTCATCATCCAGCGCCCTGATGGATCCATGGCTCAAGCTCATCGAGGCGCCCTGGAAATTCTCGCGATATTGGGAAATAATCTAGTTCCGCAAAAGGAAAAGACCACGTTGCAGGCTAGTGGCTCAAAGCATCATGCGAGAGATGCTCGGGATGAAATCACCCAGAGCAGGATCGACAAAGCAAGGCGACGACGCGCCACTAGGAAGGAGAATGACAGTGATTCTTCGGATGAGGATCAGGAGTACGACGGCGAGCTCAGGGGAGCCGACTGTCTAAGTTACAAAATCCGCGAGGCGATGCCGCCCAAAAAGTTCAAGCCCACTCCTACCGACGCTGCCAAATACGATGGGCAGCAGGAGCCAAGATCTTGGATAGACGACTACCTGCAGACTGTGATTCTGCATAAGGAGAACCAGATAGCAGCAATGCGGCTTGCAGCTCTACCTCAAAGATTCAGCGCGAGCCTGGCTAAGGGGGCTGCCGAAGGGTTCCATTAAATCATGGGACGACCTAGTAGACGCCTTCGTTGCCAATTTCCAAGCAACATACAAGAGACCCGTCGGGATCGAAGAGTTACGGAATTGCCAGCAAAAGCAGAAGGAGTCGATGCGCTCATACATCGGGAGATTCACCAAACTCCTAAACGCTGCCGAAGATGTATCTGTCGACAGCAATCGACGCTTTCAGCGATGGCGTCCGGCGTGAGAGCTACATAGAAGAACTCGGACGCAAAAGCCAAAAACCATAACCAAGTTAATGGAAATCGCCAACAGCTGGGCTGATGGTGAGGACAACGTGCGAAGGCCACGACAGCGCAGCGACGACGAAGACGATGACCAGCCAAAGCACGACTCGGGTGGCCGAAGGGATCGTCACAAGAGAAGGAAGAACCGCAACTATGATGACAACAACCTGGTAGCCGCAGGATACTCTGATCGGCAGGACGATCGATATGATGATAGAAGAGACGATCGACAGACGGTAATCGGAACAACTCGGGGAACCGTGGCAATTATGAACCACGGCAGCAGAGGACTCCCGAACTGCCCTACGCCGAGCAGATCAACGCCCCTGTTACCCGCACTCGTATGTCGATTCTAAGGACGGCAAAACGAAGTCGAGTCACCTGCTCAGGGACTGTCGGCAGTTCATTGACATGCACAAACTCATCCAGCAGGCAGGCTAGCAACCGCTACCACCACCACCCCCACCTCCACCGCAACATCAAGTCCAGCAGGCTCAACCTCATCAACCCAACGAGGCGTTTCCACCACCACGTGGGCAGATGAGCATGATCCATAGGACAGGTGTCTCGAGAAGAGAGATGAAGAAGCTCACCCGAGAGATTAACCTGGCAGAAAGCATCATGGCGAACATCCCCGAGTATGTCGAGTGGTCCTCTCAGAACATTACGTTCAGTCGATCAGATCACCCGATGACCATACCAAAACCAGGACACGCATGATGGCTAGTACTAGCTAGCAAAACCAAGACCAAGCCACTTCAAAAAAAACGACAACAAAAACTCCAGGATCAACGATGCTGTATTGGGGAGTGAAATACCTGCTGGAATCCGGAAGTCATCAGCTCGCCGGAGACGACATACCTGCTGGAATCTCGAAATCATCGGCTCGCTGGAATCGACTAGCAGGGCTCGCTCCCCATGCCACGCGCTCATCTTGCCTCCAATCCGTCGCCCGAGTGATCCGGCCGGAGTGCCACACCCTCTCCTCTCCTCTCCTCTCCTCTCCTCTCCTCGCCAAAGTCCAAAGTCACAAGTCACACACGATACCGCACGCGGAATAGTGACACTAGACTCATATATATAGGCATACTTTGGAGGGAAGGAAGAAATATTTTTTGGTTCTCTCTTTGCTAGTTAGATGCTGTTGAGAGGGAGATATCACACCAACTTGTACGGTAGAGATGCTTTCTCACACGGATCGCTCACATGGACTCTCATCCTATTCCACCAATTAGTACTCGTAATAACTGATTCCCTTCCGGCTCGAGACGGTACAAATTTTAAGGAGGCTAACTCAAAAGCATCGCTCTGGTGGTTCCCAATGCTGTATTAACTACAAAATGTGCGGCCCTCTCTCAATGACTGAAAGGGGCTCATTTTATCCAGCAGACAGATAACTCAATTCATAACATAAAACGAGAACCAAGGTAAGGCATAAGTGCTGCGTAGATCTTTTTCCATCTGAGTGATCCGATCCTTCATACGCTGGATTCGATCACCTTAAGGAAAAGCACCCGAAGAGTCGTCGACAAATGAGGGCACTGGGAAAACCTGCAGGAAACAGCGTTAACAAGGATGACAGATCGGGTCAATTCGAGCATCCGAAGTAACTCCCATCGGGAGAAGTGCAAGTAAAAATATCATAACAAAGGTGTACTAGCAACATTGCTAGCACGGAGTTTATTACAAACAGAAGTTATCCGACAGAACATTGTTTCACAACAGTTCAAAGGAAAGTTTGCTACAGAAATCAAATGGCTTGGGTTTGAGTCGATAAACTAGGGCCGACCGATGTCTTCTTTGATGACACCAGCTCGAGAAGCTGGCGAGCACACTTAAGAGCCGATATCTTGAAGGTGCTTAAGTCAACGAACCGCCCATCTTGCTCTTTCGGCACCTCTTTAGACATTTCTTCAATGTCAGCCTTAAAGCCGTGACCCATCATAAGTTGGAAGGCAAGGAGGGCACCATAGGTACGCGAGGTGCGTTTGAATACCTCGATGACTTCCTTGGTGTCAACCGCGAAGGCGTCAATCAGCTGCCCCAGAGTTTTGTCTTGATTGATCTTGGGAAAGATCATCGAGTGCATCCGCGCCATGGCACCTTTTCCCTTTTCAAGAAGCTCCCGTGTAAGCTGGTGGGAGGCGAGAGCCATCGACACACCATTTGCCGGAGAGTTGTTTGGAACTTTGTCCAAGGCAGTGGCAGGGATGTTGGCGGCTTCTACAAGAAAATGAATTGGAAAAGATCATTGACAAAGGAACGAATCCATAAGTGCAATAATCGACAGAGGTGTACAAAAGAGATTACCAAGTAGAGCCAAAGAAGACTGACGAAGGAGTTCATCCTTTTCGGCTGCCCGAGCTTCTTCCTCTTTCAGCCTCTCCTTCAGTTTGCCCAGTTCCTCCTTCAGGGAGTCGACTTCCTGGCGAGCTTTGGCAGCCTTTTTAATGGCGCCGTCCAACTTCGAAGAAGAAGATTTAACCTCCTCCTGCAGTCAAACTTTGTCTGCTTCCAGAGAAGTAAGTTGAGAGGCAAAGGCCTCTAACGAAGATATAACACCTCGCAGGTCCTTAGGGAAGAAAGACGTTTAAGCAAAGAATCATTAAACAAAGTACACACCAGGAAAATTCAAGTTGTAATCAAAAAGGGACTCACAGAAGGAGGAGTCGCGGTGGTGGCAGCTGAAGGAACATCTTTCCCCTTAGAAAGGGAGGAAGCTGTTGATACCTGAGCCGTGGGGGTTGCCTTAGGAGCCGAAGCTTCGGAAGCCGCAACGTCCGGTGGAGCAGCGCCAGTTTTGGCTTTTTTAGACGGAGGCTCAATGAGACCTTCGTCACTGCAGAAGGAAATGATTAAGCAGAAGTTATAAAAAGAATGCAAAGAATAAAAGGGCAAAATACGGCTTCAGAGAAAAAGGTGCTTACATATCGAAAAGATCGTCTTCATCGGCAAAGCCGCCGGTCGATCTCTTCATGGGTGAAGCCCTGGTCTCCTCCACAGCTGCATCAATAAAGGCATCATGATCAGCGTCATCATCACGCACTGATCGCTCTGTGTCGCAAGCATCATCGGCTAAGGAAGGATGATCGGCATGGGCAGCTTCAGAATTTATCGGGTCATCATGTTCGCCCTCTGGGTCTATGTGTTCAGCAGCATGAAAATCAACAGGGACTGAGGAGTCTCTTCCCTCAGAAGTGTCATTTGGAGAATCATGTGAGTTTCCCGAAACTATGGCAATCTGTCGAAGAAAAGAGCAAGTAAGTACGAATGGTGATTATGTCGACTAAGTAGGAGCAGCGTAATAAGAGTATAACAAAGGAAAGATACCTCTGGTGGTGGATGATCGGCATCAAAGGGGGTATAAGAAGATATCAACGGGATCGAGTCTTCCTGACTAAAGAAAGTAAGGCGACGGACTTCGTCAAGCAGCTCCTTTTCTGACAGTTCAGCAACATTTATCCTGGTTTCATCCTTTGCACCCGAATACAACCACATCGGGCGGATTCTGGCCATGACTGGCTGGACTCGACGCTTCAAGAACACCGCTGCTACCTCTGTGCCGATCATAGTTTGACCATCGGCTTCTTTGATCCGAAGGAATTTGGCGAATAGTTCGTCGGATGCTATCTTCTCGTCGGGAGAAAGAATGTTCTTCCAAGAGTCCTTCGGCTTGGCTTCAGGGACATCGACAAAGCAAGGAAGCTGGGATTCGGTTGTTGAAGAGTCTTTAACATAAAACCACTTCAGTCTCCATCCTTGCACGGATTCTCTCATTGGGAAACTGAAATAGTTAACCTCTGAACGAGCCACAAACCCCACTCCTCCAATGACAAAGGATCCGTTACTACTGCTGTACCTCTTTACATAGAAGATCTTCTTCCACAGACCGAAATGAGGTTCGATGCCCAGAAACGCCTCGCAGAGGGTGATGAACACAGCAACGTGAAGGATTGAGTTGGGGGTGAGTTGCCATAGTTGTATCTCGTAAGTCCGCAAGAGATGAAGAAGGAATTGATGGGCAGGAAGCGAGAGACCCCGATACAGGAACGATAGGAATACCACGGTAAAGCCAGCAGGGGGATTGGGCCGAGAAATCGCACCTGGGAGGACCACGTTCCCCTCGTCGGAGGAAATTAATCCCAGGCTTCGGGATCTCTTCTCGTCGCGCTTGGTGATAGTTGACGCTATCCAATCCCCGGGTTTGGTTGCCGAGCTCGGCGGTGCTGGCGGCGCCGGAGCTGGGGGAGGAGCGTTCGAAGCGCTCCCCTTCGGAAGACTAGAAGAGGATTTGGCGGCGGTGCTGGAGTTCTTCTTTTTCACCATTGCGAGATCTGGGAAGAATCGAAAAAGCGGTGGTGGCGGCGCAGCAGTTGCGAAAGGGAGAAGAAGAAGAACGAACAAGAGGATGTTATGACAAATGAAGGAAAAGATTAGGGATTTTCATCCTTTGGGGATTTTAAGAGAAGGAAGGCCGCGTGGGCACGCGTCATTACTGCTAGTGGACCTTTTTTCCGATTAATGGTTGCATGAATCGAGGAGGTGCCTTGGTAACTGTGTGAAAAGGGCGGATTTTGCTTAAAAACAGGGCCAGACGGAGAAAGAATAGGCCCAGCAGGTTACGTCCTGTCAGTCAAAATCGAGATATCAGTAAAGCGTCATCAATGACGTCATGAGGAAAACTCAAAACATTCGAAGGAATAAAGGATATCGGATGCTGAATTTGAGTCTACGCACAGATTGCAAAGCACCTGCACCTAGACTCGGGGGCTACTCCCATCGGGAGCGCTGGACGCGCACCCGATAGAATGAAGACTCGAAGAAATAAGCTTTGAAGGAAGAGATAATTGCTCGACTCGAGTCTGCACTCGGTTGCAAGCACCCGTGCCCAGACTCGGGGGCTACTCCCATCGGGAGCGCTGGACGCGCACCCGACAGAACCTTTTTGCACTCCAGGATCATGCCCGGGGACTTGATTCTGTGTAGGATAACATTGTTTTGCCATCGGCAGTTAACCAGCAAAAGTTGGGCATGTTACTCATTATCCCTTGCATAAGAAAAATATATCAGATGACGTGGGAAGACTTACGAAAAAAAAAAAAATGTTCTAGTGGTACAACTTGAGTCTACGCACGGATTGCAAGCATCCGTACCTAGACTCGGGGCTACTCCCATCGGGAGCGCTGACGCGCACCCGACAGAAGAAGATGATGCAGATTCAGGAAGAACAAGAACAATCAAGGAGAAGAACATTCGGTGAAGGCATGCTTTAGTCTCTACCCGAATTACCTTCGGCTAGACACTCGGGGGACGTGGGCATTACCCTTCGGGTAACCGATGTTGCCCTATCCTGTATTTCCTAGTTGGAGGCCCATGAAAGCACTGGAGGCAAGGCAGCCCAACCGGATGACACACTAGAAGATTCCTTGGCAAGCAAGGAAAAGAAGCAGCCGAACAAGGAAAGATTAGATTTGATCTTACTGTAAACCTAGTCGTACTCGGTTGGACCTCTTGAGACCTGGCCTCCTATATAAAGGCCAGGAGAGGGGCTGCCGAGGGACACAATCAATCTTAGCAACCTTAGCCACCAAAAACTCAGAGCTAGGACACCTTAGCACTTAGCCATCTCGACGAGATCTCAGCCGAACTATTCGGCACCCCATTGTAACCCATTATCATCATAATCAAGAACAGACAGCAGGACGTAAGGGTTTTACCTCATCGAGGGCCCCGAACCTGGGTAAATCGCTCTCCCGCTTGTCTGTGAACCGATGTCTCGTGTCAGCTTGCAGGATTCCATCAACCCTAAGCCCCTATCGGAGGGCATTGCCGAGGAGCACCCTCGACAGTTGCGCTCCGGTAGAAGCTGCAGAAGAACCACCTGGAGAAGGACCGGAAGTACGCCTAGGAGAAGTCTACGGAGAGGCACCGGGAGTAGTCCCAGGAGTAGTCGACGGAGAGGCACCAGCAGACCGACCACCTTCATGAACCGGTGTGACCTCGCGCCCACCCTGCGAGGCCTGGTTCCCGGAGCATCCCGTTTCCTACATGTTCCCTACATGTTAGCAACTTGCGATGCAAAGGGAAGTGGTAACTACGGGTTTGGCAAAGAACTTACCTCCGGTGTGGATCCGTAGTAAGTCGCAGCGAAAGCTGCCCTCGATGGCATGATAGGCATGTCCCCCGCCACGGTAACTCGAGCCGGTGGCGGTGTACCAGTAGACATAGAAATCATCATTTCCTGCAAGATAGGTTACAAGTTAGGCTTTGCAGAAATAAAGCATCGAACTGAGACTTGCCATCTACTTGCGAGAAGAAAGATTCAAACTTACTCCTATATACGCCATGTAGGCCGTATTCTGCCTATTCCACTGGGCAGCGGCCTGCTGATTTCACAGGCTTCGAAGGCCGCCTCGAACTCAGGCTACAATTTCAGAAACAATGAATCTCGTCAACACTTAGCCATGTAGGAAGGAAAACCGGAAAGAGGATGAAAATGAGGAAAACTTACATCGTAGGCGGGTGGACGAGCAGGCCGTGGACGAGGCTGGGGGCTGTCGGCGGTGAGGGTATGCTTGAGACGCGTGTAGCTCGTGGCTGGGGTAGGCTTGACCGCCTTATTCAGAAAGGGGTAACGGCCATGCGGACGCCCGCGCCCCGACAGGACCAACGACTCCTCGTCGATCGGAATGCTCAAGGGGTCATCCACCTCCGGGTGACGAGACAACACCATGTCGCAGTAGTCCTCCTTGGCGGCCTTGGCATTGCCGTAGTACTGTGGCTGAGGCAATGCGGGATTGGGCTTCTGCTTCGTCCGCATCATGTCATATATCTAGGCATCATGAAGCACCACCCCAGGTGGTGCCTCGGGCACCTGCATAGCAAAAAGAAAAGTTATGCGTATCACAAATGAGACATGACGGGAAATGAAAGAAGATCGTTCCATGTATATACATACCTTTTTCCCCTTGAAGCGGGTGTAGTCGCGGCCACCCGCGCAGTGTGTGCCACCGGTGCCTCGGTTCTCCATGTTCCGCCTCGACACGGCTGCAAACTCCTCGTCCTCCCTGAGCCACCTCGCCCTAATCAGCTCCTCCCATGCCTCCCTATGCTGCTCGGCCCACTCGGGACAAACCTGAAAGCGCAATACTCAACTCAAGATAATCCAATGAAAACTTAGCAACAATGTAGAATCTCATTGACATTTTACTCACCGACATGTACTCCTCAATGGTCATTGCCCATTCCTCCGTAGGCTGGTTACCGATATAGTACTCCTTCTTGACCCTCTTACCCTTGTTAGCCCAGAAGGCACTAGCGCAGGTGACCTTTTGGTTGTACCACTGCTGCGGTGTCAACCTCTCGCAAGCGCCACGCAAAGTGAGACGCGCCTGCGTATCATGCTCCGGGTCCACACGATAGAAGCACTTCAATCATGCATAAATCAGTTGTGAAAGTCATGAGTTAGCACATTAGGGTCATCAACTATGAACATGTGGAAACAAGGATCATCCCATATGATCTCAAGTTTCTCTCCGGTTCACGTACGAGGGAGTTCCCCCCGATACATGCAGAATCTGCCCAAGTCTAGGAACCCCCTGTCCGAGAAGCCGGACACACCTGGGGTAGCCTTGGATATAAAACCATCTCAAATCACTTTTGTGCATGCCATGTGGACACACACAAGTTTTGGGGCCATTCCCTAGATCCGATGCTCGATTTCCGACGAAACCCTAGTTCTGTTGACCGCGCGGTCTACCCCTTTGACTGCATCCCATCGGGGGTCCCCCGCTGGGCATTTGCCTCCATTTGAGATTGGTTAGGTCATAGGTACATGTGGAAACAAGGATCATCCCATATGATCTCAAGTTTCTCTCCGGTTCACGTACGAGGGAGTTCCCCCTATACATCCAGCCTAAGTGTAGGAACCACCTGTCCGAGAAGCCGGACACACCTGGGGGTAGCCTTGGATATAAAACCATCTCAAATCACTTTTGTGCATGCCATGTGGACACACACAAGTTTTGGGGCCATTCCTAGATCCGACGCTCGATTTCGACGAAACCCTAGTTCGTTGACCGCGCGGTCTACCCCTTTGACCGCATCCCATCGAGGGTCCCCCGGGGGCATATGCCTCCATTTGAGCTTGGTTAGGTCATAGGTACATGTGGAAACAAGGATCATCCCATATGATCTCAAGTTTCTCTCCGGTTCACGTATGAGGGAGTTCCCCCCTATACATGCAGAATCTACCTAAGTGTAGGAACCCCCTGTCCGAGAAGCCGGACACACCTGGGGGGTTGCCTTGGATATAAAACCATCTCAAATCACTTTTGTGCATGCCATGTGGACACACACACAAGTTTTCCAGCGATTCCGACACTCCGTTGGTCTGTATCTTGGAAAACTCTAGGGCGGGGACCCCGCAGATCTACCCCTATAGCTTTCTCCGTGCGAGGGTTTACCAATGGACTTTTTACTTGTTTTGCTTTGTTTAGGACATATGTACATGGAAACCATAGGTTGAGCATACTTTACCATAAAATAGGCTCCGTTTGAGCCGTGCCGGGAGTTTCCACATACAGATCCTGGATTTTACCAAGTGCTAGCCCATGTATGCGGAAATCGTCAACGCCGGGTACATGCAAGGTTAGCCAAACCCTAGGGCGGGGACCCCGCAGATCTACCCCTAGGGTTAGGGTTAGGGTTAGGATCCGGGTGAGGTTTAGGGTTACCAAAATGTTCGCAAAATAGAAAGTTGGCCCGCAGAAGCGGGAAACCCTAGGGCGGGAATGGCCTCGGTTAGGGTTAGGGTTGGAGTTAGGGTTAGCAATGGAATTTTTCCTAAATGTTTAAGGACATATGTACATCGATAGCAGAAGTTGGGCCTAGTGGCTCCGGTTGACCCGTCTGCGAAGAGCGTCACCCGTGGGACCTACATATATGCCATCTACGAATTCTTAAAAAATAGAACCTTTTTTACATAATTCAAACTAGTAAATAAATAATAGAAACATAATATAAAGTAATCTGAGAGAGAAAAAAAGAAAAAAATAAAAAAAAAATATGCCGAGGGTGGCCGTCGGCATAGGGGGACATGCCCTATGGCGAGGGCGTCCTCGGCGTGCGACGCCGTTGACGGCGATGGAGCGCTATATCCGATGTGCTACGCCGAGGGCAAGTACGCCGACGGCTGCCCTCGCAGCAACCTCTACGCCGACGGCAAGTATACGCCGCCCCTTCCGGCGCTGGCCGGCCGTACGCCGACGGCCCCGATAAATTGCCCTCGGCGTAGGGTTTGGCCGTCGGCGTCTCCGGCCATTCCTGTAGTGTGTGGACAAAACCTATTATCGAAAAGGAATGCTTAAACTGGCAACAAAGATGTAGTTAGGCCAGTGAAAGAACATGTCCATTGCCCATGTGTGGTTTTGCTAATTGATGACAATCCCTATGGACTAACGGTTGCACTGAGAATCAATCTTAGGTCAAGTCCATAGCTATATGTTGGACTCAAGGTTGTAAGATGGAGAAGACGGAGTACAATGACGAAGATGGTGTCGAAGAGAGACAAAGACGGTGTTGAAGATGAAGAGAGAAGACGGCGTAGAAGATGAAGAGAGAAGACGACGTTGAAGACGGATGAAGACGGTGGCGTGCGTACAAGATCGAAGAAGACGGTGGCATGTACAATGATGAAGATGATGAAGACGGAGCTTGCCGACTCGAGAGGAACGCGCAAGGTTTAGGTTTGTGCTCGATAGGATAGTGGATCGCATCATCGGAGAGAGCTCAAACCTTGCATGCATTGCATCATGTTTCTTGGTTGTTCTTGGTTCTTATCCATGAGATGAGTTAGAGCTTGTGTTCATCTCCATGACAAGCTCTAGCTCATCGGAAACGGATTCCGGATGCATTGCATGTTGCATGTGCAAGGGTGATGATTTTCCCGATATACCATATTGAGAGGTTACCCCTCTATGACCATGAGAAAATCATCACTCACTCTTTTCCATATTTTAACTTTTTGTAGTGATAGCTCTCGTCGTCCTCTTTCCGGCAAAATTGGTTTCATGTCATTCCGAGTTTCCTAGATCAAGTTATGGATTTTACTTTGCACTGAAAAAGTCCCACAAAACAAGTTACGGTACCTTTGCGGTACCTTGAGCGGTAGTACCGCTTGTGAGCGGTAGTACCGCCTATGGTACCGCTTAAGTACCATAACTAGTGTTACGGCTGAAAAAGTCCCACAGAACAAGTTACGGTACCTTTGCGGTACCTTGAGCGGTAGTACCGCTTGTGAGCGGTAGTACCGCCTATGGTACCGCTTAAGTACCGTAACTAATGTTACGGCAGTACCTCTTCGTACCGCTGTACCGCTTGGGATCCAGTAAGGTTTGGAGCCCACTGCGGTACCTCGAGCGACGCGAGCGGTAGTACCGCTTTGTGTCCACATGGACAAGTTCTGTGGGGATTTCGAATCCAGAGCGGTAGTACCGCTTACCAAAGCGGTAGTACCGCTCGGCACGAATCTGACCGTTTTCAGCCCCAACAGCTATATTCTGGGCCCCCTATTTATACCTCTCTTCCACCTCCCCCAAACACTTCTTCCCCTTCATTCTCTCTCCTCCATTGTTGACCTTGAGTTGCTTGATCCTCCTCTTGATCCCCCCACTATTTCTTGCATATTTTTGGGGAAAGGATAGAGGAGATCTAGATCTAGAGCTTCACCAATTGAATCCCTCTCCAAGTGAGGGGATCTTGCTAGATCTAGATCTTGGAGTTTCTTGGTGTTTCTCCACTCTTTGTTCTTCCTCCCTTATTCCCCCAATAGCTTGTGTAGCTTTGTTGGAATTTGGGAGAGAAGAACTTGGGCATCTTAGTGGTGTTCTTAGCCATTGCATTAGGTGCATCGGTTTGGGTTCTCTCCGGGGTTTCGATCTCGTAGAGGGCATGTTCCCTTAGTGGTGTTCGTGCCTTAGTGGCCATCGTGCCTTAGTGGCCATCTTGCCTTTTGTGGCCTTCTTGCCTCTTGTGGCACCGTGTCTCCTTTGTGGCCTTGTAGCCTTAGTGATCCCATCGTCTTAGTGGTGTGGTGGTCTTTGTGGCACTGTGGCCTTTGTGGAGTGTGTTAGCCTCTTGTGGCACTTTAGCATCTTGGTGACTTGGTGGTATGCTATAGCCTCTTGTGGCCATATACTTGAGAGCCTCCTTGTTGTGGAGTTGCCTCAAGCCGATACTTGGTGTTTGCCCAAGCTTGTACGGGTTCGGTGACCACCCTCAAGTGTCCCTTAGTGGATCGAGGCTTTCCTTTGGTGGAAAGGCTCGAGGAGAATACGGTGGCCCTAGTTGGCTTCTTGGAGTGCCTCGTGCCTCCACACCGCTCCAACGGAGACGTAGCACCCTTGGGTGTGAACTTCGGGATACATCATCGTCTCCTCGTGCACCGGTTACTTCTCAACCCGAGCTCCTTTACCTATGCGCTTTACATTATGATATCTATCATGCTTGATGCTATGCCTATCTTGTTATCACCTTGTTGCTCATCATGCTAGCATAGGTTGTTGGAGCACTTAGGCAAACCCCTAGTTGATAGGCCTTGAGCTAAACTAGTAAACACATGTGTAGTTTTATTCCGCCTAGTTTAGCTCTCAAGTAGAAGTTTTTATACACCACCTATTCACCCCCCCTCTAGGCGACGTCCTAGTACATTCAATTGGTATCAGAGCTAGGGATCTCTTATCTTGTCGGGCTTCACCGCCTAGAGAGTATGACGTCGACTAGAGGATTAGTGCACATTTCCGCTTTTACATTTGATGGCACTAATTATGATGCTTGGAAATTCTACATGCTTGATTGTTTTCGGGGCATGCACCCACATATGGAGCAAATTCTTGATATGGGTTTTTCTCCTCCCAAGGATCCACAAAATCCATCTTATGAGGAGAAGAAAAACTCTTATCTAGATGCTCAAGCTACTAAAGTGCTTTGCCATGTTGTGAGTCATGTAGTGATTTCCTCCATTGCGCCTTTCCGGAGTGCTCATGAGTTTTGGACAAAGCTTCGAGATACATATGGTGGGTCCAAGACCATTGAGGATGATCGCACTCCTTCCACTTCACCAATGTGTGGTAAGACACAAGGTAATGATATGGTGAGTGGTGATGAACATTGCATTGTTGATGGTGAGCCTTCTCTTGATGATTCTTCATCCCTATCCCATTGCAATGTTTCATCTATGGACTTGAACACTTATAGCACTATAAATGCTTTACATTCTAGTGTTGGTAGTCCTTGCATATCTTCATTCCATGATGATATGCTTGCCTTGTCTTGTTGCCATAATGAAAATACTTTGCTTTCCTCTAGTATTTGTGTGACTAACAATGTAGAGGAAACCAAAGATGCTATGGGCCAAGACAAGATCTTGGATGGAGCTTCAACTAGTTCATCTTCGTCATCTCACGGTTCTCACACATGCCTTATGGCTAGGGCGTCTAAGGTATCTCCTTCCTTGGAACCCTATATATCTAGTGATGATGAGGTTGATGATATGGAAGGACTTAATGTTGCTTCCTTAACCATGATGGGTGAGTTAGTATTCCATGCTCTCCATGATAAGAAATTTGCTTGCTCTAACTTCAAGAAAATCTTGGATTTTGCCATTGAGAGCACAAAACTTATTGAGAAAATGGAAGGGCATGAGCGCGAGTATGCAAACGATATTGCAACTCTTAGTGAAGCTCTTAAAGAACAACAAACCACCAATGAAACTCTTGAGGAGAACTTTGCTCTAAAGATACTTATGGTAAAGGAATCTCGTGATAGAGCTTTAGAGGTGGCACATGATTTTCAAATTAAAAATGGTGAGCTAGTAATTGCTCATGCTAAACTCCTTGAGGATTTTGAGCTTCTCAAAAATGGCTCTAGGGCTATTGAGAGTGAGCTCATCAAACTCACCGAGTCACATGAGCAATTTAAGGCTCTCAATCTAATAGAGCTTCCTAAGTTGCCTTCTTCTTGTGCTATAATTGATAATGCTTGTGCTACTAACTCTACCTCTTGTGAAGCTTCCATCTTGAAGGAGAATGTTGAGCTAAGGGCTCAACTTGCTTTGCTAACAAGCAATTATGAGAAATTGGAAGAAAGTCATGGAAAGCTCTCTAGCTCCCATGATGATCTTCTAGTCTCTCATAATTTGCTAAAGTTAGCTCATGAGGCTATCATGCCAAAGGTAAAATCTTGTGAGCCTCATGTGAGTACTAGCACTACCTCTCAAAATGCTATTTTGCCATGTGCTAGTGCTTTTAGTTCACCCACTCATGCTATTGATTTATCTTGTGGTGAACTACCTTCTATGCCTTGTTGCTCTACAAATCCATGTGCTAGTGCTAGTGATTCACCCACCCATGCTATTGCTATATCTTGTGGTGAATTACATACCTTGCCTTGTTGCTCTAACAATGAAGCTTCCACTTCCTCTAGTACTTGTGTTGTTACTAACTATGTAAGGGAAAGTGGACTTGGACTCAACTCCGACAACAAGAACAAGTCCACCACGCACAAGCGGAAGAAGGGACAAGGGCATGTGAAGGACCCCGCCAAGATTGTGTGCTTCAAGTGCAAGATTGAAGGGCATCATGTTAGATCGTGCCCCTTGAAGAAGAAGCCACATGGCGAGAAGAAACAAGGGAAGCGGCCTCAAGATGGAGCTCATGGTCTACCTCGACTTGAAGAAAGGCCGCTACCCAAGAAGGATCAAGCCAAGGCTCCCGTTGTGGAAAAATCAAGTGAGAAGAAGGAGAAGAGAAGAACATGCTACATATGCCGTGAGAAGGGCCACATCTCCTCCTTTTGCACTAGTGGTAACTCATCCAACCCTATCTTGATCCATGGTGCTTATTCTCTACATAAGGATAAGGTTGGCGATGTGTTTGCCAAATATGTTGGCACTCAAAGTGGTTTCGTAAAAAGAACCATTTGGGTTGCCAAGCCTATTGTGACTAACTTCTTAGGACCCAACTTGGTTGGGGACCAACAAGCCAAAATTTGATCAATAGGTACATGTGGAGGGCATGGAGGCTTGACTAGTTCATGAAGACTTGGGGGATCTTCATCATTCTCACTTCCTCAAGTCAAGTACTATTCCTTTCATCCTTTACCCATGCACCTCCTTGCGGTAACGAGTCCTCAACTCCTTTACATTGAAAGTTACTCGCTCCCCTTTCACATGTGTTGGTTTTGTACCTTGCATGTGGTTGTGTATGTTGTGCCTCCTACTTGCTTATCTTGCTTTCATGCTTATATATGTTGGGTGGTACTTCATGTACAATTGTCCTTATATTGAGCCTATTGCATCTTGTTGATATCTTAGTTGTTGGCTCGTGTGAGAAATTAATGGACTATCCCATTTTGGGGGAGTGATATGCTTTGTGCATTTCACAATCTTAAAATGTGCGACATGATGAACTAAAATTCTATAACGTCCATTAATTATCTCACTTGGTTCTAATTTGCCTCTTGCACGAAAAATGTCTTTATCACATTATGGGGGAGTATTGTGCTTTGTGCATTTTACAAGCCTAGAAAATGTGAACATTTGAGGTTGTGTCACATAGAATTGATATTATAGATTATCTTGCTCCTATGTGACATGTTTGCTCAAACAAAACCCACTTTACCATATGATTTCTTTGTTGTGAAGATAATCTTGGACATACTCACAAACTACCATATGGATATTTCCTAAATACCTCTTGTCCTTGGACAATTGGTAATAAATTGTGTGGTATTGTTCCGGATCATCCTCACACTTGGCTCATGTGCTCAATTGCTTTATCTCTTGCCAAGAATTTGTCCTTGTGGGTTAGACTCCCATATGTCTTCTTTGCTTGTTTTGGATCTCCTTATTTTACTTGAACCTTGTTAGTGTTTTGATAAACATGGTTGAGCGATAATCCCGCATTTGTGCATTTTGTATTCAAATGCAAAAATTCTAAATAGTGCACTAATCTTGGGGGAGCTCTCCTATGTTTGCTAGAACACTCCCTTGTTTCAAGAATTTGACTTGGAAGACAAACCTTTTCTTTTCGGTACTTTGTGCCATCATGAAAAGCGTTGAGGGTTTGGTTTATTTGGAACCTTGCTTTCTTTGGGAGTTGGCTATCTCATTACTTAATATTTGGTTTTACTTTCCTATAATGAGATAAGTCCTTGAGCATGCTTGTTTTGGATATCTTGCTCTACTTCTCTTGTACCTATCTTGTGTGTGCATGTTTCTTTGTGGATAAATGTCTTTGTGATGTTCTCCACTTAGAGAAACTTATATACATGAGAGATGGTACATATCTTTTGATATCCCTCTTTGTTGGAGTCCATTCCTTTATTCTTATTTGACTCTTTGATGACTCCACAAAGAACTTGGCTATGAGTGCTCGTTTTATCCTATTTGTATCTTCAAGCACTCATAGTTGATTTTGGCACAAGCTTTGAGTGATCTTGTGGAAGCGATGATGCCATGTTTGTGCACCATATTCTTCAATGAAAATTATCTTGTGCATAAACCTTGGGGAGTTTCCACACATTACTTGGAGCATCCTTCTTGATCTTATCATAATATCTTTAACTTGATTTGATGGTTCATTGGATTGCTTGCTTCATTTGTCGAAGCTTTCTCACCTTCACATCCTCTTGCAATCTTTGATCCTCAATATAGTTTGATTTCCTCTGAATATTCGTCATTGAATATGTGCATTTGATTTCACTCACAATTATGAGAAATGCACAACTTATGGAGGAACGCTCACTATATTGGCCTTCCAAACCTTTCGTCCATTTTGGCAATCGATGTCAATGGGGGAGAAGTTTGGAGGGTTTAAGGGAATTGCTTTTGTTAGCATTTGCCTTTCATGCCTTGCATTGGTTGCTTTGCATGGTTGAATATTTAGAGGATACTCCGCTAGGCGTTAATTGCCGGTATATGCAATGAAATTCAAGTTCATTCACACATGCATATATTATGGGGGAGTTTGTTCTAAATGTTCAACTTTGGGTTGTTCTCTAAATTCCATAATTCCATATTTAAACCCTCTCAAAGAGATTGTCATCAATTACCAAAATGGGGGAGATTGAAAGAACATGTCCATTGCCCATGTGTGGTTTTGGTAATTGATGACAATAACTATGGACTAACGGTTGCATTGAGAATCAATCTTAGGTCAAGTCCATAGCTATATGTTGGACTCAAGGTTGTAAGATGGAGAAGACGGAGTACAATGACGAAGATGGTGTCGAAGAGAGACAAAGACGGTGTTGAAGATGAAGAGAGAAGACGGCGTAGAAGATGAAGAGAGAAGACGGCGTTGAAGATGGATGAAGACGGTGGCGTGCGTACAAGATCGAAGAAGACGATGGCATGTACAATGATGAAGAGGATGAAGACGGAGCTTGCCGACTCGAGAGGAACGCGCAAGGTTTAGGTTTGTGCTCGATAGGATAGTGGATCGCATCATCGGAGAGAGCTCAAACCTTGCATGCATTGCATCATGTTTCTTGGTTGTTCTTGGTTCTTATCCATGAGATGAGTTAGAGCTTGTGTTCATCTCCATGACAAGCTCTAGCTCATCGGAAACGGATTCCGGATGCATTGCATGTTGCATGTGCAAGGGTGATGATTTTCCCGATATACCATATTGAGAGGTTACACCTCTATGACCATGAGAAAATCATCACTCACTCTTTTCCATATTTTAACTTTTTGTAGTGATAGCTCTCGTCGTCCTCTTTCCGGCAAAATTGGTTTCATGTCATTCCGAGTTTCCTAGATCAAGTTATGGATTTTACTTTGCACTGAAAAAGTCCCACAGAACAAGTTACGGTACCTTTGCGGTACCTTGAGCGGTAGTACCAGTGAGCGGTAGTACCGCCTATGGTACCGCTTAAGTACCATAACTAGTGTTACGGCTGAAAAAGTCCCACAGAACAAGTTACGGTACCTTTGCGGTACCTTGAGCGGTAGTACCGCTTGTGACATAGGCATCCCCAATGGGCCTGCCGATGATGGTACCCGGGGTTTACTGAAGGCCCACTACCCGAAGAATAAGAAGATTCGGAAGCCCAAGATATTTTTAAGGAAAGCTAGAGTTGTAATAGGAAGCATTATTTGTAATCTTGCGGGAGGAGTTAGAAACCTTTCCGGACTCTGTAACTTGTACAATACGAATCCCTCAGCTCCGCCTCCTATATAAGGGGGAGTCGAGGGACGCAAAGGGGGGGAATCATTGTTTCTAAAACCCTAGTTTTCATATTGTCGAGTACTTTTCGGCTGAAACCTTCGAGATCTACTTGCCCTCTACATCCAACTAAACCCTAGTCTACAATCCGTAGGCATTGACGAGTTAATACCTTGTCAATTGGCGCCGTCTGTGGGATCTAGAGGCGACAAGGAGCTGATCTCGATGGCACGTTCAAGATCGTCGACTTCATCGGTAGCAAGCAACATCATGGACAGAGGTAAACAGATCGAAACTGGTCTCGTTGATTTTATTCCTCACCCGCCCTCCCGTTTGGATGCATATGCGTATCTGGAGGAGCCCATGAAGATGACGTTCGGAAAATTCCACTTCCACGTCGAGAAAGAAGGATCGTATCGTCTCGAAGTTCCGATTTCGTCGGGATTACCAGTGGTTGGTCTTGATTTCTCAAACTCAGTATCATCCGTTGAGTCAAGCGACAAGGAGATTTCGTCGCCACGCTTCATCGGCAGCAGGGCAAGTGAAAAACTCGCCAAAATCTTCAGCGACATGTCCTTCGAGTCATCAGCGGACTCCTATATAAGCGATGATTCGAGCGACACCGATAGCTTCGACTTCATCGACAAATCCAGATCTATTGGGAAGGTCTTCACCAATCTATATGATGGTGTCACCGAACCAAGCAAAGCGAAAACTCCAAAATATCACCAAGTTTATGCCATTGGAGAAGCAAGTCGCGATCAAGAGGAAACATCAGAGGCTTTCGATGATTTGGGAAACCCCTATGTCGATCCCTCAGATCTAAGGAGAGGTTTGGGCACTAAATATGTCGGGCCCACACCACGTGCCAGAGTTCAACTTCCACAAGCAGCCTGGGATAGAGCTGCGAAAGCTTTAGATGGCTCCGAACCAATGGAGACAACTGCTACAGTCGAAGAACTGCAAGCTTATCAATATAGACTCGCCCGAGCTGGAAGAGAGTTGGAAAAACAGACAGCTGCTTTGAACAGAAGGCAGCTTCCGCATCAAGCAGGCGACGAGCGGAATTAAGTCGACACTCAGAAACTTCGGGAGATAGTCACAGAAGCTCGGAGGAGAGCAAGATCTCGGCTGCAAAATATACCGGAAGCTGAAAGAGAAACTCTAATTCAAAACCTCGACATGTCCTTTATGTCAATCGACACGAGGGGGAATATTATCCCAAAAACACCGGAAGCAGGGTACATGGCGACACAAGCTTTCATCTTAGCGTCCAGGCCACCTCCCGGAGATCCAAGAGAAGCATTGTACAACATGGCCATGGCAGGGTGTGGAGCCATGGGAGCAGCGTTCACAGCCACACCTCCCGAAGGAACTGCAAGGCAAAATAGTCCGAGACCTACCGCAGCAGCGCAAGATCCACCAAGAGCAAGTGGAGCCAGGGACACAACAACTCAGGCCAGAGTTGATAGAGCGCGACAAGAAAGAAGGGAACGTCGGCATTCACCAGAACTTGCTGAAGAGGACATGTGTGGACTCCCATGTTTCACACGACGGGTCCGAAAAACTCGAGTTCCATCAGGATTCAAGCTACCCGATAGTTTCAAGAAATTCGATGGCCCGCAAGACCCTGAGGATTGGCTTGTGGATTATCTCGAGACGGTAAAATTAATAGGCGGGACCAGAGCGACAGCCATGCAGAGCATCCAGATACATCTGAGCGAAGCCGCCATCATGGATAAAAAAGCTTCCCCCGTTTCCATCGACAGCTGGGAAAGTTTCGAGGACGTGTTTATCAAGAATTTCCGGTCAACCTGCTAAAAACCTGCGACACTAGAAGAGTTGAGCTCATGTCGACAAAAGCATGATGAATCAATGAGGAAGTACATCCAAAGGTGGAACATCATCAAAAACTCGGCAGAAAATATATCTGACGAAAGAGCGATAGATGCATTTGTTGCAGGAGTTCGACGAGGAGATTTCGTAGAGGACTTGGGGAGGACAAACCCAAGAACAGTATCAGCTTTAATGGAAATAGCAAACAGATGGGCAGATGGCGAAGATGCGGTACATAACAAATGACATAGGTCCCTAGAGGAAGATCGCAGTCGAAATTTCCAAAATAGACGTCGATTCCCCCGTCAATTTTCAAGTTACGATGCACCTGGCCAAATATCGGCTGGCTTTCGAAACAATGGAGGAAACAGTAGGGATGACTACCAGAGAAGTAATGCACAGCAAGGCGACAATAGAGATAACATGCAAAATAGCGGGCCAAGGTTCCAGAGACCTTTTGTGTCTTCCGAAGAGATGATGAACGGGCCGTGTCAGATGCATTTCTTTCTCGATAGCAATGGAAAAAGACAGTCACACTTGCAAAAGGATTGCCGAAATTTTCAGGCAATGTTAAGATGGGCAGGACATGCAAATGCTCAGGCAGCTCACAGAAATCCTCAAGGGCCTAGGAGTGAGATTCACTTGCCACCTCCTCCCGCGGTCACAGACGAAAATCGACATCAGCTCGAATAGCGGCAGCACCTGCCCACCGCCCTACGTTGATCCTAACTCTAACGGAGCGGTCTCGATGATTCAGAAAGGCAGGCCATCCAATAGAGCTCGAAAGTAATCTCGACAGGTGTTTATGGCAGAGAAGATGCCACCACCAACAATCGAGTACCTTAACTGGTCAGGGCAAGATATTGGCTTCACAATAGCTGATCATCCACAGCAAGTTCCTCGACCAGGGCACAAGATCTTACCAGCAGTAATTGCGGGATTCGATGTATCTCGAGTATTCATAGATGGCGGCAGCAGTCTAAACCTTATGTACGCAGATACGCTAAGGAAGATGAATATTTTCCTCGCAAATTTAAAACCAACCGACACACGTTTCCACGGCATCACACCAGAGAAGCCAAGTTACCCACTTGGGAAGATCAATCTCGACGTTCAGTTTGGGACCCGAGAAAACTACAGGATAGAGAGGTTGAAATTCGAAGTTGTGGATTTCCCGTCGCAGATCATGCTTTGTTGGGGCGACCAGCATATGCCAGGTTTATGGCGGTACCACATTACACGTACTTGCTTTGGAGGTTACCTGGACCTAAGGGACCAATCACAGTCAAAGGAAGCTTCGCGCTGCGACAAAGATTTTCATCGACTATCAGAAACTTTCGGGATGCAGGCAGAGTACGCAGCGTCAAGGCTCATGACTGATTATGATGTGCTGCCAGACGTAGGGAGGCCCAACAAGGAATAAACTTTCAATACAGCAAAAGATTCTAAGGAAGTGCAGATTCACCCGACAGATCCGAAGAAAACGACGTCCATCGCAACAAACATGGACCTCGCATAGGAAAGCACGCTCGTCGAGTTCCTCCGTGAGCACTGGAAAATCTTCGCATGGTGTCCAGCTGACATGCCAGGAGTACCCAGGGAACTTGCCGAGCACCACCTAAACTTGGATCCTATTGCGAGACCAATCAAGCAACCTTTGCGGCGTTTTTCGGAACCAAACCGCAAAGCCATGCTGTCAGAAATTGATCGACTTAGAGAAGCTGGTTTCATCAAAGAGATATCTACTAAGGCCACTTGGGTAGCTAACCCAGTGATGGTGCCGAAGAAAAACACGAAAGTCCTTCGCATGTGTGTCGACTTTACGTGCCTCAATAAACATTGTCCAAAGGATCACTTTCCCCTCCCAAGGATCGATCAGATTATCGACTCCACGGCAGGATGTGAACGTCTTTCCTTCTTGGACGCATATTCTGGTTACAATCAGATCAGATTAAAAGAAGACGACGAAGCTAAAACAGCGTTCATCACACCGTACGGCGTATTTTGTTACAAAACAATGCCCTTCGGGTTGAAAAACGCGGGAGCAACATATCAACGGATGATGCAGAAGTGCCTAGCAACACAGATTGGGAAAAATGTACAAGTGTACATCGACGACGTCGTCATCACATCAAAAAAGGGAGCAACATTAATCGAGGACTTGAAAGAAACTTTCGACAACCTCGAAATTTTTTGTCTCAAGTTAAATCCGACGAAATGTTCTTTCGGCGTCCCTGCAGGAGAACTTCTCGGGTTCCTAGTTTCAGCAAGAGGGATTGAAGCAAATCCCGAAAAAATCCAAGCTATCGTAACAATGAGGAAGCCAACAAAGTTGAAGGAAATACAAGAACCGGCGAGTCGCAGCTTTGCATTCATCGCCAGGCTGGGAGAAAAGGCGCTACCATTCTACGCCCTAATCAAACAAGAAATTTCAGTGGAACGAAGAGGCAGATAGAGCCTTCGAGGACCTCAAACGGAAAATTTCGACACCACCAATTCTAGTGGCGCCAAAAGAGAAAGAACCGCTCCTGTTATATATTGCGGCTACACCTCAGGTGGTCAGCACGGCACTAATTGTCGAAAGAGAAGAAGAAGGAAAACTCCATGGAGTGCAGTATATTTCATCAGCGAAGTATTATCGCCTTCAAAACAGAGGTACCCGCAGTACCAAAAGCTAGCATATTGAGTATTCACAACCGCAAGAAAATTGCGTCACTATTTTTCGGCGCATCCGATAATAGTGGTCAATGAGGCGCCTTTATCCAACATACTCAATAATCCAGAAGCTACAGGCCGTGTCTCCCTTTGGGGAATAGAACTTTCTCCTCGGGACATCACGTATGAAAAAGAAAGGCAATAAAGTCACAAATTCTACCAGACTTCATCGCAGAGTGGATGGAGTTGCAAAACACAGGACCTCCGGATTTATCGAGAACCTGGACTATGAACTTCGACGGGTCCAAAAGGTTAGAAGGATGTAACAACCCAAATTTCAAAACAAAGAGAAAATGAATTTCCTTTTTCCAAAAATGAGAACCAACAAAAACTTTTCTTACTTAGAGTGCTATGCATAGTGCTCATACCTAGTACTTGTGTTTTTGCCATGATGAGTGTTATTATGCTTATGTGATAAACCCTAAAACCCTAAAAGGGATCAAGTGAAGATCACAAACCAAATAAAATAAAAGAGAAACAAATCAAATAAGAAAAAACCCAAAACCCTAACCCTCTCAAAAATATTTTGGATCTATTTTGAGAAACCAAAATAGAAGAAAGATACATATGTGGGCCTATAGCCCTAATATGGAGGTTTAGAACGCTATTTTACTTACTTTGCTAAAATGGTGGTGAACCTTTGCAAAACTTACTAAACCCTAAAACCTCAACCCTCTTGTCTTCAATCTTTGAAAAATAAAATAAAAAGAAAAGATCTTATTTAAAGAAAAAGGCATATGCCAGCCTATGGCTACTTTTTTTTTGAAAATGATGAACTTTGCTTTGTCTACCTTGAATAGATGAATTGAAATACCTCAACACACTCAACCAAGTATTCCTCAACCAATTCAAGTGAGAAGAAAAATAAAATCAAACATATGCATAGAGGCATATGTGGCACTTAGCCAAATTATCAGATCTTGACCTAGCCACTTCCATTGCATCAAAATGGTGTGAACCTTTCACCCCACTCAATCTAACACCAAATAAACCTCACTCATGTCAAAATGAAGCAAAAGAAAAATAAAAGAATAAAAGATAGAAATTCACAAAATCCTCACATATGGCTCTATGCCATTTTTATAAATTTTGACCCTAGACCATTTTGGCCTTCACCCTTAGTTGAATAATGTTACTCAACACTTATTACAACTTTTGGAATCAAAGAAACACATTTCAAATCAATTTCAAACTCAAAATGGGATCACATGTGATGATGGCCAAATCTGCCATTTTTAGTCTGATCACTACTTTGAGCCATTGCCATTCATTTTTCTCACATCAAATCTTGCTAACTCTTTGCACCATTTCAAAGTCAACATCAATGTGAACAACTTTTGTAAAGATCACCATGCCAAAATTCATCTTTAATCAATAGCTATGCTCATCCAAAGTTGCAACATTTTAACAAGTGGAACAATCTCACACTTGTCAATTTTTGCAATTCTTGAATTCTACTTTTTCCACCACCACCTCAAATCATCTCTGGTCAATTACAACTTATCTAAACCCTCACATTTCAAAAAGGTTCACCATTTGAATTATTTCAAATTTGGGCAAATTTGCAATTTTCCAAATATGGCACTATTTGCACTATTTGCAAATAGTGAATCTACTCCACCCCATCTACCCTAACCTGCCCCATTTGGTTCCCTGGTCCCCTTAAACCCTAACTGGTGTATAGCAAGGCTAAGGAGAGGAGGAGAGCAACTAGGGCATGGCCATGCCGGCCATGTCCCGAGCCCGACCACCTCCCCCTCTCTCCCTTCACTCTCCGCACTGGCCACCGTGCCATTGATCGCCACCGCACCTCCCTAGCGCCGCCTAGCACCGCCCTGGTCGAGGAGGAGCTCGACAACGCCCGCACGACGCGCGCCCAAACCTGCCCTGGATGCCGCTCGCGTCGCGACCATGCGCGCCAGGGACGCGCACTGGCCACGTGCAGAGCCACCGCCTCGAGCACCCCCTGGACCCCCTGCGAGCACGTTGAGCACCTGCGTGACACCGCGACGCCGTTGGACACGCCCTCGACCACGACCCGCACCCGCCGTCGCCGGAGAAGCCAACCCTGGTCCGCCGCGGGCGCGGCAGACACGGACACAATCCCACGCCATACCACGCCGCCCGACCGTGCCAACACCACCTCTAGCTTCGCCTGGACGAGGAGAACCCGACAGCATCGCCGCCTAGCTCGCTAGCTCGCCGGAACCGCCGCGCGCGTGTCGACTTCCTCTCTGCTCCGCAGCACACTCGAGTTGCTATAAATAGAGCTCTCCCTTCGTCGATCCAACCACACCAGCTCACTCCCCACCTCTCACTGCTTCGCCACCACCACTCCACTCACTCGATTGTCGCCGGAGAAGGGCCAATCGCAAGATCGCCGCCGCGGAAGCCCTGCAGAAATTGACGGCGAACCAGACCACCTCGAGCTCCGCCGCCTGTACCTGGAGCTTTGCCGTCGTCCACATCTACCCCAAGCACACTGCCATCCCTTGCTGGAGCCGCCGTAAGCCCTCCGACCCCCTACCTGCGCCGCCGGCGAACTTCTCTCTCGCCGGCGAGACGACGAACCACGGCCGTAGATCCCTATCTAATCCAACGCCCCAGACGCGCCCATACCGTTTCGGGTTTAAACACCCGCTGACGGGTGGCCCCCGCTGTCAGGCAGCCCGCGCGGCACTGGACCGTGGCTGGGCTGGCCTTGGGCCGTTTTTAAATCATTGAGCCCACCTAGCTTTCCCGCCGGCCTTTTTAATTCAAATTCAATTCAAATAATTCCCAAACTTTTTCCTTACAACACCAACTTTGAAATTCAATAGAATTAAATTGGCTACACCAACTTTGATGAACTTTATATGGTTGGAAAGCTAGAGAAATTATCTAGCCAATGCCACTGGTCCCATGGCCAGATTCTTGGTAGAATTAATGTGATAAAAATAACAAGGCAGGGACTTTTCCCTATTCAAATAATTCTAAAAAATCAACCAAAATAGATATTTAGTTAATTCCAACTCTAATAGCTCACATTTGACTTACACTAATTGTTTCTGCAACAAAATGGTGTGGTCACTTTGCATGATCATGCCATAGTTAAATGAATGGATATTTTGACTAGTTTAACTAGTTGATATTGTCCAAAACTATTAAAGTAAATTGTATGATGTATTATACTTCATTTAAACTTGTCTCACATGCATTCATGGGATGTTTGTACCTCTGGTCCAAACTCTCTTATATGAAGGGCTTGAGATTTAAATCATATGTAGTGTTATTAAAATAGTATGAGGTGAGCTACCTCATTTAAATCATTTTCTCAAATGATGATAAGGAATGGTTGACCTAGGTCAATACCCATTTCATGTATGATTGTTTGGGGAATTAAATCTTAAGAAGATTTCAATGAGAGGAAATTATTTCTCCAGAACAATATGGAAACTATCATTTACATATGTAATGAGAAGAAATTACTTTTCCTCCAATAACACAACCCATGCACCCTAAGTAGATTATTTGTGTGCATAGAATAGTTGTGTGTTTATATGTGATATGTGGAATAGCCATTGAATTAGTGAGTAATTATACTCGTATTCAAATTTAGACGGTAGAACCGGAGAGTACGCCGAAGAAGAAGGATACTACCAAGAGGAGGAGGAGGAACAGTTTGAGGACTACCAAGGCAAGCTAATATTCTTGCAAAGTGCAAAGCCCCCATGGGGCAAGGCACCATGACTATTACCTTTTCTTACATAAGCCTATCCCAAGTTTTTTACTTTACAAGCTTTTACTTGTTTTTCCAATAAGTTACTTTTATAGTTAACTTTGGTCTAAGTCTAGAATACTACAAGAGTATCAAACTTAGCCTAGCTAGCATTACAAGTAGTTAGCACCCCTCATGACTAGTTGCTAGTGCTAAAATTAAAACTTGACTACTCTAGATGGGAACAATGTGAATTTCGAAATGAATTTGAAACCTTGGAATGATGATGCATTCCATTGAATGATTTTTGAGGGTGAACATGAACAAGAGAAGATGGTGATTTTTGAAAAACAATGATGTTGGTTTGAATGCGATACCTTTCCAATTATCAAGTACCCCCACAATACCTGATTATGGGTAGGGCTTAACTGGAAGCTTATGTGTCTTAGTATGGGTTCCCTCTAAACAAGCGTCATCGGGGTTATGCCGAAAGCTGCCTCTACAACAAAAGAAATGATGAGAAATGACGTGAACGAGGTGAATGTCCGGCCCAAGCCCTGTGCAGTTCCCAGGTTGACAGTCTTCACTGGGAGGCCAAGCTCATGGGGAGAGGTGCCTATACTAGGATATGTAAGTGAAAGGTTATGGTTGATGATCCGCGTACTGAGTTACGATTATTCAGGGTTATTCCGACGGATGAAATCAAATGTTGTGGCACAAGTGTGCAACCTCTGCAGAGTGTAAACCTATTCGAATAGCCGCGTCCACGGTTACGGACGGTTGGAAAGGCCATACAGTTTCCGATGTCATACTTTTGAAAATGATGTTGAAAAGTGATGGTGAAATGACTTGTGGTGAATTGAATTGAAATCACCACATGAATGGTGGGAATGACACTAATGTTCCCACTTGAGTTAGTTAGCACTTGAATAAGTTTTGCTCAAACTTTGTGAACTAAAACTAGCTTTATGCAAATAAACTAGAGCTTAGCAAACCATACTAGAATGTCTAGCACTTACTTTAGTATTAGTTTGCGAGTACTTAAAGTACTCACGGCTTTGTCCCTGGCTATTCAAATGGCCAGAGTATGAAGAGGAACAAGGAGATGACCAGCAGGACGCCTACGACAACTAAGCGCCTTCCGACGTCAAGCGTTGGCCTGTGGACTAGAGAGTCCTTGTATCTTACGCTTCCGCTATGTTGAACTATGAACTTGTGTTGGTTCGTTGATCAATAGATCAACTATTCGTGTAATATGGATGATGTGATTCCAAAATTGTAAGACTTATGGTTTGTAATGAATGATGACTGTGATACTTAACTATTATGCCTCGCAACAACAACATTCCTGGGATTGCGATGTATGACATAATAGGCATTCGGACTTAAAAATCCGGGTGTTGACAAAGGAGCTGGAGCAGGGGTAATACTCATATCACCTGAAGGCGACAAATTGAAATACGTCCTGCGGATGACGTTCCCAAACGCATCTAATAATGAGGCAGAATATGAAGCCCTTATACATGGGATGAAGATGGCGAAAGCCTGTGGCGCAACTCGACTAAAAATATTTGGCGACTCACAATTGGTAGCTCAGCAAGTCATGAACCAATGTGATGCGGTCAATGATAGCATGGTGGCGTACAAAGAGATGTATAATGAGCTGGAGAAGCTGTTTGACGGATGCGAAATAAACCATATCAGTAGGCTGAGCAATGATGAAGCCGATGTTCTTGCAAACATCGGGTCGCAGTGCCTCGCAATTCCCCCAGGTGTGTTCTGGGAAGAAATAACAGAGAGGTCCACGAAGCCGAAGAAACCAACAAAGAAAGAGAAAAGCGAGAAACCCTCGGGGGCTGTGAAAGAAGCATTGGAAGAAGAAGACGAGGAACAGGATCTAGTACTGATGGTACAAACCCCATGGATGCAAGCGTACATATCATACATCCTAAGAAAGACAATACCCGATGATCCAGTTGAAGCAAGGCGAGTCATTAGGCGATCCAAAGCTTTCACGGTGGTCAAAGGAGAGTTGTACAAACGCAGTATCTCGGGTGTGTTACAACGGTGCGTCACACCCGAAGAAGGAAGGATAATTCTGAAGGACGTACACGAAGGAGTATGTGGCCACCACGCGAGCAGTCGAGCTATTGCAGCCAAAGTTTTTCGAGCAGCATTCTACTGGTTGACAGCAATTGAGGACGCAAAGGAGATAGTGCGAACTTGCGACGCATGTCAGAGATTTGCCGCAAAACCTCACTCTCCGGCAGCAGAATTAATGCCAATACCCTTATCTTGGCCTTTTGCTCAATGGGGTCTCGATATGGTGGGAAAATTACACAAAGCTTCGCCAGGCGGATACGAGTATATGTTGGTTGCTGTTGATAAATTCACCAAGTGGATAGAAGCAAAGCCGATAAATTCACCAGATGCAGCATCAGCAATAAAGTTCGTGAAGGGCATCGTTTTTCGATTTGGAGTACCTCACAACATCGTCACAGACAATGGCAGCAACTTTACGTCAAAGGAGTTCAAGGCGTACTGTGCAGAGGTAGGCATCAAATTGCACTTCGCGTCAGTTGCACATCCCCAAACCAATGGTCAAGTCGAGAAAGCCAATGACATCATCTGCAATGGCATCAAGAAACGCTTGTTAGGACCACTGGAAAAAGCTCGACATACCTGGCCAGAAGAATTACCAAGTGTGTTATGGAGCATCCGAACAACACCAAATACAGCAACACAGAGACCCCGTTTTTCTTGTTCATGGAGCAGAGGCAGTACTGCCGATAGAAATAGAGCACGACTCCCCCAGAGTCACAGAGTATAACGAAGAAGTTTCCAGGAAAGCATTGGAAGACGACGTCGATGCACTCGACGAAGCTCGAGACGAAGTATTATCAAGGGTAACCAAATATCAGCAGGACCTGAAAAACTACCATAGTCGACGTTTGCGACCAAGATCTTTTCAAGTTGGAGACTTAGTTTTGCGACTCAACCAAGAGCGTACTGAAAAACTCGAGTCGCCATGGCTTGGCCCCTATGTCATTACGGAAGTAATCGAAGGAGGAGCATACAGGATAAAAGATAAGAAGACAGGGGTTCCCGAGAAAAACCCCTGGAACGTGGCACAGCTCAGGCGGTTCTACGCTTAGAGTCGACATATAGTCCTCCTCTGTAAAAATACAATATAAACGCTCGCGAGTTTTCAGACGCACTCTTTTCCTTTCGGGGCACCGAGTGGGGCCGGAAAGGTTTTTAATGAGGCGGGCTCGCGGTGCTGCAATATAATAAAGATAGTGGAGATATACTTCTTATTCTTCGACACGCTCGGGAGCTCAAAGTCTTCAAGTTACAAAATATATACAATATAGATAAACTAGACTTACCGAATTATTTCGCCTTGGTACAAAAATACCTCGCCAAATACAATATCGGAAGCTAACAACTTTAAATATAGTCTACTCGTCAAAATGTTATCGCTTTGGTCTCAAAACCTCGCCACAAAAATATAGAACGTCACCACCAAGACATTCGGGGGCTCGTGCCCATTGATAGCGAAATGTATATACCTTCTCGCAATAAGAGAAAAATCTTCGGAATAACAAAATAGCATAAGCTCCAGCCAAAGGCTCGGGGGCTAGACGATCAAAAATAGAAACAATACATACTTACAGAGTTGACAGCTTTACAATATAGATCATGTTTACAAAGACGTATCAATGGCGAAACTACAGCAAGAAAAAGGAAAAAACCCTCAACGGATACCTAGCACATGGTCTATGGTTATTCGTTCATTGGAAGGACGAGTACTATGCTCGGCATAGCTACCCTTCACAAAGAATTCAGCGTCCATCCGAAGAAGTTCGTCCATCATATCTTCGGCTACAGGAGTCACCAGATCATCAATCTTGCCCATGTTTCTCTTTTTCTTCGCCATTTTAGCTAAGCACGTGGGAACAATTTGATCCATGAGTTAATACCTTGTCAGCTTGTGAGCGGTAGTACCGCCTATGGTACCGCTTAAGTACCGTAACTAATGTTACGGCAGTACCGCTTCGGGACCGCTTGGGATCCAGTAAGGTTTGGAGCCCACTGCGGTACCTCGAGCGGTACCGCGAGCGGTAGTACCGCTTTGTGTCCACATGGACAAGTTCTGTGGGGATTTCGAATCCAGAGCGGTAGTACCGCTTACCAAAGCGGTAGTACCGCTCGGCACGAATCTGACCGTTTTCTCAGCCCCAACAGCTATATTCTGGGCCCCCTATTTATACCTCTCTTCCACCTCCGGCCCAAACACTTCTTCCCCTTCATTCTCTCTCCTGCATTATTGACCTTGAGTTGTTTGATCCTCCTCTTGATCCCCCCACTATTTCTTGCATATTTTTGGGGGAAAGGATAGAGGAGATCTAGATCTAGAGCTTCACCAATTGAATCCCTCTCCAAGTGAGGGGATCTTGCTAGATCTAGATCTTGGAGTTTCTTGGTGTTTCTCCACTCTTTGTTCTTCCTCCCTTATTCCCCCAATAGCTTGTGTAGCTTTGTTGGAATTTGGGAGAGAAGAACTTGGGCAACTTAGTGGTGTTTTTAGCCATTGCATTAGGTGCATCGGTTTGGGTTCTCTCCGGGGTTTCGATCTCGTAGAGGGCATGTTCCCTTAGTGGTGTTCGTGCCTTAGTGGCCATCGTGCCTTAGTGGCCATCTTGCCTTTTGTGGCCTTCTTGCCTCTTGTGGCACCGTGTCTCCTTTGTGGCCTTGTAGCCTTAGTGATCCCATCGTCTTAGTGGTGTGGTGGTCTTTGTGGCACTGTGGCCTTTGTGGAGTGTGTTAGCCTCTTGTGGCACTTTAGCATCTTGGTGACTTGGTGGTATGCTATAGCCTCTTGTGGCCATATACTTGAGAGCCTCCTTGTTGTGGAGTTGCCTCAAGCCGATACTTGGCGTTTGCCCAAGCTTGTACGGGTTCGGTGACCACCCTCAAGTGTCCCTTAGTGGATCGAGGCTTTCCTTTGGTGGAAAGGCTCGAGGAGAATACGGTGGCCCTAGTTGGCTTCTTGGAGTGCCTCGTGCCTCCACACCGCTCCAACGGAGACGTAGCACCCTTGGGTGTGAACTTCGGGATACATCGTCGTCTCCTCGTGCACCGGTTACTTCTCAACCCGAGCTCCTTTACCTATGCGCTTTACATTATGATATCTATCATGCTTGATGCTATGCCTATCTTGTTATCACCTTGTTGCTCATCATGCTAGCATAGGTTGTTGGAGCACTTAGGCAAACCCCTAGTTGATAGGCCTTGAGCTAAACTAGTAAACACATGTGTAGTTTTATTCCGCCTAGTTTAGCTCTCAAGTAGAAGTTTTTATACACCGCCTATTCACCCCCCTCTAGGCGACGTCCTAGTACATTCAGCCAGACTAAGAAAACCCTACACATTTCTTTTTCTCCTCTTAGCAGAAGTTTGTGCTGCCAACAGATGGTCCATAGGGAGCAACAATGTTTCCTGTCATGGTCGACCTGGACGATGGTTCCTTGCAGGTTGCAGTGCTCCCTTGCCTGACTGGTTGCAGATTCCGTTGCTTGGAGAATTATTTGAAAAATGTGACATGGGTTTGTCTTGCAAATTTATTTGAGTAAAACTGTGTGGTCCTTGAGGTCTTGCAAAATGTTGATGGAAAGAAAAACTTTCTAAGGTTTAGGAATGTGTCAAAACAAATGGAATGTGATCCAGCAAACTCACCGAAACAGAGGGGAATAGACGAAAAATTGTAGACCAAAACTTAGTCCTTTCAAGGTCATCTACAACCACAGTCGATCCCAGTTTCTTAAGAGAAACTTTATTGCCCTACTAAAGCTTCTGCATTTGATGGACACAACTCTGATGTGGTCATCATCAACATAACAAACATGGAAATGAACACGTGTAATTTTTTTAGATTAGTTTGACAAAAAAAACCACCATTTTTCATGGAAGGAGCATCTGGGCTCAACTTTGAATTCCCTTATTCGCGTCTCATATACTAACATGGGACAGGGTATATGATATTTAATCATTTTGAATATATTCCAAAATCAACTAGTACGTGAAAATTTCCTTGTGAGCATTTTGGAAATACCCTCACATTTTCAATAAAAATGGATTATGTGAAAAATTACACCAACAAACTCTGTATGCACTCCGCGCTTGTTTTAGCAAAGCCTGGTCTGTTTTAAAAGTGCAATTATTTTGCAGATTTAAGAACTTTGTCTATGACGAAATGGAAACCTTGGTAGTCTCATGTTGTGCAGGTGCGGCTGATCTTGAAGTCTTTTCTGCATCTGCTCCCAAAAAGCCAAAACCAAAATACCTGTGATTGCTTCGGTTGAGAAAAATACTGTATTCATTTGCTGGAAGACCACAATGTTACACGAATTGGGGAATCAGTCTTTAAGCAATGCAGTCACCAGAGAAAAATACGCTAGCTGGGTTCTGCCTTGCAAGATTTGCTAAATGAAAAATGCATGGATGTTGGTTTTGTGTCGCACATTGTTACCGGCTGCATGCAGCGTGCAAATCCTTTATTTTACACTGAACATGCAGGCTATAAATCTATTGTGCTGGGGTTACTATGGGCGTATTTGTGCTGGAGAAACAAGATTGGATTGGAGATCGAAACAGATACAGAACCGACATACCCTAGCGGCCGATCGCGATCTCATATATACTAGTAAAGGTGCACGTGCCACGCACGTATTATAATCTATAATAAAAATATTTTTATTTGAGTCTTATTTCTTATTTAGCGAGTTTTTTTAATGGGGCCACTATAAATATATCTCATGCCTAATCATGTGAGAAGCGTCTGTTACACACGATCAACAACATGTCTTCAGAAGGAAACACACAACATAAGGTAACCCCCCGCGTCGCCTAACCCTGGGCGACTCGGGGGTGATCCCCGCCGCCGGCCTCCTGCCACCTCCCTCCTCGCCCCCTCCTCCCCGCCGTCGCCGGAAGACCCGCAGGGCAAAGCCCTTGCGGCGACAACGGCGGCGGGGGCTTCGTCCCTCGCACGGTGGTGGCTTCCCTGGCGGCGGCGGCGTGCGTCTCCGGTGGCTCTGACATCGAGCTGCCGCGGGTGTGCGGTGGCGTGGACGTCTCCACGGTGGTGGATCGGCTTCCTGTGCGATGGGATCGCCCTACTGGCGGCGGATCTTCGGATCGCCGGTGGTGAGGGCTCCTAGGGTCTCGGGAGGCGCTACTGAGATGGTGGAGGCGGCGTCGCGTCAGAATAAAGGTGCTGGAGCTCGGTCCCCATCTCGGCAAGGCCACGTGTGGCGACGCCGGCGAGCTGCAGGCCTGGTTTCCTTTCAGATCGGTGGATCTGGGGAGGGTGGTCTCTCCGGGCACGGTCGTCTGTCGACTCTGCCGTGGAGCTTTGGGAGTCGGAGGGCTGTTGTTACTGTTGTCTTCCCCTTGGTCGTCCGTGGTGGCGAGGGAGTGGAAGGGGACGGTACAATCGCCTTCCTCGTTAGGGTTTTTAGGTTTTTTTTTTAGATGCGACTGTCGCGTCGTGAAGCTTCCTCTGGCCGGCCATGGTGGCGAGGGGAGGAGCTGGCTTGATGTGGCGTCGATGGTTGGGACCTACTCCCGCCAGCTCCCGCCTGCCTGATGGTCTGGAAAAGATTATTAGCTCTCACCCCTCTAGGTGGGCACTCCTGCGGTGTTCAAAGCCCAATGTGGCGAAGGTGGCGGCGGTGACTCGATGGTGTATAAAGACGGGCGGCTTCCGGTTTCGGTCTCTGTACATGGGTGGTGACGATGAGGATGATGGGCTTGATTGCGATTTGGGAGTACGGTGTGTGGTCTTCTTGGTCCATATTGTATTTTCCTTTTTTGTGGAGTCGTTTATAATCGGTTTCACCATTGTTGAATTCCATCAATTATTATCTCAAAAAAAAACATGTCTTCACATAAAATTCGTATATGTATTATGATTAGGTAAAAAAATACTTAAAAATAACAACTAAGCAACATTATATCTAATACTAAATCCGAGTCAGTTAAAAATACCAGAGGGAGTACTATTTATTCGTTGAAGGTCCACCTATTTATGCAATCTATAAGGCTTCGCTCAATGTGTCATATTGACCTATTAATCCAGGAGTAATCAATGTTAGTTTTCAAATAATAATGATACAATGTGAAATAATAATGGTACATGTTCAAGAATGTCGAATAAAATATCCCCATGAAGTATTTCATAAAATTTAACACCCACACAAACCACACGATAACCTGCATGATTATGACTTTTTGATGATACAAAATTTGGTATATAATCAATAAGAAGAATCATTCTTCGCCACAAAAATACCTTGAAATAATCAAAAAAGAAAATTTGAGAACAATCATTTTTGTCGCAAACATAGGACTTTATTAATTCTCCAAAATGGGTACATTTATAAAATCTGATGGCTGAAGCAGCCAGACATGACGTCCTATGTCGAGGCCTAGAGCTGCTCTACAATGGTGTGCTCCTCAAAGTTTGTATCCCTTTCTCACGCTTAAATACTATTTGGTCAAAATGATTTCTTCTATAGTATCTGCAATTTCTGCGGTGATCGTTCCGTATCTAGCCCTACTGCCTCTGCCTGACAAAATGTATTGCACCTTTTCCGCACGGTCCGTGGCAATAACAGCACTCCGTTTTTTTTTTTTTTGGCAATAATAACAACACTCTGTTTCGACAGGCCCTAGACTAAACACGCCGCCCTCACTCTCATCCCACACACTAAAAAAACGTACGCACTTCCTTACTCTGTGTGTCTCCCACAACGCCGGCGAGCATACCCCAGCTCCCCTGCCTCGCCGGCGCTGGCCTCAACGACCGTCTCCTCCTTCCTCTTCCTCCAGGAGACCGGAGACCAGGTGGCACTCGCCGAAGGCCAGGTGACCCAGTGGGAGGCGCCAACAGAGGTGTAGGGGCAGACCTCGTCTCCACCGGATCCGCAGCCGCGGCCACCGTCACCGGATCCGCAACCGAGCGGGGATGAAGGGCGCTAAATTGGCAGCTGGAAGAGGCCATCGGCGGCGGCAGGTATCCCGTCCACCATTTCCTTCCTAGCCATAGTCGCAAAAATTGCAGAGTGGAGCAGTAGTAGCCGCCTACCTCATCTCACAGGTCTTTGCCATAGTTCTAGCAAGTTAGGTGATTTTATTTAGAATTCAAAATTCCTCTATTTCGGTATTCAGATTCCATTTGAGATGTTGAGGAGAACAGGGTTCTGAAAAAATAAAGAGTCACACAACAGCATGCTATAAGCTGTTCATTTGTATATGTAACCAATACTATTCTATCTGAAAGTAATTCATTGTGCAGTGTTTTGGCTAGTGTTCACGAACTGCATTTGCATCATGCATCCCTTCTTCTTGCCCTGTAAGAACACCCGAAATGTTACATGTAGCTTAGGAAATTCGATCGCAAGTTCAAGGTTGATGTTCTTCTGATGGAATTAGTGTACCGTGTGACACTCAGTTATGCTTGTTTTACTGCCCTTGCTAGTCTCGTCATAATATGTCTCAAAGAAACTTCATGCTACTTGATCAATTCATGATTGCAGACCACTCTTTTTATCGGTGGAATTGTTGTAGAAGTGTAGGGGGCTTGCTGCAATGCTGTTACTCTGTTATGGTTCTCAATTAAGCTGCTACTCCTCTCGAGCTAAGGTAAACACAACCTCGACACTGACTACAGTAGATCAAAGTCCATTTTCTTGTTCTCTTATATGATGTTCACACAAACATATATCAAGCTTTCTTTGTAGTCACAGTTGGATTGTCTGACTCTCTTATACGATATATGCATATATCAAGCTTTATTTGTAGTCAAACTTGGATGTGTACACTGTAGGTCCGATAGATACATGCTTTAGTTCATCACTGAGATAATCTGATGTCTTGTGTATTGTGATTTTATTTTATTGACTGTTCCTCCATTAACCCCAATATAATTTAATTTATAGCATACAAAATGAGTATTATGAATTTCTCCAGAGGCAGCCATATGGATATCAATATGCAGTAACCATGTCAAATATATGTGCTTTTGTAGTTTCTAACTCGCGGCCTATTTGTTGCTTGGATCCTTTAACGTTACAGGATTATGCTCAAACTGTCTTCGATAATTTCAGTGTTAACGATGTGGTCGACCGGAGTACCATTAACTTCGGCTTGTGGGATATACAGCTCTGCTTGCTTCCTTTATTTTCAGCATTGGTCTCACAATTTTTTATCCCAGGTAGCTATGCTTTGCTGGTAACTTAGTGTTTAAAAAATTCGACTGCATAGGCTACTCTGGTGTTGCTCCGGTAACTACTGAAAAGCATTGTTCTCATACTTTTCAAATTCCAGTTCACTTAAAATGCATGATTGGTTAGTGCATATGCAATTCGAACTAAACTGAAAGATATGATGTGTGCCATTAAAAGTGTGCATATTATTTACACCAAGTTTTGAATTCAGTTGTTGCTAAAATCCGGGTTGAGCTTGATTTAGCATGCATATACGATTATATCAAGTTGTATATCTTAGGATGATTAATGTACTGGTGTGTCTGATTGCTGGAATGAATTTGTATTGGAGTTATTTGAAGCGCACAATCAACCTCGATTTGATCTATCAATAAAATCACAAAGTACCATTGGTAATATATAGGATGAACAATTTGATCTACTACTGGTTTGGTAGCATTCCAAATGTGTATTGTGTTGTTTAATCAGTCAGACATTCTCAAAACAGTAGCTTATTTATGATCCGTTGAGCACCGTGCAGATTGGTTTTGACCCTGCAACATTTACTAAGAATGGTTAGTTTTCCTTGGGCAAATTGAGTCCTCCAAAGCAACATGGTAGTTGAACATTTTCGTTTTGTTCTCGAGCTCTTCCCCATTGAGCCAAAATCTTCTTAATCTTCATCAGGTTTCACAAACAAACTTGATTGCTTTAATACATTTTGTTCACCAGTTTTCATAATTGAGCCAAAAATCTTAGCACAACATCATTTTCACAAACAAAGCTACCGTTTTATATATTTTTCTCCCTAGATGATATGCTGGCATACTGGATTATATGTGTCGCGATGCTTTACTAAAGTGTGTTCATACACTGATGCGCATAGTTCCCTGTTTGTTGGCTTACTGGATTACTGGATTTTAATTGCTATTGGATTTTTTTTACTTGCTTACTGGATTTTTATGAATAGGCTTGAAGAGAGCATGGACCAGATTTGTTTTTCTTCACCTCAAATACTTAGCTCATGTTACAGTTATTCCATGATTGTAATTTGGTCTTGTACTTCTTACATATTCTTTGATTCAATCTAGTAATATATTTTCATCCTATTTCACATGATTTATTTGTCATTAGCTCAACTTATCTATTCTCTGCCAACCCTACCATCTTATATAGTCGTTCTTCCGACGCAACACCAATGGTGCGATTGGAATCATACAAGAAACTGATGCAGCTAATAGCCTAATAATAACACTTTTTTACTTATGTACAACCGATGGTCCAGTCCTAATTGGAAATCACTGCGTTTCAAAACGAAAATAACTTCAATCCAAATATTTCATTGTAGCAGGTCACAGGAAGAAGTCGAACCTGAAGAAAGTGCAGCTGTGTGCGTGTGGCGGGAGCCTGTCTCCGTTGACGGGACGTTCAGGCCGGGCGCGGGTGCCGGTGGGAGCCCATCCACTCGTTCAGGGACGTGGAGTGCAGCCGAGGCTATGGCGGTGCTCTTGTGTCACGGCAGCGGGCGGCACCAGGAGTGCTGCGGCGCGGGCGGGGGTGCCGGCGCGAGCCTGTCCTTGCATTCAGGGACGTGCAGGGCGGCCTGCCATGGAGGCTGTGGCGGATCTCTTGTGGGACGGCAGCGGGCGGCTGTCGGCGGCGCCAGAAAGTGCTGCGGCGGCGAGCGGGATGCGGTGGCGGCGAGGGGAGAGTGGTAGTGGGTTGTTGTTTTGTTCAACCGTTTTTTTATTGTGGGAGATGTCTCGCGTGGGTGGGTGTAGTCTGGCTTAGATTCGATCGCGGGTGTTGTCCGCTCCATCAAACATGGAGAGTATGTGGGTCGTTGGATCTTGTAATTGTACGGTGTGGATTGTCCGGATCAGCCCCTCTGGGGCTTTTATTAGTAGTAGAGATAGTAGAGACTAATATACACGGGCGAGGGTCGACCCTGCCGTTTTGCTCCTCCTCGACGCGACCAATGGGCGGCGGCGATCGTCTCTCCGACCTCTCCGACGACCTGCTCGCCGCCGTCATCTCGTTGCTCCCGACCAGGGAGGCCGTCCGCACCGCCGCCCTCTCCCGGCGATGGCGCCCGGTCTGGCTCCGCGCGCACTCCCTCATCCTGGACACGAGGTCCTACGGCGACCGCAGCGAGGACATCTGGGCCTACTTCGGCCGCCAGAACGACGGCACCCATGACCGCCTCTTCTCCAATGCCCGCAACTTCCTCGACGCCGCCGGCCGGAGCAGCCACGTCAGGAACCTATCTCTCACCGTCCACGGACGCAACAAGGAGTACTTCCAGGTCGTCATGGGCTGCTCCTGGAGAGACACCTACGGCCTCGTGGCCTCCATCCTCGGCGTCTCAGCGCTGCGGCGCCTAGAGGAGGTGCGCGTCAAGTTCCAGGTCGTGCCTTCGCCGCCGCACTGCGAGAGGGACAAGAAGATTTACGACTGGGTATACAAGCTGGACACTGCCCAGTTGCCGGAGCACACCCTCCGAGTGCTCGACCTCGACAACTGCAGGCTCGAGGAAAGCGCTGCCGTCTCCTTCCCCCGCCTCTCCTCCTTGCGGCTCTGCAAGTGCTCTTCATCGGCCAAGGATCTTGAGGGCTGGATCCGCACCGCGCCGAGCCTTGGCACCATGCACATCGAAGACCACGACTTCCTTTACGATGACACCCGCCGTTTCGCGCTGCACAGCCCAAGCCTCACCGCCCTCACCATAGTGCTCCGCCCATGCCTTTCTACAAGAGAACACTTTGAGGTCGTCGACGCGCCGCGCCTGCGCACCTTCAAGTACAAGGGAACCTTGGATGCCTTCTCCATGAAATCGCAGACCCGCAACCTGGAACAAGTCGATTTGACTATTCGACGTTTCTATGGTGAAACCGGTGGTAGTCCAGTCAAGATATGGTTCGCCCCTTTCTGGCAGTTGCTTCGCAACTTTCGGCATGTCAAGGCCATCAAACTCAAGGTTCCCAACATCGATGGCATCGTGGTGGTGGACAAGGACGTGCGACATCAACACTTGTTCACCTTCCCAGGTCTGGAAAGGCTAGAGCTAAGAGGGTTCCTCGATCCAGCTGGCAGTAGAGACGATGCAGCTCTCGCCATTGCCAACTTGCTCCAATGCTGCCCGGTGCTCCATGACTTGCTCATTCGGATTCCTACGGATCCCTACCGAGCTCTCTACGAGACTCAAACGAGCACACAAGTACGGGTATCCGATTTTGATGTGTCCATGGATGTTTTTCGGAGGCGCTTCTCCAAGGAGATGGTTCCTCTCATGCTCGACCCTGATGATGATGGTTCCTCACAATGTTCGGTGCTCCCTGGTTTGACTGGTTGCCGGTTCCGTTGCTTGGACAATCATTTGAAAAACGTGACGCTGCAGTTTGAGTTGAAGGAGCTAAATAGCTTTGAGGTTTGTCTTGCCAAGTTCTTTGCGAAAAACTCTATGGTCCTTGAGACATTGCAAATAGATGATGGGAAGCACAACTTTTTAAGGCATGTCAATTGGATGGTAGAGAGATGGAGAGCTAATGCGCCTAAGCAGAGGAAACAAACGGAATGTGATTCAGCTGACTCGCCAAAACAGACGGGAAAAAGGAAACTACGTAACTACCGTGTCTACAACGCAGAGTAAAGCCAAATCTTGAGTATTTTTAACATGTTTTCAAAAGAGAAGAAAAAACCCTCAGTAGTCTGCAAACAAATGATGGGGTGACAGCAAAATCCCTACCACACTACCAAGAATGACAGCCAGTCCAATTAGTGAAGACCAGAGGAAAATCAGACTTAATTTTGTTCTTATAAATACAAGTTTGTGTAGTTGCATGATGATATGGAGCGCTAATTCTGCAATCATTTTAGCTTGAACGTGTGTATGCACTTCATGATGATAGTGAATAAGTAATGCTTTTGTGTGTCTAAGATGTGCTGCCCTGGGGAGTTCGACAAAAATAAATATGCAATCAATTTTCTCATCATCATAAGAGTTTTTTTTCTTAGTGAAGTCCTGAGACCTATCACTACTAGAAATGTGTATAGCTATGACTAAAAAAAATCTTCATAAAAGTAGAGCATCGCTACAACAAGATCGACAAAAATAAATATGCAATATATAATTGCTCGACATAAGAGATTGTTTTTTCTTATCAAAGTCCTATAACTACTAAATATGTGTAATTTTTTTCATTTGTTGTACCTAACAATACGGCACCCACGACCGCCTCTTCTCCAACGCCCGCGACTTCCTCGACGCCGCCGGCCGGTGCAGCCACGTCAGGAACCTATCTCTCACCGTCCACGGACGCAACAAGGAGTACTTCCAGAACGTCATGGGCTGCTCCTGGAGAGACAGCTACGGCCTCGTGGCCTCCATCCTCGGCGCCTCCGCGCTGCAGCGCCTAGAGGAGATGCGCGTCAAGTTCCAGGTCGTGCCTTCGCCACCGCACTGCGAGAGGGACAAGAAGCTTTACGACTGGGTATACAAGCTGGACGCTACCCAGTTGCCGGAGCACACCCTCCGAGTGCTCGACCTCGACAACTGCAGGCTCGAGGAAAGCGTTGCCATCTCCTTCCCCCGCCTCTCCTCTCTGCGGCTCTACAAGTGCTCGTCCTCGGCCAAGGATCTCGAGGGATGGATCCGCACCGCGCCGAGCCTTGGCACCGTGCACATCGAAGACCACGACTTTCTTTACGACCGGTCTGATTCTGATGACACCCGCTGTTTCGCGCTGCACAGCCCAAGCCTCACCGCCCTCACCATGGTGCTCCGCCCATGCTTTTCAACAAGAGAACACTTTGAGGTCGTCGCCGCGCCGCGCCTGCGTACCTTCAAGTACAAGGGAACCTTGGATGCCTTCTCCATGAAATCGCAGACCCGCAACCTGGAACGAGTCGATTTGACTACTCGACGTTTCTATGATGAAACCGGTGGTAGTCCAGTCAAGATATGGTTCGCCCCTTTCTGGAAGTTGCTTCGCAACTTTCGGCATTACAAGGCCATCAAACTCAAGGTTCCCAACATCGATGGCATCGCGGTGGTGGACAAGGATGTAATATCCCAGGTTTAGAGGCTACAAAATGAGAGAACACCAAAGTGTGCATTGCATTCATGCATAGAAAATCCGGGGAATTTTCGCGCTTTCAAATAAAACTTACCACAGTAACTGAAGTTTCACTTGACTTGCTGGAATTGAAGTAGATCATCAAGTCAAGCGCTATAAACTTCACTGTGATATTTGCTAAAACTTTATTTTGGGTAGAGATGATTTGATCTATGGATTAGATCAAATGGAATTAGATTTACAACAACACATTCTTTAATAATGAAACCCTAACTGATTAACACTTAAAAGTTAGCAACTACCTTTGTGTGTAACTTAATTCATTTCTAAACTTATTACCAAATAAGGTAAACCACAGGGTCTAAAGTGCATAAAAGCCACACATTCTTATTTAAATCATAACTTATTAAATACATGGAATATCATAAAACTAAATCCATTTACATTACGAATTATAGTTCAAACTATTTGAATAAAACTAACTATGAGTATTTTGAAACTCATATGATCATGCCTTGGTGAAATCAAAACCAACTATCCAAATATGAGGAATAACCTTCAACCTTGACCTTTTGACCAATATTATAATATAAATCCAATCCAATATGATCTAGTGACTCATCCACAATAATAAAACCATCCACAAGATATCTAGTAATAAATGCCACTTGGCTATCCAAAAATAAATCATATGAGAGGATAATGATCTTGCCACATAGGATGAAAGGAGAGAGTGGATTTGGTGACCAGGTGTATACGTGTGCATGTATTCGTTACCGTTGGATTGCCTTTGAGATTCAGCGATCTCTGTTTGTGAACTCACGGCAACCCAGAGTTCTAACGGAATCTGCTTTTCTTTGTTTGGTGTCGTCTCTTCACCAGCTGACACACCTCTCTCTCTTTATCAATCACTCTGTGTGCTCTCTCTCTTATCATCGAATCAAATCGATAGGGACAAAAGTCTATGAACGCCGGCGAGGTAGAAAGCTGAGTAGTACACTGGTTAGTACATTGACCAAGACTGGATCGATCCAGAAACCAGAATTGATTAGCTTCCTCCGCTCTTGCCGGTATTCTCCATCTCGGACATGGACGCAGGAATTCCATGGACGCGGCCCCTCCCCAAGCTAGACCGCCGCACCTCCGGCCGGCCAAGCCCGTGCACGTCGCAGCCACTGCCGCACGCGCTCCCGCGAGCCCCGGCCCTGCGCCGCGTCCAGCCTCCCAACTTCCTCATGGCTCCGCCGCCCGGCCGCCGGCAGCTGCACGAGGCGCTGCATAGTCTGCCGCTCAGCAAAATCCGGCGTCCCCTAGTGGCTTGGCCCTCTCCATCTTAGCTCGAGTAATCTCGGCCGAACTGTTGTAGACGCACTCGATTTGGGCCGCCATGGCCATCCCTCGAGATCCTCGAATTGGACGCATCCCTGCCCTCCTGCGTCGCTACGCGGTTCCTCAAGCACGGGGACGACTTGATGCGGCGCCTCCTGGACGACTTGAGTGAAATAATAGACACAGGAGAGCATTTCTTTCAGCTTTCTATTTCTTCTAACAGATGCCATGCTGCTTAAGCTAGCTATGAACCAGCATCATCCTGAATAGGAGGACAAAAATTACAGACTACAAGCAATCAAACTAGAGAAAACAGCAAGATGTACTTCCCAGATGATTATTCGCATCACCAACCAGAGAAAATGCTCCATCGCAGCAACTACTTCATTTGACTCGAAAGACATCCGACGCAACATCAGCTTTGTTCAATTTTAGAGAGAGAAGTACAGGTAGGCAGCAGTTGGGACCGTGGCCTTATGTGAATCGCCTCATGGGTCTGTAAGCTGTTCGTCCGACGATAGGAAATCGAAGATCACGATCTCGCCGAGGCGGAGCAGCTCCGGCCTGAAGTGCTTCACTCACTTGCACACACAAGCAAACCACATGAAATTCAGCAACACATTGCAGATCAAGAAAACTTCAAGAAATGATACTGCAATAGTGGTCTGGAAGGGATACTTAATTGGTTCCTCACGGACGACCATCGTGGAGGTCCACGAAATACGACCAGCATCCACGCGATCGAAGGCACAAACACAATCGAACCGGGGGCGTCACCACTTCTGTACTTTTAACAAAAAAGCATTGTATGTACAGTATTAACGCGGCGGCGAGAGACTTGCGTCACCCGGCGATGGAGAACGCAGAGTGTAGTCTCCCACGGCCAAGATGCCCCACTCCACCATCGCGCGGCGCCTCAATCCCGCGTCTCTCCCCTCAAATCCGGCGCCTCAATCCGGCGCCTCCATGGAGGAAGATCAACGCCGAGGACAGGTCAGCTCGTGCGGCAGGTCCTCCTCCACAGCGCCCACACCACCGCGCCGTTCGCCCACTCCACCACCGCGCGTCGCCGTCCGTCTCACTCCACCATCGCGCGGCGCCGTCCGCTCTCGACCGCCGCACATCGGCTACCGGCCGGAGATCGTCCGCCCCATCGACGCCATCGCGGGTCGGAACCCCAAATCGATTTGGGCCGCACCTCTCTGCTCAGGGCCCCGGCGCCTCAATCCCGCGTCTCTCCAATCCGGCGCCTCAATCCGGCGCCTCGATGGAAGAAGATCAACGCCGAGGACAGGTCAGTGCCGGCGGCGGCGTTTCCGGCCAGGGCGGTGGCACTCTGAATTTTGGTCGGGCGGGGGAGAAGAGGCGCTCGAGTTGGGGCTCGCTATGGAGGGGCTGGACTCGTTGTGGGGCTCCATTTGCGGCGCGCGGGTCACCAGAGAAGGAAATGGTGTCTCACGGACAAACAAACGTCCGTTGGACACGTGGCAGTCAGTTACCGCGTGCTCACGTATACACCCGGTTACTGGGCTTCATTCGTAGGATGAAAATATCTACATGACTTGCTTTCCAAGCTATGCCACCTCATGCTCAAAGGATTGCTATGGATGAGGGCATGACAACCAAGCACCTTACTCATCAAACCAAATCAAGAGTCACCACCTATGTGTCATGATACTAGAGCTTGCCCAAGCCTATAAATAGAGCCACACCCTTCATCCATTTGATCATCAAGTACCATCATACATGGGAACAAACACATAGAGCCACTCCATGTGAATTAGCAAGGATCAAGATGAAGAAGCTAGGAGGTGGAGGCATACCACAAGATGAAGGTGTATCAGATTTCATGAAGAACAAGCTACAGAAGATTGCAAGGTAGAATTCTTAGGAAAACCATATATTTAGAGGATCATATCATCATCTCTTGAGTAGGACCATAGGATATTCCAAGACATTGAGAAGTGAGAGAAGTTATAATACTAACCATAGCCATGTTCCTACAAAAATATTAGAGAAGTACTAATCTAGTTGTTCAAGTCAATATTTAATCTTGGAGGTGAGAACCCTATTCCATTAGCAATACTTTAGGAAACCAATTCCATAATCATCACAACTTGGTATTAATTATAAACCCTAAGAATCTAGGATGAGTGTGATGAGAGGAATATTAAAGAGGGATTAGTGAGGAATGAGTGGATCTTGTCTAATGCATAATCATAACTTGTAGATATAGATGATAAGTTAAATCATATGATCACTAGATCTCATCTATCACATAAAATATTAAGTATATCACATGGGTAATCCCAACTAAAACCCTAGCCCATATTTCAATTCAAGTATCACTTTGGATTATAATTATAACCCTGCCATGCCTCATGCCTATCTTATACTTCCATTAGTAAAGCACTACTAAAGCTCTAAACCTTTCAAATAGAATCCATTCCACATAAAATATTATGTCCTAACTTGTGTATCATAGATCACAAGTATCAACCAAGCCAGATATACCTAAAGACTAGATTCCATTTGGTGAGTAAAGTGAAACCAATAACTAATTCCACTTTGATTTCCAATCACCTTGTTTACTTGCCCAAATGGAATATTGTGTCATAATTAAACCATCACTTTAACCAGTGAATTAACCATAATGAGCTTAGGATCTATGTTAAATAATTCAAGTCAGTAATTTGCTAAGCAAGATTATTTAACACAGAGTGAAGTCAACCATATTCTTAAACCTTTGGAAACAATTCTTCACATAAAATCATGAACCAATCCATTCTCATTGCCATTTATTTAAACTCTAGCTATAATTATAATATGTGCACAATCCATATTATGATGTACTAGTCAAACCTAACAAAGTGTTCACCAAGCACATGTTATAATTTGCAACCATTCAAACAGATTGGTTCCTAAATAAAAGGGAATAGAGATAAACATTTAAACCCTATCCATTTTCAATTTAAAATGCACTTCACAATAACACCAAGTTAATCATCTATTTAATAGTTGTTTGAACAAAAGAACTATACAGTGAGTATTATCATGAAGTGATATTGATATTCAAGTATTTTAGAACCTGTAAAACAAAACAGAATTCAATTCAAACCAGTAAATAAAAACAGAAAAAGAAAGCAGAAATTTGAAAAAGGAAAATGGAGGGAAACTTACCTGGCAGGCCACCGCAGCCCAACAACCATCTCCACACAAGCCCACCAGTAACCCAGCCCACGAACGAACTCAACCCACCACCATACCGTTTCGATTGCCTTAAAAATCGTGCGAGAGGAAAACGTCGTCGTCTTCTTCTCCGGCGTCGACAGCGCGGCATCGCCAGTAGGCCACGACCTCCTCGCCGATAAGCTTGCTCGGACGTCGCCAAACCTCTCAGAAGCTCGCCCAATCTCTCTCGCGTCCGAGTCTATCCGCGGGAGAAAAGATCTTCGCCAGACTAAATCTTCCAGAGCCCGCCACCTCCTGACCGTCGCCGTCGTCGTGTCGAGGCCTCAGAGCTCCCCTCGGCCTATAAATAGTTGGAGATCATCACCGTGTAATCCTTGTTCTTCGCCGCCCATCCATTCTCTCTCAATCGCCCTCTATCTCTCACCATTATCCACTTACTGTCGCCGGCGTCGTGGACGAGTTCGACGGAGGAGACCACCCCAAGCTCCGTGCAGTGGCTCGTTGGAAGCGCATCGTCGAGGAGAGCCTCTGACTACAAGCAATCATCCAGGGGAGCAGGGTGCAGGGCGAATTTGAAGATTCCCTTTCTCAGTACATCGCCGGTAACAATGAAATCAAGCTCAACTCTGGCGGCAATCGTCGTCGCCGACCACACCATCGTACTTACGGTGAGATTGCGCATCCCTGGACCCCTCTATTGCTTCCTGGAATCCTCTCTAGCTCGGGTTATGTAACATCCTAAAAATTCAAAACAAAACCAATGAATTTCCCTAGTTCCAAATTTTGGAACCAACAAAAACTTTTATTAAAATTAAGTGTGAGACATAGTGACCTTGCTTAATTCTTGTGCAATTGCCATGATTACTTGTTATAGTAGTTTGAAATAATCTTAAACCCTAAACCTCACCCCTCTTTTCACCATCCTAGTTAAAATAAAATAAAAGGAAATTAAATAAGAAAAAGGCATATGTGCCTATGGCTATTTTTATAAATCCTTACCCTAAGCTTTTCTACTTTGCTTAGAGGTTTGGAAAACCTTCACACACCTTACCTAGTACTCATCAAACCAAATTCAAGTTGTTTCCAAAGAAAATAAAAAGAAACTAAAAATGCCATAGAGGCATATGAGAGTAAAATAGCAAATTTGTGAATTTGAGATCCTTGACCCTAAGACTTGTTGTGAATGGTGGGATCACTCCTATATACCATTTCAACACTCAACAACACCATTTGGGTCAAGCCAAGTCAAATTAAAATTCAAATGCAACATATGCATAGAGGCATATGTGACACATAGCCATTTCACCAAATTTTGCCCTATGACTTTAAACCTTGACCAAATGATGGGAAACCATCTCCAAACCTAATATAACACTAAATTGACCCTAACCCATCCCCAAGTAAGGCAAGGGGAACAATTTACAAAAATAATAAAATTTGACACATCACCTCTTATGTGTTATGGCCATTTTTGCAAATCTTTGAACAAGACCATTTGAAATGGTTTCAATGGTTTGAAAATGTTTCTAAACTAATAATAATCACATTAGAGTCAATAAAAGTCAAATCAAATGGAGGGAAATCAAATAGGGAGAAAATCCCCATTTCACTCACATACACATAAGGCCAATTTTGCAAATCTTCACCAAAGGCCACCATTGCTTGATCTCTTGCTTGTAGAATGCTTAGATATGATAAACAAACACAATTTCATCAAAGAAACAAGAATCAAATCAAAGCAAATCTCAAAACCCTCATACATGTGATAATGGTCAAAATGGAGTTTTATAAAATGTTCCTCACTTTACCCCTCTGACTTTGACTTTTCTTCAACCAACCTTGACCAACCATTGCCATGTCATCCAAGACCTTATGAAAGTGAACAACTTTTATGTTGACCACCAGCACTGATGTTGACCAGGTTGACCAGCAAAGAGGTGCCAAGTGGAGACTTTGAATTAAAGAGAAGATAACCCCAAATTTGAAATCTCACAAACCTTTGCCAAATTGAACACCACCACCACCAATCTTTCACTTTAATTATATGATTGAGCTCCACCAAAAAGAAATCCAAAATTCGACCAAAAGTTTCATGCGGCCATTTTCACAAACACATGGCAGGCATCATTCCTGATTTTGCACACATGCTTTTACCCCCTGGTTCTTAGCCTAAACCACTTTGATCCTTGATCATTGCTGCTCCTGTACCTCCCCTGCATCAAGCCATGTACTGGTTTGGTCGATTAAAGCCAAGAAATGATCACCCTTGCACCATGCCGGCCATGAGAACATCACCATGCCACTCATGGTTATTCTTCCTCTCTGGCCCCTTGTACCATGTCAACTAGGTAGCCCACTCCTCACTGAACCTGCTGGTACCATCCCTGGCTGAAGCCACGCACGGCATTGGCCACACGAAGCGTGCCCAGACGCGCCAGAAACCTGCCAGGCACGCGGTGAGCGCGCCCTGGCACGACACTGGACGCCGCAGTACAACCACTCGCCAGCACGCTCTCGTCCTCCCCTATCCCTCTAGTTCTACATCAAGCGTCACCGCACCCCCAGCTACGCCGTAGACATGCTCAATCGCCTGCGGAGGAACCATCACCGTCGCCATCATCAAAACCTTCCGCCACGGTACTGCGAGGACGCCACCATCGCTAGCACGCCACAGACCATCATTTGACGTGCCATCACGCGCGCTAGCTCCGCCTAGCCGTCGCCTACACGATGCGCCCCCTAGATTGCCCCTTGGAGCACCGGAGACGCCACGCCGTCGACGACCTCCCACGGGCACCCGCAGCACCTCGACCCCCTATAAAAGGAAGCATTCCCTGGACGAATTCCTCACCCCATCCGCTTCCCCTCTTCCTTCTGAGCCTCCTCGATCCCTCGCTCATCCACATTGCGCAGTAGAAAGCTCCAATCGCGTCCACGATCGCCGGAGCCAGTAGCTGACGCCGTCATCGATTTAGGCAACCCCCGGAGCTGCCGCGACTGCCATTCAACTCCTCGTCGTCGACAACCCCGTCTAGCGTCCGCGCCGCCCCTCGCCGGAGCTTCCTCACGCCGCCGACCCCCTACCACCGCCGCTCCAGCAAGGTCTTCTCCCCGACGGAGACGACGCCTCCCCACCGCACGATCTACTTCTAATCGGACGGCGCACGTGGCCAGGTACCGTTTCGGCGTTAAAGACTCACTTACGCCTGGGCCCCATCCTGTCAGGCGGCCCGCTCGCGCCAGACGCCTAGCTGGGCCAGCCCAACTCCTCTCCCTCTCTCTGGCCCGTTTACTTTCCCGCCTAGCCCAACATTTCAAATTTGGATTTAATAATTATTCAAATGTCCTGCAGATGCTTTAGTAAATTTTGAATAGTTTGAAATCTACCAATCCAAATCTAGCAAACTTTATACCGTTGGAAAGATAAGGAAATTATCTATCCAATGCCACTGGTCCCATCTCCAATCTCAAAGTAGAACTAATCTGATAAAAATAACAAGACAGGGGCTTTTGCAAATTGAAACTTTATTTAAAATTTAACCATAATTGTTTTTGAATTGATTCCAACTCTAATAAATCACAATTGATGTCCTCTAATTGATTATGCAATAATATAGACAGGTTTTTTGTATGATCATGGACTAGATGAAAATATTGGCTATGTAGTCAATACTAGTCCATTTAAACTATAGCAAATTTTAGGAATTTAAATCTATGAGGTGTAGCACCTCATTTAAATCATTTTCTCAAGTGAGATGAAGTAATATGATGACCTCTACTGCATAGGTTCATACTTGCTCACTTGTAGATTTTAAATCAATATAGTTTTTAAATTGCCATTGTTATTTAAATCACATGAGATGATGAATCTCATTTAAATCACTTTTCTCAAATAATAAGTGTGAAGTGTTGACCTTGGTCAACATGTGATCATCCCTGGTTATTTGAGAAGATTAAATCTTAAGAAGATTCAATGAGAGGAAATTATTTCTCCCAAACCAAAGAGAAACCCTAATTCCAATTTTCAATGAGAGGAAATTATTTTCCTAATGTTAAATAAAGAAACCCTAGCATAATTTGTGAATAAATGTTAGGTAGTGATGTTAGATCATTTGTGTGAGCCAATAAGGCTAGTTAAGATTACTTAAGTGTTGTTTGGTGATTGTATCCTCGTATTCGTTTATAGACGCTAGTACCGGAGACTATCAAGAGGAAGAGGTCTTCTACCAAGAGGAAGAGCAAGAAAACTTTGATCACATCAGCAATCAAGGCAAGCTAGACTAATGCAAGATATTTTTGTTTGCAAGCTAATATTCTTGCAAAGTGCAAAGCTCTACAAGAGCAAGGCATCCCCACCTTTTATTTTATGCTTAATGCTCCTATCCCAAGTTTTTACTTTACAAGCTTTACTAAATTTTATTTATCAAAGTACTTTTTGATTCATGATTCATCTAGTTTAGGATGGAGTAGTACAAGAGTATCAAACTTAGCCTAGAGCAATACAAGTTGCTTAGCACCCCTCATGACTAGTTGCTAGTGCTCAATATTAAAAGTAACTACTCTAGTTGGGAACTTGTGAAGTGAAATGACTTTGAAAACCTTGGAATGATGAGTCATTCTATTGAAAGATTTTTAAGGTGAATATGACTTGTGAATGACTTGGTGAATTTTACCAAAAACTGATGGTTGGGTTCGGATGCGATACCATTCCAATTTTACAAGTACCCCCACAATACCTGAATCTGGGTAAGGCTTAGCTGGAAATTTATGTGTCTTAGTATGGGTTCCCTCTAAAACAAGCGTCATCGGGGTTATGCCGGAGGCTGCCTCTACAACAAAAGGAATGATGTGAAATGACGTGAAATGAGGAGAATGTCCGGCCCAAGCCCTGTGCAGTTCCCAGGCTGACTGTCTGTCTTCACCGGGAGGCCAAGCTCATGGGGAGAGGTGCCTATACTAGGGTATGTAAATGAAAGGTTAGGATTGGTAGTTCGCGTACTGCGTACGATAAATCAGGGCCAGTTACCCCTGACGGACTATTGCAATTATTGTGGCACAAGTGTACAACCTCTGCAGAGTTTAACCTATTCGAATAGCCGCGTCATGGACAATTGGAAAGGCCATACTGTTCCGTCATCGAACTTTTCTAAAAATATGAAGGGTGACTTGTGATTTGAGTTGAAAGGTGACTTTGACTTTGAATCACAACTGAGTTGTGGGAATGACACTAATGTTCCCACTTGAGTAAAGTTAGGCAAATGAGGAGTTTTTGATTATTAAAGTGCTTATGAAATAAAACTGGCTTTATGCAAATGAAACTAGAGCTTAGAACCCCTTACTATAGTTGATAGTGTTTACATTAGTATTAGTTTGCGAGTACTTTAAAGTACTCATGGCTGTGTCCCTGGCTATTCAAATGGCCAGACTATGAAGAGGAGTACCGAACCCGAAGAAGGACAGCAGGATGTCTACGACAACTAGGATCACTCCTGACGTCAACAGTTGCCTGTGGAATAGATGGACTACTACTACGCTATTTTGCTTCCGCTATGTGTTATGTAATGGATTAATAGAACTTCTATTATTGTAATGAGACTGGATCATGTGATCCTTTATTTGTAAGACGGTTATGGGTTGTAATGAATGATGTGTTGTGATATCAATCTATTATGTCTCGCAAAAACAATATTCCTGGGATTGCGAGGAATGGCATAATAGGCATCTGGACTTAAAAATCCGGGTGTTGACAAGTTGGTATCAGAGCCATTGTTGACCTTAGGAGACCCTAGTTAGAATGGACGTCAGAAAAACTTAGTTTTGGAAACAAATGAAGTGACTATTTAAGAAAACTTATTCTCCCTCTTATCATTGATCTTCTTCAAAATAAGAAAGTTATGCTCTATTCTTCTTATATTACTACATAAAATTTTGACACACTACTCACTTCTTTAACTTACTTATCCTAATTGCTCACAGATGGAGTACCAATGGGAGTTTTATCAGCTTGGTCCCGGAGGTGACCTAAGGTTCGAAAAGGATTTGAAGCAACTAGTGGAATATCTAGGACACCCGTATCCCGAGTTCTTCGGAATACCCCTCAACAACCACTCCGGAGAACCACCTCGGTGGGAAGTTTCTACTGATCTACGAAGAAAGCTTGGAGCCCCGGTATGGGAAACCATCTGGTTTTCTGTAACGGGCAACACTTGGAAGGAAGGACTAGTCAGAGCTATGCAAGAAGCAATTTTCCGTCTGTGTGGACAAAATGAGAACAAGATCAAGAACACTCGCTTCATCTACTACCCAAGACATGACTCCTTGGGAAGATCGATGACCATGCCCCCGCCCACGGAGATGAACCCCTATGTAGCACACCAGGACTTCAGGATGTACAAAACCCGCAGGGATTTGGACAACGCCCTCGCCTCTCGCCAAGCACATTACCCGTGAAGACGAAGAATTCCACCCTGAAGAGTAGTATCACCCCAGCACTTAAGTAGGTGTGAGTTGTATCAGGATCCCCTTGTATCGTAGAGCGAATGAATGGTTCTTCAAACCAACGGTGTGTTAGCTTTGTAATATGTGATGTTTGGTATGAATGAAAAAGTGTTGTTGGTTTTTACCCCCGCAACACTACTCAAGTTTTCAATTTATGAACTTTTAAAACTTTAACAAAACAAACCCTAGAAATTTCCCTCTTATCTTATCATCTACCTCAATGTTCGATGGCCCCACCAACCCGCAACGCCACCCAGGATGCCATGATGCAAGCTGCAAACGATGATGGCAGACCGAGAAGCCGAAAGAGCTGAACGCCAAGCAAACCTTGCCGCACTGCAACGATAGCTCGAACAATCAAGGCCATGGAAACCACGATCACCCTGGATCGAAGCTGAAGAATTTTTAGAACACCAACCCACCAATGTTCAACAAGACTGAAGAGCCCCTTGATGCTGATGACTGGCTCCAGACCATAGAGAACAACCTCGAAGTTGCGGGAGTTGAAGCCGCAGAAAAGTACTGTTCGCCACCCACTACCTGTCAGGACCTGCCAGAGCCTGGTGGACAAGTGCCCGTGCAATGAATGCGGGACAGATGATGACCTGGGAGGACTTTAAGCTGAAATTCAGCAAATATCATGTGCCCCAAGGACTGATTAAAAAGATGAGACACGAGTTCCGTGAACTCAAGCAAGGAAGAATGTCCGTGGTGGAATACCGCGACAGGTTTCTCACTATGTCAAGGTACGCCCCGGATGAGACCGACACCAATGAAAAAAGGAAGGAGAGATTTCTGAACGGATTGCACGACGAGATGCAAACTGTGTTAGTGAACATTCCGTTCGCGACTTGGAAGCCCTCGTAGACTCAGCCATACAGATGGAAGGAAAGCTGCATCGGGCCAATGAGAACCGCAAGCGCAGGATGATGAACCTGAGTGGACCCCACCATACCCAGAAGTACCGCAACAACTCCTCTGGAGGATTCACCCCAAGATACAACAAGCCCCCTGCTCAGAGTTATCGCCCCAACTACCCCAACAACAACGGAGGACCCCCGAAGCCCGGAGGCAACAACAACAACAACCACCACAACAACAACAACCACAACAGCAGCAACAATGGGAACAACAACAACACCAACACTGGCCCGAGGACTGGAAGCAATGCCATCCCCGTCACCCCGAAGGACAAGTCAACTGTGAACTGCTATGAATGTGGAGTTGTGGGCTGATACGTCTCCAACGTATCGATAATTTCTTATGTTCCATGCCACATTATTGATGATATCTACATGTTTTATGCACACTTTATGTCATATTCGTGCATTTTCTGGAACTAACCTATTAACAAGATGCCGAAGAGCCAGTTTCTGTTTTCTGCTGTTTTTGGTTTCAGAAATCCTAGTAACGAAATATTCTCGGAATTGGACGAAATCAACGCCCGTGGTCCTATTTTGCCACGAAGCTTCCAAGACCGAAGGAGAGTCGAAGTGGGGCCACGAGGTGGCGACACACCAGGCGGCGCGGCCCAGGCCCCGGCCGCGCCGACCTATGGTGTGGGCCCTCGTGCCGCCTCTGACCTGCCCTTCCGCCTACAAATAGCCTCCGTCGCGAAACCCCCACCGAGAGCCACGATACGGAAAACCTTCGAGACGCCGCCGCCGCCAATCCCATCTCGGGGGCTTGAGATCTCCTCCGGCACCCTGCCGGAGAGGGGATTCATCTCCCGGAGGACTCTACACCGCCATGGTCGCCTCCGGAGTGATGAGTGAGTAGTTCACCCCTGGACTATGGGTCCATAGCAGTAGCTAGATGGTTGTCTTCTCCTCATTGTGCTTCATTGTTGGATCTTGTGAGCTGCCTAACATGATCAAGATCATCTATCTGTAATGCTATATGTTGTGTTTGTCGGGATCCGATGGATAGAGAATACTATGTTATGTTAATTATCAAGTTATTACCTATGTGTTGTTTATGATCTTGCATGCTCTCCGTTATTAGTAGAGGCTCTGGCCAAGTTCTCGCTATTAACTCCAAGAGGGAGTATTTATGCTCGATAGTGGGTTCATGTCTCCGTGAATCTGGGGGAGTGACAGAAACCCCTAAGGTTATGGATGTGCTGTTGCCACTAGGGATAAAACATTGATGCTATGTCCGAGGATGTAGTTATTGATTACATTACGCACCATACTTAATGCAATTGTCTTGTTTTGCAACTTAATACTGGAAGGGGTTCGGACGATAACCTGAAGGTGGACTTTTTAGGCATAGATGCATGCTGGATAGCGGTCTATGTACTTTGTCGAAATACCCAATTAAATCTCACTATATTTATCATGACATGTATGTGCATTGTTATGCCCTCTCTATTTGTCAATTGCCCAGTAATTTGTTCACCCAACATGCTTTTATCTTATGGGAGAGATACCTCTAGTGAACTGTGGACCCCGGTCCATTCTTTTATACTGAAATACAAATCTCTGCAATACTTGTTTACTGTTTTCTTGCAAACAATCATCTTCCACACAATACGTTAATCCTTTGTTACAGCAAGCCGTGAGATTGACAACCTCACTGTTCGTTGGGGCAAAGTACTTTGGTTGTGTTGTGCAGGTTCCACGTTGGCGCCGGAATCTGGTGTTGCGCCGCACTACATCCCGCCGCCATCAACCTTCAACGTGCTTCTTGACTCCTACTGGTTCGATTAAACCTTGGTTTCTTACTGAGGGAAACTTGCCGTGCGCATCACACCTTCCTCTTGGGGTTCCCAACGGACGTGTCAACTACACGCATCAAGCAAATTTCTGGCGCCGTTGCCGGGGAGATCAAGACACGCTGCAAGGGGAGTCTCCACTTCCCAATCTCTTTACTTTGTTTTTGTCTTGCTTTATTTTATTTACTACTTTGTTTGCTGCATTGTATCAAAACACAAAAAAATTAGTTGCTAGCTGATACGTCTCCGACGTATCGATAATTTCTTATGTTCCATGCCACATTATTGATGATATCTACATGTTTTATGCACACTTTATGTCATATTCGTGCATTTTCTGGAACTAACCTATTAACAAGATGCCGAAGAGCCAGTTGCTGTTTTCTGCTGTTTTTGGTTTCAGAAATCCTAGTAACGAAATATTCTCGAATTGGACGAAATCAACGCCGGGTCCTATTTTGCCACGAAGCTTCCAGAAGACCGAAGAGGAGTCGAAGTGGGGCCACGAGGTGGCGACACCACAGGGCGGCGCGGCCCGGCCCGGCCGCGCCGACCTATGGTGTGGGCCCCTCGTGCCGCCTCTTGACCTGCCCTTGCCTACAAATAGCCTCCGTCGCGAAACCCCCAACCGAGAGCCACGATACGGAAAACCTTCCGAGACGCCGCCGCCGCCAATCCCATCTCGGGGATTCGAGATCTCCTCCGGCACCGCAGAGGGGATTCATCTCCGGAGGACTCTACACCGCCATGGTCGCCTCCGGAGTGATGAGTGAGTAGTTCACCCTGGACTATGGGTCCATAGCAGTAGCTAGATGGTTGTCTTCTCCTCATTGTGCTTCATTGTTGGATCTTGTGAGCTGCCTAACATGATCAAGATCATCTATCTGTAATTCTATATGTTGTGTTTGTCGGGATCCAATGGATAGAGAATACTATGTTATGTTAATTATCAAGTTATTACCTATGTGTTGTTTAAGATCTTGCATGCTCTCCGTTATTAGTAGAGGCTCTGGCCAAGTTTTTGCTCTTAACTCCAAGAGGGAGTATTTATGCTCGATAGTGGGTTCATGCCTCCATTGATATCTGGGACAGTGACAGAAAGTTCTAAAGTTGTGGATGTGCTGTTGCCACTAGGGATAAAACATTGATGCTATGTCCGAGGATGTAGTTGTTGATTACATTACGCACCATACTTAATGCAATTGTCTGTTGTTAGCAACTTAATACTGGAAGGGGTTCGGATGATAACCTGAAGGTGGACTTTTTAGGCATAGATGCAGTTGGATGGCGGTCTATGTACTTTGTCGTAATGCCCAATTAAATCTCACTATACTTATCATGACATGTATGTGCATTGTTATGCCCTCTCTATTTGTCAATTGCCCGACTGTAATTTGTTCACCCAACATGCTTTTATCTTATGGGAGAGACACCTCTAGTGAACTGTGGACCCCGGTCCATTCTTTTATACTGAAATACAAATCTGCTGCAATACTTGTTTTACTGTTTTCTTGCAAACAATCATCTTCCACACAATACGGTTAATCCTTTGTTACAGCAAGCCGGTGAGATTGACAACCTCACTGTTTCGTTGGGGCAAAGTACTTTGGTTGTGTTGTGCAGGTTCCACGTTGGCGCCGAATCTCGGTGTTGCGCCGCACTACATCCCGCCGCCATCAACCTTCAACGTGCTTCTTGGCTCCTCCTGGTTCGATAAACCTTGGTTTCTTTCTGAGGGAAAACTTGCTGCGTGCGCATCATACCTTCCTCTTGGGGTTCCCAACGAACGTGTGAGTTACACGCCATCAAGCTCTTTTTTGCGCCGTTGCCGGGGGAAGAAAAGCTACACCACAAAGATTTCTTACTCCCACGTCAACTACACGCCAGATCTTTTAGCGCCGTTGCGGGGAGATCAAGACACGCTGCAAGGGGAGTCTCCACTTCCCAATCTCTTTACTTTGTTTTTGTCTTGCTTTTTTTTATTTTTTTGTTTGCTGCATTATATCAAAACACAAAAAAATTAGTTGCTAGCTTTACTTTATTTACTGTCTTGCTCTCTATAACAAAAACACAAAAAAATTAGTTACTTGCATTTAGTTTACTTTTGTTATCATGTCTAGCTCTGTACCTGTTACTTCTTCACCTGAGGAATTAGTTTTTACTTTTAAACAAGGGGATGAGGAAAGTTTTAAAGATGCTTGGTCCAGGATTTTTACTTCTTATCGTAAAACTGAACCACAAATGACCCTAAGTTTGCTCCTTAGTAATTTTTATTTTGGTCTTATGATTCGCTATAGATATGCCTTGGATGCTCTAGTGGGAGGAGATTTCCTTCATTGTAATGGGGATCAAGCTTTTAATGCCATAAAGAAGTTGGTTGCATCACATGATTCAGCTAATAACTTTGATTCAGCCCTTATTAGCATTTATAATAGATTAAACATTCTTGAAACAAGTGCATCTCGCCTAAATGAAAATTATGGATATATTCGTAACCGTCTTGATCAAGTTTTAGTGAACTCTGAACCTTCATTGTGGGATCCTACTATTAAAATTGTCATAGGTGACCAAACTCTTCATGCTAATTGTGATATTATGACTGAATTTTGCCTAATGCCTAAGAGTATTCATAAATCTTTGAAACTTTGGGAATTCGCTGAAGGGGGAGAAGGAATAACTCTTATTGATAACTCTGTTATAATTCCTAAAGGGATAGCTGCGGGTGTGCATACAACCATTCTTGGGAGAACAATATCCATTGATTACCTTGTCATTGAATGCGCAGGAACAGGACAAATCACACTCGGAAGATCCCTGCTGAAACTATTGGGAGCAGTCATAGACGTGAGAGAAGGCACCCTAAAATTCACCTCTACACCCGGGGGTAGCTATATATTCCCTAAGCCAAAGAGTAGGAAAAAGGACAAGAAAGGTAAGGGTAAAGCCCAAGGTAATGTCGATGTTTCACCTCTTGATGTTACTTGATATACACTTTCTGCGCCTAGCTGAAAGGCGTTAAAGAAAAGCGCTTATGGGAGACAACCCATGTTTTTACTACAGTATTTTTGTTTTATATTTGAGTCTTGGAAGTTGTTTACTACTGTATCAACCTCTCCTTATCTTAGTTTTATGTTTTGTTGTGCCAAGTAAAGTCTTTGATAGTAAAGTGAATACTAGATTTGGATTACTGCACAGAAACAGATTTCTTTGCTGTCACGAATCTGGGTCTAATTCTCTGTAGGTAACTCAGAAAATTAAGCCAAGTTACGTGAGTGATCCTCAGATATGTACGCAACTTTCATTCAATTTGGGCATTTTCATTTGAGCAAGTCTGGTGCCATTTTAAAATTCATCTTTACGAACTGTTCTGTTTTGACAGATTCTGCCTTTTATTTCGCATTGCCTCTTTTGCTATGTTGGATGAATTTATTTGATCCATTAATGTCCAGTAGCTTTATGCAATGTCCAGAAGTGTTAAGAATGATTGTGTCACCTCTGAACATGTTAATTTTTATTGTGCACTAACCCTCTAATGAGTTGTTTCGAGTTTGGTGTGGAGGAAGTTTTCAAGGATCAAGAGAGGAGTATGATACAATATGATCAAGGAGAGTGAAAGCTCTAAGCTTGGGGATGCCCCGGTGGTTCACCCCTGCATATTCTAAGAAGACTCAAGCGTCTGGGGATGCCCAAGGCATCCCCTTCTTCATCGACAACATTATCAGGTTCCTCCCCGAAACTATATTTTTATTCCGTCACATCTTATGTGCTTTGCTTGGAGCGTCGGTTTGTTTTTGTTTTTTGTTTTTGTTTGAATAAAATGGATCCTAGCATTCACTGTATGGGAGAGAGACACGCTCCGCTGTAGCATATGGACAAGTATGTCCTTAGGCTTTACTCATAGTATTCATGGCGAAGTTTCTTCTTCGTTAAATTGTTATATGGTTGGAATTGGAAAATGCTACATGTAGTAATTCTAAAATATCTTGGATAATTTGATACTTGGCAATTGTTGTGCTCATGATTTAAGCTCTTGCATCATATACTTTGCACCCATTAATGAAGAAACACCTAGAGCTTGCTAATTTGATTTGCATATTTGGTTTCTCTAAAGTCTAGATAATATCTAGTATTGAGTTTTGAACGACAAGGAAGACGGTGTAGAGTCTTATAATGTTTACAATATGTCTTTTATGTGAGTTTTGCTGCACCGTTCATCCTTGTGTTTGTTTCAAATAACCTTGCTAGCCTAAACCTTGTATCGAGAGGGAATACTTCTCATGCATCCAAAATCCTTGAGCCAACCACTATGCCATTTGTGTCCACCATACCTACCTACTACATGGTATTTCTCCGCCATTCCAAAGTAAATTGCTTGAGTGCTACCTTTAAAATTCCATCATTCACCTTTGCAATATATAGCTCATGGGACAAATAGCTTAAAAACTATTGTGGTATTGAATATGTACTTATGCACTTTATCTCTTATTAAGTTGCTTGTTGTGCGATAACCATGTTTCTGGGGACGCCATCAACTATTCTTTGTTGAATATCATGTGAGTTGCTATGCATGTCCGTCTTGTCTGAAGTAAGAGAGATCTACCACCTTAATGGTTGGAGCATGCATATTGTTAGAGAAGAACATTGGGCCGCTAACTAAAGCCATGATTCATGGTGGAAGTTTCAGTTTTGGACATATATCCTCAATCTCATATGAGAATAATAATTGTTGCCACATGCTTATGCATTAAAGAGGAGTCCATTATCTGTTGTCCATGTTGTCCCGGTATGGATGTCTAAGTTGAGAATAATCAAAAGCGAGAAATCCAAAATGCGAGCTTTCTCCTTAGACCTTTGTACAGGCGGCATGGAGGTACCCCATTGTGACACTTGGTTAAAACATATGTATTGCGATGATCCGGTAGTCCAAGCTAATTAGGACAAGGTGTGGGCACTATTAGTATACTATGCATGAGGCTTGCAACTTGTAAGATATAATTTACATAACTCATATGCTTTATTACTACCGTTGACAAAATTGTTTCATGATTTCAAAATAAAAGCTCTAGCACAAATATAGCAATCGATGCTTTCCTCTTTGAAGGACCTTTCTTTTACTTTTATGTTGAGTCAGTTCACCTATTTCTCTCCACCTCAAGAAGCAAACACTTGTGTGAACTGTGCATTGATTCCTACATACTTGCATATTGCACTTGTTATATTACTTTACATTGACACTATCTATGAGATATACATGTTATAAGTTGAAAGCAACCGCTGAAACTTAATCTTCTTTTGTGTTGCTTCAATACCTTTACTTTGATTTATTGCTTTATGAGTTAACTCTTATGCAAGACTTATTGATGCTTGTCTTAAAGTACTATTCATGAAAAGTCTTTGCTTTATGATTCACTTGTTTACTCATGTCATTACCATTGTTTTGATCGCTGCATTCATTACATATGTTTACAAATAGTATGATCAAGGTTATGATGGCATGTCACTTCAGAAATTATCTTTGTTATCGTTTTACCTGCTCGGGACGAGCAGAACTAAGCTTGGGGATGCTTGATACGTCTCCGACGTATCGATAATTTCTTATGTTCTATGCCATATTATTGATGATACCTACATGTTTTATGCACACTTTATGTCATATTCGTGCATTTTCTGGAACTAACCTATTAACAAGATGCCGAAGAGCCGTTGCTGTTGCTGTTTTTGGTTTCAGAAATCCTAGTAACGAAATATTCTCGGAATTGGACGAAATCAACGCCCGGGTCCTATTTTGCCACGAAGCTTCCAGAAGACCGAAGGAGAGTGAAGGCCACGAGGTGGCGACACACCAGGCGGCGTGGCCTAGGCCCCGGCCACGCCGACCTATGGTGTGGGCCCCTCGTGCCGCCTCTTGACCTGCCCTTCCGCCTACAAATAGCCTCCGTCGCGAAACCCCCACGAGCCATACGGAAAACCTTCCGAGACGCCGCCGCCGCCAATCCCATCTCGGGGATTGGAGATCTCCTCCGGCACCCCGGAGAGGGGATTCATCTCCGGAGGACTCTACACCGCCATGGTCGCCTCCGGAGTGATGAGTGAGTAGTTCACCCCGGACTATGGGTCCATAGCGTAGCTAGATGGTTGTCTTCTCCTCATTGTGCTTCATTGTTGGATCTTGTGAGCTGCCTAACATGATCAAGATCATCTATCTGTAATGCTATATGTTGTGTTTGTCGGGATCCGATGGATAGAGAATACTATGTTATGTTAATTATCAAGTTATTACCTATGTGTTGTTTATGATCTTGCATGCTCTCCGTTATTAGTAGAGGCTCTGGCCAAGTTCTCGCTATTAACTCCAAGAGGGAGTATTTATGCTCGATAGTGGGTTCATGTCTCCGTGAATCGGGGGGAGAGAAACCCTAAGGTTATGGATGTGCTGTTGCCACTAGGGATAAAACATTGATGCTATGTCCGAGGATGTAGTTATTGATTACATTACGCACCATAATTAATGCAATTGTCTGTTGTTTTGCAACTTAATACTGGAAGGGGTTCGGACGATAACCTGAAGGTGGACTTTTTAGGCATAGATGCATGCTGGATAGCGGTCTATGTACTTTGTCGTAATGCCCAATTAAATCTCACTATATTTATCATGACATGTATGTGCATTGTTATGCCCTCTCTATTTGTCAATTGCCTTGTAATTTGTTCACCCAACATGCTTTTATCTTATGGGAGAGACACCTCTAGTGAACTGTGGACCCCGGTCCATTCTTTTATATTAAAATACAAATCTACTGCAATACTTGTGTTACTGTTTTCTTGCAAACAATCATCTTCCACACAATACAGTTAATCCTTTGTTACAGCAAGCCGGTGAGATTGACAACCTCATTTCGTTGGGCAAAGTACTTTGGTTGTGTTGTGCAGGTTCCACGTTGGCGCCGGAATCTCCGGTGTTGCGCCGCACTACATCCCGCCGCCATCAACCTTCAACGTGCTTCTTGACTCCTACTGGTTCGATTAAACCTTGGTTTCTTACTGAGGGAAACTTGCCGCTGTGCGCATCACACCTTCCTCTTGGGGTTCCCAACGGACGTGTCAACTACACGCATCATGGGCCACTACTCCAATGAGTGTCCCAAGAAGCTTGCCAAGATTGCCGCCAACACCGCTGCACCTGCCCAGCAACAGCGTCGCTTCGCTGGTAGAAGGAACCAGAACAACAACAACGGTCGTTTCTACCACATGACTGCCAATGAAGCTCAGGAAGCACCCCAGACCATGCCAAGTATGTCCTCCTGTTAATAAAATGCTCAATCTCTCTTAGGAACCTAACTTTTCTTAAAATCTCGGGACGAGATTTATTTAAGGGGGAAGGGTTTGTAACATCCTAAAAATTCAAAACAAAACCAATGAATTTCCCTAGTTCCAAATTTTGGAACCAACAAAAACTTTTATTAAAATTAAGTGTGAGACATAGTGACCTTGCTTAATTCTTGTGCAATTGCCATGATTGCTTGTTATAGTAGTTTGAAATAATCTTAAACCCTAAACCTCACCCCTCTTTTCACCATCCTAGTTAAAATAAAATAAAAGGAAATTAAATAAGAAAAAGGCATATGTGCCTATGGCTATTTTAATAAATCCTTACCCTAAGCTTTTCTACTTTGCTTAGAGGTTTGGAAAACCTTCACACACCTTACCTAGTACTCATCAAACCAAATTCAAGTTGTTTCCAAAGAAAATAAAAAGAAACTAAAAATGCCATAGAGGCATATGAGAGTAAAATAGCAAATTTGTGAATTTGAGATCCTTGACCCTAAGACTTGTTGTGAATGGTGGGATCACTCCTATATACCATTTCAACACTCAACAACACCATTTGGGTCAAGCCAAGTCAAATTAAAATTCAAATGCAACATATGCATAGAGGCATATGTGACACATAGCCATTTCACCAAATTTTGCCCTATGACTTTAAACCTTGACCAAATGATGGGAAACCATCTCCAAACCTAATATAACACTAAATTGACCCTAACCCATGCCCAAGTAAGGCAAGGGGAATAATTTACAAAAATAATAAAATTTGACACATCACCTCTTATGTGTTATGGCCATTTTTGCAAATCTTTGAACAAGACCATTTGAAATGGTTTCAATGGTTTGAAAATGTTTCTAAACTAATAAGAATCACATTAGAGTCAAGAAAAGTCAAATCAAATGGAGGGAAATCAAATAGGGAGAAAATCCCCATTTCACTCACATACACATAAGGCCAATTTTGCAAATCTTCACCAAAGGCCACCATTGCTTGATCTCTTGCTTGTAGAATGCTTAGATATGATAAACAAACACAATTTCATCAAAGAAACAAGAATCAAATCAAAGCAAATCTCAAAACCCTCATACATGTGATAATGGTCAAAATGGAGTTTTATAAAATGTTCCTCACTTTACCCCTCTGACTTTGACTTTTCTTCAACCAACCTTGACCAACCATTGCCATGTCATCCAAGACCTTATGAAAGTGAACAACTTTTATGTTGACCACCAGCACTGATGTTGACCAGGTTGACCAGCAAAGAGGTGCCAAGTGGAGACTTTGAATTAAAGAGAAGATAACCCCAAATTTGAAATCTCACAAACCTTTGCCAAATTGAACACCACCACCACCAATCTTTCACTTTAATTATATGATTGAGCTCCACCAAAAAGAAATCCAAAATTCGACCAAAAGTTTCATGCGGCCATTTTCACAAACACATGGCAGGCATCATTCCTGATTTTGCACACATGCTTTTACCCCCTGGTTCTTAGCCTAAACCACTTTGATCCTTGATCATTGCTGCTCCTGTACCTCCCCTGCATCAAGCCATGTACTGGTTTGGTCGATTAAAGCCAAGAAATGATCACCATTGCACCATGCCGGCCATGAGAACATCACCATGCCACTCATGGTTATTCTTCCTCTCTGGCCCCTTGTACCATGTCAACTAGGTAGCCCACTCCTCACTGAACCTGCTGGTACCATCCCTGGCTGAAGCCACGCACGGCATTGGCCACACGAAGCGTGCCCAGACGCGCCAGAAACCTGCCAGGCACGCGGTGAGCGCGCCCTGGCACGACACTGGACGCCGCAGTACAACCACTCGCCAGCACGCTCTCGTCCTCCCCTATCCCTCTAGTTCTGCATCAAGCATCACCGCACCCCCAGCTACGCCGTAGGCATGCTCAATCGCCTACGGAGGAACCATCACCGTCGCCATCATCAAAACCTTCCGCCACGGTACTGCGAGGACGCCACCATCGCTAGCACGCCACAGACCATCATTTGACGTGCCATCACGTGCGCTAGCTCCGCCTAGCCGTCGCCTACACGATGCGCCCCCTAGATTGCCCCTTGGAGCACCGGAGATGCCACGCCGTCGACGACCTCCCACGGGCACCCGCAGCACCTCGACCCCCTATAAAAGGAAGCATTCCCTGGACGAATTCCTCACCCCATCCGCTTCCCCTCTTCCTTCTGAGCCTCCTCGATCCCTCGCTCATCCACATTGCGCAGTAGAAAGCTCCAATCGCGTCCACGATCGCCGGAGCCAGTAGCTGACGCCGTCGTCGATTTAGGCAACCCCCGGAGCTGCCGCGACTGCCATTCAACTCCTCGTCGTCGACAACCCCGTCTAGCGTCCGCGCCGCCCCTCGCCGGAGCTTCCTCACGCCGCCGACCCCCTACCGCCGCTGCTCCAGCAAGGTCTTCTCCCCGACGGAGACGACGCCTCCCCACCGCACGATCTACTTCTAATCGGACGGCGCACGTGGCCAGGTACCGTTTCGGCGTTAAAGACTCACTTACACCTGGGCCCCATCCTGTCAGGCGGCCCGCTCACGCCAGACGCCTAGCTGGGCCAGCCCAACTCCTCTCCCTCTCTCTGGCCCGTTTACTTTCCCGCCTAGCCCAACATTTCAAATTTGGATTTAATAATTATTCAAATGTCCTGCAGATGCTTTAGTAAATTTTGAATAGTTTGAAATCTACCAATCCAAATCTAGCAAACTTTATACCGTTGGAAAGCTAAGGAAATTATCTATCCAATGCCACTGGTCCCATCTCCAATTTCAAAGTAGAACTAATCTGATAAAAATAACAAGACAGGGGCTTTTGCAAATTGAAACTTTATTTAAAATTTAACCATAATTGTTTTTGAATTGATTCCAACTCTAATAAATCACAATTGATGTCCTCTAATTGATTATGCAATAATATAGACAGGTTGTTTGTATGATCATGGACTAGATCAAAATATTGGCTATGTAGTCAATACTAGTCCATTTAAACTATAGCAAATTTTAGGAATTTAAATCTATGAGGTGTAGCACCTCATTTAAATCATTTTCTCAAGTGAGATGAAGTAATATGATGACCTCTACTGCATAGGTTCATACTTGCTCACTTGTAGATTTTAAATCAATATAGTTTTTAAATTGCCATGGTTATTTAAATCACATGAGATGATGAATCTCATTTAAATCACTTTTCTCAAATAATAAGTGTGAAGTGTTGACCTTGGTCAACATGTGATCATCCCTGGTTATTTGAGAAGATTAAATCTTAAGAAGATTCAATGAGAGGAAATTATTTCTCCCAAACCAAAGAGAAACCCTAATTCCAATTTTCAATGAGAGGAAATTATTTTCCTAATGTTAAATAAAGAAACCCTAGCATAATTTGTGAATAAATGCTAGGTAGTGATGTTAGATCATTTGTGTGAGCCAATAAGGCTAGTTAAGATTACTTAAGTGTTGTTTGGTGATTGTATCCTCGTATTCGTTTATAGACGCTAGTACCGGAGACTATCAAGAGGAAGAGGTCTTCTACCAAGAGGAAGAGCAAGAAAACTTTGATCACATCACCAATCAAGGCAAGCTAGACTAATGCAAGCTATTTTTGTTTGCAAGCTAATATTCTTGCAAAGTGCAAAGCTCTACAAGAGCAAGGCATCCCCACCTTTTATTTTATGCTTAATGCTCCTATCCCAAGTTTTTACTTTACAAGCTTTACTAAATTTTATTTATCAAAGTACTTTTTGATTCATGATTCATCTAGTTTAGGATGGAGTAGTACCAGAGTATCAAACTTAGCCTAGAGCAATACAAGTTGCTTAGCACCCCTCATGACTAGTTGCTAGTGCTCAATATTAAAAGTAACTACTCTAGTTGGGAACTTGTGAAGTGAAATGACTTTGAAAACCTTGGAATGATGAGTCATTCTATTGAAAGATTTTTAAGGTGAATATGACTTGTGAATGACTTGGTGAATTTTACCAAAAACTGATGGTTGGGTTCGGATGCGATACCATTCCAATTTTACAAGTACCCCCACAATACCTGAATCTGGGTAAGGCTTAGCTGGAAATTTATGTGTCTTAGTATGGGTTCCCTCTAAAACAAGCGTCATCGGGGTTATGCCGGAGGCTGCCTCTACAACAAAAGGAATGATGTGAAATGACGTGAAATGAGGAGAATGTCCGGCCCAAGCCCTGTGCTCCCGGTGTCTGTCTTCACTGGGAGGCCAAGCTCATGGGGAGAGGTGCCTATACTAGGGTATGTAAATGAAAGGTTAGGATTGGTAGTTCGCGTACTGCGTACGATAAATCAGGGCCAGTTACCCCTGACGGACTATTGCAATTATTGTGGCACAAGTGTACAACCTCTGCAGAGTTTAACCTATTCGAATAGCCGCGTCCACGGTCATGGACAGTTGGAAAGGCCATACTGTTCCGTCATCAGAACTTTTCTAAAAATATGAAGGGTGACTTGTGATTTGAGTTGAAAGGTGACTTTGACTTTGAATCACAACTGAGTTGTGGGAATGACACTAATGTTCCCACTTGAGTAAAGTTAGGCAAATGAGGAGTTTTTGATTATTAAAGTGCTTATGAAATAAAACTAGCTTTATGCAAATGAAACTAGAGCTTAGAACCCCTTACTATAGTTGATAGTGTTTACATTAGTATTAGTTTGAGTACTTTAAAGTACTCATGGCTGTGTCCCTGGCTATTCAAATGGCCGACTATGAAGAGGAGTACGAGAACCGGAAGAAGGACGCAGGACGTCTACGACAACTAGGATCACTCTGACGTCAACCTGTGGAATAGATGGACTACTACTACGCTATTTCGCTTCCGCTATGTGTCATGTAATGGATTAATAGAACTTCTATTATTGTAATGAGACTGGATCATGTGATCCTTTATTTGTAAGACGGTTATGGGTTGTAATGAATGATGTGTTGTGATATCAATCTATTATGTCTCGCAAAAACAATATTCCTGGGATTGCGAGGAATGGCATAATAGGCATCTGGACTTAAAAATCCGGGTGTTGACAGGTTAGCCGTTTGGCCGGAGTAGCTCCGCCGCGGACATGATTGTCGGCGAAGTTCGTGTTCGTTAGGTTCCAGGGAGTCGGAAAAACCTAGTCGCGCGTCCCGGGAGGTCATAAAACGGCGTCGCCGTCACGCTCTGGCTCGCCGGCATCAAGCCGCCGGTGACGTCGACGTGGCAGTGGACCCGTTGAACTTTTTGACTCGGTCAACTGCCAACGAGGCAGATGACTAGGACTTGGTCCCACTCGTCAATGTCTGGAACTAGAAATGAACGGGTATGTTTAGTATTTATGTCAAATTTCAAATTCCAGAAAATAACTGAAACTTTGCAAAATCATAGAAAATTCATTTCAACTCAGAAAAATATGAATAATATATCAGAATGTTCACAAAAATAAACTCTATTCAAATAAAATATAAAACAAAAATGTGTGTTAAAATAAAAATTCACTTATTTTAATCTTTATTAATTATGTCTTTCTAATTGTTTATAATGCAAATTGAATTCAATAAATATTTAAGTTCCAAAATTAAATTTTAACTATTCAGTAACTAAATAAAATGTTAAGATTAATTTTATTTACCATAATTGCATTAACTTAATTATCAGTGGTAATTCATAAACCCTAAGTTGCAAATTACTATTTTCTATTTTCTTTAAATAGTAATAACTCAAGAAAATATTAAAAGCTAATTTTAGTAGCCTAACAATTGTTTACTTAAACATCTTAAGTCAACAAGCTAAATACTTTAAACCTAATAACAATTATTAAACCCTGATTTCTAAATTAAACCTAAATAGGAGTTACTCTAATTATTAAATCTTGTGAAAATTAATAAAATATCAAACCATCACTAATTTTGATTCAAAGTAATTAGTAACCACAACTCTATTATCAATTATCATTTTAGGAGTTATACCATAGTTTAGAAACCCTAGTTTCAATTTGAGTAAGACCTTGATCCCATTATTTCATGTGATCATCCTAAATTAGTGCAACCCTAAAACCCTAGGGGCTTAGCCCATATGATTATATCCACTCCACCTTTAGGAATAGAAACTTAATAAACAACCAATGAGTGCATACTCATGCTCCACTAAAATAAAACTAGATACAATTCACAGGAGACCATCATCTCATGTGTTTATTTTTAGTTAACACCTGTATGATCCACTAGTATCACCTAGGTATAAATCCTAACTTGTTAATTGGATTAGTACCATTGATCACCACTCCTATATACCATATCATTAGGATCAATCTCAACCATCAAACCCTAGTAGAACCATAATGATGAACCCTAGTACCAACCTTGTGTAATAATTCACAACACATGTTCCTATCCCACTAAACCCTACTTAAGGATCATAAACCACTTAGCTTGGATACCATTAGTGATTCCTTAGTGAAACAAATAGGAAGATATAGTAAACCCTAACCATAGTATCACCTTGAACCATCCTTTGATATGTTGTCTAGGAGAAACCATAGTAATAAACCTGCCAAGACTTGCTGCACATAGACCCATTCCAACTAAGAACCAACTAGTCTCTAATAGTAAACCTAATTGAATCTAATAGTAAACCCTAGAAGTCATAGCTCCTATTTCAAGTAGTTCTTATTCTTATTAACCCGTTCTTCAAAAGTTATTCTTTTGAAGTACAAATGTTAATCAAACCATAGAAGCCCTAGTTCTTATTTAAAGTACTTACTATTTCTAAATCAACATGTTCTTCAAAAGTTATTCTTTTGAAGTATAATATAAGTAATCATCAACCATGTCTTGTAGAACTTAAAATTGACAACTGTTCTTCACATTTTATTCCACTACTATTCTTTGTATGTATGCTTGTTATGTTGCATCATATTACTTGTGTATGATCTTAATATCACCAACTTTAATAAGAACCTTATTTGAGAATCATTCTAAAAGTGCAACCAACCCTAAAGAAATCTTTACAACTCATACATCATAAATCATCGAGGTTAGGTTACGCTCGGGACGATTGCATCTCATATTATGCATTATAGCATCTTTGCCAGTTCTTTAAACATTGTCCTTACCGGACGATGATGGTATTTCAGCATTTGGAGTTCTCACGTATCGAAGCTTTTGCCTGCATAATCTTGCAGTCAAGAAAGGAAAGTTCATCGCTTGCTCATGTCATTTGATTATTTGTATCAAACTATATGCAAAGTACTATACTTATCACTCATGCATTGAAAAGCAAATTATTATTTTACAATTATGAATATGACTATGTGGTGGGCAATGGAACCATGGTATGTGTTGATATGGTGGAGGTTCCATTGCATGGGTACTACTCATCTAGGACTAAATACCAATGCCGTCCAGTGATTCTAGCGCCGTACATATCGCGTTGACCATAAGATCTATAATGGCTCGGGAAGTCAGTGTATCTTTTCCCTTACGCCAACGGAGGTAGAGCTGCGGGGTGTTGGAGGCACTGCCGTAGGTTGGGATAGCCTTTTAAATCCCCATCCGTGTGTGATGTTGAGCTCTACGGTCTATGATGGATTGTCCGGAGTACACCGTGAGTAAAGCCGTATTATCGGGAGAAGTCTACTGGGGGTGTAGGGTCGGACAAAAGGGCGGGAGAAGGCAGTGATTGGCTTGGACCTTACACCTGGCCCCACACCAAGGAAGTGTGGACGGAAAGTACACCCGATTGGTATCAAGGATAAGTTCTCTTATGGGAAAAGTAACGCACCTCTGAGATATGAATTGTGGTCACTCCCTGTTCGGGAAGGAAGCTGACGCGGCAGGAAAGGAACTCCACGAAGTTCTAGTCAATCCAGGACTGGCATAGTTTTCAGAATAAAATAAACCTTTTGAAGAAATGTTTATGAAAACTTGCATTGGCCTATGACTTTCTGGTCATGGCTGTAGCTAGTGCATGATACACCTATTTTCTAATATGAACTTGCTGAGTACGTTCGTACTCATTCCCTCCCATTTGAACCCCTTCTTAGATCAAGGCACCGAAGGAGAAACTACCGTGGAACTCGAAGACAAAGGAGTCAACTGCAACAAGATGAAGAATCCAGTCAAAGAAGTCAATGGAGTCAACGTCTGCATTAGCTATGATGGAAACCTAGACTAGTAATAAAAGGGAACCTTTCCCTAATCCTAGCACCTAAGTAGCTAGATTTCTATAGCAAGCCAAGTAGCTCTTGAACTGGAGTTAGCAATAGGATAGACTACGAGTCATTCTTCTGGAGCTTTATTTGAAGTTTTACCTCACTGTAAAGTAGGAGGTTGTGTTGATCTTATATAAACAGCTCGTGTGTACTCCTATAGACATACCTTGGACTCGCATATGTTTCTATTGTACCACTCTGAGAGATCTAATATGAGTGGAACGGTGTTTCACTTGTGTTATGTCAACGACTTGTGTACTACACCATGCAGTGGTACGCTGGGTCATCACAAAGGACGTGCGACATCATCACTTGTTCACCTTGCCAGGTCTGGAAAGGTTAGAGCTGCGAGGGTTCCTCGATCCAGCTGGCCGCACGGACGATGCTGCTCTTGCCATTGCTAACTTGCTCCAATGCTGCCCGGTGCTCCATGACTTGCTCATTCGGATTCCTACGGATCCCTACCGAGCTCTCTACGAGACTCAAACGAGCACACAAGTACGGGTATCCGATTTTGATGTGTCCATGGATGTTTTTCGGAGGCGCTTCTCCAAGGAGATGGTTCCTCTCATGCTCGACCCTGATGATGATGGTTCCTCACAATGTTCGGTGCTCCCTGGTTTGACTGGTTGCCGGTTCCGTTGCTTGGACAATCATTTGAAAAACGTGACGCTGCTGTTTGAGTTGAAGGAGCTAAATAGCTTTGAGGTTTGTCTTGCCAAGTTCTTTGCGAAAAACTCTATGGTCCTTGAGACATTGCAAATAGATGATGGGAAGCACAACTTTTTAAGGCATGTCAATTGGATGGTAGAGAGATGGAGAGCTAATGCGCCTAAGCAGAGGAAACAAACGGAATGTGATTCAGCTGACTCGCCAAAACAGATGGGAAAAAGGAAACTACGTAACTACCGTGTCTACAACGCAGAGTAAAGCCAAATCTTGAGTATTTTTAACATGTTTTCAAAAGAGAAGAAAAAACCCTCAGTAGTCTGCAAACAAATGATGGGGTGACAGCAAAATCCCTACCACACTACCAAGAATGACAGCCAGTCCAATTAGTGAAGACCAGAGGAAAATCAGACTTAATTTTGTTCTTATAAATACAAGTTTGTGTAGTTGCATGATGATATGGAGCGCTAATTCTGCAATCATTTTAGCTTGAACGTGTGTATGCACTTCATGATGATAGTGAATAAGTAATGCTTTTGTGTGTCTAAGATGTGCTGCCCTGGGGAGTTCGACAAAAATAAATATGCAATCAATTTTCTCATCATCATAAGAGTTTTTTTTCTTAGTGAAGTCCTGAGACCTATCACTACTAGAAATGTGTATAGCTATGACTAAAAAAAATCTTCATAAAAGTAGAGCATCGCTACAACAAGATCGACAAAAATAAATATGCAATATATAATTGCTCGACATAAGAGATTGTTTTTTCTTATCAAAGTCCTATAACTACTAAATATGTGTAATTTTTTTCATTTGTTGTACCTAACAATATGTGTAAATCTTCATAAATATGCTTGTTTTTTTTTTTTTTGAGGGAAGACTACCACGGTAACTTTATTGATATTAGATAACAACTAGCTAACTGCCCGCTCGTTGCCGCGAAAGAATAGAAACATATTTATTTCTCTATCGGAAAATCTTTTTATGCATCTTCCCTTCATGAAACTACTCCATCCCTTGTAATGCGTTTGTTAAGAAAAAAAATACATATTTCCTTTCTTTTCCCATAAAGATGTAACTGATATTGACACCGAAGCATCCTGAAGTTGTTAATTAAGCAAGTTCAACCATCACAAGTACGGAAGTTGCAGGCTTGTATAGTTGTATGCATGTTTCTTCATGGAACTACCACATGCTGATCGATAGCTGCTTGCCTTGAACATAAACTTGCACCTAGACAGATCTCATAGCACTTAGGCGGCACGACCCCAGCAGCTTGCACCCGGCAATCAGGATCAGTTTGTATCGGACCGTAACGAAGGATTGATCGGAATAGGCTGGTTTTTGTACGATCGCTGCCCGGAAGACTGGGCGCGTATCTGATCGGTAATGGCTAGTTTTTTCTATCGCTACGCACGAGACCCGGCGCAGGACACACGACGTAAATCAGCCAGTGAGAAGAATAGACATGACACGATCATGCACTCTGCGATCCTTCACAGGTGTTTTTGTTTTAACCAACCACTAGACCATAAATGCGCGCTTTGCCACGCCCGCCCGTCCTAAGGATAATAAGTTGGAAATTTTAAAAAGAAATTAGAAATGGTGATAAGTTGAAAGAAAAAAATTAGAGTATGAGTAGATTGCGGTGAGATGTATAGTGAAGTGTGTCCTGCGCCTCTCCTAATTATAGTTTGCATTGTTTGATGGTTCTAATTTCTATTTACAATGTCTTCTTTAATCATGCATTCCTTGACTAATTTATCTACACCTGGTGTTATCCCTCATTTGCCTGCCGATGTAATATCTATACAAGCTCTCCAAATGAAATACCATGAAGGCGTGTGTTACGGCGTCCGTCCATGTATGTGTAAAGAATAATATAGACATTTGATAGAAACAATAGATAATAATTGAAATGTTGAAATTATTACTATATATATCATCTTGTTGAGCTGAGAAGATGCTATTTTGTATGATATATTTCAATTGGTAAATTAAACTTCAGAGAAGACGCCTCGATAGAGCACTCAAAAAGTAAGCATGAACCAGCGCAATAAATGGAATAAGTAGTAGACTTGATCCAAATTTTGCAGCAAACAATGCATGACCCAAAAGAATCATTGTCACAATGGATGGCAACTGATGACTTTTCTCCCGCACAATTTAGTGAGTCTAAATATGGGCTGGAAGTTACTCCAGAATATTGCACCTGCGGCTACATCTTGAGAGAGTGCTCTTTATATTGAGGAGATGCAAATAGAATCATGGAACAACATTTATACTTGTTGTAAAGAAACTTCTAAACAGTTCACGATAGCAGAATAGACCCAGATAAATTTCTAACAATAAAAGGATGAGAGATGACAAATAGAGTCAATGCAACCCATAAGCAAATCTTAAGGCTTTCATAATTGGTGAATTCAAAGCTGGAGCCTCAATATGAGCAATCATCAACAGCTGCAAATACATGAGAAATTTCAAATGATTTCAAGATGCATCTGTTTTGAACATACGTACTTCTTTGGAGTTAAGGATATACCTGATGTGGTGATAACCAAAACTGACGAAAGTGGCAGGCCATGTATGATCTATAATCCAACTCGGCATGATTGTATATCTGAATCATCAATAACTGTATTGGCAAACAAAAGAAAAGGCACACAAAGCAGTGAAGCAGAATAAGAGGAAAATCTTTTTTCATAAAAAAAAGGCATAGTAAGAGGCACACGGGTCACAGGGCTCTTAACTTAGCAGATTTTAGATGACAAGCTGCAGACTGGAGGGATGAAAAATGCTTTATCAAATTAACAAAATAATTCTAGAACACAAATGGTATAAAGAAATAATTGAAGAACATGCCAATGGAACATCTGAAGGTTTGACCTCAAAAAACAACATAACGTTTCTTGATCCCAGGTTTTGCGTCTCAATTTGTGCAAAAGATAAACTGGAAGTATATACCTGAGGTTGGCTAGATCAAACATGCTTGGTGAAGATCAGGTTGACTCAGAACTGAGTAGTCACTGGCCAGCAAAGCACGCGCTCTGGTAGTCGAGTAATGTGCTTATGGACCTAGTGCTTATGGCAAGTCGCTGGTCTTGGCGCTATGGGCGATCATGGAAGGCTTGCCACTGCCCCTAGCACAGCTACGACAAGGACCGATCACCGATGCCGCCTGTAGAAGTGAAGGAGTATATAACATCTCGGAAACAAAAGAAGGCAAACGGACACCAATTGACACACCTCTAGCAGTTACCAAAGGCCTACCGTCGGCATTCATCGCCATGATTACACCACCGTTTCTCGTGTGATTGATTCGCGATTGATAGTCTCTGGAGCAGGTACTCCAGCAGTCCGCCCAAGCTAGCGCCACGGCCTGTTAAGGAAATCGCTCAGAGGAAGCTAGCGGAGAGGCCCATATTAGACTTACGCGGCCCGATTAACCAGAAATCTCCCAGCTCGACCAGCGGAGTAGCAGCCCAGCAATGATGGGCTGGCCCATTCGGAGCGATTCTACAAAGCGAACCAGGTTCACGAGCTCACGGCACTGCGGAAAGGGTGAGATGACAGCGGACGAAATCTGGACCATTCAAGTACATGATCGGACGGTTCAGGCTACAAAATCGCTGTGGTGGCTCCTAGGTGGTTCCATTATACTGTTAACTAATTACAGCTAGCTACACGTGCTAACCAAATCTACCTCTTTTGGCCAACGATTAGGCTCCCGTATTAAAATTTTCCAGTCGCGAGTGAATAAGTGTCCGTATCAAACTTTTCTAAAATCTAACCACAGGTGTTTTTGTTTTAACCATCCATTACAGCTAGCTACACATGCTAACCAAATCTATCTCTTCTAGCTAACGATCAGGTCTGTTTCCAATCGTGAGTGGATAGGCTCCCGTATTAAAATTTTCCAGTCGCCGAGTGAATAAGTGTCTGTATCAAACTTTTCTAAAATCTAACCGTAGAGGCGAGGAGATACCGTGATTTAATCTAACGGTGAAGATATCATGACCTACCATCACAAACCATCACGACCTATTGCAATTTAATAGTAAAGATTACATCGTCCATAAGTTTACTCACAGTACAACTAGGGGGCTCATCTGCCCAATTACAAGAATTTTTTGAATCAAAAAAAAAAACCTAGCCAAAATATGAGCAACTACATTCGTTTCCCCGGGACAGTGTTTAAAATCGACCTTCCCTATAACTGCTACCGATGCCATACGGTCGGCATAAATTGTTGCGGAGAAACTCCACCATATGTCCTCGCCATTGCATGCATTCACCATCTCCATTGCGTCTGACTCGGCATGAACTGCATTGCAACCAATGCCTTCTGCGAGTGCAAGTCTGTTACGCATCGCTATCGCTTCCGCTGAAGCCGCCGAATCAACATGTTGGATATAGACACATGAGCCTGCAATAAATTTACCTCGAGAGTCCCGTATCACCGCTGCAGTCGATCTAGCTTGTATATCAGCCTGAAAGGCTGCATCCACATTCAACTTCACATATCTAGAAAGAGGGCGAGTCCACTTCACGGGTCCTGGGATGGGACAGTAGTACTCCTATGAGATTTAATATAATTTGCAGTAAGACCAAGAATTGAGGCCACACAGATTTTCACCGGTGGAACGGGATCACCATGTACTCTCTGGAGCTTAAGCCACCAAAGATACCAGCATGTAACTCCAATTACTTTCTGTATTCCAACTTGGGGTAGATTCACCATAGTATGTGCTGGCCGTCGCAATAAGAATTCCAATACAGAGTGCATTGTTTGTGATTGGGCTTCATTCAGAGTGAAAACCTATGATCGAGCTTTGATGGTTAGATTGGATAATAACTAGAGGCATCATTGTTGGAGAACCACTTCCTTAGTGTGGGTGTTGCCACTGCTGGTGGTTTCTCGCTGCAATTGCAAGGAGATGATCAATTTGGTAGGGCCATATTTTGTCTCCTTTTGTCATTTTGGTTGTGTACATCTTTAGTGACTTGACTCTTTCTTTGACATTAGGCCGTAACATAGGTCAAATTTAATTGGTATCTTCTTGATATTTATTTATTCCTTTTTAATAAAATGATTTAATGTGCTTATTTCTTATTTCGGCGGATCCGGCGGCTGCTAGGAGCCCACCTAGTAGAGATTCAGGTTGATGCATGCGTAAAAAAGGAAAAATTAAAATGCGGATCATGTTTGATATAAATTCTAAGTTTGTCTGTTTTGGTGCTGGTTAGAGGATGGATAATCGTGACTGGATGTACGATGGCAGAATTGGTCCGTGGAAATATACTGAGGAATGGGGAGAAAAGACCAAGCAGTTCGTGGACAGGGCGTTTGACATCCCTAGCAGACCCAGGACCGTTTTTTGCCCTTGTAGTAAGTGCAACAACCAAAAAACACAGGACAAGGAAACTATGAGTCTTCACCTGATCAAGTCTGGGTTCAAACCGTCCTACAAGATTTGGACTTTTCATGGAGAAAAGGCGAAGAAACGTGCTAGGAAGGAGGTGCGGCAGATTCAGCCTACGAGAGAATATGATACTGGGTTTGATAGGTGCCTAGAGAACTTGGCTAATGGTAATGTGCCTGAAAGCCCTCATGTAGAGGCGGAGACATCTAGGGATGCGGAGACAAGTGAGGAGCCGGAGGAAAACACAAAGAAGTATTACGAGGCTTTGTTTGCTTCGCAGAAACCCCTACACGTAAATACAGATGTTACCCAACTAGATGCCATCGCTCTCCAGGCCCACGGCAAAGCCTGGCGCACGGCAAAGGCGCCACAGCGCACGGCAAAGCCACGACGCACGGCAAAGGCTTTGCCGTGCGATTTTTGCGCGACGCACGGCAAAGACAGCTTTGCCGGCCGGATCTTTGCCGGGCAAACTTTGCCGTGCACGGCCGCACGGCAAAGGCTTTGCCGAGCGGATTATCGCCTTTGCCGTGAGATTTGGGCGCACGGCAGTGTCCTGTTTTCCCGTAGTGCCATGACGGGCGCAACTTAACGATAATGCATCAATTCATAGACTTGTTAGGTAGGGCACACTTAAGTAGTTTAAACTCTTTCGCAATGCACCGTATCTCATGAGCTTGTTCAACTACGGAACGGTTGTTCACCATCCTAAAGTCATGAAAACTCTCCATGATGTACAGTTCACTGTTTGCATCGGTTGCACTGAATTTAGCATCCAGTGCACCCTGGATCTCTTTTCCGTCTGTTATGTGCTTGTACACATCACACAGACGATCAACAACAACACTCAGAACACATCCAACGAAGAGAGTATTGTCTTGTTTGAACTTTTTCTGATCTTGCTCAGATATAGTTCCTTAAGATAAGCCCTTACTAACTTCGAACACTTTCAGATGAATAAGCCAGAGTGTGGCCTTAATCTGCCACCTCTTAAAGTGCACACCGGTAAACTCATCCGGCATTAGTGCACCAGCAAAACCAGTTATTGTTAACTCAGGAAATTGCCTACAATTAGGTTTTTAGATTGTTGGATAATTAGGCACAATTTTCATGATTAATTTCAGAATATTGAGCATGACGACAACAACTACCAACATATGAAACTGGAACATACTAGATGCATTAATCAACATGAATAGTAGTATGGCAAACGGTACAACATCCATCGCTAAACAAATCGAGATATATCGCACGTACCGCTCTGGTGGAGGTGGTCGAGGTGTAGCTGTCCCCGTTGCAACAGTAACATTGTTGATGACAACATTGTTGACGACGGGTTGAAGTAGACGTCATTGAAGGCGACTGTAGGGGGCACTGCCCGACTTGGACGGAAGACGACCCGTGATGAAGAGATTGAGCTCCCAAAAACCTAATTCGCCCTCTCTCGTACATGATCGCAAAGGCGAGCGATTCCGGAGACCTGCTCTCCCATTCGCTGGTGCACGCGGTGGGCAGGATGGAGTAGGCTACGATGGCGACACAAGCAGAGAGAGGTGGCAAAACCCTAACTCGTGTATCAGATGTGTTTCTGCGGTAGCCAGGCAAGAGATTAAATAGGCTCAGGAAACCCTAGGCAACATGGGCCACACCCACGTTGCACGTTTCGAGTTGGTTACGGATAGCCCATGATCCCGGAGCCACCCGAACCGACTAACTGCGACGCGTCCGTCTAGGACTCTATTTGTTTTTCTAAACTGCAAAAAGAAAGGAAAGTCTCGGCTCGAAGCTCAATCCACTCAACACGAGCGTGGTGCGGAGGGGTCGAGTCGAGACGAGACGAGCGAGCAAGCGAGGAGGGGCAGGAGGAGGAGGAAGAGGAAGAGCGCGCGTGTACCACTCCTCTTCTCACTAACTTAATAGTGGTGGAACAACCAGGAAAGTTGGGATGAAGAAGTTAGACCACCTTAAGGTGGTCTAACTTCTTCCTCCCAACTTTCCATGTGGGACTAAGCTTCCCACCTCTCTCCACTCCCTTGTGAGCTGCCACCAACTTGGGCTCAAACTCACATAGGTTGCCATATATGTGGGCTTTGAGATTTATACGGAAATCTGAAATCTAATATGGGCCCAATATTTTAACAATCCACAACCAGATCTCAAATGCCCATTTAGATATTTACCAATACTTGTTATTTGTTTATATACCAGTGTTGCAGGAGATACTGTAAAGTTGAACTTCCGCCTAGAACTTTAAGCTACATCCATTCACACTTGAACAATATACTAAGCCTTGAATTGCAAGTTTTGCGTGAACAAGTTTCACTCAAAGTCATAACCAGTACATGGCTACCAGTAGCCTACCCCGCGGGTGAATCATATACGTCATACTTCCTGGTCTCTTCATGAGTTTACTAGAGATCATCCAAATCTCATAGATTGCGACGTTCAACAGTTGGACTCATAATATGTGTTCATTCAAGAATGCTCTGTAGGACAACATCTTTGCTAAAATAGCCAACATTAACATATTAAGGCTTTTTGCGAACTAGCCTTACAACAATTGAGAGTTGTGCATCTTAACATAAAGAGGGTTACATAATACTCTCCTCAATTAAACAACTAATTTATTCGTTACAGGTCCTAACTCACAGGATCTCCAATCACAAAGGTTGGGTTACTACTATGGCGTAACATCTACGGGTCTCAAACCCATCTCCCTCGATGCACTTTCTATCACATTACGTGATAGTCCCTTCGTAAAGGTATCAGCCAGGTTTTTGTCTATTTGAATATACACAACAATTATTACTCCGGAGTTTCGCAATTTCCTAATATATTTCAAACGTCTCTTTACGACGATTTCGCGTTATCCTTAGAATTGTTCACTCTGATAATTACAGTTTGATTGTCACAATTCAAAAGGATTGCAGGAACATGTTTTTCAACCACATGCAAGTCCATCAAGAGCTCACGCATCCATTCTGATTCAACAGTGGATGTGTCTAAAGCAGTAAGTTCTGCTTCCATAGTTGACCTTGTCAATATTGTTTGTTTGCAAGATCTCCATGACTCTGCGCCGCCTCTAAAGGTAAACACATACCCACTAGTAGTGTCGAGATCAGCTACATCAAATATCCAATTTGAATCACTATATCCTAAAAGCACAGCTGGGTGCCCTGAATAGTGAATCTCATGACTCATTGTACCACATAGATAGCGCATTACCCTATGAAGTCCATGCCAATGATCAGTACCCGGGTTTGATATGAACCTAATGAACTTTCTTACAGCAAAAGATATGTTGTGTCTAGTTGCCGAGCCAACGATCTGAGATAATCACAGTTGATCTATGGCAATCCTCTGGTTCTTGCATAGTATCCACTGGGATCATATGATGTTGGAGAAGACTTACTATCAATATAGCCGAACCGGCTCAAGATATTCTCAACATAATGGGATTACGTTAAAGTAATCCCACTCTCGTTCTTAATCAGTTGACGTTCAGAATCACATCAGCTTCTCCCAGATCTTTCATATCAAAGCTCTTTGACAAGAAAGACCTGGCCTTGTTTACTACTTTCATGTTTGTACCAAATATGAGGATATCATCCACATACAAACAAAGTATAAAACCTTCGCACCCACCATGGCGGTAGTAAACTCACTTGTCAGCCTCATTAACTGCAAAGCCTACAGAAGTTAAAGTTCTGTCGAACTTCTCATGCTATTGTTTAGGTGCTTATTTTAGGCCATATAAGGATTTCAGCAACTTGCACACATTTCTTTATTCACCTTTTATTAAGAACCTATTAGGCTGATCCATATAGATTTCCTCTTCCAACTCTCCATTAAGGAAAGTTGTCTTTACGTCCATTTGATGAACGATAAGGCCATATACAAGGCAGTTAGGGAAAGTAGTACTTGAATGGTGGTAAGTTTAGCAACAAATGAATAGGTGTCGAAGTAATCTTCGCCTTCTCTTTGTGTGTAGCCTTTCGCTAGAAGCCATGCCTTATACTTCTCAATAGTATCATCATTTCTCTAAAGTCAACTACGTGTCAACACCCGGATTTCTAAGTCCGGATGCCTATTATGTCATTCATCACAATCCCAGGAATAATGTTGTTGCGAGGCATAATAGTCGAATATCATAGTCATCATTTATTACAAACCATATTGTCTTACAACTTGAATCACACGATCCATATTACACAAATAGTTGATCTATTGATCAACAAACAAACACAAGTTCATAGCGGAAGCGTAAAGATAAATGGACTTTCTAGTCCACATGCCAACGCTTGACGTCAGAAGACTTCTAGTTGTCATAGGCGTCCTGCTGGTCATCTCCTTGGTAGTTCTGTTCGTCTTCATACTCTGGCCATTTGAATAGCCAGGGACAAAGCCGTGAGTACTTTAAGTACTCGCAAAACTAATATTAATGTAAGTGCTAACAATTCTAGTAAGGGGGTGCTAAGCTCTAGTTTACTTGCATAAAGCCAATTTTAGTTCACAAGTATTTGAGAAAAGATTTATTCATGTGCTAACTAACTCAAATGGGAACATTAGTGTCATTCCCACAATATTTGTTGTGATTCCAACAAGTCACCAATTCACCATTCATTTCACCCACATTTTCAAGAATCTGACACCAGAACTATATGGCCTTTCCAACCGCCCGTAACCGTGGACACGGCTATTCGAATAGATTTACACTCTGCAGAGGTTGCACACTTGTGCCACAACATTTGATTTCATCCGTCTGGATAACCCCGAATCATCGTAACACAGTACGCGGATCATCAACCATAACCATTCACTTACAAACCCTAGTATGAGCACCTCTCCCCATGAGCTTGGCCTCCCAGTGAAGACCAACTCAACCTGGGAACTGCACAGGGCTTGGCCGTACAATTCACCTCAATTCACATCATTTCTCAACAACGGAGGCAGCCTCAAGCATAACCCCTATGATGTGTGTTCAGAGGGAACCCATACTAAGATGTATAAATTTCCAGTTAAGCCCTACCCATAATCAGGTATTGTGAGGGTACTCAAAAATTGGAAAGGTATCGCATCCAAACCAATATAAGTTTTATATCAAAAATCACTATCTTCTCTTGGTCATATTCATCTTCAAAAAATCATTCAATGGAATGATTCATCATTCCAAGGTTTCAAACTCAATTCAAATCACATGTTCCCATCTAGAGTAGTCAAGTTTTTAGTATTTAGCACTAGCACTAATCATGAGGGGTGCTATCTTGCTTGGTTAGCTTGAGACTAACTTTGCCACTCTAATAATCTTCTTCACATAGACCAAGTTAACTTATTAAAGTAACTCTTTAAATAAACAAGTAGAAACTTGTAAGGTAAAAACTTGGGATAGGTGGTAAGAAAGGTAAGAATCATGGTGCTTTGCCCCAAAGGGGCTTTGCACTTTGCAAGAATATTAGCTTGCCTTGATAGTTCTCAAGGTGTTCCTCTTCCTCCTCTTGGTAGAATCCTTCCTCTTCCTGGTATTCTCCGGTGCTAGCGTCTAAATTTGAATACGAGGTATAATCACTCAACAAGCTCAAGAGCTATACTAAGCACATCATCATTTCACACAAACTATGCTAAGCACACATTTAATACCATTAGGTGCATTGGTTTTCTTTATTTAAGAAAAATAAATTCCTCTCATTACATAGGTAAATAATAGTTTCTATTTAGTTCTTGAGGAAAAATAATTTCCTCTCATTGAATCCTCTTAAGATTTAACTTCTCAAACAATCATACATGAATCATATTGACCTAAGTCAACCATTCATTATCATCATTTGAGAAAATGATTTAAATGAGGTAAAATACCTCATACTATTTAACAATTCTACCAATGATTTAATATCTCCAAGTATTTGATGTGAGAGTATGTGACCAGTGGTCCAAACTTCATATGAAAGTACTTGGGACAAGATTTAAATGAAGTAAAATACTTCATATGATTTTTATAACAGTTTTGGACAATATCACTTAAGTAAACTAGCCATATTGTCCATTATTCAACTAGGGCATGATCATACAAAGTGACCACACCATATCTTTGCAGAAACAATTAGTGTAAGTGAAGTGTGAGCTATTAGAGTTGGAATTATCTAAATATCATCTTTGGTTGATTTTTAATATTTATTTGAATGTGCAAAAGTCCCTGACTAAATCTTTTTGTCACCTTATTTCTACAACAGATCTCACAGTGAGACCAGTGGCAAGTTGTAGATCTTTTCAGTGGCTTTCCAACAATATAAAATTTGTTAACTTTGGCCAAGCCAAACAGATTCTATTGAATTTCAAAGTCAGGGCCAGTATTGAATTTGAATTGTATTTATTAAACGAAATTTGAATTAAACGGGCTGGCGGGAACTAGTTTGGGCCGAAATGGTTTGAATTACAGCAAATTGGCCCAGTAACGCATCCAGTGCGCGTGGGCTTGCTGACAGCGTGGGGGCCACTCGTCAGCGAGTTAAAAACCCGAAACGGTATGGATCATTGCGGTGCGTTGGATTAGACATGGATCGGACGGCGCAGGACCATCGTCATCTCCGGCGAGATCGTGCCACTGGCGCGGCGGCGGTAGGGGGTCGGAGAGCTCACCGTGGCTCCAGCTAGGGTTGGCAATAGGCTCGAGGAAGGTGTCGACGATGAGGAAGCAGCCTGTAGCAGTGGCGGAGCTCGGGGCGGCCTGGATCAACGGCGATTTATCCAGGGCTTCCACGGCTCCGATCGTCCAATTGGGGCGGCTCCGGCGTCGATTGGGGTGGCTAACGGTGCGAGGAGAAGCAGGGATGAGAGGAGAGCATGGTGGTGTGCTTGGATTGCTCAGGGGAGTCGTCTATTTATAGGAGGGAGAGGGTGCTGCGGGGCAGGGTTAGGGTCGACATGCGCGCGGCGATTCCGGCGAGCTAGGGAGCTAGGCGAGGGCGCCGTGGTGTTCACGACGTCACGACGGTCCTGCGAGCGTCAACGGCGCGGCAAGGCTGGGCGTACGGTGGTCGGGCGCGAGCGTGTACTGCCGAGGCCGTGGCGGGCGGGCGCGTCCTGTCCGGCGACCGTAGGCGCTAGGTGGTGACGCCAGCTTGTCCGGCGGGCTCCGCGTGGCGCGACGGGTACTAGGGCGAGCGGAGGTGGTCGGGGTACGGCGGAGTACGGCGAGCGACGCGTGCCCGGGTCGCGCGCATCCGTGCGCTGGTGACGTCGCCATGCCGTTCGCGACGTACCTGGGGCGTCATGGGCACGCTCCATCCGGGGCGTGTCGGCGTCCTTGCGCCCAACGGCCGGTACGGGCGATCTCAGGAGATCAAGGGCGAGCTGTTTGGCATGGTGGCTCGGGCTGGAGAGGTAGGGAGAGAGGTGAGGCATGTCGATGGGGAACGTGGCCGGCATGGCCATGGCCACGCCATGTTTGGCCGTGTCCATGAGGTTCCCATGCATGAGCTAGGTAGGGTGAGGTCCAGGGGTCATGGCTGAGCCGATTGGTGCTCAAGAGGTGGCATGGTTTGATCAAATTTTGAAAAATGGTGATCTTGCAAAAGTTTCAAAGTCTCCTCTTTGCTTTCTCCTAACTTTTGATCCAATATGATTTTAGTGTGATGATCTTTACAGAAGTTGTTCAACTTGTTGTGTACTTGGATGACATGCAAAGAATGGAACTTGTTTAGTTTGAAAAACTTGAATTGCAAAGGCTCAAAGTAGGGACCAGATTATTCTATGTGATCCCATTTTGAGTTTGGATTTGATTTGTTTTGTGTTTCTTTGATTCCAAAAGTTGTAGTAAGTGTTTAGTAACATAATCCAACTAATGGTGAAGACCAAAATGATCTAGGGTAAAGATTTGCAAAAATGGCCTAAGCCATATGTTAGGGTTTTTAGGGTTTTATTCTTATTTGATTTCTTTCTCTTTTTGATTTATTTGGTTTGTGATCTTCACTTGATCACTTTAGGGTTTTAGAGTTTATCATATAAACAACAAAACAATCATCATGGCATATCACTCAAAATGCACAAGTCCTATGCAAGGCACTATATGCAATTTAAAAGTTTTTGTTGGTTCTAAATTTTGGATCTCTGGAATTCTTCTTATTCCTTTATTTGAAATTTGGGATGTTACAAACCCTTTCCCCTTACAAAAGATCACGTCCCGAGATCTTAAAGAAAATTTAGGTACTAAAGAGATCTGGGTATTCTTTCTTCATGTCTTCCTCCCGCTCCCAAGTGGCTTCGTCTTCGGTATGGTTGCTGCACTGTATCTTCAGAAACTTGATGCTTCGGGTGCGGGTGGTTCTATAAGCTTCCTCCAAGATGCGAATCGGCACTTCGCGGTACGTCAGGTCTTGGTTGATGTCCACCGATCGGTGATTGATGTTCTTGAACACTTCAGTCTTCTCGGGGACTTCAAGGCATTTCCGGAGGAGTGAGATGTGAAACATGTCGTGCACAGCCGACATTTCTTCCGGCAGCTCCAGTTGATAGGATACTTCACCTCGGCGACTCAGAACTTTGAAGGGTCCGACATATCGGGGTGCAAGCTTTCCTTTCAGCTGAAATCTCTGCATTCCTTTCAGGGGGGATACTTTGAGATAGACAAAATCTCCGATCTCGAAGGTCATCTCCCGGCGTCTCTTGTCGGCGTAACTCTTTTGCCTTGATTGCGCCGTCTTGAGGTATTCGCGGATCTTGTGCACCTTCTCTTCAGCTTTTCGAAGAACATCTAGTCCAAAGACTTGGCTCTCTCCGACTTCCGACCAATTCAGAGGGGTACGGCACTTTCCGTACGGGCTTCAAAGGGGCCATCGAAGCCGGCTAGCTGTTGTTGTAAGAGAATTCTGCATAAGGCAAGCAGTCTTCCCACTTAGATCCATACTCCAGTACACATGCTCTCAGCATATCCTCCAGTATCTGGTTGACTCTTTCCGTCTGTCCATCGGTCTGAGGGTGATAGGCGGTGCTGAAATTCAGACGGGTTCCTAGTCCTTCATGCAATTTCTGCCAGAATCTTGAGGTGAATTGTGATCCCCTATCTGACACTATCGACTTTGGGGTTCCGTGCAGGGCGACGATTCTGGAAATATACAACTCAGCTAACTTTGGGCCTTGATATGTGGTCTTGACAGCGATGAAATGGGCTACCTTGGTCAATCTATCGACAACTACCCATATCGAATCATTTCCTTTGCTGGATTTGGGTAGACCCGTGATAAAGTCCATTCCTACAGAGTCCCACTTCCATTCTGGAATCTGTAGTGGTTGCAGCACCCGCGGGTCGCGATGTTCCGCCTTGACTCGTTGACATATATCACACTTGGCGATGTAACTTCCAATCTCCCTCTTCATTCCATGCCACCAGAATTGTTCCTTCAAGTCTTGATACATCTTGGTACCTCCGGGATGAATAGAGTATAAGGTGTCATGGGCTTCCTTCGAATAACTTGCTTCAACTCTGAGTCTGACGGTACACATAGGCGTCCGTTGTACCAAAGAACTCCTTCTTCATCTACGGTGAATCCTGGTGCTTTTCCTGCAGCTATTTGGCTCTTGATTCCGTCAATGCTGGCATTTCCCTTCTGTGCTTCCTTAATCTGACCAATCAAGGTGGGCTGAAGCTCTATGCTGGCTAGGAATCCTTCACTAACTAGTTCCATTCTAAACTGCTCAAACTCTTGGTATAGGCTAGGTTGTTCTTCGCTATCATTGAGTTCAACCACGGCAGTCTACTCAGCGCATCCGCTACCACATTGGCCTTGCCGGGTGGTAGTGAATTTCCATATCATAATCCTTGATCAACTCTAACCATCTTCTTTGCCTCATATTCAGCTCCTTCGGGTGAAGATATACTTCAGGCTCTTGTGATCCGAATAGATCTCGCAGCGATTACCCATGAGGTAATGGCGCCATACCTTCAAGCTACGGCTGCAAGCTCGAGGTCATGGGTTGGATAATTCTGCTCATGTTGCTTCAGTTGCCTAGACAGATAAGATATCACCTTGCCTTCTTGCATCAACACACATCCAAGACCAATCTTGGAGGCGTCGCAGTAGACGTCAAATGGTTTGGTGATGTCCGGCATGATCAGGATTGGGGCTGAGGTCAGTCTATTCTTGAGTTGTTGGAAACTCTCTTCACATTTGTCAGTCCAGTCGAACTTCTTGTCCTTCTTTAGCAGTTGGGTCATTGGTCGAGCGATGCTCGAAAAGCCTTCGACAAATCTGCGGTAATATCCCGCTAATCCAAGAAAAGCGCGGACCTCGGTCTGGGTTGTTGGGGCTTTCCATTCTGCAACGCTTGATCTTGGCGGGATCTACGGCAATTCCTCCTGCAGACAAGATATGTCCCAGGAATCCTACTTCCTTCAGCCAAAACTCACACTTGCTAAACTTAGCATACAACTGATGTTCCCTAAGAGTATCTAGGACAGCTTCCAGGTGTTGCTCATGTTTTTCTTCAGACTTGGAGTAGATTAGGATGTCATCGATGAACACAACGACAAACTTATCCAGAAAGTTCATAAAGATCTTATTCATGAGGTTCATGAAGTAAGCGGGGGCATTGCTCAGTCCAAATGACATGACATTGTACTCGTACAATCCATATCTGGTGGTGAAGGCAGTTTTGGGAATATCCGATGCACAAATCTTCAGTTGATGGTATCCAGTCCTAAGATCAATCTTCGAGAATACTATGGCACCGGTCAGTTGGTCAAACAGATCTTCTATCTTCAGCAAGGGGTATTTGTTTTTGATGGTGACGTCGTTAAGCTTACGATAATCCGTACATAAACGACTGGCACCGTCTTTCTTGTCCACAAACAAAACTGGGGATCTCCAAGGCGACGCACTTGGTCGAATCAGACCTTTGGCTAGCAATTCATCCAGTTGCTTCTTTAGTTCCACTAACTCTGCTGGGTTCATGCTATATGCTCTCTGGGCTATAGGTCCGGTTCCAGGGATTAACTCAATGATAAACTCGATATCCCGATCTGGGGGCATACCGGGTAGACCATCAGGAAACACATCAGGGTATCGACAGACGACCGATCTGATCCAAGGTTGGCTTGGCTACACTCTGGTTGCAGGTAAGGGCAGTCTTTCAGATACATGTTCTACTATGATACCTGTGCTACTAGTCATGGTGATGGCTTTCTTGGCACAGTCAATCAATCCATGATGTTTGGCCATCCAATCCATACCCAGTACTATTTCCAAACCTTTGGTTCCCAGAATAATCAGATTGGCATAAAAATCTACTTCATGTATTCTGATAGGTACATTTTTGCAAAATTTTCTGGCTTTGGTGGTTGATCCGGGAATTTGAACTATCATAACATGCTTCAAACTGATAGGTTGAATTTTACTTGTGGATGCAAAGTCTTCGGTGACAAAAGAATGAGATGCTCCGAATCAAACAACACTGGCAGGTACGGAGTTGACAGAAACATACCCAGTACAACATCTGGTGCTTCCTGGGCTTCTTCGGTGTTCATGTGGAAGAGACGGCCGTTGCGGTTATTGGGGTTGTTGGGGGCGAACTTCTTGCCGGTGGAGATGCGGCGTTGCGCTGAGCAGGTGCAACGGTGTTCCGCGAGCTTGGCGAGCCTCTTGGGGCACTCGTTGGAGTAGTGTCCCACTACACCACACTCATAGCAGGTGATGGTGGCCTTGTCCTTGGTTGCGACGGGGATGGCGTTGCTCCCAGTCCTTAGAGCGGTGTTGGTGTTGTTGGGATTGTTGTTGCCGGGGGCTCGCATTGGGGCGCGGTTGAAGTTGTTGGTGTTGTTCTGGTAGTTGTGGTTGTTGTTGTGGTGGCCTCCTAGCCTGGGGTTTCCTCCACTCCGGTTCTGAAAACCCGGGCGTGAAGTCTACATTTGGGGCTTGTTGTTGTTCCTTGGAGTGAAACCTCCACTTGAGCTGGGGCGATACTTCGGGGCATTGCTAGGCCCACTCTGGTGCATCATGCGGCGTTTGCGGTTCTCATTGGCTTGGTTCAACTTGCCTTCCATCTGAATGGCGGAGTCCACTAAGGCTTCAAGGTCGGCGAAAGGGATGTTGACGAGGACAGTCTGCATCTCATCATGCAGTCCGTTTAGGAATCTCTCCTGCCTCTTCTCGGTGGTGTCGTTCTCGTCGGGGGCGTACCTTGACAGTGTAAGGAACCTGTCGCGGTATTCTACCACCGTCATCCTTCCTTGCTTGAGTTCGCGGAACTCGTCCCTCATATTTTTGATAAGACCCGGGGGCACATGGTACTTGCTGAACTTGAGCTTGAAATCTGCCCAAGTCATGACTTGACCTTCGTTCATGGCACGAGTTCTAGTCCACCAGGCTCGGGCTGGTCCGGCAAGGTAGTGGGTTGCAAACAAGACCTTCTCGTTGGCTTCTACTCCGGCTACTTCCAAGTTGTTCTCCATAGTCTGGATCCAGTCGTCGGCGTTGAGGGGTTCTTCAGTCTTGCTAAACACTGGAGGGTTGGTGTTCTGGAAGTTCTTGAGCTTCGATCCGGGGTGGTCATGATTCCCATGGCCTTGGTTAGCAAAGTTTTGCAGTGCGGCGATGTTGGCTTGACGTTCAGCTCTTTCAGTCTCCCTGTCGGCCAGGGTTTGCAGTTGCATCATGGCGTCGTTGTTGTTGCGATTGGGAGGGGCCATCTGGATATACATAAGATCATAAGATAAGAGGGAAATTTCTATGGTTCATTTTGAGTAAGTTCAAAACTTTAAAACTTGAAGGCTTTTGATGACAAACACAAACATTCATTCATTCATGCAACATAACTCATTACAAACTAACATACCAACACTTCCCATGGTTTTAAGAACCATTTCTCATGCTACGATACAAGGGACGGGATACAACTCACACCTACATCAGTGATCAAGTGCAACTACCCTCATCCTCAACGTCGATGGAGACGATGTCGTCGGGTCCTGCCTCCAGGAACGCGTAGTCCTCCTCCTCGGTGAACTTGTCCTCCTCAAAGTCGTCGTCGTCACTCAGGAAGGCTCCTCCTCCCCGAAGGTCGATACCTCCATCGTCCTCCTCCATCTCTCTCAGCTGGTCCTCCTGGGCCTTGACAGTGGCCTCCAAAGATGCTATCTTGGCGCGAAGGCGCACAATAGTAGCGTCCTTCTTGGCACGCTGCAGGCGGAGCTTCTTGCGGTCCTTGGCAAGCATCTTGATGGCATCGGCATGAGTTGCCAGTGCAAGGTGAGTCTGGTTGGCGTAAGCACGGGAGTTGTCCAGCTCCTTCTGAGTGTGGTACATCATGAAATCCAGATGCTCAGCATGGTGCCTCATCTCCGGGTGCGGCTGCAGCTCCATAGGCACTCCCATAGCATCACGCCTCACGAGATGCGCGAAGTGAGACGCAAGTAGGCACACCATGTTCTGTCCACAGAGACGCGCAAGTGCCTCCTAAAGGCCACGTGCGAGTCCGTCGAGCCAGTTGCTCTCGCGGAAGGAGAAGAGGATCCTCTCCGAGGTGGGAGGCTCCATCTTGCCCCTCAAGTCGGCGGTGATGATCCACTGCAACTCTCCTCCAGCCTGGTCATTCACCTGGATCCCGTGGAACTCAGGGTGTGGGCGTCCAAGGAAGTCCGAGACAGCGTCGAGGTCGTGCTCGAAGATCAGACTCCCGCCGTTCCCAAGCTGATAAAACTTGGCGTTGATGGGTTCATTCGGCTCCATCTGAAAGCGAAATGGATGAGTAAGTTAGAGAGTGAACAAGTGTGGCAAAATTTTAAGTACATTCAAATAAGAAAGAGCATGATTCATCAATTTTGAAAAAGTCTCAAAGACAAGAGTATGAGTACATTTTCACAAATATTCTTTTCATTTGATTTCAAAGTTAAATTTTGCTGAACGTCCATTCTAACTAGGGTCTTCTAAGGTCAAACAGTGGCTCTGATACCAACTTGTCAACACCCGGATTTCTAAGTCCGGATGCCTATTATGTCATTCATCGCAATCCCAGGAATAATGTTGTTGCGAGGCATAATAGTCGAATATCATAGTCATCATTTATTACAAACCATATTGTCTTACAACTTGAATCACATGATCCATATTACACAAATAGTTGATCTATTGATCAACGAACAAACACAAGTTCATAGCGGAAGCGTAAAGATAAATGGACTTTCTAGTCCACAGGCCAACGCTTGACGTCAGAAGACTTCTAGTTGTCATAGGCGTCCTGCTGGTCATCTCCTTGGTAGTTCTGTTCGTCTTCATACTCTGGCCATTTGAATAGCAAGGGACAAAGCCGTGAGTACTTTAAGTACTCGCAAAACTAATATTAATGTAAGTTCTAACAATTCTAGTAAGGGGTGCTAAGCTCTAGTTTACTTGCATAAAGCCAATTTTAGTTCACAAGTATTTGAGAAAAGATTTATTCATGTGCTAACTAACTCAAATGGGAACATTAGTGTCATTCCCACAATATTTGTTGTGATTCCAACAAGTCACCAATTCACCATTCATTTCACCCACATTTTCAAGAATCTGACACCGGAACTGTATGGCCTTTCCAACCGTCCGTAACCGTGGACACGGCTATTCGAATAGATTTACACTCTGCAGAGGTTGCACACTTGTGCCACAACATTTGATTTCATCCGTCGGGATAACCCCGAATCATCGTAACATAGTACGCGGATCATCAACCATAACCTTTCACTTACAAACCCTAGTATGAGCACCTCTCCCCATGAGCTTGGCCTCCCTGAAGACCAACCAACCTGGGAACTGCACAGGGCTTGGCCGTACAATTCACCTCAATTCACATCATTTCTCAACAACGGAGGCAGCCTCAAGCATGACCCCTATGATGTGTGTTCAGAGGGAACCCATACTAAGATGTATAAATTTCCAGTTAAGCCCTACCCATAATCAGGTATTGTGGGGGTACTCAAAAATTGGAAAGGTATCGCATCCAAACCAATATCAGTTTTATATCAAAAATCACTATCTTCTCTTGGTCATATTCATCTTCAAAAAATCATTCAATGGAATGATTCATCATTCCAAGGTTTCAAACTCAATTCAAATCACATGTTCCCATCTAGAGTAGTCAAGTTTTTAGTATTTAGCACTAGCACTAATCATGAGGGGTGCTATCTTGCTTGGTTAGCTTGAGACTAACTTTGCCACTCTAATAATCTTCTTCACATAGACCAAGTTAACTTATTAAAGTAACTCTTTAAATAAACAAGTAGAAACTTGTAAGGTAAAAACTTGGGATAGGCTAGTGGTAAGAAAGGTAAGAATCATGGTGCTTTGCCCCAAAGGGGCTTTGCACTTTGCAAGAATATTAGCTTGCCTTGATAGTTCTCAAGGTGTTCCTCTTTCTCCTCTTGGTAGAATCCTTCCTCTTCCTGGTATTCTCCGGTGCTAGCGTCTAAATTTGAATACGAGGTATAATCACTCAACAAGCTCATGATCTATACTAAGCACATCATCATTTCACACAAACTATGCTAAGCACACATTTAATACCATTAGGTGCATTGGTTTTCTTTATTTAAGAAAAATAAATTCCTCTCATTACATAGGTAAATAATAGTTTCTATTTAGTTCTTGAGGAAAAATAATTTCCTCTCATTGAATCCTCTTAAGATTTAACTTCTCAAACAATCATACATGAATCATATTGACCTAAGTCAACCATTCATTATCATTATTTGAGAAAATGATTTAAATGAGGTAAAATACCTCATACTATTTAACAATTCTACCAATGATTTAATATCTCCAAGTATTTCATGTGAGAGTATGTGACCAGTGGTCCAAACTTCATATGAAAGTACTTGGGACAAGATTTAAATGAAGTAAAATACTTCATATGATTTCCATAATAGTTTTGGACAATATCACTTAAGTAAACTAGCCATATTGTCCATTATTCAACTAGGGCATGATCATACAAAGTGACCACACCATATCTTTGCAGAAACAATTAGTGTAAGTGAAATGTGAGCTATTAGAGTTGGAATTATCTAAATATCATCTTTGGTTGATTTTTAATATTTATTTGAATGTGCAAAAGTCCCTGACTTAATCTTTTTGTCACCTTATTTCTACAACAGATCTCACAGTGAGACCAGAGGCAAGTTGTAGATCTTTTCAGTGGCTTTCCAACAATATAAAAGTTGTTAAATTTGGCCAAGCCAAACAGATTCTATTGAATTTCAAAGTCAGGGCCAGTATTGAATTTGAATTGTATTTATTAAACGAAATTTGAATTAAAAGGGCTGGCGGGAACTAGTTTGGGCCGAAATGGTTTGAATTACAGCAAATCGGCCCAGTAACGCATCCAGTGCGCGTGGGCTTGCTGACAGCGTGGGGGCCACTCGTCAGCGAGTTAAAAACCCGAAACGGTATGGATCATTGCGGTGCGTTGGATTAGACATGGATCGGACGGCGCAGGACCATCGTCATCTCCGGCGAGATCGTGCCACTGGCGCGGCGGCGGTAGGGGGTCGGAGAGCTCACCGTGGCTCCAGCTAGGGTTGGCAGTAGGCTCGAGGAAGGTGTCGACGATGAGGAAGCAGCCTGTAGCAGTGGCGGAGCTTGGGGCGGCCTAGATCAACGGCGATTTCTCCAGGGCTTCCGCGGCTCCGATCGTCCAATTGGGGCGGCTCCGGCGTCGATTGGGGTGGCTAACGGTGCGAGGAGAAGCAGGGATGAGAGGAGAGCATGGTGGTGTGCATGGATTGCTCAGGGGAGTCCTCTATTTATAGGAGGGAGAGGATGCTGCGGGGCAGGGTTAGGGTCGACATGCGCGCGGCGATTCCGGCGAGCTAGGGAGCTAGGCGAGGCTGGGCGGTCCTGTGAGCGTCAACGGCGCGGCAAGGCTGGGCGTACGGTGGTCGGGCGCGAGCGTGTACTGCCACGGCCGTGGCGGGCGGGCGCGTCCTCTCCAGCGACCGTAGGCGCTAGGTGGTGACGCCAGCTTGTCCGGCGGGCTCCGCGTGGCGCGACGGGTACCATGGCGAGCGGAGGTGGTCGGGGTACGGCGGAGTACGGCGAGCGACGCGTGCCCGGCTCGCGCGCATCCGTGCGCTGGTGACGTCGCCATGCCGTTCGCGGCGTACCTGGGGCGTCGTGGGCACGCTCTGTCCGGGGCGTGTCGGCGTCCTTGCGCCCAACGGCCGGTACGGGCGATCTCAGGAGATCAAGGGCGAGCTGTTTGGCATGGTGGCTCGGGCTGGAGAGGTAGGGAGAGAGGTGAGGCATGTCGATGGGGAACGTGGCCGGCATGGCCATGGCCATGCCATGTTTGGCCGTGTCCATGAGGTTCCCATGCATGAGCTTGGTAGGGTGAGGTCCAGGGGTCATGGCTGAGCCGATTGGTGCTCAAGAGGTGGCATGGTTTGATCAAATTTGGAAAAATGGTGATCTTGCAAAAGTTTCAAAGTCTCCTCTTTGCTTGCTCCTAACTTTTGATCCAAGATGATTTTAGTGTGATGATCTTTACAGAAGTTGTTCACCTTGTTGTGTACTTGGATGACATGCAAAGAATGGAACTTGTTTAGTTTGAAAAACTTGAATTGCAAAGGCTCAAAGTAGGGACCCGATTATAAATTGCAGTTTTTACCATTATTCTATGTGATCCCATTTTGAGTTTGGATTTGATTTGTTTTGTGTTTCTTTGATTCCAAAAGTTGTAGTAAGTGTTTAGTAACATAATACAACTAATGGTGAAGACCAAAATGATCTAGGGTAAAGATTTGCAAAAATGGCCTAAGCCATATGTTAGGGTTTTTAGGGTTTTATTCTTATTTGATTTATTTCTCTTTTTGATTTATTTGGTTTGTGATCTTCACTTGATCACTTTAGGTTTTTAGAGTTTGTCATATAAACAACAAAACAATCATCATGGCATATCACTCAAAATGCACAAGTCCTATGCAAGGCACTATATGCAATTTAAAAGTTTTTGTTGGTTCTGAATTTTGGATTTCTGGAATTCTTCTTATTCCTTTATTTGAAATTTGGGATGTTACACTACGCATTGGAATACTTTCTGGTGCCATCTCCTCTGTGCTACTGCTGTTGTGTTACTATTGTCATCACTCTTATATTACTGCTGCTTTCACATCACCCCTGTTACTAGTGCTTTTCTAGGTGCAGCTGAATTGACAACTCCGCTGTTAAGGCTTATAAGTATTCTTTACCTCCCCTTGTGTCGAATCAATAAATTTGGGTTTTACTTCCCTCGAAGACTGTTGCGATCCCCTATACTTGTGGGTCATCACCGATCAGCTTGTCGTCGTCCTCATCCTTCCCGTAGCGGCAGCCATAGTTGCGCGTACCAGCAATGTACCGCAACAAATGCTTGACAGCAGCCATGTGCTCTGTCGTGGGCTTCTCCATGAACCGGGTGAAGTAGTCGACATCGAATGCAATGTCAGACCGAGTGTGCACAAGGTACCTCAGGCTCCTGACAATGCTGCGGTAGAATGTTGCGTCCACCGGTGGATTAGAGCTCTCCTTGCTCAGCTTGAGCCTGGGCTCCATTGGGACGTGCACTGGGTTGTAGTCGCCCATGTCGGCCTTGTCAAGCAGCTTGCCGGCATATGCCGCCTGGCCAAGTGTTATCTCGCAAGCGGTCTGCTTCACCTCGATGCCAAGGTAGTAGCTCAAGAGGCCTAAGTCGCTCATATTGAACTTCTCCTTCATCTCTTCTTGAACTTGGAGATATCTTGTGTGCTTGCACCAGTCATGACCAAGTCGTCGACATAGACACCGAGAAGTAGTCGCGTGTCGCCGGTGCCGCGCGCATAGACAGCGTGCTCCGACGGGCTCCTCTGAAACCCAAGCGACAACAGTGTGCTGTCGAGCTTAGCATTCCAGGCCCTCGGTGCTTGGCGCAATCCGTAGAGTGCCTTGCGCAGCCGCAACACCTTGCCTTCTTCTCCTTCGCGGACAAAACCAGGTGGTTGAGTCACGTATACCTCCTCCAGAAGGCCTCCACTGAGGAATGCCGATTTGACATCCATGTGGTGCACTTCCCAACTCTGTTGTGTTGCAAGTGCGATGAGCACGCGCACATAGTCGAGTCGAGCGACCGGGGCGAACACTTCGTCGAAGTCGATGCCAGCACACTGGACATAGCCCTTTGCAACAAGGCGAGCCTTGTGCTTGCTGATGTCACCAGCAGTGTTCTTCTTCAGTTTGAAGACCCACTTGAGCCGAATGGGGCAATGACCCGCTGGCAAACTTGTGAGTTCCCAGGTGCCATTATCCTCGATTGGAGGTCATCTCATCCAACATGACAACACGCCAAGCTGGGTGTGGTTTAGCTTCGGCAAAGGTGGCAGGTTCTTCACCTACCACTAGAAGGAGCTCCTTAGTGGACTTGGTGACAATGTTGTCGAGAGTGCGGAACCTACGTAGGCGTCTCTCACCATCTGTCGAGGTTGGTGTCACTCCAGGTGGAGGTGACACGAACTCCACTGGAGCGTCGTGACCAGCGTGCTGTGAGGCAGGCATAGTCGCAGGTGTTGTCGGCTCCTCCGGTTGCTGCGTGGAGAGCGGCGGAGATGGTGCCACTCCCCCGTCATCCGCAGCCATGTCACCATTCACGCTAATGTCGATTTCCAAAACGGGAAAATCGATGGTGAACGTGTGAGCGGGGTGAGCATCGGCGTGCTCAGCCCACTCCCAGCTTATGTCCTTGTTAAACACCACGTCTCGGGAGACATGTGGGCGTTGCGACACTGGGTCAAATAGCTTGTATGCCTTTGAGCCAATATCATAGCCCATGAGTACCATGGGTGTGCTTCGGTCATCAAGCTTCTTGAGTTGGGGGCGTGCCGTCTTGACACGTGCAACACATCCAAACACCCGTAAGTAGGACATGTTTGGTATTTTTCCATGCCATACCTCATACGAAGTTTTGTTGTCGATGTTGCACGTGTAGGAGCGGTTGAGGATGTAGACCGTCGTGGTCACCGCCTCTCCCCAGAATTTGTTCGGCACTCCTCGTGCCTTGAGCATGCTGCGAGCCATGGCAACAACCGCTTGGTTGCGCCACTCCACCACCCCATTTCTGCTGCGGAGAATAGGGAGCGGACAAGTGCCGCTGGACGCCGTGCTCGGTGCAGTATGCATCGAAATCCTAGGACGTAAATTCGCCGATGCGATCCGTCCGGAGTGTGCGTAGTTTGCACTCGCTCTGCACCTTAGCACTTGCCTTGAAGCGCTTGATTGACGCCTCTGCCTCGTCCTTCGAGGCGAGCAACGTCAGTCACATGTAGCAGCTGTGGTCATCCACGAGTAGGAGGAAGTATCTCTTCCCGCCTGGTGTTGGTGGTGAGATGGGGCCGCAGAGGTCACCGTGCACCAACTGGAGCTACTCCGTCGCGCAGAACTTGGCCGTTTGAGGAAACGGGGCGCGACGCTCCTTGCCCGCCAGGCAAGCATCGCAAAGCTTCTCGACATGGTCGATCTCCGGGAGACCGCGCACCATGCCCGTACGCGCCATCTTCTCCAGAGCACCAAAATGCTGATGGCCAAGGCGCTCGTGCCAACGCCATGCATCACTGCCGCGGCGAGCCGAGAGGAAAACTGGCTGCACGATATGTAGTGGAACATTGTACAAGAGGTTCCGTGAGTGCGCCACCTTGGCGAGCAGGCGTCGGTCCCTATCACGGATGTACATGGTTCTGTCGCGTATCATCGTCTCGCAGCCATTCTCGTCGAATTGGCCGAGGCTGATGATGCTTGTCTTTAGCCGCGGGATGTAGTAGGCCTCCGTTAGCGCGTGGTGCTCACCACCGCGACTAGTGAACATTACGGTACCACGCCCGCATATGTTCACCGCGGAGTTGTCGCCGAACTTCACTGAGCCAGTGACCTTTTCGTCAAGGTCGGTGGAGGCTGTGTGGTCGCCCGTCATGTGGTTCAATGCACCACTATCTAGATACCACGACGCATTGACAGGTTCTGCCTCGTCGCCAAGCTGTACCTTCGCGTACCTTCCATTGGAGTTTGAGTGTGTGTGTCTAAAGTGATCAGCGTGTGAGTAGCATAGCTCTTAGAAGTAGGAGCTAACAATTGGTATCAGAGCCAAGTTGTGTAGTTATGCCGAAGGACGGAGGTGTTGGCGGGTCAAGGACGTCGGAGGAAATGGAAGCCGAGATCGAGAAGAGGATCATGGCTCGTGTGCTGGCAGCGAAGAACGGCGGACGGGAGCTAGCAGCTCCGCGTTCTGCGCGTGACGCGGGCATGTCCTCAACGGCCATTCCGCTCCTAACACGCTCCAACTACCACGAATGGTCGCTGCTCATGCGCGTCATTCTCGAAGGCCGTGGCTGGTGGAAGGCGGTGGAGACAGGTGACGTAGAGTTCACCGACGATAGGCTGGCACTCGAAGCAATCCTTCGTGCCGTGCCGCCGGAGATGCTCGCCACCCTTGCTATCAAGAAGATAGTCAAGGAGGCCTGGGACACACTCAAGACTCTACGACTCGGTGCCGAGCGCGTACACGAGTTGAGAGCCCAAACGTTGCGCCTCAACTACGAGGAAATCAAGTTTCGTCCAGGGGAGTCTATCGATGACTTTGCCATGCGACTCCAAACTCTCGCCAACGAGTCGGGGGTCCTCGGCGACCCGCTCGACGAGAAGAAGGTTGTCCTCAAGCTGCTTCGTATCGCTCCTAAGCGGTTCAAGCAATTGTGTTGGTCGATTGAGAGCTTGGTGGACTTGAATAATTTGTCCATTGAGGAGCTCGTCGGCCGGCTCAAGGTCGTCGATGAAAGAGACGACGACAAGCATGATTCCAGTAGCAAGCTCCTGCTCACGGAGGTCGTGCCCGCATGCATCGCGAGCGCGAAAGTCTGTCTGGTAGCAGTGGTAGCAACTATGTGCCGAACCGGCGCCGCGGCAGAGGACGCAGGCGCGGCCAGGATGGCGCACGTAATAGGGTTGGAGAGGGCGCCCAACATGGCCGCGGCGCAAATGGCGCTCAGCACGACAACAAGTGTCGGTATTGTGGTATACCGGGCCACTGGGCTCGTGAGTGCCGTAAGAAGCTGCGGGATGAGGCACACTTAGTGCAAGCTTGCCGCTGGCGACGGCGAGCCAGCGATGCTAATGGCACAAGTGACTGCCATCAAGATGGATCCAGAGCGCATTGGTGGCCATGTTTTCCTTAAAGAAGAACACGTGACCAAGTGCCTTGGTCAGAATATCACTTAGGAGAGATACTGGTCCTCCATGAGCAGGAGCCTCCTGGAACCATGCTCGTCTCCGTCTCTTTCATCGACGGCCTTGAGCCGGCCGACGAGCTCCTCAATGGACAAATTATTCAAGTCCACCAAACTCTCAATTGACCAACACAATTGCTTGTACCGCTTAGGAGCGATACAGAGCAGCTTGAGGACAACCTTCTTCTCGTCGAGCGGGTCGCCGAGGACCTCCAACTCGTTGGTGAGAGCTTGGAGTTGCATGGCAAAGTCATCGATAGACTCCCCTGGACGAAACTTGATCTCCTCGTAGTTGAGGCGCAACGTTTGCGCCCTCGACTCGCATACACGCTCGGCGCCGAGTCGTAGAGTCTTGAGTGTGTCCCAGGCCTCCTTGGCGGTCTTCTTGACGGCGAGGGTGGAGAGCATGTCTGGCGGCACAGCACGAAGGATTGCTTCGAGTGCTAGCCTGTCGTCGGTGAACTCTACGTCACCCGTCTCCACGGCCTTCTACCAGCCACGGCCTTCGAGAATGACGCGCATGAGAAGCGGCCATTCGTGGTAGTTGGAGCGTGTTAGGAGCGTAATGGCCGTTGAGGACATGCCCGCGTAAAACGCGGAGCTGCTAGCTCCCGTCCACTTTTCTTCGCTGCCAGCACACGAGCCATGATCCTCTTGTCGATCTCGGCTTCCATTTCCTCCGACGTCCTTGACCCGCCAACACCTCCGTCCTTCGGCATAACTACACAACTTAACTCTGATACCAATTGTTAGCTCCTATTTCTAAGAGCTATGCTACTCACACGCTGATCACTTTGGACACACACACTCAAACTCCAATGGAATGGAGGACACGAGTAGTTTGGTGCAGCTCAAAGCTTGCTGCTTTTCTTGTTTCTTCTCTACTACTTGGTGTGCTGAAAACTGGTACAAAGGTGGATGGAGATATCTTACACACGAGCACCAGTGATCCTGCCATGTGGCGTTCTATGGACCATTCGTTTTGGTGCGGATACGTGTGCCAGAGTGAGTTTCATTATATACATAGCGTTGAAAATGAGAAATACTTGAGAGTTCCTGTAGCAGTTAGGTGAGACATACGGTTGGTGGTAGATGGGTCACATGTGCTCCTCAGGTGTCAGACCATTTATTCGGTCAATAGTAACCTCGTTGTGGGCAATTACATCTATGTGCACTGTACCTCCACTTTTCATTTGCAAATTTCAATTAACAGACCGAAGATTAAAACACTAATTTTATAGGCTAGGCAAATAATTATCCATAATTCGTACAGAGTAAATTTGATAGCAATAAAGTAAACTGCAGATTCATGAACCAATTCCACAAAGAAAATACAAATGATACTCTTTGAAATTTTACTACAGATTGTTCTAGAAAATTGCACGGTAAATGAGAAATTTTTATTTTGAATTAACCCCGTGATTTTCATTTTGAAACAACCATGCATGTGTGTCAGCAAGTTCTACTCCAACATTCTTATGATAAAAAAATTCAATAAAAATAAGGGGCACGGAAATGGAGAGCACACCTTTCATCATAGACACAAGTTCGTATTATTTACTCCCTCCATGCCGGTTTAGACTAGTCATAGTGGGGAGTAACATAAAGTAGTAACATGGTGCATGTTACTACCCTATGTTACTATCTTCATAGTGGGTAGTTACATATATGTGGTATCATGCATGTTATATTTATCATGCATGTTATATTTATTAGATCGTAGACTCATCTTTTCTTGAGAAGTGTGATGTTATGGTAACATATCTAGTTACCACCCCACTCTCTTTCTTCATTTATTGTCATGCCATGTCACTAAAATGTTTTGGGGTGTGTGATGTTACTACCTATGTTACTCCCACTATGAGCAGTCTTAGAGGACAGTTACACATTTCGAGAGAAAAAATTGACTAACAAAATATAAGATATATGTCATAAAAATTATATCATTGGATTCATATTTTAAAAAAGTTTCCAAATTAGTAGTCAAAGTTTTTCTCGAAATAGGTAATTGTCATGTAAACTGTTATGAAGGGAGTGCCAGTTTGAGCTCGTAAGAAAAAAAAAAGATAAACTGCTTCAGCAATAACAATATTCGTTATAAAATTTGTCAGAATTTGTTATTTTTGTGTAGCCTAAAATTTGAAGTAGTTTGTATTGAGATTTCATACCATTATAGTATACATTATTGGCTATCTCCGGAATTTTGCTTTGGATTTTTTGAAACTTCAAAGACAAATTCTGAATGCTTGCAAATAAAGATCTCTGTGTAGCTTGACCTCTGTTTTAAGCTTTTTTACATATGACACAAAAATACGACACTGTGAAACTACATGTTAAGACGAATCCAGCGATAGAATTTAGTAGTCCATCCAATCCATATTATCTCATGCTAAAATGAATGTATCTGTAACTAAAATGTGTCTAGATATAAGAAGTGAGCCTAGCTCACTTGGTTAGAGAAGTGGATGTACAACCCAGCCACCCAGGTTCAAGTCGCTAGGGACGCGAATTTGGGTTCTTATTATTTAAAAAACAAAATCACTGTAGGGGCTTCCCCTACCGTATTCCTTTCAAAAAAATGTGTCTAGACACATCTATATTAGCATCAAGTAATATGGGTCGGAGGGAGTGTCATAAGTATTACTATTTTTTCTAAAAATTTAATTAAATTTGATATGATTTAAATTAATATAATTACACGTAACGCAAAGCTAGACGTAAATTAAACAAAACACGATTAGCAGTGATTTTGCATAACAAACACTGTTTATGTCGTGCATCGGACTACTACACAACCTTGAGCTAGGAAATAGTAGGACTGACCGAATGTTAACTCAAGAGAGTGATGTGATGTGCAATGCTGGGCGGTTGGCAGCATGCTGCCTCTCCACTAGCACAGCTACAAGAACGCTCTGACATCGCATTAAATGGACACATAAAATAATACTTCTCGCTTAGAGTTATACGTGGAGATATACAGTACATGAAATGTCTGTGTACGGTCAGAATGCAAGCAGCTGGATGGACTGATAGAGCAAATGAACGCTGCACAAAACTCCACGTGGCCGAGAGCACTGGAGCTCATGTGCCAAAACTACTTTCCGTACAAAGGTGTCCTATTTATACTACTAGTAAGCTGCACATACCAGGTCAGCTCACGTACGAACCTCCTTCGTCTGAACATTTGACTAATGTAAGCCAAAATGAACATTTGACTAATGTATACCAAAATGTCAAGCCACACATGCAGGCTACAACCTTGCACGTTTGCCTCATGGTCACCTTGTGCCTCTATGTAGTCAAGCGTTCAAATACTGCTACTACAACATGGACGGTGCTTTATTTGTGTCTAAGTAAATTGCTACTACTCCTCTACTAGCAACATGATTAATCAATAGGCTGATAAAAGTCTCTCTGAACTTCTCTCTGAACCATACTAGCATCGATCTAGTAAACCTGAAGACACATACTACACAGAGAACTGAATAACCTAGACTCTACATGAACAAAACATCAGCATCTCATCTCCAAAACCTGGAACCTATCACACTCAACCAACACACAGACACTCTGAAACCTAAACTATTTCCTATAAACTAAACATATGAACACAATATCCTGAAAAATAAACATCAAAGCAAGGATACTGAACCCTCACATTTGACTAGCTACCTCCATAGATCTGGCTACCTCCACATACAAATCAATATCTTCCTATCTACATCCACTTAGAAATCAACATCCCCGTCTACAGCAAATTGTCAGAACAATGAACAACCTAGAGCCCAAATAATTGATCACTACAAAACGAAAGCACCGCTACCTCCACCTACCAACCATCAACATCATCCGATGCAGCTCAAAAACAAATGACAATCCCCACGCTTACTCATATGTATGCAGCTCCCAAATAAAGACGAATCGAGAAACAGAGAAGGCGGAGGAAAATTACCCATCTCGTCGGCGAACATTCCTTCTACGCTCGCGAGTCGCAGACCTCTTCCCCGTTGGATGGCGAAGGACATGAGCCACCTGTTGGAGATATGCCCAAGAGGCAATAATAAAATGGTTATTATAATATATCTTTGTGTTTATGATAAATGTTTGCATACCATGCTATAATTGTATTAACCGAAACATTGATACATGTGTGTTATGTAAACAACAAGGAGTCCCTAGTAAGCCTCTTGTATAACTAGCTTGTTGATTAATAGATGATCATGGTTTCAGGATCATGAACATTGGATGTTATTAATAACAAGGTTATGTCATTAGGTGAATGATATAATGGACACACACCCAAATAAGCGTAGCATAAGATCACGTCATTAAGTTCAGTTTGCTATAAGCTTTCGATACATAGTTACCTAGTCCTTCGACCATGAGATCATGTAAATCACTTATACCGGAAGGGTACTTTGATTACATCAAACGCCACTGCGTAAAAATGGGTGGTTATAAAGGTGGGATTAAGTATTCGGAAAGTATGAGTTGAGGCATATGGATCAAGAGTGGGATTTGTCCATCCTGATGACGGATAGATATACTCTTGGCCCTCTCGGTGGAATGTCGTCCGATTAGCTTGCAAGCATATGAATGGTTCATAAGAGATGACATACCACGGTACGAGTAAAGAGTACGTGTCAGAGACGAGGTTGAACAAGGTATGGAGATACCGATGATCAAACCTCGGACAAGTAAAATATCGTGTGACAAAAGGAATCGGTATCGTATGTAAATGGTTCAATCGATCACTAAGTTATCGTTGAATATGTAGGAGCCATTATGGATCTCCAGATCCCGCTATTGGTTATTGGTCGGGGAGAAGTCTCAACCATGTCTGCATAGTTCACGAACCGTAGGGTGACACACTTAAGGTTTGATGTCGTTTTAGTAGATATGGAATATGGAATGGAGTTCGAAGTTTTGTCGGATGAGATCCAGGACATCACGAGGAGGTCCGGAATGGTCCGGAGAATAAGATTCATATATAGGAAGTCACTTTCCAAGTTTGAAATGATCCGGTGTATTTATGGAAGGCGCTAGAATGTTCTAGAACCTTCCGGAAGAAATCACTATGGAAGGTGGAGTCCCGGTTGGACTCTGATACGTCCCAAACGTATCTATAATTTCTTATGTTCCATGCTACTTTTATGATGATACTCACATGTTTTATACACATTATATGTCGTTATTATGCATTTTCCGGCACTAACCTATTGACGAGATGCCGAAGAGCCAGTCTGCTGTTTTTGGTTTCAGAAATCCTAGTAAGGAAATATTCTCGAAATTGGACGAAATCAACGCCAGGGTCCTATTTTCACACGAAGCTTCCAGAAGACCGAAGAGGATAAGAAGTGGGGCCACGAGGCGGCCACACACTAGGGCGGCGCGGCCTGGGCCTTGGCCGCGCCGGCCTGTTGTGTGGGGCCCTCGTGTGGCCCCCTGACCTGCCCTTCCGCCTACTTAAAGTCTTCGTCGCGAAACCCCCACCGAGAGCCACGATACGGAAAACCTTCCAGAGACGCCGCGCCCGCCAATCCCATCTCGGGGGATTCAGGAGATCGCCTCGGCACCCTGCCGGAGAGGGGAATCATCTCCCGAGGACTCTTCATCGCCATGATCGCCTCCGGATTGATGTGTGAGTAGTTCACCCCGGACCATGGGTCCATAGCAGTAGCTAGATGGTCGTCTTCTCCTAATTGTGCTATCATGCTCGATCTTGTGAGCTGCCTATCATGATCAAGATCGTTTCTTTGTAATCCTACATGTTGTGTTTGTTGGGATCCGATGGATATTCAATACTATGTCAAGTTGATTATCAATCTATCATATATGTTGTTTATGTTCTTGCATGCTCTCCGTTGCTAGTAGAGGCTCTGGCCAAGTTGATACTTGTGACTCCAAGAGGGAGTATTTATGCTCGATAGTGGGTTCATGCCTCCATTAAATCTGGGACAGTGACAGTTCTAAGGTTGTGGATGTGCTGTTGCCACTAGGGATAAAACATCGATGCTTTGTCTAAGGATATTTGTGTTGATTACATTACGCACCATACTTAATGCAATTGTCTGTTGCTTGCAACTTAATACGGAAGGGGTTCGGATGATAACCTGAAAGTGGACTTTTTAGGCATAGATGCATGCTGGATGGCGGTCTATGTACTTTGTCGTAATGCCCTGATTAAATCTCATAGTACTCATCATGATATATGTATGTGCATTGTTATGCCTTCTTTATTTGTCAATTGCCCAACGGTAATTTGTTCACCCAACATGCTATTTATCTTATGGGAGAGACACCGCTAGTGAACTGTGGACCCCGGTCTATTCTTTACATCTGAAATACAATCTACTGCAATACTTGTTCTTTACTGTTCTTCGCAAACAATCATCTTCCACACAATACGGTTAATCCTTTGTTCAGACAAGCCGGTGAGATTGACAACCTCACTGTTACGTTGGGGCAAAGTACTTTGGTTGTGTTGTGCAGGTTCCACGTTGGCGCCGGAATCCCTGGTATTGCGCCGCACTACACTCCGCCGCCATCAACCTTCAACGTGCTTCTTGGCTCCTACTGGTTCGATAAACCTTGGTTTCTTACTGAGGGAAAATTGCTTCTATACGCATCATACCTTCCACTTGGGGTTCCCAACGGACGTGTGCTTTACGCGTATCAAGCTAAATTTCTGGCGCCGTTGCCGGGGAGATCAAGACACGCTGCAAGGGGAGTCTCCACGTTCAATCTCTTTACTTTGTTTTTGTCTTGCTTTATTTTATTTACTACTTTGTTTGCTGCACTTAAACAAAACACAAAAAATTAGTTGCTAGTTTTACTTTATTTATTGTCTTGCTCTCTATATCAAAAACACAAAAAAATTAGTTACTAGCATTTAGTTTACTTTTGTTATCATGTCTAGCTCTGTACCTGTTACTTCTTCACCTGAGGAATTAGTTTTTACTTTTAAACAAGGGAATGAGGAGAGTTTTAAAGATGCTTGGTTTAGAATTTTTGATTCTTATCGTAAAGTTGAACCTCAAATGACACTAAGTCTGCTCCTTAGTAATTTTTATTTTGGGCTTATGATTCGCTATAGATATGCCTTGGATGCTGTAGTAGGAGGAGATTTCCTTCATTGCAATGGTGATCAAGCTTTTAATGCCATAAAAAATTGGTTGCATCACATAGTTCAGCTAATAACTTTGATTCAGCTCTTATTAGCATTTATAATAGATTAAACACTCTTGAGATAAGTGCATCTCGCTTGAAAGAAAATTATAGTTATGTTCGTAACCGTCTTGACCAAGTTTTAGTGAACTCTGAACGTTCAATGTGGGACCCTACTATTAAAGTTATTATTGGTGGTGAAACTTTTCATGCCTATTGTGATATTATGTCTGAATTTTGCCTTATGCCTAAGAGTATTTATGAATCTTTGACACTTTGGGGACTCGTTGAAGGAGGAGAAGGAATAACTCTTGTTGATAACTCTGTTATAATTCCTAAGGGAATAGCCGAGCGTGTGCATACAACCATTCTTGGAAGAACGGTATCCACTGATTATCTTGTTATTGAATGTGTAGGAACAGGACAAATCACACTTGGAAGATCCCTGCTGAAACTATTGGGAGCAATCATAAATGTGGGAGAAGGCACCCTAAAATTCACTTCTACGCCGGGAGGTAGACATGTATTCCCTAAACCAAAGAGTAAGAAAAAGAATAAGAAAGGTATGCATAAAGCCCGAGGTAATGTTGATGCTTCATCTTTTGATAACACTCGATTCACACTTTCTGCGGAGACAACCCATGTTTTTACTACAGTACTTTGTTTTATATTTGAGTCTTGGAAGTTGTTACTACTGTAGCAACCTCTACTTATCTTTATTTTATTGCATTGTTGTGCCAAGTAAAGTCTTTGATAGTAAAGTCAATACTAGATTTGGATTACTGTGCAGAAACAGATTTCTTGCTGTCACGAATCTGGGCAGAATTCTCTGTAGGTAACTCAGAAAAATCTGCCAATTTACGTGCGTGATCCTCAGATATGTACGCAACTTTCATTCAATTTGAGAATTTTCATCTGAGTAAGTTAAGTGCCCCTATAAAATTCGTCTTTACGGACTGTTCTGTTTTGACAGATTCTGCCTTTTATTTTGCATTGCCTGTTTTGCTATGTTCGATGGATTTCTTTGTTCCATTAACTTTCAGTAGCTTTGTGCAATGTCCAGAAGTGTTAAGAATGATTATGTCACCTCTGAATATGTGAATTTTCAATTATGCACTAACCCTCTAATGAGTTTGTTTCGAGTTTGGTGTGGAGGAAGTTTTCAAGGGTCAAGAGAGGAGGATGATACAATATGATTAAGAAGAGTGAAAAGTCTAAGCTTGGGGATGCCCCGTGGTTCATCCCTGCATATTTCAAGAAGACTCAAGCATCTAAGCTTGGGGATGTCCAAGGCATCCCCTTCTTCATCGACAACATTATCAGGTTCCTCTAATGAAACTATATTTTTATTCACACATCTTATGTGCTTTGCTTGGAGTGTCTGTTTGCTTTAGTTTTTGTTTTGTTTGAATAAAGTCGGATCCCACAATCCTTTATATTGGAGATATTACGCTCCGCTGTTTCGTATGAACACATGTGTTCTTAGCTTTATCTTTAATTTTCATTGCGAAAGTTGAACTACCTCATTCATTGATATATGGTTGGAAATGGAAAATGCCGCATGTGGTAAATGGTATAATGTCTTGAATAATGTGATACTTGGCAATTGTTGTGCTCATATAGATCTTGTTTAAGCTCTTGCATCATGTACCTTGTACCCATTAATGAATAACTACATAGAGCATGTTAAAATTTGGTTTGCATGATTGTTCTCTCTAAGTCTAGATATTTTCTGGTTAAGGTGTTTGAACAACAAGGAGACAATGTAAAGTCTTATAATGCTTACAATATGTTTATATGTGAGTCTTGCTGCACCGTTTTATACTTGAGTTTGATTCAAACAACCTTGCTAGCCTAGCCTTGTATTGAGAGGGATTCTTCTCGTGCATCCAAATCCTTGAGCCAAATACTATGCCATTTGTGTCCACCATACCTACCTACCACATGGTATTTCTCCGCCATTCCAAAGTACATTACTTGAGTGCTACCTTTAAAATTTCTATTCTTTACCTTTACAATATATAGCTCATGGGACAAAATAGCTTAAAAACTATCGTGGTGAAGAATATGTACTTATGTGTCTTATTTCTTAATAAGTTGCTTGTTGTGCGGTAACCATGTTTCTGGGGACGCCATCAACTCTTTACCTTTGTTGAATATCATGTGAGTTGCTATGCATGTTCGTCTTGTCTGAAGTAAGGGCGGTTTTCACAATCAAATGGTTTGAGTATGCATACTGTTAGAGAAGAACATTGGGCCGCTAACTAAAGCCATGATTCATGGTGAAAGTTTCAGTTTGGACATAAAACCTCAATCTCTTATGAGAATATTACCTGTTGTTGAATGCTTAAGCATTAAAAGAGGAGTCCATTATCTGTTGTCTATGTTGTCCCGGTATGAATGTCTAAGTTGAGAATAATCAAAAGCGAGAAATCCAATGCGAGCTTTCTCCTTAGACCTTTGTACAGGCGGCATAGAGGTACCCCTTTGTGACACTTGGTTGAAACATATGTTATGCAATGATAATCCGTGTTAACCCAAGCTAATTAGGACAAGGTGCGAGCACTATTAGTATACTATGCATGAGGCTTGCAACTTATAAGATGTCTTATACATAACTCATATGCTTTATTACTACCGTTGACAAAATTGTTTCTTATTTTCAAAATGAAAAGCTCTAGCACAAATATAGTAATCCATGCTTCCCTCTGCGAAGGGCCTTTCTTCTACTTTATTGTTGAGTCGGTTTACCTATTCTTTCTATCTTAGAAGCAAACACTTGTGTAAACTGTGTGCATTGATTCTTACATGTTTACCTATTGCACTTGTTATATTACTTTGTGTTGACAATTATCCATGAGATATACATGTTGAAGTTGAAAGCAACCGCTGAAACTTATATCTTCCTTTGTGTTGTTTCAAAGCTTTCTACTAAGAATTATTGCTTATGAGTTAACTGTTATGCAAGTCTTATTGATGCTTGTCTTGAAAGTATTATTCATGAAAAGTCTTTGCTATATGATTCATTTGTTTACTCATTATCTTCATCATTGCTTCGAATCGCTGCATTCATCTCATGTGCTTTACAATAGTATGATCAAGATTATGATAGCATGTCACTTCAGAAATTATCTTTGTTATCGTTTACCTACTCGAGTAGGAACTAAGCTTGGGTTGCTTGATACGTCCCAAACGTATCTATAATTTCTTATGTTCCATGCTACTTTTATGATGATACTCACATGTTTTATACACATTATATGTCGTTATTATGCATTTTCCGGCACTAACCTATTGACGAGATGCCGAAGTGCCATTCTGTTTTCTGCTGTTTTTGGTTCAGAAATCCTAGTAAGGAAATATTCTCGGAATTGGACGAAATCAACGCCCAGGGTCCTATTTTCACACGAAGCTTCCGAAGACCGAAGAGGATAAGAAGTGGGGCCACGAGGCGGCCACACACTAGGCGGCGCGGCCTGGGCCTTGGCCGCCGGCCGTTGTGTGGGGCCCTCGTGTGGCCCCCGACCTGCCCTTCCGCCTACTTAAAGTCTTCGTCGCGAAACCCCCAGAGAGCCACGATACGGAAAATCTTCCAGAGACGCCGCCGCCGCCAATCCCATCTCGGGGGATTCAGGAGATCGCCTGGCACCCCCGGAGAGGGGAATCATCTCCCGAGGACTCTTCATCGCCATGATCGCCTCCGGATTGATGTGTGAGTAGTTCACCCCTGGACCATGGGTCCATAGCAGTAGCTAGATGGTCGTCTTCTCCTAATTGTGCTATCATGCTCGATCTTGTGAGCTGCCTATCATGATCAAGATCATTTCTTTGTAATCCTACATGTTGTGTTTGTTGGGATCCGATGGATATTGAATACTATGTCAAGTTGATTATCAATCTATCATATGTGTTGTTTATGTTCTTGCATGCTCTCCGTTGCTAGTAGAGGCTCTGGCCAAGTTGATACTTGTGACTCCAAGAGGGAGTATTTATGCTCGATAGTGGGTTCATGCCTCCATTAAATCTGGGACAGTGACAGAAAGTTCTAAGGTTGTGGATGTGTTTGCCACTAGGGATAAAACATCGATGCTTTGTCTAAGGATATTTGTGTTGATTACATTACGCACCATACTTAATGCAACTGTCTATTGCTTGCAACTTAATACCGGAAGGGGTTCGGATGATAACTGATACGTCCATTTTGCATCACTATTTTATATCATAATTTGCTGTTATTCATTGATATATTTCATATTTGGAGATGATACTTATGTTATTTCATCTATTTTGCATGTTTCATGATTATTTGAGGATCGCGCACCGGAGCCAGGATTCTGCTGGAAAAAGCACCGTCGAATGCAATATTTCGGAAGATCAACTTGACGGAAATTATATGAAAAATCCTATTTTTCCGAAGACGAAGGGAGCCGAAGGGGGAGCCGAGGGACCCGAGGTGGGCCCACCTCATAGGCCGGCGCGGCCCAAGGCCTGGCCGCGCCGCTGTGAGGAGGGGGCCCACAGCCCCTCTCGCCTCCTTTTCTTTCGTCCCGAAACCTAAGCCCCAGAGGATAGTCGCGAAGAGTCACGGCCGCCTCTGCGGGGCGGAGAACACCAGAGAAAGAGCTCTCCGGCAGACTGAAATCTGCCGGGAAATTCCCTCCCGGAGGGGGAAATCGACGCCATCGTCACCGTCATCGAGCTGGACATCATCTCCATCATCATCTCCATCATCATCATCATCATCACCACCATCTCCACCGCTGCACCTCGTCACCGCTGTAACAAATTGGGTTTGATCTTGATTGTTTGATAGGGGAAACTCTCCCGGTGTTGATTTCTACTTGTTATTGATGCTATTGAGTGAAACTATTGAACCAAGGTTTATGTTCAGATTGTTGTTCATCATCATATCACCTCTGATCATGTTCCATATGATGTCTCGTGAGTAGTTCGTTTAGTTCTTGAGGACATGGGTGAAGTCTAAATGCTAGTAGTGAATTATGCTGGTTAGTACTCAAATGTTATGATATTTAAGTTGTGGTGTTATTCTTCTAGTGGTGTCATGTGAACGTCGACTACATGATACTTCACCATTTATGGGCCTAGGGGAGTGCATCTTGTATTCGTTTGCTAATTGCGGGGTTGCCGAGTGACAGAAACCTAAGCCCCGTTAGTATATCGATGCGGAGGGATAGCAGGATCTCGAGTTTAAGGCTGTGGTTAGATTTATCTTAATTACTTTCTTGTAGTTGCGGATGCTTGCAAGGGGTATAATCACAAGTATGTATTAGTCCTAGGAAGGGCGGTACATTAGCATAGGTTCACCCACACAACACTTATCAAAACAATGAAGATTAATCAGCTATATGAAGCGAAAGCACTAGACTAAATTCCCGTGTGTCCTCAAGAACGTTTGGTCATTATAAGTAAACAAACCAGCTTGTCCTTTGTGCTAAAAAGGATTGGGCCACTCGCTGCAATTATTTCTCTCGCACTTTACTTACTTGTACTTATTTCATCTGCTATATCAAAACCCCTGAATACTTGTCTCGTGAGCATTTACAGTGAATCCTTCATCGAAACTGCTTGTCAACACCTTCTGCTCCTCGTTGGGTTCGACACTCTTATTTATAGAAAGTACTACGATACACCCCCTATACTTGTGGGTCATCAATAACCTGAAAGTGGACTTTTTAGGCATAGATGCTTGCTGGATGGCGGTCTATGTACTTTGTCGTAATGCCCTGATTAAATCTCATAGTACTCATCATGATATATGTATGTGCATTGTTATGCCTTCTTTATTTGTCAATTGCCCAACTGTAATTTGTTCACCCAACATGCTATTTATCTTATGGGAGAGACACCGCTAGTGAAATGTGGACCCCGGTCTATTCTTTACATCTGAAATACAATCTACGCAATACTTGTTCTTTGTTCTTCGCAAACAATCATCTTCCACACAATACGGTTAATCCTTTGTTCACAGCAAGCCGGTGAGATTGACAACCTCATTGTTACGTTGGGGCAAAGTACTTTGGTTGTGTTGTGCAGGTTCCACGTTGGCGCTCCCCGGTGTTGCGCCGCACTACACTCCGCCATCAACCTTCAACGTGCTTCTTGGCTCCTACGTTCGATAAACCTTGGTTTCTTACTGAGGGAAACTTGCTTCTATACGCATCATACCTTCCACTTGGGGTTCCCAACGGACGTGTGCTTTACGCGTATCAGACGCCACCAACCCTAACAAGCCAACCAAGTGGGAGGGTGGAGTCCATGGTGGACTCCACCTCCTTGGCCGGCCAAAGAAAGGGGAAAGGGGAGAGTCCCTGTCCCTCTAGGTTTCGTCCAAAAGGCAGTTTTTGAATTGGGGTCTTATTCGAAGACTTTGGGCAAAACCTTGGGGTTCCACCTATATAATGAGGAGGAGAGGGAGGGGGTAGCCCTAGACTTGGCCGCACCACCTAGGGATCCCATGGCCGGCGCCCTACCCCCTCTCTCTCCCAAACCCTAGCCGCCCCTCCTCCACATACAACTCTATTAGCGCTTTGGCGAAGCCCTGCCGGAGTTCTCCACCACCACCGCCACCACGCTGTCGTGCTGCCGGGATTCCGAGGAGGATCTACTACTTCTGCTGCCCGACTGTGGCACCGTCAAGATCTTCTACGCGCTTTCGAAAGCGGCAAGTGATCATCTTCTGCAACAACGAGATCTAATCTCGTAGGCTTTGGAAATCTTCGAGGGTTAGTCTCATGATCTTCTCGTTGCTACCATCTTCTAGATTGCATCTTGGCTTGTTATTTGTTCTTGCGGTAGGAAGATTTTTGTTTTCTATGCTACGAACCCCATCAGTGGTATCAGAGCCGTGTCTATGCATAGATTGGATGCACGAGTAGAACACAATTGTTTTGTGGGTGTCGATGCTTTGTTGTCTTTAGTTCGTGTACTTTGCATCTTGCGGCATGGTGGGATGAATCGGCTCGGGCTAACTTTACATGACCGCGTTCATGAGATTTGCTCCACGCTCAACATGCAACTTGTATTGCATAAGTGGCTTTGCGGGTGTCTGTCTCTCCCACCATAGTGAAGATTCAATTTACTCCTTCTATTGACAACACTAGTATCACCGTTGTGGTTCATGTTCGTAGGTAGATTGGATCTTACTCGAAAACCCTAAACCACGTAAAATATGCAAACCAAATTAGAGGCGTCTAACTTGTTTTTGCAGGGTTTGGTGATGTGATATGGCCATGATGTGATGATGAATATGTATGAGATGATCATTATTGTATTGTGGCAACCGGCAGGAGCCTTATGGTTGTCTTTATATTTCATGTAGTAGTATTATTTCAAAGTAGTTGTAATAGTGGCTACATGTGGTGAACAACCATGAAGACGGCGCCATGGACCTTGACGCTACGCCGACGATGATGGAGATCATGCCCGTTGATGATGAAGATCATGTCCGTGCTTTGGAGATGAAGATCAAAGGCGCAAAGACTAAAGGGCCATATCATATCACATATGAATTGCATGTGATGTTAATCCTTTATGCATCTTATCTTGCTTAGATCGCGACGGTATCATTATAAGATGATCCCTCACATTAATATCAAGATAATAAAGTGTTCTCCCCTCGTATGCACCGTTGCTACAGTTCATCGTTTCGAAACATTGATACGTCCATTTTGCATCACTATTTTATATCATAATTTGCTGTTATTCATTGATATATTTCATATTGGGACACAATACTTATGTTATTTCATCTATTTTGTATGTTTCATGATTATTTGGAGATTGCGCACCGGAGATTCTGCTGTAAAAAGCACCGTCAGGATGCAATATTTCGGAAGATCAGCTGGAAGGAAATTTTACCAAAAATCCTATTTCTCCAGATGACGAAGGAAGCCGGGGAGAGCCAGTTGGACCCAAGGTGGGCCCACACCATGAGGCGGCGCGGCCCATGGCCTGGCCGCGCCACCATGTGGTGTGGGGCCCACACAGCCCCTTTCGCCTCCTTTTCTTCGCGAAACTCTTCGTCCCGAAAACCTAAGCCACAGAGGAATCCTCACGAAGGGTTACAGCCGCCTCTGCGGGGCGGAGAACACCAAGAGAGAAAGAGCTCTCCGGCGGGCAGGAATCCGCGGGAAATTCCCTCCCGGAGGGGAAATCGACGCCATCGTCACCGTCATCGAGCTGGACATCATCTCCATCACCATCATCATCATCCATCATCACCGCCGTCTCCACCGCTGCACCTCGTCACCGCTGTAGCAATTTGGGTTTGATCTTGATTGTTTGATAGGGGAAACTCTCCCGGTACTGATTTATACTTGTTATTGATGCTATTGAGTGAAACCATTGAACCAAGGTTTATGTTCAGATTGTTATTCATCATCATATCACCTCTGATCATGTTCCATATGATGTCTCGTGAGTAGTTCGTTTAGTTCTTGAGGACATGGGAGAAGTCTAAATGTTAGTAGTGAATTATGGTTGAGTAATATTCAATGTTATGATATTTAAGTTGTGGTGTCATTCTTCTAGTGGTGTCATGTGAACGTCGACTACATGATACTTCACCATTTATGGGCCTAGGGGAATACATCTTGTACTCGTTTGCTAATTGCGGGGTTGCCGGAGTGACAGAACCTAAACCCCGTTGGTATATCGATGCGGGAGGGATCGCAGGATCTCGAGTTTAAGGCTGTGGTTAGATTTATCTTAATTACTTTCTTGTAGTTGCGGATGCTTGCAAGGGGTATAATCACAAGTATGTATTAGTCCTAGGAAGGGCGGTGCATTAGCATAGGTTCACCCACACAACACTTATCAAAACAATGAAGATTATTTAGCTACATGAAGCGAAAGCACTAGACTAAATTCCCGTGTGTCCTCAAGAACGTTTGGTCATTATAAGTAAACAAACCGGCTTGTCCTTTGTGCTAAAAAGGATAGGGCCACTCGCTGCAATTATTTCTCTCGCACTTTACTTACTCGTACTTTATTCATCTGTTACATCAAAACTCCTTGAACACTTGTTTGTGAGCATTTACAGTGAATCCTTCATCGAAACTACTTGTCAACACCTTCTGCTCCTCGTTGGGATCGACATTCTTACTTATCGAAGATACTACGATACACCCCTATACTTGTGGGTCATCAAGACTATTTTCTGGCGCCGTTGCCGGGGAGTGAAGCGCTATTGGTAAGTGGAATTGGTAAGGAAAACCTTTACTGTTGTGCTGATTTCTGCCTGCTGCTATAAGTCATTATGGAGAGATCTTCTCTTCAATTTCTATTTGGGAAATCTACTACTACTGCAACGGTAGTGGATGAGGCGCCAGGTGAGGAAGAGATACCATATAAAATACCTATGAAAATTATTGAACGTGTTATGGATAACCGCTATGAAGGGGATGGAACTGTCCATCCTGGTGATCATTTACTGTTTTTGCATGAATTATGCGGGTTATTCAAATGTGCAGGTATTGCTATGAATGAAGTAAGGAAGAAACTATTCTCTTTATCGCTGTCTGGTAAAGCGGCGCATTGGTATAAATTACTGGATAATGGGGATTCTCTTGAATGGAATGATATTGTGCCCCGGTTTTATTCTAAGTTCTATCCTCCAAGTGAAATTCACAAGGATCGGAACCGCATATATAATTTCTGGCCTCATGATGGAGAAAGTATTGCCCAAGCTTGGGGGAGATTGAAGTCTTTAATGCTCAAATGCCCCATTCATGAGCTTCCTGGTAATGTTATTATTGATAATTTCTATGCAAGACTTTCTTTTCAAGACAAGACCTTGCTGGATACTTCTTGTTCTGGATCATTTACACGCAACAAAGAAGAGTTTAAAAGGGACCTTCTTGATCGGATTCAAGAAAATACTGAAGGATGGGAGAACGACAAGGATAGAGAATCAGGTATAATTTATGATTATAAATGCATTGAAGCTTTTATGGATACTGATAAATTTCGTAATATGAGTGCTACATATGGTCTTGATTCTCAAGTTGTGCGAATCTTTATAAAGCTTTTGCCTCTCATTATGATTTGCCTAAGAAGAATTTTGACAAGTATCGTGAACCGTATAAAGATAAAATTGACTCATCTATTAATAAATGTGTTGTAGTTGAAACTGCTGATCATGTTATTCCTGAAGCTTATATTGAAAAAACTCCTTTCCCTGCTAAAATGAAGGAGTACTCTGTTATAAATAGTGCGGTTCATAAAAGTGAAAAGAAACCTATAGAACCTGAAGAACAAATAAAAGTTGAACCTGCTGTTGCAATAGTTAAAGATCTTGTGACTGAAAATGTAGAGGATGGTCATATTATTTTCTGTGAAGATGCTTCTAATATTGTTTCACATCCTAATAAACCCAAACAAGCTAGTGTTCCTATGCTATCTGTTAGAATTGGTGATCATTGCTATTATGGTTTATGTGATATTGGTGCAAGCGTTAGTGCTATTCCTTATGAGCTTTACACGGAGATTATGCATGAAATTGGTTCTTGTGAACTTGAAGATATTGATATGGTTATTCAGCTGGCTGGCTAATAGAGAAACTATTTCTCCAATTGGTATTGTTCGAGATGTGGAAGTTCTATGTGGTAAGATTAAATATCCTGCTGACTTTTTGGTACTTGGTTCTGCTGCTAGTGATTATTGTCCTATCATTTTTGGTAGACCTTTTCTAAATACTTGTGGAGCTATTATAGATTGTAAGAAAGAGAAAATTTTGACTAAATTTGCTGGTGAACCTTATGAGTTTAACTTTTCTAAATTTACCAAAACTCCTTATAAAGCTGACTTGCCTAGTAATGATTTTAAAATGGAGCAGTGTGCATCTATTGTTCTTGTTCCTAATAATCCTTTGCAGCAACATTTGGAGAATAGCGAGAGTGAAGTTTTCAGGAAAGAAAGAGATGAGCTTGAGGAGATATTTCTTCGTCAACCTATTCTCAAGCATGATTTACCGGTGGAAGATTTGGGTACAACACCGCCACCAAAGGAAGATCCTGTTTTTGATTTAAAGCCTTTGCCTGATAATCTCAAATATGCTCATATTGATGATAAGAAAATATATCCTGTTATTATTAGTTCTAAACTTACAGAGTTCGAAGAAGAAAGATTATTGCAAATATTGAAGAAACACCGAGGTGCTATTGGCTATACTCTTGATGACTTGAAGGGGATTTCTCCCTCTATTTGCCAACACGCCATTAATATGGAAGATGATGCGAAGCCTGTTGTTGAACCTCAGCGTCGTCTAATTCCCAAGATGAAGGATGTGGTAAGAAATGAGGTATTACGACTTCTTGAAGCTGGTATTATATATCCTATTGCTGATAGTAGATGGGTTAGTCATGTTCATTGTGTTCCTAAGAAAGGAGGAATGACTGTTGTGCCTAATGATAATGATGAGCTCATACCTCAAAGAGTAGTTGTAGGGTATAGAATGTGCATTGATTTTCGAAAAGTTAACAAAGTTACTAAGAAAGATCATTACCCTTTGCCATTTATTGATCAAATGCTAGAAAGATTGTCTAAAAATACTCATTTTTGCTTTCTTGATGGTTATTCTGGGTTTTCACAAATTGCTGTTAAAGCTAAAGATCAAGAGAAAACCACTTTCACATGCCCCTATGGAACTTATGCTTATAGGCGTATGCCTTTTGGTTTGTGTAATGCTCCTGCTACTTTTCAAAGATGCATGTCTGCTATTTTTCATGGCTTTTGCGAAAGTATTGTAGAGGTATTCATGGATGATTTTTCTGTCTATGGTAATTCTTTCGATAATTGCTTGCGAAACCTCGATAAAGTTTTGCAGAGATGTGAAGAAACTAACCTTGTTCTTAATTGGGAGAAATGCCATTTTATGGTTAATGAAGGAATTGTATTGGGACACAAAATTTCCGAAAGAGGTATTGAAGTTGATAGAGCAAAAGTTGAAGCAATTGAGAAGATGCCCTATCCGAGGGATGTTAAAGGTATTCGTAGTGTTCTTGGTCATGCTGGGTTTTATAGGAGATTTATTAAAGATTTCTCCAAGATTTCAAAGCCTCTTACTAATCTTCTTCAAAAAGATGTACCTTTTGTTTTTGATGATGATTGTAAGGAAGCTTTTGAAACTCTAAAGAAAGCCTTAACAACTGCTCCTATAGTTGAACCTCCTGATTGGAACTTACCATTTGAAATTATGTGTGATGCTAGTGATTTTCTGTAGGCGCTGTTCTTGGACAGCGAGTAGATAAAAAATTAAATGTTATTCATTATGCTAGCAAGACTCTTGATGCTGCTCAAAGAAATTATGCTACAACTGAAAAGAATTGTTAGCTGTAGTCTTTGCTTGTGACAAGTTTAGATCCTATATTGTTGATTCAAAAGTTACAATTCATACTGATCATGCTGCAATTAGATACCTTATGACAAAGAAAGATGCTAAGCCGAGGCTTATTAGATGGGTACTTCTTTTGCAAGAATTTGATTTACATATTGTAGATAGGAAAGGTGCTGATAATCCTGTTGCTGATAATTTGTCTAGATTGGAAAATATTGCTTATGATCCTGTTCCTGTTAATGATAGTTTTCCAAATGAACAATTGGCTGTAATAAAGGTGAGCTCGCGAGATAGCCCTTGGTATGCTGATTATGCTAACTTTATTGTTTCCAAGTACTTGCCTCCAACCTTTTCAGCTCAGCAGAGGAGGAAATTCTTTTATGACTTGAGGCATTATTTCTGGGATGACCCAAAGGTGTGTTCCCGAATATGAACAACAAGAGATATTGAGTAAATGTCATGGTAGTGCTTATGGAGGACATCACGCCGGAGAAAGAACCGCGCAAAAGGTTCTACAATCAGGTTTTTATTGGCCAACTCTCTTCAAAGATGCAAGGAAGTTTATTTTATCTTGTGATGAATGCCAAAGGGTTGGTAATATCTCCAGACGTAATGAAATGCCTATGAATTATACTCTTGTTATTGAACCGTTTGATTGTTGGGGATTTGACTTCATGGGACCTTTTCCCTTCAGAAGGTAACACTCATATACTTGTCGCTGTTGATTATGTTACTAAATGGGTAGAAGCTATACCCACAAAAAGTGCTGATGGTGAGACCTCTTTAAAAATGCTTTTAGATATTATTTTTCCTAGATTTGGAGTACCTAGATATATTATGACTGATGGAGGTTCTCATTTTATTCATGGAGGTTTTAGAAAAACTCTTGCTAGGTATGGAATTAATCATAGAATTGCTTCCGCTTATCACCCTCAAACTAGTGGTCAAGTAGAATTATCAAATAGAGAAATTAAATCTATTTTGGGAAAGACCGTCAATAAATCTAGAAAGAATTGGGCTAGTAAATTGAAGGATGCACTATGGGCTTATAGAACTGCTTATAAAAACCCCATGGGAATGTCACCTTATAAAATGGTTTATGGAAAAGCTTGTCATTTACCTTTAGAATTAGAGCACAAAGCTTATTGGGCTGTTAGAGAACTAAATAAAGATCCTAAACTAGCCGGTAATAAAAGGTTGCTGCAATTAAGTTCGTTAGATGAATGGAGAAGTGAAGCTTATGAAAATGCTAAATTCTTTAAAGAGAAAGTTAAGAAGTGGCATGATAGAAGGATTATTAAAAGAGAATTTAATGTTGGGGACAAAGTCCTATTGTATCGGTCTCGTCTCAGACTCTTTGCAGGGAAATTACTCTCGAAATGGGAAGGACCATATGTTGTCGAGGAGGTGTATCGTTCAGGAGCAATTAAAATTAGCTCTCTCCAAGGCAATGCTACACAAGTGGTGAATGGACAAAGACTCAAGCATTATATCTCGGGTGACTCTTATAATGTTGATGTTGATATTATTCAAGTGGAAACACCGGAGGCTTTCATCAAAGGACAAATTGATAGTCCGCCAGAACTCGACTTTGAATAGGTAACAGTACTGGTAATGAAAAGTTCGCAATTTACTTTCCGAACAATATTTTTGCTGTTTTTGGAAAATATGAAAAATTACGAGATCGAAACGGAGTGGAGGACGCACGAGGGCGTGCCACCATAGGCCGGCGCGGCCCCCTGCCGCGCCGACCTATGAGGGCACCGCCTCGTCGCCCCTTTCCGACTCTGGTTCGACCTGGTACTTTCCGTTTGTTCGAAAATTTTTACTATATAATCCCCCGAACCCCTGGAGGTCCGTATATCGTTTTCTCGACGTGTTTTGTTTCGAGCTGTTTCTGCCAGGATCTACTTTCAATCTAGGAGCACCATGGCCTCCGACAACAAGGGCAAAGGGCCTTCGAAGGAAGAAGTGAAAAGGGTGTCGTCAAAACAAGCAACAAGCTGTTGGGAGTAAGCAAGTCTTGGTGGGATCTATTGATACTCGACGTTCTTTCTCTCACAACTTGCAGGGACCCTTACCACCTCCTCTTAGCCTCGACTCTTTCCCTGTGCTGGAAGAAGCTCTACGGACTACCGATGAGTTTTGTGGTCAATACCGGGCTCTAAGAAGAGAAGTGGAGATACTCAGGGAGGAGAATTACCGACTCCGTAGAATGCTGGGATATTACTTGAAGCCCATCACAGGGTCGCCGTCGCCGACTTCATAACAATGAATCTCTTCGAGACTTAGTGCAGATTTGCCAAGCTGAGAAGCTGAAGCTGAAGGAGATCTGTAAGGAGCGCATGAGGAGTTCATCACCCCCATCGCCAAAGGAGTAATTCATCATCAGTATTGGCATCCCCTTGGTTTGTTCCAAGCTTGGGGGAGTGCCGCGGTATCATATCATCACTACCTTTTACTTTTATTATCAAGTAGTGTCATATCATGAGTAGGGAAGTTATTATATAAGATGGGTTGCAGTGTGGAAGTATCTCTCCTTTAGTTTATCTATGTATCCCTTGGTGTGAGTTATCGTTATGGAATATTAATGAGAAGTCTTATCATTTACATATTGCACACCTTATTTTAGTTTGCAATTTCTACTATATGATTTATCTTGTTATTAAGTATTGGTATCACTTTGGGAGCATTAAGTAAATCTATTTGGTTTTGGCAAACTTAGCAATGGTCAATAGCAACAACACTTTGAATTCAAGAAGCATAGAGAAAATACATGTAGAAGATGTTATTATCTTTCTTATCAGTTCTTAGCTTAGTATTCTGAAGTTAAAACTATTTGTGCTTACAAGTAAGATGCATGATTGTTTCTATCACATGTATATTTGTTTGTTTCCCTCAACTCTTATGCTTGCTATTTAACCTTGCTAGCCAAAGACCTGTACTGAGAGGGAATACTTCTCGTGCATCCAAACTTTAACCCAAACCTATGCCATTTGTGTCCACCATACCTACCTACTACATGGTATTTTCTGCCATTCCAAGTAAATACTTCATGTGCTACCTTTAAACAATTCAAAACTTTATTACTCCTTATTTGTGTCAATGTTCTATAGCTCATGAGGAAGTATGTGGTGTTTTATCTTTCAATCTTGTTGGGCAACTTTCACCAAATGGACTAGTGGCTTCATCCGCTTATCCAATAATTTTGCAAAAAGAGCTGGCAATGGGATTCCCAGTCCCAAATTAATTAATCTAAATAGACACTCCTCCATGATATGTGATTGATGGACGGCACCCGAGGATTCGGTTAGCCATGGCTTGAGAAAGCAAAGGGGGGGAGTGTCATCATAATAAAACTAAATAAAAAGGCACTCCTTCATGGTATGAGATTGTTGGGGCACCCGAGGATTCGGTTAGCCATGGTTTGTGAAAGAAAGGTTGGAAGGAGTGCCATACAAAATAAAATAAATGGGAGCCGCTCTTTGAGAGTTTGCCTGGCAAGGGGGTTAGAGTACCCGCTACCAGTCGTTGACAACAACAAACACCTCTCAAAGTGTTACTTTTATCATCTCTATATGATTTCAAAACTGAAAAAGCTCTAGCACATGATTTAATCACTGCTTCCCTCTGCGAAGGGCCTGTCTTTTACTTTATGTTGAGTCAGTAAACCTATTTCCCTCCATCTCAAGCAAGCATTTGAGTTGTTGTGATCGAACTATTATATTGTGATTTGCTTCATCATGTCTTTTATTCTTTCTTGTTTAGTACAAGTTTTACCTGAATGAATATAGCTTTGAAAGTTATCCATGATCATTATGATTGAGTATGCAAGATGAGCCACATAAGCTTTAATATGAGAGCGCTGCTCAATAGATAAATATAATCTGTTAACTGTTCTTTGACCAAGAACAAAGTTTGCCATCACCAATTATGATTTCTTATGCATCTCTATTTGTGATTACCTTATACTTGTTTCAAGTTGAGTTATATGAGGAAGTTGTTTACTATAATGTCTTGTGAGAATGAATATGATGCTTCTTGTCCGTATTTTATTGATCGACTCTTCACTCCATAAACATGTGGTCTTGTTTAAGAGCTCAGTTTCGCTTGGGGACAAGCGAAGTCTAAGCTTGGGGGAGTTGATACGTCCATTTTGCATCACTATTTTATATCATAATTTGCTGTTATTCATTGATATATTTCATATTGGGACACAATACTTATGTTATTTCATCTATTTTGTATGTTTCATGATTATTTGGAGATTGCGCACCGGAGCCAGGATTCTGCTGGAAAAAGCACCGTCGGGATGCAATATTTCGGAAGATCAGCTGGAAGGAAATTTTACCAAAATCCTATTTCTCCAGATGACGAAGGAAGCCAAGGGAGAGCCAGCTGGACCCAGGTGGGCCCACACCATAGGCGGCGCGGCCCATGGCCTGGCCGCGCCACCATGTGGTGTGGGGCCCACCCCTTCGCCTCCTTTTCTTCGCGAAACTCTTCGTCCCGAAAACCTAAGCCACGAGGAATCCTCACGAAGGGTTACAGCCGCCTCTGGGGGAGAACACCAGAGAGAAAGAGCTCTCCGGCGGGCAGGAATCCGGGAAATTCCCTCCGGAGGGGGAAATCGACGCCATCGTCACCGTCATCGAGCTGGACATCATCTCCATCACCATCATCATCATCATCATCATCATCACCGCCGTCTCCACCGCTGCACCTCGTCACCGCTGTAGCAATTTGGGTTTGATCTTGATTGTTTGATAGGGGAAACTCTCTCGGTACTGATTTATACTTGTTATTGATGCTATTGAGTGAAACCATTGAACCAAGGTTTATGTTCAGATTGTTATTCATCATCATATCACCTCTGATCATGTTCCATATGATGTCTCGTGAGTAGTTCGTTTAGTTCTTGAGGACATGGGAGAAGTCTAAATGTTAGTAGTGAATTATGGTTGAGTAATATTCAATGTTATGATATTTAAGTTATGGTGTCATTCTTCTAGTGGTGTCATGTGAACGTCGACTACATGATACTTCACCATTTATGGGCCTAGGGGAATACATCTTGTACTCGTTTGCTAATTGCGGGGTTGCCGGAGTGACAGAAACCTAAACCCCCGTTGGTATATCGATGCAGAGGGATCGCAGGATCTCAGAGTTTAAGGTTTAGATTTATCTTAATTACTTTCTTGTAGTTGCGGATGCTTGCAAGGGGTATAATCACAAGTATGTATTAGTCCTAGGAAGGGCGGTGCATTAGCATAGGTTCACCCACACAACACTTATCAAAACAATGAAGATTATTTAGCTACATGAAGCGAAAGCACTAGACTAAATTCCCGTGTGTCCTCAAGAACGTTTGGTCATTATAAGTAAACAAACCGGCTTGTCCTTTGTGCTAAAAAGGATTGGGCCACTCGCTGCAATTATTTCTCTCGCACTTTACTTACTCGTACTTTATTCATCTGTTACATCAAAACTCCTTGAACACTTGTTTGTGAGCATTTACAGTGAATCCTTCATCGAAACTACTTGTCAACACCTTCTGCTCCTCGTTGGGATCGACATTCTTACTTATCGAAGATACTACGATACACCCCCTATACTTGTGGGTCATCAAACATCTCGTGATGATCGGATGTGATAGACTCTACGTTCACATACAACGGGTGTAAGCCATGTTGCACACGCGGAAATACTTGGGTTTGCTTGACGAGCCTAGCATGTACAGACATGGCCTCGGAACAAAGGAAACCGAAAGGTTGAACACGAATCATATGGATGATAAGATCAACATGTTGATGTTCACCATTGAAGCTACATCATCTCACGTGATGATCGGTTTTGGTGTAGTGGATGTGGATCGTGTACCACTTAACAACTATGAGGGATGTTGTATTAAGTGGGAGTTCATTAGTAATTAGATTAAAACATGAACTAATTATCATGAACATAGTCTGAATAGTATTTTGAATTAAATTTGTAGAATTGGCATCCGTTATCTACCATGCGCTAGTCTTGCAATTGAGATAGAAATATTGTTAAGTCTGACAAGAAACTTTATGGACTGGTACCGTATTGTTAAAGAATCAAGAAATGATTAAGTCCTATTGCAAACTTTTAGTAAACCTCACATTGCTGATTCAAAGAACAATGGTTTCAATTAGTACCTAAAATCATCTTGTCTCCATGAAACTTGAAGTTCAAATCTGTTTGAAAAGTAAGGAGCTGAAAATTTTGTTTTCAGAAATAAGCGAGGTATGAGATATATGTGATATGTAAGACCTTATTGCAAAGTTGTAGAATATAATTTGGTGAGACTACATAAACTCATAAGTTTTATGGGAATGTACGAAGGTTGAAAATGCCAGGCGTCCCAATCCTCCAACTATTGGGGCACTAACGATATTCGCATATCCATGAAGTGATCGTCCTTAGTATGCACCGTTACTAAGACTCGTCGTTCGAAGCATCACGTGATGATCGGGTGTTATAGATTCTACGTGTGCATACAACGGGTGCAAGCCAGATTTGCACATGTGAATACTGAGGTTAAACTTTACGAGCCTAGCATGTACAGACATGGTCTCGGAAAGTCGTCATGATATGATGGATAAAATTATGAGTGAAATTGTTCATCATATTACAAAGTTACTAATAGTGAAATCTGGGACACTTGTCATATGATGATCAACTTCAAAGTAAGAACCTCAAGGTTATTGGTATTTGACCAACAAACCTAGAAGTTATTGAAGGTGAAGTGTTTTTTGAGAATGAGGAAAGCTGAAAGAGAAACTACAAAAGATATTTTGGCAGAAAGAAAGAAAAGACTAGAAAGTCTAGCTCAGGTGTATATAGATGATATACATGTTATGGATGTATTCCTTGTTTGGTCACATAATGAAATTCTTGGGTATTTGTACCAGATTGGTTGGTATGAGATGTCATACAATACAACGCAATACAAGAATACGATGGCCTAAGTGACTGATAAGGAATATGGTAATAATGCACGTCTGGAACATAATAAAGTGTTATTATGTTTGTCGTTGACATTCTACCCAACCCTTAGAATTTATAATAAAGAACTTAATAATTGTTATTTTGCTCTGGTCAAATAAAAACAATGAGTTGTTCAAATTATGACATTACTCCATGTACGATGGATAAGTTATTATAAATCTTAATGGTGAAACACACATACATAACACTGACGCTAAAATGCCATGATGCAAATGATTTGAATTCCACTTATTTGTGGAACCGCCATTTAGATCATGTTAGAAAGGAACGCATGAAGGAACTCCATGCAAATGGATTTTTGGAGTCATTCGATTTTTGAATCGTCTGGCGCTTGCAAATCTTTTCTAAAGAGAATGACTGAAATACCGTTCATAGGCCAAGATTTGAACGCGCTACTAACTTAGTGGGAACATACATATGATGCATGTGGTTCACTGTGCATAGTTGTGTGTGGGAGATTCTTCTACTTCATGAAAACTTCCAACAATGAATTGAGTATATATATGTGGATATATTTGATAAGGAAGAAGTTTAAAACATTTGAATGGATTCAAATAAATTTCAGCATGAAGTGGAAATCATCGTAATAGAAAATTCAAATATCTATGATTGGATCATGGTGGAAATTGAATTACGAGTTTTAGCGAACATCTAAGAGAGTTATGAATTTGTTCTACAACTCACATTTCTTGGAGTATCATAGTGATGATGTAGTATCCGAGAGATGTATCCAAACCTTGTTGGGTTAATGATGAGATAAAATAAAATGACGCCATTATATTTTTGTGGATTATGCTTTAGTGACTACCTCTTTTACACTGAATAGAGCATCATCATGATCCGTTGAAATGACACCATACAAGTTATGGCATGGGTATGAACCTTAGTAGTCCTTTCTTAAATTTTGGTATGCATATCATTTGTAAATAAGTTTACAACCAAAATCGGATGAATGTCTTTGTTGGTTATCCCAGAGGTTTGATTGGGAATTCTTCCCACTATGGAGACAAAGACAAAAGTGTTTGTCAATGTTTCTTATTTCCAAGAAATTGTTTCTAGCGAAGTATTTGAGTGGGAGGACAATAGAAATTGATAAGGTTTATGAACCTGAGCATAATGATCAGAGTAGTGCAGCATCGGAATTGGTTCCGGAAGCGGCCACGACGATCATGGCTCCCATGACTATAAAGTGTTTTAGCCATGGAGATCGAAGTACATATTGAAGCTTGTAGGTATGGTTTACTTTGTTATCAAATAAATGATTTGTGAACAAAGGATTGATTTTGAACAATGATAAACCAACTACAAACAAAGAAGTTATGATGGAACCTGACTCCGTTAAAATGGCTATACGCCATGAAATCCAAGATAGATGAATACTTTTTAAAATTAAATTGATCTATATATTTGATGGACTTGGATGGAATATCCTTGAAGAAGCTCGACTTGTCGAAAAGTTGTATACGATAAAGTTCAAAGAGTTGACTACGATAAGATTAGATCTTCCGTAGCAATGCTTATAGTCTATGTGGATTATTCTAGTGATCGCTACATATTTCTTTTATGAGATATGATAGTAGGATGGCAAAATACATTACTTAACAGAAGTGTATTAAAGGTGTATACAAGATACAACCAAGAGTTTTGCTAGTCCGTGGAATACTAGATAGGTATACGAACTTCAATTGGATGAAGTGAGTATCGCGGAGTTGGAATCTTCACCGGATGAAATAGTCAAAGAGTTTTTGATTTCATCAGAAACGATGAAGATGCTTGCATTTGCAAGAAATTAAGTGGGAGCGCTGAGACATATTTATAATACTTTATGTAGATGACATATAGTTGGTTATAAATGATGTAATTATATACTTGATTAAAAGGTTTCATTGAGAATTAACTTCAATGAAAGGATATGGATTGAAACATATTTAGTGTCAAGATCTATGAAGATAGATTGAAACACATAATAAGTTTAAGTCAAAGTACATAGAATGGATATTGAAGTAGTTCAATATATGAATATTAAGAAAATGTTCTTGTCATGTGAAGGTTTAACAAGACTTTAGTGTATCTGACACTCAATAAGTAAAAACACATGAGTGATTATAGATCACGAATAATATGTACACAATCAGATGTCCTGTGCTCTAAAGTGTTATGAGCATGTACCAGAATGATTCATGTGATGATCATTGGACGACAAGAAGAATATCCTTGAGTACTTTAGAAGAACCAAGGATATATATATATATATAGTTTTGTATGGAGAAATGACAAACAAATCGCTGTAAGGTGTGATACGTCTCCGACGTATCGATAATTTCTTGTGTTCCATGCCACATTATTGATGATATCTACATGTTTTATGCACACTTTATGTCATATTCGTGCATTTTCTGGAATTAACCTATTAACCGGATGCTGAAGTGCCAGTTCTGTTTTCTGCTTTTGGTTTCGAAATCCTAGTAACGAAATATTCTCGGAATTGGACGAAATCAACGCCCGGGTTCCTATTTTGCCCGGAAGCATCCGAACACACGAGAACCGCCGAGAGGGGGCACAGCCCACCGACGCCGGGTGGCGCGGCACGGGTGGCCCGCCCCTATGGTGTCGCCGCCTCGTCGCCCCTCCGACTCCGCCTCTTCGCCTATTTAAAGGTCCCTGACCTAAAACCTCGGGACGGAAAAACCACGGTACGAGAAACCTTTCAGAGCCGCCGCCATCGCGAAGCCAAGATCTGGGGGACAGGAGTCTCTGTTCCGGCACGCCGCCGGGACGGGGAAGTGCCCAAGGCTTCTCCATCAACACCACCGCCATCTTCATCACCGCTGCTGTCTCCCATAAGGAGGGAGTAGTTCTCCATCGAGGCTTGGGGCTGTACCGGTAGCTATGTGGTTCATCTCTCTCCTATGTACTTCAATACAATAATCTCATGAGCTGCCTTACATGATTGAGATTCATATGATGATGCTTGTAATCTAGATGTCATTATGCTAGTCAAGTGGGTTTTACTTATGTGATCTCCGGAGACTCCTTGTCCCACGTGTGTAAAGGTGACAGTGTGTGCACCGTGTGGGTCTCTTAGGCTATATTTCACAGAATACTTATTCACTATTATGAATGGCATAGTGAAGTGCTTATTTATATCCCTTTATGATTGCAATGTGTTTTGTATCACAATTTATCCATGTGCTACTCTAGTGATGTTATTAAAGTAGTTTTATTCCTCCTGCACGGTGTAATGGTGACAGTGTGTGCATCCGTGTTAGTACTTGGCGTAGGCTATGATTGTGATCTCTTGTAGATTATGAAGTTAACTATTGCTATGATGGTATTGATGTGATCTATTCCTCCTACATAGTGTGAAGGTGACAGTGTGCATGCTATGTTAGTACTTGGTTTAGTTGTGTTGATCTGTCATGCACTCTAAGGTTATTTAAATATGAACATTTAATTGTGGAGCTTGTTAACTCCGGCATTGAGGGTTCGTGTAATCCTACGCAATGGTGTTCATCATCCAACAAGAGAGTGTAGAGTATGCATTTATCTATTCTGTTATGTGATCAATGTTGAGAGTGTCCACTAGTGAAAGTATGATCCCTAGGCCTTGTTCCTAAATACGCTATCGCTGCTTGTTTACTGTTTACTGCATCTTTACTTCCTATTACTACCATCAACTGCACGCCAGCAAGCACTTACTACTGCTCATATTCATTCATACCACTTGTATTTCACTATCTCTTCGCCGAACTAGTGCACCTATTAGGTGTGTTGGGGACACAAGAGACTTCTTGCTTTGTGGTTGCAGGGTTGCATGAGAGGGATATCTTTGACCTCTTCCTCCCCGAGTTCGATAAACCTTGGGTGATCCACTTAAGGGAAACTTGCTGCTGTTCTACAAACCTCTACTCTTGGAGGCCCAACACTGTCTACAAGAATAGAAGCACCCGTAGACATCAAGCTATTTTCTCGCGCCGTTGAACGAAAAGACACAGGGATTTCCTCGTCAACCACGCGCCGCTTGTGGACAGCAAGCTATTTTCTGCGCCGTTGCGGGGAGGAAAGGTAAAAGGTACTCACACCGGATCTCGGCTACTAAGCTATTTTTAAGTACTCGAAGCTATTTCCTTTAGATCCTGCAATTGCATCTTTTTGTTTCTTGTTTACACTAGTTTGGCATAATGGACGACAATGAGCTTCTTATTCTATTTCCTGATTTAAGACATGGATGGTTTGATGCGAAAATTAAAAAACCTATGGAATCTTATTTGCATGCTAGTAGTAATATTAGTATGAACGCTTTGAACACCATGGTTGCTAATGATATGGAAAATTCTAAGCTTGGGGATGGCTTTGCATGATATTTTTAGTCCCCCAAGCATTGAGGAGAAAATTTACTTTGATGATGCTATGCCTCCTATATTTGATGATGAGAATAATAATGATAGCTACTTTGTTGAATTTGCTCCCACTATTACTAATAAAATTGATTATGCTTATGTGGAGAGTAATAATTTTATGCATGAGACTCATGATAAGAATGCTTTATGTGATAGTTATATTGTTGAGTTTGCTCATGTTGCTACTGAAAGTTATTATGAGAGAGGAAAATATGGTTGTAGAAATTTTCATGTTACTAAAACACCTCTCTATGTGCTGAAATTTTTGAAGCTACACTTGTTCTATCTTGCTATGCTTGTTGCATCATGCTTCATGAACTTGTTTATTTACAAGATTCCTTTTCATAGGAAGCATGTTAGACTTAAATGTGTTTTGAATTTGCTTCTTGATGCTCTCTTTTGCTTCAACTACTATTTCTTGCAAGTGCATCATTAAAACTGCTGAGCCCATCTTAATGGCTATAAAGAAAGAACTTCTTGGGAGATAACCCATGTGTTTATTTTGCTACAGTACTTTGTTTTATATTTGTGTCTTGGAAGTTGTTTACTACTGTAGCAACCTCTCCTTATCTTAGTTTTGTGTTTTGTTGTGCCAAGTAAAGTCGTTGATAGCAAGGTTGATACTAGATTTGGATTACTGCACAGAAACAGATTTCTTTGCTGTCACGAATCTGGGTCTAATTCTCTGTAGGTAACTCAGAAAATTATGCCAATTTACGTGAGTGATCCTCAGATATGTACGCAACTTTCATTCAATTTGGGCATTTTCATCTGAGCAAGTCTGGTGCCATTTTAAAATTCGTCTTTACGGACTGTTCTGTTTTGACAGATTCTGCCTTTTATTTCGCATTGCTTCTTTCGCTGTGTTGGGTGGATTTCTTTGTTCCATTACCTTCCAGTAGCTTTGGGCAATGTCCAGAAGTGTTAAGAATGATTGTGTCACCTCTGAACATGTGAGTTTTTGATTATGCACTAACCCTCTAATGAGTTTGTTTCGAGTTTGGTGTGGAGGAAGTTTTCAAGGGTCAAGAGAGGAGGATGATATACTATGATCAAGAAGAGTGAAGAGTCTAAGCTTGGGGATGCCCCGTGGTTCATCCCTGCATATTTCAAGAAGACTCAAGCATCTAAGCTTGGGGATGCCCAAGGCATCCCCTTCTTCATCGACAAATTATCAGGTTCCTTCTCTTGAAACTATATTTTTATTCGGTCACATCTTATGTACTTTACTTGGAGCGTCTGTGTGCTTTTATTTTTGTTTTGTTATTTTCATTCTCTGAATAAATACATGCTTGTGTGGGAGAGAGACACGCTCCGCTGGTTCATATGAACACATGTGTTCTTAGCTTTTAAAGTTCATGGCGAAGGTTGAAACTGCTTAAATTGTTATATGGTTGGAATTGGAAAATGATACATGTAGTATTTGCTATAATGTCTTGGATAATGTGATACTTGGCAATTGTTGTGCTCATGTTTAAGCTCTTGCATCATATACTTTGCACCTATTAATGAAGAAACACATAGAGCTTGCTAAAATTTGGTTTGCATATTTGGTCTCTCTAAAGTCTAGATAATATCTAGTATTGAGTTTTGAACAACAAGGAAGACGGTGTAGAGTCTTATAATGTTTACAATATGTCTTTTATGTGAGTTTTGCTGCACCGTTCATCCTTGTGTTTGTTTCAAATAACCTTGCTAGCCTAAACCTTGTATCGAGAGGGAATACTTCTCATGCATCCAAAATCCTTGAGCCAACCACTATGCCATTTGTGTCCACCATACCTACCTACTACATGGTATTTCTCCGCCATTCCAAAGTAAATTGCTTGAGTGCTACCTTTAAAATTCCATCATTCGCCTTTACAATATATAGCTCATGGGACAAATAGCTTAAAAACTATTGTGGTATTGAATATGTACTTATGCACTTTATCTCTTATTAAGTTGCTTGTTGTGCGATAACCATGTTTCTGGGGACGCCATCAACTATTCTTTGTTGAATATCATGTGAGTTGCTATGCATGTCCGTCTTGTCTGAAAGAGAGATCTACCACCTTAATGGTTGGAGCATGCATATTGTTAGAGAAGAACATTGGGCCGCTAACTAAAGCCATGATTCATGGTGGAAGTTTCAGTTTTGGACATATATCCTCAATCTCATATGAGGATAATAATTGTTGCCACATGCTTATGCATTAAAGAGGAGTCCATTATCTGTTGTCCATGTTGTCTCGGTATGGATGTCTAAGTTGAGAATAATCAAAAGCGAGAAATCCAAAATGCGAGCTTTCTCCTTAGACCTTTGTACAGGCGGCATGGAGGTACCCCATTGTGACACTTGGTTAAAACATGTGTATTGCGATGATCCGGTAGTCCAAGCTAATTAGGACAAGGTGCGGGCACTATTAGTATACTATGCATGAGGCTTGCAACTTGTAAGATATAATTTACATAACTCATATGCTTTATTACTACCGTTGACAAAATTGTTTCATGTTTTCAAAACCAAAGCTCTAGCACAAATATAGCAATCGATGCTTTCCTCTTTGAAGGACCTTTCTTTTACTTTTATGTTGAGTTCACCTATCTCTCTCCACCTCAAGAAGCAAACACTTGTGTGAACTGTGCATTGATTCTTACATACTTGCATATTGCATTTGTTATATTACTCTATGTTGACAATTATCCATGAGATATACATGTTACAAGTTGAAAGCAACCGCTGAAACTTAATCTTCCATTGTGTTGCTTCAATGTCTATACTTTAAATTATTGCTTTATGAGTTAACTCTCATGCAAGACTTATTGATGCCTGTCTTGAAAGTGCTATTCATGAAAAGTCATTGCTTTATGATTCAGTTGTTTACTCATGTCATTACCATTGTTTTGATCGCTGCATTCATTACATATGTTTACAATATGATCAAGTTTATGATGGCATGTCACTCCAAATTATCTTTGTTATCGTTTACCTGCTCGGGACGAGCAGAACTAAGCTTGGGGATGCGATACGTCTCCGACGTATCGATAATTTCTTGTGTTCCATGCCACATTATTGATGATATCTACATGTTTTATGCACACTTTATGTCATATTCGTGCATTTTCCGGAACTAACCTATTAACAAGATGCCGAAGTGCCAGTTCTGTTTTCTGCTGTTTTTGGTTTCAGAAATCCTAGTAACGAAATATTCTCGGAATTGGACGAAATCAACGCCCGGTTCCTATTTTGCCCGAAGCATCCAACACACGAGAACCGCCGAGAGGGGCACCACACGCCGGGTGGCGCGGCTGGGGTGGCCCGCGCCCCCTATGGTGTCGCCGCCTCGTCGCCCCTCCGACTCCGCGCCTATTTAAAGGTCCCTGACCTAAAACCTCGACGGACCACGAAACGAGAAACCTTCCAGAGCCGCCGCCATCGCGAAGCCAAGATCCGGGGACAGAGTCTCTGTTCCACGCCGCCGGGACGGGGAAGTGCCCCGGAAGGCTTCTCCATCAACACCACCGCCATCTTCATCACCGCTGCTGTCTCCCATGAGGAGGGAGTAGTTCTCCATCGAGGCTCGGGGCTGTACCGGTAGCTATGTGGTTCATCTCTCTCCTATGTACTTCAATACAATAATCTCATGAGCTGCCTTACATGATTGAGATTCATATGATGATGCTTGTAATCTAGATGTCATTATGCTAGTCAAGTGGGTTTTACTTGTGTGATCTCCGGAGACTCCTTGTCCCACGTGTGTAAAGGTGACAGTGTGTGCACCGTGTGGGTCTCTTAGGCTATATTTCACAGAATACTTATTCACTGTTATGAATGGCATAGTGAAGTGCTTATTTATATCCCTTTATGATTGCAATGTGTTTTGTATCACAATTTATCCATGTGCTACTCTAGTGATGTTATTAAAGTAGTTTTATTCCTCCTGCACGGTGTAATGGTGATAGTGTGTGCATCCGTGTTAGTACTTGGCGTAGGCTATGATTGTGATCTCTTGTAGATTATGAAGTTAACTATTGCTATGATGGTATTGATGTGATCTATTCCTCCTACATAGTGTGAAGGTGACAGTGTGCATGCTATGTTAGTACTTGGTTTAGTTGTGTTGATCTGTCATGCACTCTAAGGTTATTTAAATATGAACATTTAATTGTGGAGCTTGTTAACTCCGGCATTGAGGGTTCGTGTAATCCTACGCAATGGTGTTCATCATCCAACAAGAGAGTGTAGAGTATGCATTTATCTATTCTGTTATGTGATCAATGTTGAGAGTGTCCACTAGTGAAAGTATGATCCCTAGGCCTTGTTCCTAAATACTGCTATCGCTGCTTGTTTACTGTTTTACTGCATCTTTACTCCTGCAATATTACTACCATCAACCGCACGCCAAGCACTTTTCGTACCTTCATATTCATTCATACCACTTGTATTTCACTATCTCTTCGCCGAACTAGTGCACCTATTAGGTGTGTTGGGGACACAAGAGACTTCTTGCTTTGTGGTTGCAGGGTTGCATGAGAGGGATATCTTTGACCTCTTCCTCCCTGAGTTCGATAAACCTTGGGTGATCCACTTAAGGGAAACTTGTTGCTGTTCTACAAACCTCTGCTCTTGGAGGCCCAACACTGTCTACAAGAATAGAAGCACCCGTAGACATCAAGCTATTTTCTAGCGCCGTTGCCGGGGAACGAAAAGCTTCTACACAGGGATTTCCTCCCTCGTCAACCACGCGCCAGTTGTGGACAGCAAGGTGTTGCACCGATATTAGTTTTGTCACATATAAAAATAAAATTTCAATCTCAAATTAGGCTAAGTGGTTTTTAAAAGGTAGCACAATGAGCTAGAAGTTATCTATGCTAGATTTAGATGAGTTCTAAATATTGTGACGGATTCTACAAACGAAGGCAGAGTATGTCATTGTTTTGACAATGACTGAGGATGTTTAAGTCGAAGAGTTCTTTGAGAACTTGGTGTAGTTCCGATAGTGTCAGAACTTTGAAGCTATATTTTGTATGATAATATTAGTGACATATTTCAGACCGCGGAATTAAGGTTCCACCAGACGACTGAACATATTTGATTAATGCCGACTCATTTAGAAAATGAGTGATGCGTTGAGACGCAAATGAATTGCAAAATACATACGTTTCTGAGTGTGTCTGATCCGTTGACTAAAACCTCTCCCGTGAGCAAAACATGATAAAGCACCGGAAGGCCAATGTGTTATATTTTTACAAATGTAAACTAGATTATTGACTCTAGTGCAAGTGGGAGATGCCCAAGAGGCAATAATAAAATGGTTATTATAATATATCTTTGTGTTTATGATAAATGTTTGCATACCATGCTATAATTGTATTAACCGAAACATTGATACATGACTGTTATGTAAACAACAAGGAGTCCCTAGTAAGCCTCTTGTATATCTAGCTTGTTGATTAATAGATGATCATGGTTTCGTGATCATGAACATTGGATGTTATTAATAACAAGGTTATGTCATTAGGTGAATGATATAATGGACACACACCCAAATAAGCGTAGCATAAGATCATGTCATTAAGTTTAGTTTGCTATAAGCTTTCGATACATAGTTACATAGTCCTTCGACCATGAGATCATGTAAATCACTTATACCGGAAGGGTACTTTGATTACATCAAACGCCACTGCGTAAATGTGTGGTTATAAATGTGGGATTAAGTATTCGGAAAGTATGAGTTGAGGCATATGGATCAAGAGTGGGATTTGTCCATCCCGATGACGGATAGATATACTGGGCCCTCTCGGTGGAATGTCGTCTAATTAGCTTGCAAGCATATGAATGGTTCATAAGAGATGACATACCACGGTACGAGTAAAGAGTACTTGTCGGAGACGAGGTTGAACAAGGTATGGAGATACCGATGATCAAACCTCGGACAAGTAAAATATCGTGTGACAAAGGGAATCGGTATCGTACGTAAATGGTTCAATCGATCACAAAGTTATCGTTGAATATGTGGGAGCCATTATGGATCTCCAGATCCGGCTATTGGTTATTGGTCGGAGAGAAGTCTCAACCATGTCTGCATAGTTCACGAACCGTAGGGTGACACACTTAAGGTTTGATGTCATTTTAAGTAGATATGGAATATGGAATGGAGTTCGAAGTTTTGTTCGGAGTCTCGGATGGGATCCAGGACATCACGAGGAGGTCCGGAATGGTCCGGAGAATAAGATTCATATATAGGAAGTCACTTTCCAAGTTTGGAACTGATCCGGTGTGTTTATGGAAGGCGCTAGAATGTTCTAGAACTTTCCGGAAGAAATCACTATGGAAGGTGGAGTCCCGGTTGGACTCCACCAACCCTAACCAGCCAACCAAGTGGGAGGGTGGAGTCAATGGTGGACTCCACCTGCTTGGCCGGCCAAAGAAAGGGGAAAGGGGAGAGTCCCGACCTCTAGGTTTCGTCCAAAAGGCAGTTTTTGAATTGGGGTCTTATTCGAAGACTTTGGGCAAACCCTTGGGGTTCCACCTATATAATGAGGAGGAGAGAGAGGGGGTAGCCCTAGACTTGGCCACACCACCTAGGGCTCCCATGGCCGGTGCCCTACCCCCTCTCTCTCCCAAATCCTAGCCGCTCCTCCTCCACATACAACTCTAGTAGCGCTTTGGCGAAGCCCTGCCGGAGTTCTCCACCACCACCGCCACCACGCCGTCGTGCTGCCGGGATTCCGAGGAGGATCTACTACTTCTGCTGCCCGATGGCACCGTCAAGATCTTCTACGCGCTTTCGAAAGCGGCAAGTGATCATCTTCTGCAACAACGAGATCTAATCTCGTAGGCTTTGGAAATCTTCGAGGGTTAGTCTCATGATCTTCTCGTTGCTACCATCTTCTAGATTGCATCTTGACTTGTTATTCGTTCTTGCGGTAGGAAATTTTTTGTTTTCTATGCTACGAATCCCATCACCACCAGATTCCTCATCGCTGCTAGCGGCGACCACGGCGTTAGCGCCACCCCCGACACCGATCGAGCAGGACCCCCACCACCGCCGGCCATAGCACGACACGCTGTCCCTATAGCAACCGCCCCCTCCAACGCCGGTCGAGTATGATGCGGCGACGCTGCAGCCTTCTCCGGCTCAAAAGCTACACGAGACAAAGAACAGTCAAGGGCTTGGCCGCTTCAGTTCAGACAGATAATTGATTAAAAAAAAAACGACGACACCAGAAAGAAGACATGATAGTCGACAAACAAGACAGGCTGCGCTGAGATTTGGGACTAATCGGACCGTCCAAAAAGTGACAGTTTGCCAACTGCAAAATAGCTAGTTGTTTGTTGGGAAAAGTGTTCATTTATTCACAGTTTTTAAAGCATCCAGAGTTGAAGACACATGCACACCAATAATCCTACACTTACGTACAGATCTTACGGGATAAAAACCTACGGGGTGAGGTGTGCACACAGTAGGAATCCATCAGTTGTTCCATACACTGGTTGTGAACTTGTGATAGTTCCTATGATCCAGACATCGAACAGGCTTCATATATATAGGTAGATATCCCCGTGCATCAGCGACATTTTTCACCGCCCACGTAACCACATATGGAGATAGCTGTGTAAAAAAATTTATTTTCACTTATTGAAATCGGTTTGCATGCAAGACTACACTGTTGACTGATTGCCAAAAGTTGCAATATATAGCAGTATTATTCAGGGTTTAAAGATGGCAAAACTCATACTAGCACAATTTATCACACTGTACACCCACATCATATAGGGGTTGCTCGAGTACAAGCGAATTACATGAAAATCCTTTCGGAACCTGCCTTTGCCAAGGTCTCAATCTCTTTTTTCAGACCAGCCTGCACGGCGAAACGCTCCTTCTTGAAGACCACGCAAAGCCTCTCAAGCACCATGGCATTGCCGAACACGAGACGCGCAAGGGTCCTCTGCGTCTCGTTCCCCTCGTAGTGCACCATGTTGATCTCCTTCACCCGCAGCCGCAGACAAGGCTTTGCGAAGCTCGCCATGGCGGCAGCATTTTCGTGGCCCCTCCAACCATCACCACTAGCTGACGCCTGATGTCGTTGTTCCGCCTGCTCTGCCATGTACAGCGTCAGCACCTCCAGGTTGGGCGTCTGCTCCAGGATGTGGCGAAGGACACCGACAAACCCGAGGCTCTCCACGCGGCCCTGCAGCACGAGCCGCGTCATACAGGGGAAAAGCGGGAGCCAACCGCTGGAGAGGCACCTCCTGTGGAGGCGCCCGTGGTGCAGGTGGAGGCGTTGTGTGCCCGAGAAGCTCCCGAGGAACTTCCTGAATGCGGCGTGCTCCGCCACGTTCTTGGTGACCTGCGTGCAGATGTCAATGGTGCATGCGTACTTCTGTGGCGGCGACCCGTGCAGGGTCAGCAGCGACTCGGCGGGCACGGCGCCGCGGTATTCCAGAGACACCAGCTCCGATGCGTCGATGTGGACGGACTTGGCGTTGTGGCAACACCGGAGGGCAAAGCAGCGGAGGCGTCTGTGGAGGACGGAGAGGTTTCGGAGGTGGCGGACGGCTTCAAGGGTCAGGTCTTGCAGGCAGGGGCAGCTCTGGACGCTCCTGCCGGAGTCGGTTAAGATGCCTGTCAGACGCAGCGTCTCCAGGCACGGTAGATTCACCTCCGTGCGAATCGTCCGTGCCGCGCGAAGAGGTTGGGCCAACTCGAGTCCAGGCTCAACTTGGTGACGGCCTGCCGCGCGGGCGCGGAGGGGTTGGGCCAGCTCGACTCCAGGCTGTATCGCATTAATTAAGTTTGGATGTAGGGCCGGAGCAGCGCAAGGGAAGGCACGGCCACGGCCGGTCGTACGTGCACGCGCGCGCGCGTGTCTTGTTCCATCGGCAGGCGATTAATACGAGAGCCGTAAATTTTAGTGGATGCCATTAATTCTCGCGCGCACTTGGTTCCACAAACTCAATCAATGAAGGAAACAATTGATTGATTGATTGCATGTAAAAAAGGAAAAGACGGCGCTCTACCTAGCTCCAAGTTCCAACTAATTAAGTCTGCGCGAGCCGCCGGATCCTTTCCCTTTCTTTTCCGCGGCTGGTTTCGTTGTTTGTTTTGGAGTCCGCATTAATTTTCAACTCGCACTGCACACCAATCCCTTTTTTTCCTCCGCGCATCCTACTTTTTTTCTCCCTTCCTCAATTAATGTGGGTTTCACTCTTTCATGTTTCTCCACCCGACTCTTATTCTACTCCTTCTTTTTTTCTCGGTCATTATGAATTCAACTCATCCGCAAAATAAGTCCATCTTTTTCTTTTTCTTTTTCTTTTGAACGAGGATCCGCAATAAGGTTCTAGCCCGCCACAGGAAAGGGTCCCCTGCCCGCCACGACACCGGCTCTCGCCGGAGAAGAGAGGGACAGGGGCCGAGCAGCCCAGATCTGGTGAGCTCTAGAGAGAGGTCGGGAGGGTTCGAGACAGAAGTCGGGGCCTCCGGGTACGTCGTCGCCTATCTTGTCGCGTGCTTGGTCCAATTATATTCTACTCGAATAGTGTACCAAGCTTTTGGTATGAGTCGAATTAGTTATGGTGCAAGCTACCCATTATTCTTCTCGATCGTTGGCATGGTGCTTTAATATAGATCGTTATTTTATTCATGAGATATACCCCTATCATTTCATGTTTCATCCTGATTGACATTTGTTTTCCATTAAATATTAACTTATTAGGAGTGCTTTTGTGGGTAGTTCCTAGAACAAAAGAATCACCCCTAATACGAGAGAACAATTGGCACATAAAAATGATAGGTCAAATATGTTTCCAAGAATAAGACAATGACCCTAAATAATGCTTACCATCATCTCCATTTAGAACATTTAGAGCATCTCCATCCGCGTCCCCCAAAGCGTCCCCAAAGGTATTTGGGGAGCGCCAGACAATTTTTTTGTTCCCAGCCGCGTGCCCAAAAGCCTCCTTCTGTCCGGTGCGGCCAAATACGGTGTCCGGCGCCCCGAGCCCGTCCCCGGTCCACAGGGACTCCGGCGACGGACACAACGAGAAGCGAGGCGTGGGAGTGGCGGACCTGACGCATCAGCGACACATAAAAATTCGAATCCGCTCCCGCCACATCGCGCCTCTCCCGCCACAACCCACTCTCCAACCGCACATTTTTGCTCTCCCAAAAGATTTCACCGCCTCTCCCGCCGATTCATTTCTTCCTGCCGCCGTTGCTACTCTCTCCCTCCCGCCCTATCGGCAACAAGGCTGCCAAGGCCGTCTGGGCCGACGTAGCGGCGATCGAGAAGACGCCGGCATCGATCACATAGTGCCTCGCCGAGGTCTCCTCGACTCTGTCTCCTGCTACAAAAAGACTGACGAAAGGTGGGCGACGGCTGCTCAAGAGGCAAGAAGAGAAGATGGAGTTCAAGAAACGCAAGGAGGAGGACATGTCCCTGCTGACCGCGTCGACAGCTGGAATGTCTCCCCGGACGCGGGCGGCGCACAACTTAACTTCTAAAAAGGCATGATCCTCGACGACATCGAAACCAAAATGGCGGCGGCCGAGGCAACGACAACAACCCCACCCCGGAGGCAGAGCCGGCAACAGCAGGCGCGTTTGCGCGACAGTGTCTACTAGTACACATGCGTCGACGGCATCGGCATCGGCGTCGGCCTCGGCATCGGAGTAGATGTTCCATCGCAAAAGAAAGTAGGAGTAGGAATAAATATCCCACGCAAAAGAGAGTCAGGCACTACAGGCTAATAACTTACCTCTCAATAAATATGGCTCCTCGGTCCAACCTCCACCAATCTACAACCAATGGAAATGAAAATTCTCTGGAAATTTTCTCGTGGTTTCAAAAAACTCTCGGGACAAAAATTAGAGTGTGGCCCAAACGCACGCCCATCGCGACGTCTCTCTTTCTCATCTCACTTCCAGCCACACAATTCCCCTTGCATTCCCAAGAAATCTATGCGTCGCCGCTCGCCGTCGCCGGCATCCCACAGTCTCGTAGCCGCCGGAGCAGCTCTGGATCCTAACCTCCCGGCTGAATCGCTAGCCTACGCCGCATCCAGGCGCCTCCAATCGCAGATTTTCGGTAACCCTAGCTACAGGCCTGCCTGCCGGCGTCGAGGACGATGGGGCCTGGGCTCGCGCGGATATACTCGCCTCCAGTCCGGCCTTGCCGTCGGTTCACCGGCCATGGGAGACGCTGCTCGTCCACGACATCTAGAACGTCAAGGGCTCGCCACCCCCCTTCGAGGTCGCCGCCGCGCGCGAGCTCCGTCGCACCGCCGTCCGCTGCTCCGCTGGCATCTTCGCGGGGTCGCCCGACGGACATGGCCGTGAACGCCACATCTGAAGACCGGGAGGGGCGCGTCCACGTCCTGCAGGTGCTCGCCTCCAAGACCCATTGCGACGTCGCCGTTCAGGAGGAGCTCCTTGTCGATATCAAGGTCAGATTTCTTCCCCTTACTCGCGCCCGAATCATATCTGATTCCCCACCTAAACTATATTCCGAACATAACCGATTTGCAGCCACTGGCAGGAACGGGAATTTCTAGTACCTTCTTCCCCACGAGGCCTTCTGCCACTCCTGTCCATGGGTAAGGTATTATGTTTAAATCTCAACATACATAGTTGTTGCTTGCTTGCTGCTCCTACAAAGTACACACATATATACTGCTGCTAGGAAGATAATTCCGCCAAATGTATTGTTCTGCTATGGAACTACTACACCTTGTATAAAGTATTGTTATATACAGTCTTTCCGAAACAGGGTAGAAGCTAATTATTCATCCTAGCCACACTAAAGTAAAAGCCTTTTCCTGCAGGCTGTGACTGGTGTGCTTGAGGACATGTGCTCGATCACCATTGACGATAGCGGTGTCCTCAGCCTGCAGCAGCAGCGCTAGCAGGTACAGCACGTCAAGATCGACTCTGGGTACATGCAGTTGCACACCCACAGATCATCCAGGTACAGCGCAGGTTTAGGGGAAGCCGCAAAGAGCATGTTGTAGCAGCTAGAAAGCTCAAGGTCGTCATGCTCTCCTTGTTGTTAAAGGCCCTTTTTTTGTGGGCGTTCTGGATTGGTGATGTGTAGTTCTCTTCATCATTTTTTTTTATTTCCTGTGGTATTCGCTTGCTGTTGGTTGATTGTGATGATAGGCACAGATAAGAATAGAATGTAATACCTCCGTCCCAAAAAGGATGTCGTGGATTTGTCTGAATTTGAATGTATCCATGCACTAAATAGTGTTTAGATACATCCAATTTAGACAAATTGGTGACATCCTTTTTGGGTCCGAGGGAGTACTACATTTGATCTTAGCTTATTAATCCTGGTATTCTTTCTTCACTTAATCTGATATGTTTTGTCTGAGTCTAATAATCATCGCTTTTATCTACCAACAAGTATTTCGCTTCTGTTAAATGTTTTTACTGGACATTATGTTGTAAATCTAGAGGTACTATCCTTACAAGTATTTGCTTTATTAATATTATCCTTAACATAATCATTGTTGTGATTTTTATGTAATTAATCATTTTTCTGTTAACGGGCCTTTTTCCTGCTGTTACTGGACATCACCGGATAGGTGTTGTGTAATCTTGTTGTTAACATAAATGCAATGATCCAGTTATGCTTTTATGTGAAATTGTCAAATTGTGGAGGTTTTATCATGTTCAGAAGAACCAGCTATACTCGAGTAGGTTTTAAACCATTAAATGTGTGTCGTTAATTCCAAGTGTCTTGCTGTATGCATGCACTGCCGAGATTCTTGCCCCCAAGGCATACCGCAACAGCCGCTGTTGTTCAATAGTTTGTCGATATTGGCATCTGACGGTACCTACTTAGTCACACTCAAGTCAATTGTTGCATTTGGTTTTATATATACCGCAGAAACTTGTAGGGGGAGGATATCTTCTCTGTTTGTTTGTTTATTGCTTATACAAATTTGATTTGCTTGCACTTATATGTATTGGATTGAACTGACACTAGGAGACAATGATTAATAAGTGGTGCTGACTAAATGTATTACAAGCTTGCGATACTTTGACAGAATGTAACATGTTTTGTATTGAATCTTGATCTCTAGGTTTGCATTTGTGTTCCGTGTTGAGGCTTGATCTGTTATTGTTAATCTTCCAGTCTATTTTTCGTGCGTTATTGAAAGAAGTTCTTGTTGCTAAGTTGCTATACTTGGTTATATACATGCTCTTCCTCACGTATGACACTTAATCTTGGATGCCCGATCAGCCACTGTTTACATACTTGTTTATGCTGTTGTAGGACACACCTAATTCATTTTCTTCTAGTGTGACATCATTTTCGTCGCCTACCCTGTGGCCCACGACTTTGCCTCTCCGCCTCCAAACCTCGATTCATTTTTGCTCATTCTCCTACCTGTTCTTGTAGTTAAGGACAGGAGCTACTGCTGCTGCCACTGCCAGCATCCCTGGCCTCGGGTGCACCACAGGCTGACGCTTTCCGGCGCACACCGAGACCACCATCCCCATCTCAGGGAGCTCCAGCTCTGCTCGAAGCTATGGCTGTGGTGTTATAGCGTTAGGATTTGCATAGTTAGAGTCCTGATGCTGCAGAGAAATTCCATCTTTTGATTACACTGTCGTCATGTTTTTAATAATTACGTAGTTCTGCCTATGGAATGAGTGAATTTTTGGCATCTTGTTGAATATAAGTATTTCCATGTCTGTTTGGTATCCAAGTGCCAAATTTTGATCTTGTGCCAATTTAGTCCATTCATGACCGAAACCATCGTGGTATTGTTTTACTGTTCTTGCAGGTTTGACGTTGACAACCCTAGCTTACTTTGTCCAGTCGATTTTTTCTCCTTAGCCCTGCTTGATTGATGCCATTCCAGCAATGACCTTCGTATTTTGTGTGATGTAATCTCCTAGTGCGATGCAAAGCACCTAGTTTTGACATCAAGTGCCCTTCTTGCTTTGGTGATTTAACACAAAAAAACTGTTACATATGACACAACCTGGAGTAGTTAAAGATGTTGCTAGCAAAACTTTAATTCTGTACTTTTGACATGTTATTTCCTCTAAGTTAGAGATCTTCCATGAAAGATATAAGATACTACTTGACTCCATAGTTTGTTTCAACGCTGTGCAGATAATATTTTAAGCAACCCTCTCATGATATTTCACTTTTCAATCTTTCAGATGACTTATGGTCTGCTCGAGAACATGTACTCGATCACCATTGATGATAGCGGTGGCCTCAGCCTGCAGCAGCAGCAGCGTGAGGATGTGCAGCAGTTCGAGATCGACTCCGGGAACATGCCATTACACACCCACATATCATCGAAGTGCAGCGCAGGTTCAGGGGAGGCCGCTGAGAGCATGTTGTAGCAGCTGAAAAGCTCAAGGTCATCTTGCTTTCTTTTTTTATGTGCGTGGTGTTTCCCTATCACTAGGCTGCTGGAAGTATCGGTTTGTAGATGGTATATGTACCGGTTTGTGGTTGCCTAGGAAGTACTACATGCTACTGTTAGTTTTGAGATCCATGATTGGCAAGCATGTACCACCTTTGTGGCTCTGCTGCTGTAGTTTGAAACACCCTGATATTCTGGTTTTCTTGAAGTACTGAGTTCTATGTTATATTCTCGCAGATGCATTGCGTAGCTCTCTATGGGAGTCCTTTGTGTATTTTTTAGTGTTGCATTGTTGTTGTTGCTTGTGATTTAGCATGTGCTAGTACAGTGTTGTATATAAATATGCATGGCCGTTACTAGCTAGCAATCGAGCAAGCAACAATAAGTAATTTTGTTGTTGAAGGCCTTGTTTTTGCGGGTGTTCAGGATTGGTGATGTTTAGTTCTCTTCATCAAATTTTGTTTAATTGTTGTGGTATTCACTTGCTGTGGGTTGATTGTGTTGATAGCATAGATAAGAACAGAATGTTACTGCATTTGATCTTAGCTTATTGTTTCCAGAAAATAAACTCCAGTATGTGTGCATACCAGTCTTGTCTTTCAGTCTATTTTTTGTGTATTATTGAAATCGGTTATTGTTTCTATTGTTGGTTATATATGCTCTTCCTCAACTATGGCACCTAATGTTGTATGCCTGATCAGCCACCCGTTTACATGCTTGTTTATGCTGCTGTAGGACACTTATCCACCTAATTCGTTTTTTCTAGTGACATCATTTTTTCCATGTACCCGCGGCCCTCGACTTCGCCTCTCCGCCTCACCAAACCTCAATTTCATCTTGCTCATTCTCCTGGTTGTTCTTGCAGTTAAGGAAAAGGAGCTACTGCTGCTGCCCTAACAGTGTCCCTCGCCTCGGATGCACCACAAGTCAGCGCTTGCCGCCACGCACCAAGACCGCCATCCCCATTTTAGGTGAGCTCCAGCTCGTCTTTGAGTTGTGGTTGTGGCATTGTAGCATTAGGTTTTGCGTAGCTAGCATCCTAGTGCTGCACAAATTGCCATCCTTTGATTACACCGTCATCATGTTTCCAATAATTGCCTAGTTCTACCTATGGAATGTGGGAATGTCTGTGGTATTCAAGTGCCAAATTTTGATCTTTGATAATTTAGTCAATTTATGCCCAGAACAATCCTAGTATTTTTCTTGTACCTGTTGTTGCATGTTTGACATTGACATACCTAGCTAAGTATGTGAAGTCGATTTTTTCTCCTTCGGCGTGCTTGATTGACGCCATTCCAGTATCATCCCGTCTGATAGATGTGACCTTTGCTCGACTTGACCAGTAGCATCCTAGTACTTTGTGTGATGTATTCGTCTAGTGCGATGCAAAGCCTGAGTTTTTTTACATCAATTGCCCTGCTTTATGTGGTGATTTATGTAATTTTTTTTGCATATGACACCACCTGGAATAGTTATATAGGCCGCTATTGCAAGCAAAACTTAAACTTTGTACTTTTGACATGTTCTTTCTTGTAAGTTATAGATATCCCTTGAAAGATAGACGAACCTATTTGAGTCCATTGTTTGTTTCAACACTATTCAAATCATTTTTTCAGCAATCCTCTCCTCATATTTCCCTTTTCATTTTTTCAGACTACAATGTTGAAGATCTGGTACATGTGTCTTCCTTGATCGCTCGACTTGACCAAGGCGACGAGGACCGAGTTCTAGGGTGCTTCCCCTTGTCTCACCTTCCTCTTACATCTTCCCTGCTGCCTGTCACTGAGCACTGGAGAAACGTGCCGGTGGTGGTAGGGAGCATTTGTTCACTGCCTTCTCAGATGACATTCTAGAGAATGATGCAAGGTGGCCATCTTCCTTGCCCAGCGGCATGCTCAGCTTCAGTTAACAGGTTTACGAGGTTTCCCCCGCGCTTCTCACTGCTTTTTTTGGTCAGTACAAATACACCACATACTTATGGAAGTGCTTCTCACATATGAACATCTTTGTTTATGGCTAGACTCGGCTTCTAGTTTTAGGGATGCATAATATGTGGTTTTCCTTTGGTTGCCTAATTCTGTTGTCTTCGGTTGCGTAATATGTTGAATGTTTTGATTATTGACTTGATTAATTAGCAACCCCTTTAACCAAAATTCTGTTTGTAATGCATGTGCCTTGTACTTCTGATCACTTTCATTGTTTTTTATCGGCATATATAATTATATTTACATCATATTATGATCTTTACATTTCAGCCTTTTCCATTTTTGTAGTATCAGTCCCACAACAATAAGCATGTGATCTGACCAACTGACCACTTTCTTTAAACAACTGATTGTTCTTTTTCTCGAAGCTACATCACGAAGATGGGGCACTGCAAAAATTCAAAAGTATCAACTTTAAGCATGGATGTCTTTCATGCTGCTCAACCCAGGCATGTTTCTGTTGGTGTGCCATTTTATCTGAGATGGGTTGTTGATATTCACTGTGAAGGTACTTGAGGTGAGGTTGCTCTGCCATTAGAGCTTGTTTCTTTGATCGAATTACGATGCTATAGTATATGTGTGTAGTTGCTACTGGTAGAGTTAATTAATCTCAACATTAAACCAAATTTAGATTTAATGTGGGGTGACCTGGAGTTTTAGTTTTCAAGTGCTGGTCTTGGGTATCTGCTACCTTGTGGTTGTTTGGGGCTGAATTGGACTTGAATGATACAAGTAACTATGCTCTTTTGTTTGGTTGGCTAAGATGAATTTTGCTGTTGCCTTGTTGATGCTTGTGCTGCTAGTTATTGAAATATGGATTTCTATTTGGTGACTCGGAGATGGATTTCAGTTCCATCCTTTCTATTTCATGATGAGTTATATGCTGGGTCTGGAGTTGATTCTGCGTATGTCTTACATGAGAAGCTTGATTCTGTGGTTGCTAAAAACAACAAGATGGAGGAGTAGATGACTCCACTATTCACTTATTTCATGTCTCTCAAGGTATTGGCCAAAGGCGACTTGATCAAGTTTTCGTACTTTTACATCTGTTTGTGTTAGAGCTTCTGATTCATATGTGCGGCCGGTTATCGAAAGATGGATTTATGTTTCCTTACTTGGAGATGGCTTTAACCAGTTCCATCCTTTCTATTTATGATGAGTTATATGCCGGAACTAGAGTTGATTTTGAATATGTATTGCAGGAGAAGCATGATGCCGTGGCTGAGAAAAACACCAAGCTGTAGGAGATGATGACTCCATTATCCATTTCTTTCCTGTCTGTCAAGGTATTGGCAAAATGCACCTGTTGCATGATGAACACCGCTGAGCTCTCTAGTTTTTTTTCATTGTGGAACTAATCCAGATTTTGTGACCTGATTACATGTTACATACGAGTTTAAGAATAGTTCATCAATTAACTGTTGCAAGGATGAACCTTAATTGCATTGGACTATATATGCAAGCAGGATGAGCTGTTGTATCCAAATGATTTAGAAATTAAGTAAGTTTCTTGCTCGCATGTGTTGTTTGATAACTAGTGAACACATTGATGTTGTTGCCAATGTGATCATTTAGTTGCAATGGATATGCTTTTAAAAAATGTTGTAATGTTGCTAGTGGTTGAGTTAATTAATGTTAACCTTGAACCAGATTTGATTTAATGTGTGCAGATGCTTATTGAAAGATGGATTCTTTGGCATGACTTGGAAATTGCATTACCAATTCCACTAGTTAATAAGAAAGGATAGGGAACTAGACCAGTTGGTCAGATTAGTCTTATTTTGTTTTTTGCATTTCAGTAGCTCAAGGAAGAGGATGAACAGGACTCGGAGGGATCATACCTAGATCCTTCTAATTTCTTTCCGGCCCCATCGGTGTTGCATCTGCTGCCTTGCTGGCCACGGCCTATACATGTGTACTATTTCGGTCATTGTAATGTTAAGTAATGGTCGACGTTGTAAACATCATTGCTATTTTGCTTCCGAGCAGGAGTGTAACTGCTTCCTTTGGGATGTTTTTTTTAAGCTTGTGATTCTGGCTGGTTAGGCTTGTGAAGGAGTGGGATTATGTGTCTTGGAAGTTTCAGGGTAGCTAGATGTGTATAGTCAAATCTCCAAGAATTTATATTTTGATGACTAGATGATGTTATTTTGAGCTAAACTCGGCAGTGTCTTCATGTGGCGTTGGTTCTTGTAACCTTGAAACAATTCTTGGACCTGATCATCATCAATGTGTAGCTAACTAGCTAGCTTAGTTGTATTTACTTTGGTCGCCACTTTGTGTGTGCACTATTTTGTTGTAAGTTTGCATCAGATCATCAACATAAGCTTTGAAGGCATGAGATGTATGTATAGATCGTCTCTGCTGTGGAAAATTTCATTTGCCGATGCTACAGTATGTGCAAATTTAACGAGGCGGTAGATGTTGTGTGTAAAACTTATGGAGAATAATAATTACTTTTTTTTATACTCCCTCCGATCCATATTAATTGACTTTAATATGGATGTATCTAGAATTAAAATGTGTCTAGATACATTTATATTAGAGTCAATTAATATGAACCGGAGGGAGTATTGTTCTTGAGAGTCTCTCTCAGCAATTGATCTACGTTCCTTTGAAATCTGAGTACATGGACGTGTACGAACTAAACGGTGAGTATGTGGACGTGCGTGAAAGAAAAGAGATCAACCAGGGCTCGCTCTTGGTAGCATATTTTTATATAAGAAGTCTCGTAATTGAGAATTTCATAAATTTGCTCCCGACGAGAGTTGAAGATTATTGGGTGACACATTGCTACCTCAAGACTCCTTTTGACAATTCCAGAAATTTACAGTCGAACTTTGATTGTTGGATGAGTCATTACCACCTTACTGACTAGCCGTCTTCCCTGTTCTCATTGTACCCGTATGAATTGAATTCTCTGGCTACTACTCCAATGCGATTCAACGGCCGGATAAAATGGACCCCTTCTGGTCATCGAAGGGGCACCATAATAATGTTGAGAGGTCCATAAGCGCTGCAAATTCAAGAGTTAATACACCATTGGGAACCACCAATGCAGTGCTCTGCAGTCAGTCTCTTTGAAATATGTACGGTCCCATAGCTGGAAGGGTCCGGTTAATAGAGCAAATTAATTGAGAGAGTCCATGTCAGCAATCCGTGTGAAGAGGCATCCATACCGTCCATTTTTTGTGAGATCTCTCCCTCTCAACAAGTTGCCAGCAAAGATAGAACCAAAACATTCTTCGTTCTATCCAAAATATGCCTATATATATGAATCCATCGTCACTAATCCGCGTGCGGTATCGTGTGTGACTTGTGACTTTGGACTTTGGCAAGGAGAGGAGAGGAGAGGCCGTGGCACTCCGGCAGGATCACTTGGGCGACGGATCGGAGGCGAGACAAGCGCGTGGCGTGGGGAGCGAGCCCTGCTCGTCGACTCCGGCGAGCAAATGACTTCCGGATTCCATCAGGTATTTCACTCCCCACCACAGCATCGTCTATCCTGGAGTTTTTTGGGGCCGATTATTTTTGAAGTTCCTTCATCTTGGTTTTGCTAGTAGGAACGCACCTATAACCTCTTTCGTTCTCATCCTGGTTTGTTTGATCCGATTAGTTGAAGTATCGCTCTAGGCTCGCCCCTCACTCCAAATTGCATCGACCTATTGCATCTATCGCCATCATAGAAGGCCGTCAAAGCTCATGGCCGACTGAGAGACCGAAGATCCAAAGCAATTGCAGTGGTCAAGTCAAAATTAGTTGTTAGACATGTTTGATTTAAAGGATTTTAAAGAAATCTTGTAGGATTCTTATTCATACGAAAATTTTCTACAGTGGCCATTTAATTTAAAGGACGGAATCCTACAAAATTCATATGGAGCGCTCTCCTATAGAATCCCCTAGAATTTATAGCAGGGGGTTTGGATCTCTTGGAAAATTTCCTACGTGTCTGTAACAACTATGACATGCATTTTTCATTGAAATTTCTTGCGCTTTTTCTATGGTGCAACCAAACAACTACTACAACGAATTCCTGCGTTCTTTATCCCTATAGAATTGCACATGTCATGAGCTAGTGTTCCTATGTTTTTCAAACATGCGCTACAGGAAATCGATGCTTTGCCATGTAGCCCTAAATACACGGCAAAGCCTTAAAAGTGCACGGCAAAGCTTTTGCTATGCGAGGTTACACGGCAAAGGTCTCACGGCAACAATCGGGATGGCAAATTCGGCCCTGAGGTTATCTCCTTTGGAATGCAATTGATAAGCTTCAGTAACATTTTACACCGCCACACCAAATAAATTACTTGACCACATGCATATTTGCATTTACTGATTGTGGCATGCATATTTTTATTTGTACTTTTGAAATGTGTTTGTACAATTACTCAAATGGGGTACTCTTTTGGTGTTGTTGAGGTGCTCTTGATTTACACCGCCACATACATTGAAGTTTGATTACATCATTACTTTAGTGAGTACTCTTTTGGTGTTGTTGAGGTGCTCTTGATTTATGTGAGACAAATCAGGTGTAGACCTTTTGTTAGTTTAGCTTAGGAGTTCAATTTGGGAGGTGGCATTTTGGCTCATAGGTGCATAACCTATTATATAAAATAATTAAAAAACAAATTTAAAAATGTCAAAAAATTCTAAAATAAATTCCGAGGTGTACATACTGATATTCTATGTTGATACACAAGTTTTTGTGTGAAAACAACATTTATGTGGCATGTACAAAAAAGAGAAAAAAATGTCATGTATGTAGTCGTGTTGGAGCATCAATTTTTTTTGTGTGTGTGAATATAGAATGTCTAGATATACATGCAAAAATTTACTTCAGAATTTTTTGACACTTCAAACTGCATTTTCACATAACGAGTTCATATGTACGAGTGGGCCGATTTGGATTTCCCTTCAATATTATCTTTAGTTAAACCTTGTGATACATGTATAAGTAATGATGTATACATGGATATACTATGGACGCCGGAAAGAGAGGTGAATAGTCTGTCCTCCATGAAGTTAAGAAGTGGAAGACCGTTCAACCAAATAAGAGGAAAATGGGTGTTGTAACGCATTGATCTTTACTTCGTGTACTCCGTAAAGAAATTTTATTATGTACTGCTCATGTCTCTGTTCGCACCCTCAGATCAGCTGGAGAGTTCATAGCCATGTATCCAGGTACTTTTATAACATATAAAGAGAAGAATGTTGAGTTCTTGTTAGAGGGCAACATCCAATCATCCATGGTTCAGTTTTTGGTACCATAATGTTTATAATATACATGCATGACATCGAGGATCAAAGATAAATGTCCCTTCTAGGAGGCGTCGATTTTGGAGAGTCTAGATGTTGTTGTTCGGGATGAAATACCGTAGCGGGACTTCTTTTTCTTAGTTTTTTCTTTTCTTTTTTGGTTGTGTGTATCCGTATTAATATTAGGGTATTGCATTGTTGCAGATGCTGAATATAAATTGTGATCAATCGATATTATTATATTCACTTTATCAGAAAAAGGATCAAGGATCTACGAGCTTTAATATAGTATTCTGATTTTCTGATTGGTTATCAGATGTTGAGTGGCCGTTGATTTAGGTGTTTTTGAACATCCACACTATCCTTATTAATATAATCATTATATCCTTTCCTTATCACTACTAGGAAAAGGGCAATCAGTGGCGCACCACTTTTACCCATCAGTGGCGCACTAGTGGTGCGCCACTGCTATCACGCCACTGCTAACTTTTAGTAGTGGCGCACTAGTGGTAGTGCGCCACTACTAGCTTCATGGTGCGCCACTCCTAAACGTCTGAGGTGCGCCACTGGATAGAAAAAAGGTGCGCCACTACTAAAATTTGAAATTTCTAGATCTGGATCTGGATCGGGATCTGATCTGGATCTGGATCTGGCACATTTTGTTTCGATTTTTTGGCTCGTTATTTTTTCTCGTTCTTGTTGCTAGAATTATTTGTGCAATGTCCATTCTCATTTTTCTTAGCCTAGCCGCCGGTGATGATGGATGAGGGACGTAGGAGAGGTGAAGAGAGGGAGGAGATGTAGGAGAGGATGAACAAGAGGACGAAGGCCAGAGGTAATGGAGGCTAGAGGGTCGCCGGAGGGTCGTCGGAGAGGAAGGTCACCGGAGGTCACCATAGTGGAGGAGCTCGCCGGAAAGTAAGGTCACCGGAGCTCGACATAGTGGAGGAGGAGTGAAAGGAGGAGAGAGAGGAGGAGGTCGCCGGAGTGAATGGAGGAGAGGATAGGAGGAGGTCGCCGAGTGAGGAGGAGGGAGAGGAGGAGGCCGGGAAAGGAGGAGAGAGAGGAGGAGGTCGCCGGAGTGAAAGGAGGAGAGGAGAGAGGAGAGAGGGGAGAGAGAGGAGAATGAAGGAGGGAGGAGGGGGTTAAGTGGCCGGCTCCCCCCATTTTGAAAATCGTGGGCGGGAAGCTTAGCGCACCAAGGCATGGGTGCGCCACCGCTATTTTTTTCTATTTTTTGCCCAAAATCTAAAACCCGAAAAAGTCCTGTTTCTGTTTTCCAATTGAGGAATCCATTTTTTGTCCAAACGGCCGTAGGCCGTTGAATTCGAATAGGAAATTTCGCGTAGATAGATTTTGATATAAAAAGTTTTTCATCGGAGGTCGTATGCAACCAGAAAACCCGTTTTACCGAAAGATGACGCCATTTTGCATAATATATCAAAATTCATTTTTTTAAAATTTCACTAAACCTAGATGACATATTACATGGGCATCTCGAAGGATTTTATTTTTTGAAATTTCTATCTATTTCTTTTATTTTTCCAAACCCGAAAAGGCGATTGCGATCCACGGGGGGGGTGGAAATGTTTAGGCACCACTTAGCAGGCGCACCAAGCATGGTGCGCCACTACTAAGTGATGCCCAAACATGTCCATCATCCCCTTTACATAGCAATGGCGCACCATGTAGAGGTGCGCCACTACATAAAATAGCGTGGCGCACCTCATATGGTGCGCCATTGCTATGTATAAGGGTCAAACCCATGGTCAAACTTAGTGGTGGCGCACCAAAGAGGCGCCACTACTACATTTTTAATAGTGGCCCACCACTTTCCTGCACCATCTTAGTAGTAGTGCCTCCGCGCCACTAACACCCATCTTACGGCTAGGCCTTTTCCTAGTAGTGTATTGAATGTAAACACGTGCATTGCACGTGGCTGATTACTAGTATCAATGAAAAGGAACATCCTTTTCTCATTAAAAAACAAATATTATCATTTAATACCTTTTCAGTCAATATATTAATCCGTAAAACAAAAGGTAAGAAAATTGGCAGTTTTGTAACTTATACCAGTTAAAACGGTGGCATCGGTAGTATAAATTGTGCCAGCACGGTCCCTGAAGGAGAGCGATACACAAATTTCACACGGGCGGAGGGGAGAAGTGAGAAAATCAAAGGGCTTCTCGGAGGCGCAGAAGGAAAAAATGGGGTCGAAGGGAAATTAAGATGACCTTGCTCGGGCATCCAGCGCGGGAACTAGCAGCGGCGGCGGTGGCGGCGGAGGCGGAGGCGATGCTACACCGCCTTCGCCACCATGGCTTCCGTTGGCACGACCTCCCACGTCGCCCTCCCGCGAGCCTAGGGCGCTTTCCACATCACCGCCCCCGCTTCAGTCGCCACGAGCCCCGCCGCGTGCCGCCGACAGGGATACGGTGAGTTCTAGCGTCCTGTTGTATCTTGGGTGGCGATTGCGCGGCAATGTTTCCTCAAGATATCATTCTCTAGGTGAAATTGGGTGCGTCCGGATGTTTCTTTTGTCGTTCTTGGTCTGTTTCCGAATCTTTCTTGTGCTCAGTTCATGGGGGGACGGGTTCTTGGCTGTAGGATAGGGCGCGTTCTTGGTCTCTAACCGAATATTTCTTGTGCCCAGTTCGTGGGGTTGCGTTCTTGGCTGTAGGATAGGGCGCGGTCGTAGTTTAATTCGTGTATTTTTAGCTGTAGGACCCGGGCGCTGTCGTATGTTCTTCGAATTAATGTAAATCTTGGATAATTTGGTTTGATACTCGCGGAGCCAGTTCTTCGTACCTTATGTAGTTTCTGAATTTCATTGTAGAGGGGAAAAGGGTGGGGTTTCCTAATTTTTCTGAAATTGAGAGGTCCCAGGTTCGAGTCGCGGTCTCCTCACATTGCACTTCGTGAGGGTAAGGCTTGCCACTAACACCTTCCCCAGACCCCGCACAGTGCGGGAGCTCTCAGCACTGGGTACGTCCTTTTTTTTTTTGTGTTCTGCTAGTTCTTGGTATAATCAGCTGGCTAGGTAACCTGAGAAGGATATTCATGGCAAGACAACCGAGAGAAGGGTGTTTCCTCTTATTGTTCGATTTCCCTCTCTAGTCCGGATCCGGTGTTCTGGTTTTCGCATTTTTCTTGTTTCCCTATTCACAGTATATGTCCTGGAAGGTATGTTTTACAAGCAAATGTACTGCCATTTTCTAGGATCGCGAGGACCAGTTAATAATGGGGATTTAAGGGAAGAGGAAAATGATGATGCCATACTTTGTGTTCCTATGCTGCTATTTGCGATTTCCCAGTACAATTCCGTGACTTGATAACTTGAGTTCTTGGCCCATTGTCTCTATTGTAATTGTTGATTGTATTTTCTTTTTCCTGAAACAGCGTTGGTACTATTCATTGGAGTCCGAGTCAGTTGCTCTGGTTGTTACTGCTCTTACTTTTTTTTGTAATAACCTATTCACTGTATTTGTGCTGGAAAGTATTCTTTTCAAGGATGGGCCTGTAATTATGTAGGATACAGGTCTGATGATGAGACTTTGGGGTATAGGAGAAGCTCTTAACTTAGGCTTAATAAGTTTTACTCCAAGAAAATTTCATCTGTCTAGCTTTTACACTTTGTGATTGATGATCCTTACATACTGAAACATGGGTGCACGTTTTTACTGTTTCCCTGTTCTCTGCATTTGTGCTGGAAAGTGATCTTATGGTGGAACTGGGAGCAGGAGGAAGCTGAGTACAACTATGGGCATCTAGAAGAAGGGGAACTAGAAGATGACGTGGATTCGGTGGATGATCAGGACTGGGGAGAGAATCTCAGAGGATCATCTGATAGTAAATTCTTCTCTACACTGTACATGAGTGATCGAATGAACGTCCCAGATGATATTATTCGTAATGGCTTTGTTCCGCTCAACAAGCATGAGTATTTTTCGTGGCACCAAACCTGGAGCCTGGTTCTGGGTTGCAACAGAAGTTATCTCCGACCGCCAAAGGACCACCATGTGCTCAATGGTGGTTTCCGGCGTCCATATGATTATCCAAGAGCATTAGGATTCCAGGTGAGATTATTGCACCTCATCTTTTTTTTTACGTTATCAACCTTGAAATGAATGTACTCTAACATGCAGCAAGTGGTTTTTCTTATGCTCATTTCATCTGACCTCTCATATGTCCTATTACCATAGCCTGCACCTGTGACTGTCACTTGATATTTGAGAGTTTCATTTCCTGCCTTCCTTATTCTAGTCCACACTCAAGTCAGATGAATTTTTACGTATTATCCATCATACCTTAATGATACCTCTTGTGATTCTTGCTTTTGGAATGATAGGAACCAATCTTGGATTTGATTCGTGAATCTTCAAATAACTACATCATCCAGGAAAAGATCAAGGTTTGTGTGCATGTAACTAATTTGATTCTAGAAGCAGTGTATTGTGCATATCTGAAAATATTTCTTTATAGATTCTCAGTAAGCAGTATGGGCTCTTCAGAAGAACTTCGAGTGTTGGCAGCTGTTTTTACAGAGCTTTACTCTTCTCCTACTTGGTAACATTTTTCAGTTTACTTGTTCCTGATGATGGCATTGCTTTCTTCATTTCCATGGAAGTGTAAAGTGTAATACAACTAGGCTTGTAAACAGGAGAACCTTGGACATATGCAAGATAGGCAAGCTGAGGTTTCCCGTCTGATGGGTTGTGTGGAAGTATCTATACAGAGATTCTATCAGCTTGAGTGGGAAGAAGCATACTTCTTAAATCCTGAGGAGTACTTCTTATTTCTTGTTGATGTAAGTATTCTAGTATAGCCTAGTAAAGCCTAAACTTGTTTTGCATTATCGTTTCTGTAAGGATTATAGTAGGTTGACTTGATTTGTTAGCCCAAATTATCCATAATGTTAGCTGAGCCATCTATGGACAAAAGAATTATGTGGGACATCTATACATGCCAACAAATAGGCTGTATCCCTTGTGTTGCTTAAGTTGTTCTGACAGTTCAATGATATCATGCTACTTCATCAGATTTTTTGGATAAACCTTCGACCTTCGAATTATTGTTTGGTAAAAACCTTCGACCATCTGTTAAAGACCTAACAGTGTGAACTATGCCCTACAGAAAATAATTAGACAAGATGATGCAGAATGCAAAACTAATCCAACTTTTGCAGTAGTCTAAAATATGCAGTTTGCCATGTTTTATAATGTTCTTGATAATTACAATTTTGCTTTCATTTTTTTTGCTACATTATGGACACTATCTTGCACCTTCCAATGCTTGTTGCAAAACTAGCTCCACTATGCAAATAATACAGCACTATGCATCAATCAGCATGACCATTTGGTGAGCTTATATTATGTTGTTTCACCATTACCGTGGGACATTAATAGATCTTCTGTCCATGATATAGCTTACATAGGTAACCAAACGTCTTTACATTTGTTTCAGGAGTTCAATGATTTGGTCAACTCAGTTGCAAATGGGTATGTGTATTTTTTAACATTATTGTTTTGTCGATATTGTTAGATAGGTTATGAAATTATGTTTAAGATACCCTTATTTCATCATAGTTACATTTTGGTTTACAACAAAGCTCTTTTATCTCTGTAGCCTGAGTTCTTACGAGCTGCATGAGAAAAGCCTTGAAGAGATCTCGTCAGGCAGGAGTAAGGATGTCAATCCTTGTTGTGATGTGTTGTTTGTCTGTTTGTTCTTTATATAACATATTTTTTCGTCAGTTATTTCCTTCTTTAGGTTGCTGACAGAGGTTGAGATCCGTACACAAGATATCTACAAGCCATATATCCCCAAAGATATGAATGACCTCCAGGTTGGGTTTCTGCCCTATAGTACTATACTCTCTACTATCATTCACAATATACAGTAAATGGATTATTTTGACTTGTTTATCTTTGACAGAGTAATTGAATTTCAATAGCAATTTCCTTGGTGTATGAATTACTTGTTGCGTAAAGAGAGCCAATATTAAGTTTTACCACTCACAAATTACGCTCACCATACCACATATATGGTTTTGTTGCCAGTTCTGTCGGACCAAGGTGCGTGGTCTGTATGCTGAAGCCGAAACTCTACAGATGAGGGCTTTGACATATGCACTCGGCATACCTTTGCGTGTTGAAATTGTGGACAGAAAGTCAACGTCGGATCAAGCTGTGCGAATAAAGCGCCTTGATTTCTTCAACGAGTCAGGCCGGGGGAAGAGGCCTTATCATATAGTTCAAAGCTACTATTCCTCAAGCACAGCTCATAAGCCACTGGAGTGGGGAAGCGACGACAACTTGTTATCATCGGATGGCGCACCCTTGCTGACCTTGCTGTGTAGGCGTGGCCACTGTGACATTATTTATCCCCAGTGAACAAGCTATGTGATGTATGATCGACAGTAACTTCCTCCTGCATGATGCCATGGACAAATGTGCAGATAGTCTCATGTAGTATACGTGCTCCTTGTTGCTATTGATTCTGTTCATAGCTCTGTATCCGGAAGTAAGGTCAGCTATGAGAACATACTAGATGGACCTGACGCTCTTTGCCGCGCCGTTTTTGCTCTTTGTGTTTTTCTCTTATTTAGCATATGTAGTGGGATGGATCCAAGTCATCAGCTCCATGCCTCTCATCATGTTCCTGTATTTAAAGATTCAGGCCAGTGTATATGAATCGTGGTGTTGGTCTATACCGTTAAATCTGTATACCCAACCAGCTTGTGCTCGTGATGTGATTTGCTACGAGCGTACACACGAACAAGGGCAGGCTGACTTTGTGGATAAGTTTAGTTGATACTATATCATAAAACAGATGGGATGGTTGTCAAGCTTCCTTGCTGACAAAACCTTCTCCACACACTAATTAAAACAGTGAAACAGAATGGAAACCACCCCACACGAAAAAGCATCACAATTTCCACCGTCAATGATAATACAATGAACCAAGCAAGGAATCAAATCCATTCCACAAAACATCTTTAACAATGGTGAAATCCATGCAATGGGCCAGTTTCAAACATGCTTTGATGCTTTATCGGTTGTTTCGCTATACAAAAAAACATGCCCAACGATCACAAAGTCACTTGAGTCTTGAGAAAAGGCCAGATGACGCATTCCAGTAAATAAGAATGCTATAAGCAAAAAAAAATGTGATCCGGTGACATAACATCAGTTAGGTTTTTTTTCCCGTTGTTTGCATATTTCAAAACCGCATAGGCAAAAACAAGATGATGATTAAATTTGGGAGTGAATATAATGAGCATCGCATTATCTAAAAAGGATAAAATGAAATTAAACTGAAGAGGTGAATATATCATAGACATTGCACTAAAACTTACTACAACCGTATATGGAAGGATTTTTTTTTCTTTCAAGATTCTCCTTTGTAATCAGATGAATTAAATCGCATCAGTAAGAAAACCAAATGGTCGCTAGTGTCCTTAATGACTAACGAATTTCAACGCAGGCAAAACCTTCCTTGCACATTGGATTGCGAAACGAAATGCTAGACACATTGTTCAAGGTAAATCGTAGCTATATTGACACTTTTGCATCAGAATACATAACATAGTGATAATTGGATAATAAAATTCTACCTCTATATATGCTCTATATTGTACACATTACAAGAATTGTTTAATGCCTAATTTCAGTGTATAGGTATTTGAACACAAGATTTTATCATACAATCCTGTTACTTCAAAAAGAACTGCTCGAACAGTGGCGCCAACCCAACAATTTTTTATGCCTAAGCTTTTTCGGCTCATATATTTAAGCCTAATTTTATCATATCAAAGGCTCAAGTTTCAATACCCCTCAAGCAAATTTCAGTCAGATTCAAACAAGGGTAGACAAGCATTCAAACAAAGTATGACAACACAAGTTAAACAAATCCCCCACCCCCCAAAAAAAACTTGGTACCTCTAACAACACACGAAACAAGGTTTGCAAAAATTAGGGTGTCACACGGAACCTATGAAAATGACCATGGGGAGCCCCTTAATTACTGGAGCCACGCGACATGCAAGAGGAAAGGTATATAGTGGCCACGAGGGATGTGAAAACAATGCTTCTAACAAACATCAGTATGAGAAACATTGCCACACATAAACATATATAAAAGACAATCAATGATTACTAATCACCATACCAAGGCTAGTGGTTGAAGATCCGCAACTCCCTCAGAACACTTCATCCCCATTGGGTTTAAGTACTTTACAACATAACCATTGTCTCATTTCTCTTTAAGGTTTTATTCATTATTAAGTTGTTACCCTTTTAAATCACCTTTATTTACTTTGTCTCGAATTAAGAATAGCTCTTAAATACATTTTAGTGAAGATAACAAGCAACAAAACCATCAACAATCAAGCTCTTCGTGGATTCGATACTCTTACTTTTAAAAAGTTAATACATACGTCATGTGTTCTTGCAGACATCAAATCACAAGTGTGAGAAGCTAACCAAACATTCCAGTAGGCTATACCAAGCAAAAAGGAATACTTTGTCTCTGATTTGGTTTCTTCTACAAAACTTGAACAGTTCAATTTGAGTTGGTGAAAGTGCATAGAGCCCCCATGTGTGGTTTTTGTAATTAATGACAATCCCTATGGACTAATGGTTGCATTGAGTTATATGTGTAGGAGTTGTCCATAGGCAATGCTTGAACGTTTAGTTGGCTTCAATGTTGCAATACGAAGAAATGAGATGCACCGGAGAAGAAACTCTCCCATAGTGAATTATGGGGGAGCAATCCGCAAGACATCAAGCAAGCACACTCAAGAACGGCGTTCCATCCTTGTTGCGATCAAGATCAACATCATCGAGCTCAAGTGGAATGCGCAAGGTTAAGGTTTGCTCTCTATAGGATTTCTTTCTCACCGGTCTCGTGGTTTAGTTGAGAGACCGGTTTATAGGCTAAGTGTTGTACTATCAAGAGGCTCTCGAGTAAGTAACTCGATCGTATTGTTTGGAGTGCGGTCAAACCTTTGCATCCTTGCATCATATATCTTGGTTGTTATTTGGATCTTATCCATGTGGTGATTTAGAGCTTGTGGTTATTTCCATGACAAGCTCTAGTTCATCGAAAACGGATTTCGCGTATATCACTTGTTGCGTTTTCGAGTTGGGTGGTTTTCTCGGTTTCTTGTATTGAGGGGTTGTCCCTCTAAAAATCATATAAAATCACCCCCCACTAGTTTCCATATTTTTCAACAAAATTGGTTTCGTCTCATTTGGATTTTCCAATCTCAAGTTATTTGCTTTTTAAGTTTGGGTTTAAAAGAAAAAAAGGGGAGAAAACGTTTTTTTTCCGGCCGGTACTACCGCCCGCGCTACTGGGCTCACTACCGCGCACCTAGCCCAGCTCCCAGTACCCCCTGGCCTCCTAAATTCGTTTTCCGGTACCTGGATCGGTACCAGGCCCGGTGGTACCGGCCAGCCCAGGCCGGGGGTACCGGCCTCTCCCCGCGCGTGGCTAGCTCCCACGTTCGCTAGGCCCCGCCCATGTGGGCTGGTCAGCCACCAGGCGCCCGCCCCGCTCGCACTGGCTCGATCGAGCCGCTTGCTCGTGCGCTGGCTGCCGCCCCGCGCTGGCCCCACGCTGGCCCCGCACCGCTCGCCTTCGCTCGCCCCACGCTCCTCCCGGTCGAGGCGTGTGTTGCCTCGCTGGCAACGTTCGGCTCCCCAGCACTAGCACACCAGGGCCCACACCAACACCAGCCCAAGGCTTTGTTTTTTTGCATCCCAACGGGTAGAAATAAAAGTGAGCCTCCTATTTAAATCTTGGCTCTCTCTTTTTGATTTGGTTCTTCTTCCTCCTCTCTCTCAAGCTCTCCACCATTGTTGAACTCATGAGAGCTTCCCCTCCCTCAATCCCTCCATGATTCTTGCTCATATTTGAGGTAAAGAGAGAGGAGATCTTGATCTACATTTGCACCAATCAAATCCCCCTCTTTGTGAGGGAATCACTAGATCTAGATCTTGGAGAGAAATTTGGTGTTCCTCTTCTTATGTTGTTCTTCCTCTCTTATTCCCCAATTAGCTTTAGTAGCTTTGTTGAAATTTGAGAGTGAAGGATTTGGGTATCTTTGTGGTGTTCTTGCCATTGCATTTGGTGCATCGGTTTGACTTCTCCGCGGTGATACGTGGAGGTGAAAGTTCGTGAGATATTCTCTTCGGAAGCTTGTTCCCGGAGCTTGTTCCTCTTGGGTCTTTGGACCCTAGACGGCTTAGTGGTTTTTGTGGTCTTTGTGGTGTTCTTGGGGACTCCAATTAAGTTGTGGAGATTCTTCAAGGGCAAGGCCTTTGTGGCGGTTTATTGGGAGCCTCCAATTAAGTTGTGGAGATAGCCCCAAGCTTTGTGCGGGTTCGGTGACCACCCTAAGATTCCATAGGGGATCGAAGACATTCCTTTTGGTGGGAATTCTCGAGGAGAATACGGTGGCCCTCGTGCATTTGGAGTGGCTTGTCCTCCACACCGCTCCAACGGAGAGTAGCACTCGCAAGAGTGTGAACTTCGGGATACATCGTTGTCTCCGCGTCATTTCGGTTATTTCTATACCCGAGCTCTTTACTTATGCACTTTTCTTTGTGATAGCCTTCGTGCTTGAAGTTATTTATCTTGCTATCACATAGTTGCTTGAATTGCTTAGCATAAGTCGTTGGTGCACATAGGTGAACCCTAGTTATATAGGTTTTGTGCTTGACAAATTAAACGCTAGTTTTATTCCGCATTCATTAAGCCATATTCATAAAAGTTTTAAACCGCCTATTCACTCCCCTCCCCCTCTAGGCAACATCCGTGTCCTTTAAGTTGGCAACGGTGTTCCATTTCAGATTTGGATATACACGCGTGTTTCCATGATTCAGTTTTGATGCATTTGTATTTAGCATTGAGACTGACACTGAGATGTTACTATCAATTCAGCACGAGTAAATGTGTTGTAGCCTTGTGTCCACGGCTCACTATCATGTAATTACTCAATGCAAAACTTCGAATATTATTCCGCAACATTGTTAAAGATGAGGAGGGGGTTGGAGGTTTAATCGTTTATATTATCCCTCTATTTGGAATATATGTGCCACCGGTTCTTAAAAATAGCCTCCCAAGCAGCTTTGGCAGACCATCTTTCACACATTTCAACATCATTATGACAGAAGCTAATTCGCAACAGCTGGCTGAATGCAAACAATATTACCCTAAATTTCCTCCACGGCTGTACTGTGGAGATTTTGATCATGTACTCGAAACGATATCTAATTTGAGATCATGTGCACACAGAATGGTTGCTATTTTTTTTGTTACAACAACGATATCTGATTTTAGTCGATGCATCTAGCCCAAGCGTGAAAATTTTCTACTCCAAATTGCATCGACCTGATGCATCTATCGCCATCATAAGAAGGCCGTCAAAGCTCATGGTCGACTAAGAGACCGAAGATCCAAAGCAATTGCAGTGGTCAAGTCAAAATGAGTTGTTGGACAAGTTTGATTTAAAGGATTCTTAAACAAATCTTGTAGGATTCTTATCCATAGAAATATTTTCTACAGAGGCCATTTAATTTAAAGGACGGAATCCTACAAAATTCCTATGGAGCGCTCTCCCATACTAGAATCCCGTAGAATTTATAGCAAGGGGTTTGAATATCTTGGAAATTTTCATATGTGTCTATAACAACTATGACATGCATTTTTCATTGAAATTTCTTGCGTTTTTTCTGTAGTGCAACCAAACAACTACTACAACGAATTCCTGCCTTCTCTATCCCTATAGAATTGCACATGTCATGAGCTAGTGCTCCTATGTTTTTCAAACAGGCACTACAGGAAATCGATGCTTTGCCGTGTAGCCTTAAATACATGGCAAAACCTTAAAAGTGCACGGCAAAGCTTTTGCCATGAGGTTACACGGCAAAGGTCTCACGATTGACAACAATCGGGATGGCAAATTTGGCCCTGAGGTTATCTCCTCTGGAATGCAATTGATAACCTTCAGTAACATTTTGCACTGCCGCACCACATAAATTACTTGACCAAATGCATATTTGCATTTACTGATTGTGGCATGCATATTTTTATTTGTACTTTTGAAATGTGTTTATACAATTACTCAAATGGGTAAACGATAGCAGGATTCTAAGGGACACTAAAGTGTAGATGGAAAAATAAAAATTTATCCACGGCTTGAACGGCGAGAAGAGCTAGTTACAAGAAAATCCTTCTCGATCTAGCCCTTGCAAAGGCCTCAATCTCCTTTTTTCAGAGCAAGCTGCACCGCGGAACACTCCTTTGCGAAGAGGACGCACATTCTCTCAAGAACAATGGCATTGCTGAATCGGAGACACGCCAGCGTCCTGTGCACCTCGTTTCCCTCGTAGTGCACCAAGTTGATCTCCTTCACACTTAGCCGCAGGCACGGCGTCAAGAAGCCCACCGCAACGGGAACCACCGCCGGCCATGGCAGCATCGCCATCATTGTCAAGCGCCTTCCCTGTCATGTCCAGCGTCAGCACTTCCTCGACGGCCCCTGCAGCATCAGCCGCGTCATCCTGGGGAACAGCGGGAGACCATCGCCGGTGAGGCTCGCGCTGTGGAGGCATCCGTGGTGCAGGTGGAGGTGGTTCGAGGACGAGAAGCTCCGCATGAACGCGGCGTGCTCCACTACATTCTTGGACGTCGGCCTGCAGAAGTTGACTATGCATGAGTGCTGCGGTGGCGGCGAGCCGTGAAGGGTCAGAAGCGACTCGGCGGGCACGGCGCCGCGGTATTTTAGGGTCACCAGCGCCGACGCGTCGATATGGATGGACTTGGCGTTGTGGCAGCACATGAGGGCGAAGCGGCAGAGTCGTGTGTGGAGCACGGAGAGGGTTCTGAGGTGGCGCACAGCTTCCAGTGTCAGGTCGGCGAGGCGGGGACAGCTCAAGACCAGCCTTTGGACGCTGCTGCCGGAGTTGAGGAGGATGCCTGTCAGTCGCAGCGTCTCGAGGCATGGCAGGTTCACCTTAACCGGCAGCTTGAGCAAGCAGTAGCCCAGGCAGAGCGTTGTAAGCGCGGCGCAGGAGAAGAGCCTTCTCGGGAGGAGGTAGGCCCATGTTTCGTATTCATCGTCCGAGTCGCTGTCTGTTTTGTCGCTGTACCCGTAGCCGTAGGCGATGTCGGGCGGAGGACCGTCGTGGGCGCAGATGTGGCCGCCGAGGATGAAGCGCAGGTCTAGGTGGAGCTCACGGTCGGCGTACTCGAGAGCGTAGTTGAGCCACTGGTCGACGTGTAGCGTGTCCCACTTGGGCCTGAAGTGGTCGAAGGCGAAACGTAGGCTGCGCAGCGGCACGTGGTCGCACGCGCACCGCCGGCGGCAGAGCAATGCTGCGCTGATGCCGTCGAGGAGCTTGTCGCTGCAGCTCTTGAGCTCCTTGGCGTCGAAGTAGAACGTGACCCAGTCCGAGGACCGCTCCCCTTCGTACTCCTCGAAGGAGACGGTGTCCACGTGGCCGAAGATGTAGCGCCACCGCCGGGACAGCACCGCCGCGCGGCCGGCCTCCGGCGTCGGGAGGAAGGAGAGGACGTGGCCCAGCACGCCGTCCGGGAGGTCGCTGATGCGGTCTCGCCGTGGGAACCACGGCGACGCCATGATCTTGGCTGAAGGAAAGATGCCGACGGATCGTTCCCCGTCGACGGCCGGTGATAAAGCAACAACGTTGGATCCGATCTTGGCTCACCACACGAGTATATGCGTAATGCAACCAAACCAGCAACGTTTATGGACTCTTATCTAGTATTTCCTTATAGCACACGGTTTAGATTCGTTTGGATTGAAACCCAGGCGGTGGCACGCGCGGCGATTCGAAGGAGGGTAGATTTTTTCCCTCTACGAGCCCTAAAAAAAAGGAGGTAGCGGCGTGGGCAGGGAACGCATCTCACCGTGCGAATCTTCCGTGTCGTCAACCTCGTCCTACGGCGATCGTGATGATGGAATACTACTGGCAGCATGGCGAGGATCGGCTCAGCGCGCTCCCGGACAGGGCGCTGGTGTGCGTCCTATCCCATCTCCCCTCCGTCGAGGCCACGCGCTCCTCCGGGCTGTCCCGCCGGTGGCGCCGCCTGTTCCGCGCCGTGCCCGTCGTTGACCTTGTCGATGGCAAGATCACCCACCGGCGGTGGTCCCACGGCGGCGACAGACTCACGTGCTTCGACCAGAAGGTGACGAGCGCGATCCTCTCCAGGGCCCCGGGGACGCCGATCCGCGCCCTCCGCCTCCTCATCCTGGACGCCCCACGAAACCTTCTCGACCAGTGGGTCGTCATTGCCGCCACGTCCCGCGTCGAGGAAGTCGACGTCGCGCTGCAGTACTCCCATTACTTGTACTTCAACCGAAAACTCTGCCCCTTCCGCGCGTCCGACAACGCCTCGGCCGACTTTCCCTCCGAAGCCAGGGGCGGCTACATCAAGGCGCCGCGTCAGCTCTTCCGGTGCCCCACACTGCGCCGGTTGCGCCTAACGAACTGGACGCTGGACCTGCCATGGGACTTCGGCTTCACCTTCGCATCCCCGTCGCTTGAGACGATCTGCCTGAAACGGATCATGGCCCCCAATGGGGCAATCCAGCAGCTGCTCTACGCTTGCCCCCGCCTAGCCCACCTGACGCTGGAGGAGTGCCCGGGCCTCACGGAGTTGGTCGTGCCAAGCTACCACCTCCGGAGCTTCGCCATGGTCTGCTGCCACAATGCCTGGCGCGTGGCTCTCCTCGCAGGACGCCTGCACTCGCTGCGCTACAAGGGCGGCCTCCCCTCGCACACCTGGTTCTTCTACATCGCCAACTACGACGAGGTCAAGGCGGTGACGGTTGACATATGCGAGGACCTCACACCAAAATCGCCACCGGAGATCGCTCACCTGACGTCGTTTATCGGCCGCTGCAAGAAGCTGACGTATCTCCACCTCGCGCTCCTCCCATCGATGGCTTACTACTGCAGCGCCGTCGCCTACCAACTACCCCACCTCCGGCAGCTGGTCCTCAAGGGGTTCCTGGCCACCGACTACGCCCTCCGCTCCGTCGTTGCCCTGCTCGTCAACGCATACAACCTGGAGGAGCTGTCGCTATTTCCTCAGGGTCGTGGCCCCCCAAAGGTCGACACTTGTTACGACTCGGGCGACGGCGACAATGCAGATGTCGAGCCAGAGAACTGCCTCGTCGCCGATGAGGCCATCGACTATGACTGGATGAACAAGAACCTGCGGTGGATGTACGTCCCCTGCTTTCATTACAGCATGAGAAGGGTCACAATTGCAAATTATAGTGGAAACGCCTTCGACAGGATACTTGCACAGTTTGTGCTGAACAAGGCTGCAGCGTTGGAGGAGTTCTCGGTCACCTTATTACCTCAACTGTCGCAACATAGGAACGATATTGCAATGGAGTTCAGATCCTGGCTATACAATCCGGCAGCCATAGTAACTTGTAATTAGCTAGAGGGCAGCAAGAAACTATCAAAATATTCTCCGTAAAAATCACTAAATCCGTTTTTAGTATTGTGGCAATGGAAGAAACTAGCTAGGCTATATAGCCTGATAGTATTAACTCAAAACGCCTGCGACTTGCTGCGCTAGATTGACCCTCTCCTTTTTCAATATTATCCTTATCCCAAGCTTTCTCCTCAACATGAATAGACGTTATTAGATTTTCTGTCTCTTATGTTTAAGAGTTGTGGCAAAGTTCCTCCATGACAGGACCAACATAGCGATAATGCATCAATTCATAAACTTGTCAGGTAAGACACACTTAAGGAGTTCAACCTCTTTCGCAATACACTGTATCTCATGATCTTGTTTAACAACAGAATAGTTGTGTTCACCATTCTGAAGTCATGGAAGCTCTCCATGATGTACAGCTGCCTACATCGATTGCACCGAATTTATCATTCAGTACATCCCAGAGCTCTTGTCCGTCTGGTATGTGCATGTACACATCACATAGATGATCAAAAAGAACACTTACAACGCATCCAACAAAGAGAGTATTGTTTTTTTTAACTTTTTCTGATCTTGCTCAGATATAGTTCCTTCAGGTAAGCCCTTACTAACTTCGAACACTTTCAGATAAATAAGCCAGAGTGTGGCCTTAATCTGCCACCTCTTACAGTGCACACCAGCAGTAAACTTATCCGGCATCAGTGCATCAGCAAAACCAATCATTGTTAACTCGGGAAATTGCCTACAATTAGGTTTTTGGATTTTTGGATAATTAGGCACAATTTCCAAGATTAATTCCAGAATATTAAGCATGACGAAAACAATTACCAACATATGAAACTCGAACATACTAGATGCATCAATCAACATAAATAGTAGCAGGGCAAACGGTACAACATGGCTAAACAGATCGAGATATGTCACACATACTGCTCTGGTGGAGGTGGTGGTGTAGCAGTCGCTGACGAGGGAACACCTCGGCAATGCCTACGGATTGTAGACTAGGGTTTCGGGAGAGAGCGACGATGGAGATTTCGGGAGCGAGATTGGGCACACGACGTACCCAGCTTCGGGTCCCCTCGGTGGAGGATCCCTACGTGCTGCTAGCAATCCACTATATGATCATATGTATGTTTACAGGGTGCCGCCGTAGCGGGGCTATGTTGTCTATATCTTGTCTATCTGTTGGCCTCTCTATTTCGGGTGCCCTGGCTAGCTTTATATATGCAACCAGCCTAGGGTTTTACAAGAGTCCTAGTCGACTACTTCTTCGGGTTTCCTTGTTGGGCCTTCTCCATATTGGGCCGAACCGATCCAGGTATACCAATAATGGGTACCCAAAGGGTATACCCATGTCAGTAGCCCCCGAGTTTATAGGGAAGTCGAAGACTTGCGTAGAAACTCCAAGCATAACCATCTCCGAAGTCGAAGAAATACAAGGCGAGGTCCATGTCGTAGATCATGTGTAGCGTAGATGATGTCGATGATTCTTGAAATTATCGGGTGCGCGGCCCGATGGGAGTAGCCCCGAGTCTATGAGCAAGTGCTTGCACTTGGGCATAGACTCAAGTTGTACTACTCGATGAAGAACTTAACTATATTTCCGGAGAACTTGATGAAATCCATGTGCTCCCGATGGGAGTAGGCTCCACTCGAGTCGTAGAATCGAGTTGAGTCTACAAACCTTGATTGTCGTAGATGCTGTCGAAGTTATCTTTCGGGTGCGCGACCAGCGCTCCCGATGGGAGTAGCCCGAGGCTACAGCCAAGTGTTTGCACTTGGGTGTAGGCTCAACTTGCTTTTAATCGACACCACAATTTTCCTCTTTCTTGTATCTTAGGGTGAACAATACTCTCGATAAGAGTAGCCCCGAGCCTATGGGCAGTGCTTGCACCTAGGCATAGGCTCAAGTTGTACTACTCGATAAAGAACTTGACTATTTCTGGGCGCAACCCCTCTTTATCGACTCCAGGCCGTTGCTATTTTTATTTGACATCCATATCTATATTGTACAGGGATAATGGTAATTGGGGCTAGTTCATCCGACGGATCAGGTACTAGTTAACTGCTCTAGTGGCAATCCGCAAAACCTACTTCAAGATCACGTCCCCGGACATGATCCCGGGATACTGGTGTTAACTCGACAGTGCCGCTAAGGTCTTACCATTCTGTCGAGTCCCGGTCATATTTTATCGGATACCTAATGCGTCCGTTAGGATTTTTCTTCGTATCTGTTGATACGGAAAAAAGTAAACCGACGCCGAGACGGTGCCACGCCGCTCTGAACGGATCCGGGGTCTTACCTTCGCAGAGTTTTGCGGCATTCAGAGATTATTCACGACTTTTAGCGCTCTGAGAATATATTGTCGAGTGCTTTGTTCGGCTGATGCAATGACCCATTTTGCGGGCTCTTCTATATTTTTCTCGGGTGTAATGAGACAGCCGAATATATTGCGTTCTTCTATATTGTCAGGTACATCACCGATACTCGCTCGGAACGATATGACGAGTCAATGGACCCGAAGATTTGTCCATCCTCTTTTTTTTTTTGGTTCTACCTTGATGACAATTTCGTCGAGTTCCTCCTTCAGGAAAATTTCTTCGGGTCCTCTTTGAGGACAATTCTTCGGGTCCTCCCTGAGGACAATTCTTCGGGTCCTCTTTGAAGATAATTCTTCAAGACCTCCTTGAAGATAATTTTTCGGGACCTCCTTGAAGACAATTCTTCGGCACCTCCTTGAAGATAATTCTTCGGGACCTCCTTGAAGATAATTTTTCGGGAACTCCTTGAATAATATTTCATCGAGTTCTGTCTTGAAGACAATTTCGTCGGGTTCTCTCAAGATTTCGCCGGGTTCCTCCCTGAAGAAGATTCGTTGGGTTCTCTTTTGATTTCGTCGGGTCCTCCCTGAAGAAGATTTCGTCGGGTTCTCTCTTGATTTCGTCGGGTTCTTCGTCGGGTTCCTCCCTGAAGAAGATTTTGTCGGGTTCTCCTTGAGGATAATTTCTTCGGGCGCGGCCGCCTCCCGATGGGAGTAGCCCCCGAGGCTATGGTCGGGTGCGCGCATCCGGACATAGGCTCAAGAACTTGCATACTTTAAAATTTGCTTTCTCCTGCACAAATAAACAAACTTTTTCTATCTTTTCCTTGACTCTCTTTTCGCATGCGGTGTCAGATGCTCGGATTCGATGATACGTAAAGTGAATATATGCCGCGCAGCCCCCAAGTGTCGGGTGCGATGAAATTAAATGATAATCAACTTTATGTGAAATAAATGAACACTTAGCTTATTGGGCACGACGGAGTCGATGCGCGATGAGGTCTTCGAGTGCAGCGAAAATGTTGAGCCGAAGTAGAGACCACTGAATTAGCGAAAGTGGATACCAAAAAATTGTTGATGAAGAAATAGCCGAAACCCCGAGCGCTGCTGGGGTAATGTCATGATTGTTGCTTAGACGCCGTGTCACCGTTGTTACTCATGGCGAAGTCGTTGTCGAGCCCCCGAGTGTTTAGCCGTGATGTCGGAAGAAGTTTACGGAATTGCGGCGTCATATAAGGTGAAGCCATTGAGGATGAATCCATTGACAATAATATAATATGAATCAACCGAAAATTTACGCCATTGGAGATGAAGTTGTTTGAAGATTGAACCATTGAAGATTACGCCATAAAAAATGAAGCACTGAAGATGAATCGAAGGTGAAGTATTTGAGATGAATCCATGTTGAAGATTACACCATTAACCATGAAGCATATATTGAAGATGAATCCGCCAATATCATAGATGATGAATCCATTGACCCGAAGAAAATAAATCCAGTAATAATCACAGAAGATGAATCCACTGACCCGGAAACGCATCAGGTAGTATTGTATAAGAGTAAACCAGTAATATCCATATAGATGAATCCAAATAAAATAAATTCACTTATAAGATGAATCCGACGAAGACAAAATCCAGTAAGCCGAAGAAGATGAATCCATTGAGCCGAAGAAGATAATTTCTCTAAGCCGAAGAAAATAAATCCACTGAGCCGAAGAAGATAATTTCACTAAGCCGGAGAAATAATTCCACTGAGCCGGAGAAGATATATCCAGAGTCGAAGAAAATAAATTCACCAAGTAACCGAGTATATTTGTGGTAACGAAGTAATGGCGCAGCCCCAGATGTCGGGTGAATTTGCTATAATAATGCAATTGTGTAGCCCCCGAGTATTCGGGTGTAACGAAAGTAAATAACAATTGATGCTCGGAAGAGGAACACTTAGCTTTTTTATCGGCTGCGGTGGAGCCGACGTGGATGCAAGTCATGTGGCGGACACAGTCGATATAGTCGCGCGGCGCCTGGCCGGAAGTAGTCGATGAAGAGGACGCAATCGATGTGGCCGATCCGCCACGGGTGAGCACCCGAATATGTCGTGTCCGCGACAGGCGAAACCCCAAGTACGACGAGTGCATGATTGCGGGCACGGTCGACCGGGCAAAGTAGTCGAAGCTTTTTGTTTCAATCTGCAGTTATATTGTAGTGCGCAAAGTCGCACGCAGATAATAGCACGAGCCAATACTTGGCGAAATAAATTTTACGAATAGTAATTAACTGGAAAAATAGCACCTGATGATTGTATCGAATGACGAGTTCACAATGGCGAGGCCGCGACAATCGAAGTTGTTGGCTCGGCTGCGCGTCCATGGCTTTACGCACTTCCTGATCATGCCTTGCATGTGTTCTTGTTCTCAGTTTATTTGATATGCTTGCGTATCGCCTTGGCCAGAATTCGTGTTGAAGTATCTAGATCTTGCCGTAACTCTTTCTTCTATGTGGCAGTAGTAATTCCAGAGGGATTTGATCCATGTCTATCATGATGAGACGTGTCTTGCTTTTTGCCTTTGGTACTTGATCAATGATCTGTCTAGTCGCTTTTAGTTCCTCCGATGAGCCCATGCACCTTGATTTTCTCCGCGTGCTGCCGTAACAGAGCTGTCCAGAAGACAACCATGGACAGTTGGCGATAATTTATATCTAAACAATGAATCCTCGCGCCGCGCCATGGAGAGACGAGCTGTAGCATCCAGGATACCAATCGAAGAAGCAAAATTGTTCCGATCTTGTTACTTCTAATAGCAGGCGCGCAGCGGTAGCATGCATGAGGTACCGTGTGATGTCCCGATTCCGGCGAACAAGACTTGTCGAAAGTAGTAGTAATAATACCGATCTTGCACCTCTTTTTTTTTCTTCAACGAATCTGAAATAGATGAGACAATAGATGATGACGGACTTGAGCGCTTAGAAGTGCGCGAGAACCAGATGCGATCTAAGTTTTTCTTGTCTTCAATCTTGATGTCGACGAAGAAATTGACAGATCCCGCCCGGATAACAAAATCCAGCCGTCACAATTCCCACAGACGGCGCCAATTGACGAGGGAACACCTCGGCAATGCCTACGGATTGTAGACTAGGGTTTCGGGAGAGAGCGACGATGGAGATTCCGGGAGCGAGATTGGGCACACGACGTACCCAGCTTCGGGTCCCCTCGGTGGAGGATCCCTACGTGCTGCTAGCAATCCACTATATGATCATATGTATGTTTACAGGGTGCCGCCGTAGCGGGGCTATGTTGTCTATATCTTGTCTATCTGTTGGCCTCTCTATTTCGGGTGCCCTGGCTAGCTTTATATATGCAACCAGCCTAGGGTTTTACAAGAGTCCTAGTCGACTACTTCTTCGAGTTGCCTTGTTGGGCCTTCTCCATATTGGGCCGAACCGATCCAGGTATACCAATAATGGGTACCCAAAGGGTATACCCATGTCAGTCGCTGTTGCAGAAGTATCATTATTGATGGCAACGTTGTTGACGACGGGTCGAAGTAGACGGTGTTGAATGCGACTTTAGGCAGCACCGCCCGACTTGGACGAAAGATGACCCACGATGAAGGGCTTGAGAAGTCATGCAGAGCGCTTCCCAAAAACCTAATTCACCCTCTCCCGTACAAGATTGCGAATGTGAGCGGTTCCGGAGACCTACTCTCCCATTCGCCGGTGCGCGCGGCGGGTGGGATGGAGTAGGCTACGATGGCGGCGCAAGCAGAGAGAGGTGGCAATACCCTAAATCATGTATTAGATGTGTTTCTGTAGTAGCCGGGCAAGAGATCAAATAGGCTCAAAAAACCCTAGGCAATGTGGGCCACACCCACGTCGCACGTTTCAAGTCAGTTATGGATAGCCCACGATCCGGGAGCGACCCGAACCGACTAACTACGTCCGTCTAGGACTCTATTCATTTTCGTAAACTGCAAAAGGAAAGGAAAGTCTCGGCTCGAGGCTCAATCCACTCAACACGAGCGCGTTGCGTCGAGACGAGACGAGTGAGAAGGCGAGGAGGAGGAGCGTGCGTGCGTGTACCACTCCTCTTCTCACTCACTTAATAGTGGTGGAACAACCCACCTAATAAGGTGGTCTAACTTCTTCCTCCTAAGTTTCCATGTGGGACTAAACTTCCCACCTCTTTTCACTCCCTTGTGAGCTGCCACCAACTTGGGCTCAAACTCACAAGGGTTGCCACATATGTGGGCTTTGAGATTTATAGGAAAATCTAAAATCTAATATGGGCCCAATATTTTAATAATCCCTCACCAGATCTCAAATGCCCATTTACATATATTTACCAATACTCGCTGCTTGTTTATATACCAGTGTTAAGTCAAACTTCCGTCTAGAACTTTAAGCTACATCCATTCACACTTGAACAATGGACTAAGCCTTGAATTGCAAGTTTGGCGTGAACAAGTTTCACTGAAAGTCATAATCAGGACATGGCTGCCAGTAGCCTACCCCGCGGGTGAAGCATATACGTCATACTTCCTGGTCTCTTCATGAGTTTACTAGAGATCACCCAAATCTCATAGATTGCGACGTTTAGGACATCTCCAGCGGCGCGACGCAAACGAACGCTGAGCGACCGTTTGTGTCCGCCGTGACCGAAAATGCGTCGTGCCCCACCTCCAGCGGCGCGACGCAAAGTGACCGGGCCGTCCGCAGAGACGCAAACCTGGCCCAAATATGCGCCAGGTTTGCGTCTCTGCGGACGCTGCACGGACGCGCAAAGTGTCCGCTCGGTCCACGGGCCCCTCGCCGCACAACTGCTTCATCTTCCGCGGCATTATTGCGGCCGCAGCCTTGGGCCGCAATGCCTCGGCTTCCGCGAGCGTGCGCAGCGCAGCTTCCGCGTCGCCGTCTCTGCGCCGCATCGAGGCGGCGTCGCTTCGCGGGCGCGTTAATGGCGATGCCTCGCGTGCCGCACGTATGGCGATGCGTGGCGCGGCCCGTGCCCCCTATAAACAGGGGCGAGCGCATCTCATCTCCTCCCACTAAACCCTAGCCGCCGCCGCTAGCGCCGCTTCTGCGCAGCCCTAGTAGATCCACCATGAGCAGCGCCGGACGCGGCCAGGCTGCCGCGCCTCCACCTCCACCTCCACCTTCACCTCCCACTCCACCTCCCCCGGCCTCGAGCTCCGATGAGGAGTTCAACTCCGAAGATAGCACCGACCTCCTCCACCCGGTGAGGGACGCCGCGGCCCTGGCTCTCGTGGAGGAAGAAGCAGAGGAGGAGCGGGCGGCCCATGCGGCGGTCGACGCCGAGCTAGAACAGCGCAGGCTGGCGGCCGCCGCAGCCGCAGAGGACTCCGACTCGGAGATATCTTGGTCGTCCGATGATCCTGATGAGCCAACGCCGGAGGAGAGGGCGGCGGAGCAGAGGGCCATCGTCGAGTCGTTCGAGACGCTCAAGGATGACGCCGCCAACGCGAGGCTGCAGCAGGCACTGCAAGAGGACACGGCGGCGCACCGAGCCATAGCGGCCGCGTGGGAGGCGGCGGAGAAGCAGGCGACGGAGCGACGCAACGACGGTGCCGGCCCGTCCGGAAGCAAGTAGTCTAGTCATCTAGGTCTACATTGTATAGTTTTTATGCATTTATATGTACTACTTTCTATGTTTTTAACTATGTTGCAATTCAAAAAATGGGTCGCCCCGGTGGGAGCACACCCAGACGCAAACGGACGCGCGGTCAAAATATGTCCACGGGGCGACGCAAACGGACGCTCGCGACCACTTTTGGGCGTCCGAAATGCGTCGCGCCGCTGGAGATGCCCTTAACAGTCAGGCTCATATATGTGTGTTCATTCAAGAATTCTCTGTAGGCAACATCCTTGCTAAAATAGCCAACGTAAACTTATTAAGGCTTGTTGTCAATCTGCCTTACATAGAGAGGGTTACATAATACTCTTCTCAATTAAATCACTAGTTTATTCTTCCCAGGTTCTAACTCACGGGATCTCCAATCACAAAGGTTGGGTAACTACTATGGCATAACATCTACGGGTCTCAAACTCATCTCTCTCTCGATGCACTTTCTATCATATTACGTGATAGTCCCTTCGTAAAGGCATCTGCCAGGTTTTTGTCTATTTGAATATACACAACATTTATTACTCCGGCGTTTCGCAATTTCCTAACAGATTTCAACCGTCTCTTTACCTATCTTGATGAGTTCACTTTATCCTTAGAATTGTTCACTTTGACAATTATAGTTTGATTGTCACAATTTAAAAGGATTGCAGGAAAAAAAATTTCAACCACATACAAGTCCATCAAGATCTCACGCGGCCATTCTGATTCAACAGTGAATGTGTCTAAAGCAGTAAGTTCTGTCCCATAGTTGACCTCGTAAATATGGTTTGTTGCAAGATCTTTATGACTCTGCGCCACCTCCAAAGGTAAATACATACCCACTAGTGGCATAGAGATCAGCTACATCAAATATCCAATTCGAATCACTATATCCTTCAAGCACAGCTGGGTGTCCTGAATAGTGAATCTCATCACTCATTATACCACATAGATATCGCATCACCCTATCAAGTGCATGCCAATGATCAGTAACCGGGTTTAACCTGAACCTACTCAACTTTCTTACAGCAAAAAAGATGTCGGGTCTAGTTGCACTTGCTAAGTACATGAGTGAGCCAACGATCTGAGATAATTACAGTTGATCTATGACAATCCTCCGGTCCTTGCATAGTCCATTGGGGTCATAAGGTGTTGGAGAAGACTTACTATCAATATAGCCAAACCACCTCAAGATCTTCTCAACATAATGGAATTGCGTTAAAGTAATCCCACTCTCGTTCTTCATCAGCTTGACGTTCAGAATCACATCAGCTTCTCCCAGATCTTTCATATACAAGATGTTTGACAAGAAAGACTTGACCTCCTTTACTACTTTCATATTTGTACCAGTGATGAGGATATCAATCACATGGAAACAAAGTATAACACCTTCGTCCCCACCATGGTGGTACTAAACTCACTTGTCAGCCTCATTAACAACAAAGCCTACAGAAGTTAAAGTTCTGTGAAACTTCTCATGCCATTGGTTAGGTAATTGTTTCAGGCCATATAAGGATTTCAGCAACTTGCACACCTTTCTTTCTTCACCTTTTATTACAAACATATCAGGCTAATCCATATAGATTTTCTCTTCCAACTCTCCATTAAGGAAAGTTGTCTTAACGTCCATTTGATGAACGATAAGACCATACGAGGCAGCCAGGAAAAGTAGTACTCGAATGGTGGTAAGTTTAGTAACAAGTTAATAGGTGTCGAAGTAATCTTCGCCTTCTCTCTATGTGTAGCCTTTCGCTACAAGCCGTGCCTTGTACTTTTCAATAGTATCCCCGGGTCTTAGATTCTTCTTGAACAACCACATACAGCCCACAAGCGGACAACCATGGGCTCGTTCTGTTAGTTCCCAAGTTCCATTAGAAAGAATCAAATCCATCTCATTATGGTCAGCCTCTTTCCAGTCATCTGCATCAGGAGATGGATATGCCTCTGCAATGGACGTGGGAGTATCATCCACAAGGTACACAATGATATCATCACCAAAGGATTTTGCAATCCTCTATCTCTTGCTCCGTTTAGGAGCTTCATTGTCATCCTTCTCAGTAACATCCTCATGTGATTGTTCAAAATACTCATTAGATATATTAGATTCATGAATTATCTCAGTAGCAATTCTAGTAATACTATGCATATTTTTTGTAGGAAACATATTCTCAAAAAATGTGGCATCACGAGATTCCATAGTATCAACATGCATATCAGGTACCTCAAATTGAACTACTAAAAACATATAGCCTACGATCCGCGGAGCATAATCTAGAAAGATACAATCCATTATCTTTGGTATGAGTTTGCGCTTCTTAGTAATTGGAGTATTGACTTTTGTTAAACATCCCCATCTACGCAAATACGAAAGTGATGGTTTTCTTCCAACCCTCTCCTCGTAATGGGTTTTCTCTTTATTCTTGTTAGAAACTCTATTCAGGACATGACATGAAGTCAACAAAGCCTCCCGCCACCATGCCTTTGATAAACCAGCACTGGCTAACATGGAATTCACCAAGTCGGTCAGCGTGCGGTTTTTCCTCTCGGAAACCCCGTTTGATTGGGGTGATTAGGGAGGCGTCCTCTCATGAATAATACCATGTTCCTCACAGAATTCGTCAAAGATTTTAGGAAAATATTGACCACCATGATCTGACCTAAGATGCTTGATCTTTCTCTCTAGTTGATTTTCAATTTTTGCCTTATAAATTTTAAAGTAGTCTAAAGCTTCATATTTAGTTCGCAAAAAATAAACATAGCAAATTCTATCGCATCATCAATCAAAGTCATGAAATATCTTTTTTCACCTTTTTGTGAACACACCATTCATTTTGCATAGATCAAAATGTATGAGTTCTAGACGTGTCAACTTTCTCTTCTCGGCCGCCTTCTCACGCTTCCAAGATTGCTTTCATTGCACACAACTATGGCACTTAGAACCTTTGGCAATGGTGAAATTCGAAATTAAACTCAAACTGAATAACCGAGACATTAAACCAATATTAATGTGACATAAACGAGAATGCCAAACGCTGGTATCATCACTAACATTGCCACAAATATGGTTCACAGACTTATTACTGAAATCAGAAAGCGAAAAGTGGAACAAACCTCCACACTCATAGCCTTTACCAATAAATTATCCAAACTTAGAAAAAACTACTTTATTCAACTCTAGAACAACCTTAAACCTATCTCTGCATAGATGGGATCCGCTAACGAGATTATTGCTCATAGTAGGGACATGCTGCATGTTTCTCAGCTGCACGATCTGCCTCGAAGTGAACTTCAGATCTACCGTGCCAAAACCACGAACAGAAGCATATGACCCATTCCCCATAAAGACGGAAGAATCTCGGGCGACCTAATAATAAGTGAACATAGATATGTTAGCACAAACGTGAATATTAGCACCCGTATCAATCCACCAACATGGAGATTGAAATACCGAAAGAACAGTAAATAGATTACCGTACCCACCAGCATTGCTAGCGATCACACTGTTAACATGTTTCACCTTTTTTCTTGCGGTCTGCACGCTCTCAACAGTCCTTATAAAAGTGGCCAAATTCTCCACGGGTAAAGCATCTCATATCTGGTTTGTTCATTATCTTTTCTTCTTGAAGGTTCTAGTCTTAATAGGCTTATTGCAGGATTTCTTGTTATTCCCTTTCTTCTTATTGTACGGTTTCTTCTGTGCCATGTTGGCGCTAGACTGATCCTCTCTTTTCTCAGCAGTATCTTTAGCCTGAGCTTTCTCATCAACATCAAGAGACGCTATCAGATTTTCAACTGATATCTCCTGTCTCTTATCTTTGAGAGTTGTGGCAAAGTTCCCCCATGACGGTTGAAACTTAGCGATAATGCGTCCAGCCACAAACTTGTCAGGTAAGGCACACTTATGGAGTTCAAAATCTTTCACAGTGCAGTGTATCTCATGAGCTTGTTCAACTACATAACGGTTGTTCACCATCCTGAAGTCATGGAAGCTCACCATGATGTACAGTTCATTGTCTGCATCGGTTGCAGCAAATTTAGCATTTAGTGCACCCCAGAGCTCTTTTCCGTCTGTTATGTGCATGTACATATCACACAGACGATCAACAAAAACACTCAGAACACATCCAACGAAGCGAGTATTGTCTTCCTTGAACTTTCTCTAATCTAGTTCAGATATAGTTCCTTCATGTAAGCCCTTAGTAACTTTGAACACTTTCAGATGAGTAAGCCAGAGCATGGCCTTAATTAATCAGCCACCTCTTAAAGTGCACACTGGTAAACTTATCCGGCCTCAGTGCATCAACAAAACCAGCCATTGTTAACTCAGGAAATTGCATACAGTTAGGATTTTGGATTATTGGATAATTATGACCAATTTCTGTGATTAATTTCAGAATATTAAGCATAACGACAACAACTACTAACATGTGAAACTCGAACATACTAGATGCATTAATCAACATGAATATTAGTAGGGAAAACGGTAAACGTCCATCACTAAACAAATCAACATAAGTCGCACGTACCGCTCTAGTGGAGGTGGTAGAGGTGTAGCAGTCGCCCATTGCATCAGTAACAGTGTTGATGATAACGTTGTTATCAACGGATCGAAGTAGACGACATTGAAGGTGACGGTAGGCAGCATCGCCCGAATTGGACAGAAGACAACCCGTGATGAAGAGCTTGAGCAGTCGTGCGGAGCGCTTCCCAAAAACCTAATTCGCCCTCTTCCTCAAAGGATCGCAGATGCGAGCGGTTCCGGAGACCAGCTCCCATTCGCCGGTGCATGCCGGCGGGCGGGATGGAGTAGGCTACGATGGCGGCGCAAGCATAGAGAGGTGGCAAAACCCTAACTCGTGTATCAGATGTGTTTCTGCGGTAGCCGTACAAGAGATTAAATAAGCTTAGGAAACCCTAGGCAACATGGGCCACACCCACGTCGCACGTTTCGAGTCGGTTACCGATTGCCCGCAATCCGGGAGCAACCCGAACCGACTAACTGCGACACATCCTTATAGGACTATTATTTTTCCTGAACTGCAAAAGGAAAGGAAAGTCTCGACTCGAGGTCCAATCCACTCAACACAAGTGCGGCGCGGAGGAGCAGGAGCGCGTGTACCAGTCATTTTATCACTCACTTATGTTATCACCAGATTTTAGCCAAATCAGGAGATGGGCCGTGATTGAGATGGGCTTGGAAGATATGCACATAAGGTGTTTCTGAATCGGCCTCGTGCGTGAATTTGGGCTAGATTGCCCGTGTATTTGTACATTATGGTAGATCGCATGTTAGTTTAGAATTAAGAGATAGAGTTTGGTTCGTACACAGTTAGGTTTATTCCAAAGATAGAAAGTCCACGGACTATAAATATGTATCTAGGGTTATTGGGAAAGGAGGACGATCACGTTCACAACAAACACAATCTAGGCGCATCGCCACCCCTTGTTTCAAGGGTTTCTTCCGGGTAAGCGTCATGCTGCCTAGATCGCATCTTGCGATCTATGCAGTATCGGTTTATTCGTTGCTTTGTGTTGCTCGCACTGAAGCCTTGTTGATGGCGAGTAACATTGTTATCATTAGATGTTTTGGGGCTTACATTGGTATCTTTCTGATATGTTTGCTTAGTTATAATGCCCCTCAATATCTAGCTGCCTTTACACGTATCTTAGGTGTAAGGGCAGCATCTTGCTTCGTCTTTATTTAGTAGATCTGATCTGTTATGGTTGTTCCTTGTTCTTCAAGGATTAGCTTGATATCCACATGATTAGGCCTTGCAAACGGGTTGAATGATCCAAGAGTGTAAGGTATGGTTTGCCGATCCTAGGGATGTTCCGGGAATCGACTGTGTTGGTTTTTAGGCCTTCTAGGACTAGTTTTCTGTTATCTTTCGTACTGCCTGCTCAACTACGTGTAGGATGTTCCGGTCATGCGGTGAAAGCCTTAAACTGTCGTAGATTGATTTAACTTGGTATTGATAAAGCAGGATCCCCATGTTATTGTAGATCCAATACGAACCATGGGTTAATCGGCTCTTTGAGCCGATTCACAGGGTAACCTGAGAGCCGATCGAGGCTCATCTAATGTTTACGTGTCTATCATGCAGAAACTAATTGAAGCAATCCAACACCTTCCCGACTGGCATAGGTCAGGTGGCACGCCTGCAATAGCCGGACGTGTGTCGGAGCATTGCGGGCCGTTGCAGGGACCAGGGCCCACCAGTCTGGAGCCTCCCGGCTCCGTGTTGCCGTCCGCTGCTCGTCGGTGGGTTTTGGGTGCAACACATTCTCGCACGCCGGTGGGACATTCTACAACAATCGTCAACGTGCACTGAGATGGCGGACACACCAATCACGTACGAGGAGCTGCCTGAGGATCACAAGAAGAAATACGATGAGGTCAATGCTCTTTTCGAAGCCGATCTCATCGGCTCTTTCGAGAGGACCCGTACACATGGCATCAGGTGGAAGGGATTCTCACCGAAGGCGTTCTCGAAGTAGACCTGTCTCTCCCTTCGAGGAACGCACCGAGCCTGCGCCAGAAGTTAATTACATGGTGGCTCATTCTATACACCGTCATTCTGAGAGCCTGGTGAACTCTTTTGAGCGCATTGCGGTTCGTGTCGTTCAGGAAATCATGAAGCATCGCACTCTCGTCGACCTGCCCTAGGGACTCACCAGGGAGAAATACCGTTCCAGACAGACCAGCTGCTTCACGCTTGCCGCTCCAGAGCCACAGGCTTCACCGGCATACGTTGTCTACAAGGTTGGAGGCGATCCTGGCGATTGCCAATTCCTGTATGAGCCGCCCAAAGAAATCCCACATGGATACGTGTGCACATACGTGCCGGACTGCAACAACGTGACGCGCACAAACCAGATTGCAGCAGGAGGGATTTCTGCAGGAGGAATTTCTGGAGCAGATGCCGATAAACAGGTGTGGCTAGCTAAATATGCCACCGGAACGAGTCATGAAAGTTCGGCCTCTGCAGCTCATACCGTGGGACAAATCAGTACAATCTTGAGAGACCAATTTGGCATCCTGCCAAAGAGGAGAACAGTCGACTATTCCAAGCCGTACCCTAACGAATATGATTTGATTCCGTTGCCACCCAAGTATCGGCTCCCTGAGTTCTCAAAGTTCAATGGATCAGAATGGGCTAGCTCAATTGAGCATGTGAGCCGATATTTGGCGCAGTTGGGCATGATTTCGGCGTCAGACCCGTTACGGGTGAGGTTCTTTGCGCAGTCTCTCACTGGACCAGCTTTTGGGTGGTACACCTCGTTGCCACCCGATTCAGTCCGGACATGGAAGCAACTGGAAGAGCAGTTTCATGTGCAATATCACTCGGAAGCTACCGAGGCTGGCATTGCCGATCTGGCGTACGCAGAAGCGCGGAGAAACGGTGTCGGAATACATTCAGCGTTTCAGACCGTCAGAACCGATGTTATTCGGCTCGTTTGAATGAGAAAGAAGCAGTCGAGCTGGCAGCTTTGGGCCTCGCCGCGCCGCTCAAGGATCTGGCTTTCCAAGCGGAATACAATTCACTAGCGCACATGGTCCAGAAATTAACTTTGTATGAGCAGCGCCACCCAGAATTGTACCAAGACAAGTTCATCAAACGCCCGATCGGCCTGGTCGAGACAGAAGACGTTGAGGACTCTGAAGACCAGGAAGTGGCCGTGGCTGAATGGGCTCGGGCAGCAGTCCCTGTGTCCTGCAAATGGGTGAAACAACAAGGGCCTGCAAAAGGGTTTGACTTTGATATAAGCAAAGCTGAGCAGATATTCGATTTATTGCTTAAGCAAAAACAGCTGAAGTTACCCGAAGGCCATAAAATCCCTACGGCTCAAGAGATGAACGGGAGACCGTACTGCAAGTGGCATCACTCGTTCACCCATACCACCAATGACTGCAAAGAGCTGCGTCGGCAGATCCAATCGGCGATAGAATAAGGCCGTTTGATCCTTGGTCAGTTTGCCATGAAAGTAGACACGCATCCATTCCCTGGCGTCAACATGGTGGAACTCGATCAAGCCGCGAGGCATCAGCCGGGTTTCTCATTCCATGTTAACAGGACCTGTAGACCGCCGTGGCAAAGATACAGAAGAAATCGGTCACTCCTGTGGCAAGGATAAGGAGGAGGCCGGTCCACGCGACCGGCCCCGATATGATGATAGACGGTACATCACCGAGGAACAAGTGAGAAGTGTGCGGTATCAACGACCACTTTCCGCGCACCTCCTTAACAAATATGAGCATCAGTACGACCGACGTCGGCGGTACGACATAGATAATGAAAGATATCGTCGGTTTGATGCAGACAACAGAAAATATCGTTGATATGATAGAAACGACGAAGGTTATGAGCGCCGCGCTAATGGGAAGTCGAGAGAGCAGGAAGACATGGACAGACACTGGGACTGTCCCTTCTTTAAGCATTGCTGGGATTCAGGAATGAGCCGATTGCCCACAATCAACAACTGCCCGGAGTGTAGACAGCAGAAGAAGGGCACAAGTGAGGTTTCAGTGTTCAAGCGTCTAGGGCCTCTCCCATCCTGAAAGTCATCTCAAGGGGAAGATTTCGAGGAGTCGAAGATGAAGAAGAAGATAGATACCACCGGCCAAGGTGGTGCCCTGATGGACTCACCACCCGAAGCGTAGGGTTCAGCGGCTACATAGTTTGGAGGAGCGCGGTCTGTACACGTTGAGGAAGCCCGATCTGGCCGTGAAAATTCAGCAAACTTTGGAGGCAGAGACTCGTCCACAGAAGAAAGAGTGGCGCCCCAAGCAAATAAAAGCCGATGCGAAGGCATCGGCTAGCATAAATATGGTGTTCATACTTCCGTCGGAATTTTGTGCTCCAAGGACCGAAGAAGTGCCAGTAGCTCAGTTTGACTGTGGCCCACGGCCAATTATCTTTGAAAAGCCACGAGAGAGGAGCTACAAACATTTGAAGGCCCTGTACCTAAGAGGTTACATCAACGGGCAGCCTGTCGGCAAGATGTTGGTTGACACGGAGCGGCAGTCAATATAATGCCATACTCCATGCTACGGCGTTTGGGACGCTCTACCGAAGATCTGATCAAAACCAACGTCACACTAAGCGACTTCAACGGCCAAGCATCGAAGCGCAAGGCGTTCTGAACGTGGACTTAACCGTGGGCCAAAAACCATCCCTACGTCATTCTTCATTGTCGACAGCAAAAGCACCTACCTGTCCCTAGGGAGGGATTGGATTCACGCCAATTGCTGCATTCCATCCACTATGCACCAATGCCTGATACAAGGGATGGAGATGAAGTGGAGGTCGTTCATGCAGATGACTCGATCGAGATCTCGATAGCTGGCATGAATATTTGGGACGCAAACGACCAAGAGCCGATATCTGGAGTTAGTCTGGACGGTTGTGAGCGCATCGAAGCTACAAAAAACGGGGTGAGGCTGGTCTTATCCACCGGCCTGACAGAGTAGCAAGACCAAAGTCAATGGACGTACGTGGCAAGGCCGATCCCGCGATCGGCCCCAAAAAATAAAAAGCAATGATCTCACCACGAGCATGTCACGTAGTCAGGTGCAGTTCCTAGAATCGGATGACTGGAGAGCCGATATCTTCAATTACTTGGAAGATTCGGCTCGGGGGGCACCTAAACGGATGAGATACAAGGGTGTGAAGTTCCCAGTGGCCGTCAATGGCCAGCATCTCAAGGAATATTCCCAAATATGTAGGATGGTGGACAGTGAGATATGGAGGCCGATGCATGAAATCGGCCAGTAAAAAAAATATAAAACCAACAGGACACAAAGCACAGCCGATGCACAGACATCGACTTTAGACTAAAAAGCCGATGCGCAGCCATCGACTATAGAGGTACAAACTGTTATGAGCAGAGGTACAAACTGTTGCGAGCAGAGATACAAACTGTTAGATAGGCTCTACTGAAGGAATGCCTCAAAGGCACAGAGGGTGTCAGCACGGACACGATCCACCTCGGCGATCTCGGCCTCATCATCTTCGTCCTTGCCCGTCACCAGCTGTTTGTGCAGCATGTATTTCTCCCATCGCGCGTTGAGCTTTGAGACCATCTGCTTCCTCTTGGGAGCGGGCAATAAGAGCTTCTTTATCATGAATAAGCTGTTTGGTTGCCCGGACCCTCTCTTCAAGGGCCTCCAGTTCCTTTCGCAAGGCCTCAAGTTCGGCGGTGCTGACAGAGGTGTCAGTTTTGGCATCCAAGGCCGCCTTCTTCTCATTGAGCCGCTGGCATTTGTCTGCAATGTCGGCCTTCAATGGAAGTTGGGCGTGGCATCGATCGATTCTCTGACGAGCTAGCTTCACCCTTGACCCATAGACAGACAGAGTCACAACCGGCCAAAGTTTCACCTGCAACGATACCGGGAGATGGTCCTTGATTTCGTCAAGAACGCTCTTTATTTCTTCGGGGTTTTCAACCAACGTCTCGATCGAGGAGGAAAGCAAGGCTTTGAGACGCTGGAATTGATGTTGGACAGCACTGGGTCGTGGTTCGTCGCATGCCATAGAAGGAGCTGGTTCGATGGATTCAGGGTCGAACGTGAGCAGGCCCGATAGGTCACAACCCTGACAAGCAAAAATAGCGTCAGTATGCAGCAAAAGGGAAGGGTAAGTGATGACCCACAAGTATAGGGGGTGTATCGTAGTACTTTCGATAAATAAGAGTGTCGATCCCAACGAGGAGCAGAAGGTGTTGGCAGCAGTTTCGATGAAGGATTCACTGTAAATGCTCACGACAAGTATTCGTGGGGTTTTGATATTGCAGATAAATAAAGTACAAGTAAATAAAATGCGAGAGAAATAATTGCAGCGAGTGGCCCAATCCTTTTAGCACAAAGGACAAGCCGGTTTGTTTACTTATAATGACCAAACGTTCCTGAGGACTCATGGGGATTTTAGTCTAGTGCTTTCGCTACATACAGCTGATTAATCTTCATTGTTTTGATAAGTGTTGTGTGGGTGAACCTATGCTAATGCACCGCCCTTCCTAGGACTAATACATACTTGTGATTATACCCCTTGCAAGCATCCGCAACTACAAGAAAGTAATTAAGATAAATCTAACCACAGCCTTAAACTCTGAGATCCTGCGATCCCTCCTGCATCGATATACTAACGGGGGCTTAGGTTTCGTCACTCCGGCAACCCCAATTAGCAACCGAATACAAGATGCACTCCCTAGGCCCATAAATGGTGAAGTGTCGTGTAGTCGACGTTCACACGACACCACTAGAAGAATGACACCACAACTTAAATATCATAACATTGAATATTACTCAACCATAATTCACTACTAGCATTTAGACTTCACCCATGTCCTCAAGAACTAAACGAACTACTCACGAGACATCATATGGAATACAATCAGAGGTGATATGATGATGAATAACAATCTGAACATAAACCTTGGTTCAATGGTTTCACTCAATAGCATCTACAACAAGTATAGAATAACACCGGGAGAGTTTCCCCTATCAAACAATCAAGATTTAACCCGAATTGCTACAGCGGTGACGAGGTGCAGCGGTGGTGATGGCGGTGTAGATGGTGGAGATGATGATGATGATGATGGAGATGATGTCCCGCTCGATGACGATGGCGATGGCGTCGATTTCCCTCCGGAGGGGGAATTTCCCCGGCGGATTCCTGCCCGCCGGAGAGCTCTTTTTCTCTCGGTGTTCTCCGCCCCGCAGAGGCGGCTGTAACCCTTCGTGAGGATCCCTCGTGGCTTAGGTTTTCGGGACGAAGGAGTACGCGAAGAAAAGGAGGCGAAAGGGGCGTGGGGCCCCAGAGCACGGGTGGCGCGGCCGGGCCTTGGGCCGCGCCGCCCGTGGTCCGGCCCACGTGGCTCCTCTCTGCTCCCCCTTTTGGCTCCCTCCGTCATCTGAAAAATAGGAATTTACGTGAAATTCCCTTCCACAGTTGATCTTCCGAAATATTGCATTCTGACGGTGCTTTTTCCTGGCTCCGGTGCTTGATCCTCCAATGATGATGAAACATGCAAAATAGATGAAATAACATAAGTATTGTGTCCCAATATGAAATGTATCAATGAATAACAGCAAATTATGATACAAAATAGTGATGCAAATTGGACGTATCAACTCCCCCAAGCTTAGACCTCGCTTGTCCCCAAGCGAAACGAGCTCGATAAACAAGACCACGTGTTTATGGAGTGAAGAGTCGATAAATAAAATACGGACAAGAAGCATCATATTCATCCACACAAGACATTCTAGTAAACAACTTCCTCATATAACTCATCTCGAAATAAGTAAAGAGAAATCACAAGTAAAGGTGCATAAGAAATCATAATTGGTGATGGCAAACTTTGTTCTTGGTCGAGAACTACTAACGGATTGTACTTCTAAGCAAAGCTTTCATATTAGAATTTATAGCTGAGCCTTCATATTTAAGCATGACAATCTCTTCATAATCATTGATAACTTCAAAGTCATATTCATTCAGATAAAATTGGTACTAAACAAGAAAGTATAAAAGACATGATTAACTGAATCACAGCATAGATGATTGGTTCACAACAACTCAATTGCTTGCTTGAGATAGAGGGAAATAGGTTTACTGACTCAACATAAAAGTAAAAGATAGGCCCTTCGCAGAGGGAAGCAGGGATTAAATCATGTGCTAGAGCTTTTCAAGTTTTGAAATCATATAAAGAGCATAAAAGTAATATTTTGAGAGGTGTTTGTTGTTGTCAACGAATGGTAGCGGGCACTCTAACCCCCTTGCCAAACGAACCTTCAAAGAGCGGCTCCCATGAGGGACGGCATCTCTACCAGCAAGGTAGATCATCCCCCTTCTCTTTTGTTTACACATGTATTTTAGTTTTATTGTGGGTGACACTCCCCCCAACCTTGGCTTTCTCAATCCATGGCTAACCGAATCCTTGGGTGCCTTCCAACATTCACGTACCATGGAGGAGTGTCTATTGCAAAATTAAGTTGCTTACTGATGAATCAGAGCAAAACATGTGAAGAGAATTATTAATGAAAGTTATTAATTGGGGCTGGGAACCCCGTTGCCAGCTCTTATTGCAAAGTTATTGGATAAGTGCCAGTCCATTGGTGAAAGTCCGCCCAACAAGATTGAAAGATAAAACACCACATACTTCCTCATGAGCTATAGAACATTGACACAAATAAGGAGTAGTAGTTTGAATAATTTAAAGGTAGCACATGAAGTATTTACTTGGAATGGCAGAAAATACCATGTAGTAGGTAGGTATGGTGGACACAAATGGCATAGGTTTGGTCTAAGGTTATGGATGTATGAGAAGCATTCCCTCTCGATACAGGTCTTTGGCTAAAGGTTTGATAGCAAGCATAAAGTTGAGGGAAACAAACAAATATACAAATGATAGAAACAATCATGCATCTTTCTCATAAGCACAAGCAACTTTAACTTCAGAATACTAAGCATAGAGATAATAGTAATATATCTAAGTGTATTTCTATCTTCTATTAAACATCAAGATGTTGTTGCTATTGACCAATGCTAAGTTTGCCAAAACCAAATAGATTTACTTAATGCTCCCAAAGTGAGATCAATACCCATGTCAAGAGTAATCATATAATGGAGATTGCGAACTAAAATAAGGTGTGCAAAAAGTAAATGATAAGACTTCTCATTAATATTCCATAACGATAACTCACACCAACGGATACATAGATAACTAAGAGAGATACCTCCACATTGCATACTATTCCATATGATAACTTCCCTACTCATGATATGACACTACTTGATAGTAAAAGATAAAGGTGGTGGTGATGTGATACCGCGGCACTCCCCCAAGCTTGGAACAAACCAAGGGGATGCCAATACCGATGATGAATTACTCCTTCGGTGATGATGGTGAATCTTTGTCGTCATCAGACTTCCATGGAAGAGGCCCTCCATCAACAAAAGACATCTTGGTTTCCGGAAACCTGAAACTAGCAGCATGACTTATGCGCTTAAACCTGTTTTCATACTCATAGTTCTGATTATGGACATCATAGAGTTGAGCTTGGAGTTTGTTGGTGGTGTCGTGAAGTGAGAAGATATCGTCCCACAGCTTCGCAGTCTCCTTCTTGTGTCCATCAATGAGTTCAGACACAATCTTGTGAAAGATATCCACTTCACGCTCACCCATCTTCTTGTAGTTGAAAACCTCTTGTTCCAGCTTCTCCATCCTGTCTTCCAAGCTCCCTTCTCCTTAGGACCCTGGACATCTTTGATCTGCAACTCTCCATCCACGAGCTGCAACTCCTTGGGGTGCATCTTCAGCTCGTTCATGTACGGGTTGACGACGTCCTCAAAGAAGCTGTCCTTCGAGTTCCCGACGAAGACATGATGGATCTAGATCCGAAGCAGATCCTGAAAACAGCTCGAAACAAAACACGACGAGAAAACGATATTACGGACCTCCAGGGGTCCGGGGATTATATAGCAAATATTTTTACGACAAAAGGAAGGTTCCAGGTCGAAACGAGTCGGAAAGGGGCAACGAGGCGGCCAGACCATAGGTCGGCGCGGGCCCGGTCAGCCGCGCCGGCCATGGTGGCACCCCTCGTGCGTCTTTTCCACTCCGTTTCGATTCCGTAATTTTTCATATTTTCCAAAAACAGCAAAAATAATGTTTCATATTTTCCAAAAACAGCAAAAAGTAAACGCGGACTTTTTATTACCTATACTGTTACCTATTCAAAGTCCAGTTCTGGCGGACTGTCAATTTGTCCTTTGATGAAAGCCTCCGGTGTTTCCACTTGAATAATATCAACATCAACATTATAAGAATCGCCCGAGATATAATGCTTGAGTCTTTGTCCATTCACCACTTGTGTGGCATTGCCTTGGAGAGAGCTAATTTTAATTGCTCCTGAACGATACACCTCCTCAACAACATATGGTCCTTCCCACTTCGAGAGTAATTTCCCTGCAAAGAATCTGAGACGAGACCGATACAATAGAACTTGATCTCCAACATTAAATTCTCTTTTGATGATCCTTCTATCATGCCATTTCTTAACTTTTTCTTTAAAGAGTTTAGCATTTTCATAAGCTTCACTTCTCCATTCATCTAGAGAACTTAATTGCAACAACCTCTTATTACCGGCTAATTTAGGATCTTTATTTAGTTCTCTAACAGCCCAATAAGCTTTGTGCTCTAGTTCTAGAGGTAAATGACAAGCTTTTCCATAAACCATTTTATAAGGTGACATTCCCATAGGATTTTTATAAGCAGTTCTATAAGCCCATAGTGCTTCTTTCAATTTACTAGGCCAATTCTTTCTAGATTTATTAACAGTCTTACCTAAGATAGCTTTAATCTCTCTATTTGATAATTCTACTTGACCACTAGTTTGAGGGTGATAAGCGAAGCAATTCTATGATTAATACCATACTTAGCAAGAGTTTTTCTAAAACCTCCATGAATGAAATGAGAACCTCCATCAGTCATAATATATCTAGGTACTCCAAATCTAGGAAATATAATATCTACAAGCATTTTTATAGAGGTCTCACCATCAGCACTTTTTGTAGGTATAGCTTCTACCCATTTAGTAACATAATCAACAGCGACAAGTATATGAGTGTTACCGTCTGAAGAAGGGAAAGGTCCCATGAAGTCGAATCCCCAACAATCGAATGGTTCAATAACAAGAGTATAATTCATAGGCATTTCATTGCGTCTGGAGATATTACCAACTCTTTGACATTCATCACGGGATAAAATAAATTTCCTTGCATCTTTGAAGAGTGTTGGCCAATAAAAACCTGATTGTAGAACCTTTTGCGCGGTTCTATCTCCAGCGTGATGTCCTCCATAAACACTTCCATGACATTTATTCAATATCTCCTGTTGTTCATATTCAGGAACACATCTTCGCATAATACCATCCACTCCTTCTTTATATAAGTGTGGGTCATCCCAAAAATAATGCCTCAAGTCATAAAAGAATTTCCTCCTTTGCTGAGCTGAAAAGGTTGGAGGCAAATACTTCGAAACAATAAAGTTAGCATAATCTGCATACCAAGGGCTCTCTCGCGAGCTCACCTTTATTACAGCCAATTGTTCATTTGGAAAACTATCATTAACAGGAACAGGATCATAAGCAATATTTTCCAATCTAGACAAATTATCAGCAACAGGATTATCAGCACCTTTCCTATCTATAATATGTAAATCAAATTCTTGCAACAGAAGTACCCATCTAATAAGCCTTGGCTTTGCATCTTTCTTTGTCATAAGGTATCTAATTGCAGCATGATCAGTATGAATTGTAACTTTCGAATCAACAATATAGGGTCTAAACTTATCACAAGCAAAGACTACAGCTAACAATTCCTTTTCAGTTGTAGCATAATTTCTTTGAGCAGCATCAAGAGTTTTACTAGCATAATGAATAACATTTAATTTCTTATCTACCCGCTGTCCAAGAACAGCGCCTACAGAAAATCACTAGCATCACACATAATTTCAAAAGGCAAATTCCAATCAGGAGGTTCAACTACAGGAGCAGTTGTTAAGGCTTTCTTTAGAGTTTCAAAAGCTTCCTTACAATCATCATCAAAAACAAAAGGTACATCTTTTTGAAGAAGATTAGTAAGAGGCTTTGAAATTTTAGAGAAGTCTTTAATAAATCTCCTATAAAACCCAGCATGACCAAGAACACTACGAATACCTTTAACATCCCTCGGATAGGGCATCTTCTCAATTGCTTCAACTTTAGCTCTATCAACTTCAATACCTCTCTCGGAAATTTTATGTCCCAATACAATTCCTTCATTAACCATAAAGTGGCATTTCTCCCAATTAAGAACAAGGTTAGTTTCTTCACATCTCTGCAAAACTTTATCGAGGTTTCGCAGCAATTATCAAAAGAATTCCCATAGACAGAAAAATCATCCATGAACACCTCTACAATACTTTCGCAAAAACCATGAAAAATAGCAGACATGCATCTTTGAAAAGTAGCAGGAGCATTACATAAACCAAAAGGCATACGCCTATAAGCATAAGTTCCATAAGGACAAGTAAAAGTGGTTTTCTCTTGATCTTTAGCTTTAACAGCAATTTGTGAAAACCCAGAATATCCATCAAGAAAGCAAAAATGAGTATTTTTAGACAACCTCTCTAACATTTGATCAATAAAGGGTAAAGGGTAATGATCTTTCTTAGTAACTTTATTACCTTTTCGAAAATCAATGCACATTCTATAACCTACAACTATTCTTTGAGGAATAAGCTCATCATTATCATTAGGCACAGTCATTCCTCCTTTCTTAGGAACGCAATGCACAGGACTAACCCATCTACTATCAGCAATAGGATATATAATACCAGCTTCAAGAAGTTTTAATACCTCGTTCCTTACCACTTCCTTCATCTTCGGAATTAGCCGACGTTGATGTTCAACAACAAGCTTTGCATCATCTTCCATATTAATAGCATGTTGGCAAATAGAAGGAGAAATCCCTTTCAAATCATCAAGAGTATAGCCAATAGCTCCTCGGTGTTTCTTCAATATTTCCAATAACCTTTCTTCCTCAATCTCTGAAAGCTTAGAACTAATAATAACAGGATATATTTTCTTATCATCAATATGAGCATATTTAAGATTATCAGGTAAAGGCTTTAAATCAAAAACAGGATCTTCCTTTGGTGGCGGTGTTGTACCCAAATCTTCCACCGGTAAATCATGCTTGAGAATAGGTTGGCGACGAAAAATTTCCTCAAGCTCATCTCTTTCTTTCCTAAAAGCTTCACTTTCACTATTCTCCAGATGTTGCTGCAAAGGGTTATTAGGAACAAGAACAATAGATGCACACTGCTCCATTTTAAAATCATTACTAGGCAAGTCAACTTTATAAGGAGTTTTGGTAAATTTAGAAAAGTTAAATTCATAAGGTTCACCAGCAAATCTAGTCAAAATTTTCTCTTTCTTACAATCTATAATAGCTCCACAAGTATTTAGAAAAGGTCTACCAAAAATGATAGGACAATGATCACTAGCAGCAGAACCAAGTACCAAAAAGTCAGCAGGATATTTAATCTTACCACATAGAACTTCCACATCTCGAACAATACCAATCGGAGAAATAGTTTCTCTATTAGCCAGATGAATAACCACATCAATATCTTCAAGTTCACAAGAACCAATTTCGTGCATAATCTCCATGTAAAGTTCATAAGGAATAGCACTAACACTTGCACCAATATCACATAAACCATAATAGCAATGATCACCAATTCTAACAGATAGCATAGGAACACTAACTTGTTTGGATTTATTAGGATGTGAAACAATATTAGAAGCATCTTCACAGAAAATAATATGACCATCCTCCACATTTTCAGTAACAAGATCTTTAACTATTGCAACAGCAGTTCAATTTTAATTTGTTCTTCGGGTTCTTTAGGTTTCTTTTCACTTTTATTAACCGCACTAGATATGACAGAGTACTCCTTCATTTTAGCAGGGAAAGGAGTTTTTTCAATATAAGCTTCAGGGATAACATTATCAACAGTTTCAACCACTACACATTTGTTTACAGATGAGTCAATTTTATCTTTATACGGTTCATGATACTTATCAAAATTCTTCTTAGGCAGTTCATAATGAGAGGCAAAAGCTTTATAAAGATTTGCAACAACTTGGGAATCAAGACCATATGTAGCACTCATATTACGAAATTTATCAGTATCCATAAAAGCTTCAATGCATTTATAATCATAAATTATACCTGATTCTCTATCTTTGTCGTTCTCCCATCCTTCAGTATTTTCTTGGATCCGATCAAGAAGGTCCCTTTTAAACTCTTCATTCTTGCGTGTAAATGATCCAGAACAAGAAGTATCCAGCAAGGTCTTGTCTTGAAAAGAAAGTCTTGCATAGAAATTATCAATAATAACATTACCAGGAAGCTCATGAATGGGGCATTTGAGCATTAAAGACTTCAATCTCCCCCAAGCTTGGGCGATACTCTCTCCATCATGAGGCCAGAAATTATATATACGGTTCCGATCTTTGTGAATTTCACTTGGAGGATAAAATTTGGAATAGAATAAAGGCACAATGTCCTCCCAATCAATAGAATCACCATTCTTCAGCAATTTATACCAGTGCGCCGCTTTACCAGACAGCGATATAGTGAATAGTTTCTTCCTAACTTCATTCATAGAAATACCTGCACATTTGAATAAACCGCATAATTCATGCAAAAACAATAAATGATCACCAGGATGGACAGTTCCATCCCCTTCATAGCGGTTATCCATAACACGTTCAATAATTTTCATAGGTATTTTATATGGTACTACTTCCTCACCTGGCGCTTCAGTAGTAGTAGTAGATTTCCCAAATAGAAATTGAAGAGAGGATCTCTCCATAATGATTTATAGCAGAGAAATAAAATCAGCACAAACAGTAAATTTCCTTACCAATTCCGCTTACCAATAGCGCTTCACTCCCCGGCAACGGCGCCAGAAAATAGTCTTGATGACCCACAAGTATAGGGGGTGTATCGTAGTACTTTCGATAAATAAGAGTGTCGATCCCAACGAGGAGAAGGTGTTGGCAGCAGTTTCGATGAAGGATTCACTGTAAATGCTCACAGACAAGTATTCGGGGTTTTGATATTGCAGATAAATAAAGTACAAGTAAATAAAATGCGAGAGAAATAATTGCAGCGAGTGGCCCAATCCTTTTTAGCACAAAGGACAAGCCGGTTTGTTTACTTATAATGACCAAACGTTCTAGAGGACTCATGGGGATTTTAGTCTAGTGCTTTCGCTACATACGTTGATTAATCTTCATTGTTTTGATAAGTGTTGTGTGGGTGAACCTATGCTAATGCACCGCCCTTCCTAGGACTAATACATACTTGTGATTATACCCCTTGCAAGCATCCGCAACTACAAGAAAGTAATTAAGATAAATCTAACCACAGCCTTAAACTCTGAGATCCTGCGATCCCTCCTGCATCGATATACTAACGGGGGCTTAGGTTTCTGTCACTCCGGCAACCCCGCAATTAGCAACCGAATACAAGATGCACTCCCTAGGCCCATAAATGGTGAAGTGTCGTGTAGTCGACGTTCACACGACACCACTAGAAGAATGACACCACAACTTAAATATCATAACATTGAATATTACTCAACCATAATTCACTACTAGCATTTAGACTTCACCCATGTCCTCAAGAACTAAACGAACTACTCACGAGACATCATATGGAATACAATCAGAGGTGATATGATGATGAATAACAATCTGAACATAAACCTTGGTTCAATGGTTTCACTCAATAGCATCTACAACAAGTATAGAATAACACCGGGAGAGTTTCCCCTATCAAACAATCAAGATTTAACCCGAATTGCTACAGCGGTGACGAGGTGCAGCGGTGGTGATGGCGGTGTAGATGGTGGAGATGATGATGATGATGATGGAGATGATGTCCCGCTCGATGACGATGGCGATGGCGTCGATTTCCCCCTCCGGGAGGAATTTCCCCGCGGATTCCTGCCCGCCGGAGAGCTCTTTTCTCTCTGGTGTTCTCCGCCCCGCAGAGGCGGCTGTAACCCTTCGTGAGGATCCCTCTCGGCTTAGGTTTTCGGGACGAAGGAGTACGCGAAGAAAAGGAGGCGAAAGGGGCCCCCCCCAGCACGGTGGCGCGGCCAGGCCTTGGGCCGCGCCGCCCGTGGTCTGGGCCCACAGTGGCTCCTCTCTGCTCCCCCTTTTGGCTCCCTCCGTCATCTGGAAAAATAGGAATTTACGTGAAATTCCCTTCCACAGTTGATCTTCCGAAATATTGCATTCTACGGTGCTTTTTCCAGCAGAATCCTGGCTCCGGTGCTTGATCCTCCAATGATGATGAAACATGCAAAATAGATGAAATAACATAAGTATTGTGTCCCAATATGAAATATATCAATGAATAACAGCAAATTATGATACAAAATAGTGATGCAAATTGGACGTATCAGTAAGCCAAGCAAAAGAGTATACCTCTCCTGAAAGCAGGGGGACAGCCGATGATGAGGCAATCGGCTCCTGTGTTGCTGCTAGGGGCTGGGCCAGATTGGCGACCTTGTCAACGGCAGGGGCTACTGGATCCAGGTTCGCGGAGGGCATCTGTACTTCCTCGACTCCCCCACTGGAAGTGTCATCAGTCTGTAAAGGAGATGGTTAGCCGATGTAAGAAGCCATGTGTTAGCATGAAGAATGAACCGAGGAGAGTATAGAGGGTGATTACATTTGAAGCCTCTTGGTTTGATGAAGGGGCTTGTGGTTCCTTTCGAGTCCTCTTGGTGCTCATGCCCTGCCCCGCTTTGATTGAAGATTGGGGGGCAGCAGCTTCAGGAACCGGCCTTTTCCTGGAAGCCGATGGTGGCAAATCTGGCTGGCTCTTCGTGGTGACTTTCCCAGAGTTGTCCGAGCTCGAATCCCCTTGATTGGATCGAGTGTCTTCGCTGAAGCTATCTTCGGTGGAGGCCTATATATAAAAAAAAAGGAGTTAGCAAGCACAAAGCATGTTTGCAGGAGCCCGTAAGGATTAGCAAAACCAGTCGAGGCATGGATCAACGTACGTGCAAGCTCTCTGGATCTGGAGAAGGGCTCCTGCGCTTCAAAGTTTTCCTGATGGCTACCTTCCTCACCGCCGTTCTCGCCTTAGTTGAGGCTCGGGGGGCAGCTGGCCCGGAAGATACTTTGCTCTTGGAAGCCGATTTTTGTGAAATCGGCTGGCTCTGCATCACGACCTTTTTCAAGGGTGGCGAGTTTTTGCAGAAGAGGACCATAGGAGCCGGTGGGAAAAATTCAAAGGGGGAGCCGTCAGCATGTGTAGGTTCTGGACCATCTTGTTGCTGCAAGGAGACAGAGCAAAGTTATAAAAATCATTGGAAGGCATGTCAAGAAAATTTACGAGTGGTAGTACCTGTTCTGCGGGGATATTGTATTCAGCATCAAGTTGTTTCAGCAATGGTCCCAGAGCTCTCCTGAAGGCATGGGTTTTCCACATCGACCACCAAGTTTCAAAACCGTCGGTTGTCGAGGTAAAAGAGAGGTTGTTAGGGATTGGGATGGTCAGAGCATCGAAGAAGGAGTAACACCTCTGACCGGTGAGGATATCGGGCAAGTCAGCTCTGCTCTCTGTTAAATGGTGGAGGAAGAAATGGGGAGACACCTGCCCAAGACCAAATTGCCGGGCTGCTACGACCGGCTGGTAGGATTCATAACCAGGTTTGATGGTCCTGTTTGATGTGCTCATGCCAACTGGAAGGAAGCAGGGACGGATCATGGTGGAATACAATTGCCGGGTGCTGGTGTCATCGGCAAAGCTGTCTAGCCTGAAGGAGACTGGGTTCTCAAAATTCTCAGATTCCGTGTAAGGAAAGAAGAGATTATCCAGGCCGTGGAAGAAAATGCTGAACCACTTTGATGCTTCCTTGGGGATCAGTTTACTACCTGGAAGGCTATACAGGGCTTGGCCGTAGCTAGTGCATCGGATCTGCTTCCCGTTAGCATCTGGAAAGGTGCGAGTGGCCAAAAGTGAGGAGTTTGGGATATGGTTTTGGAAATACAGCTGAGCCCATAGCTGAATAAACCACCAGGGACCTCCTGTTTTGACTGTTCTTTGGGAATATAGTTTGACGGACATTAGTTGGAGACATCGATAGACCTCTCCAAGGAACAGTTTGCCGATGCCAAGCTGGGTGCCTCTGGCAAGTTCATGGGCCAAGGGGAGATAATTCTTGGTTGGAGCAAGTGAAGGGCCACAGAATATGAAGTGTTCCAACCAGAAATTTAGGAAGGCCGTGTGTTCTTTCTCTGTTATAGGGCCTTTATTTTTCATGTGGCGACGAAGGTAAGCACCCCAGTTTGTGCACTCTGTTTTGGAGGAAAGCTTGAAAGGGACCCTTGGCAGCATAAAAGCAGAGGGGCTGGGGGAGGTAATGTCTAAGCCAGTGATCATTACCACATCTAGCAGAGTTGGTGTCATGGGGCCGTGGCCAAACATGAAGCAGTTCAGAGCATCAGACCAGAAGTAGCCGATGGTTTTTAGAAGGTTTTCATGCTTCTCGAGGGGAGACAGTGATAAGGATAGAGCATCGGCTATTCCTGTGGTTTCCCATGTGGATTGATAAGTTTTGGATACTCTACTGTACCAAGAAACCCAATCTTCAGGAGGGTTAGGCCAGGCTCGTAAGCAGTCGGCCCAAGAAGTTAGATCTAAATCCTGGTTCACGAAAGGGATCCTACGAGCCTCGCAAGAAATCAAACGGGCAGGACCCTCGACAGTACGGGGGCCAAGACAAGGAGAGTTTGGAAGAGAAGGATGTGGCAACAGAATGTCTGAAACCTAAAATTGATGGTGGAATAAGGCATTAATTCAGGTGTTTGCTACTAATTCTAACATTATGCTCGGATGACGAGGGGCAGTTAAAGATTACCTTCAGGCCAGAGACTGTTGCGTTGGCGTTGGACGATTCCGCCATCTGATTCGCTGGCGGGGATGAATCTGCGCGGTCGGAGATCTGGGATTCGCGTTGCCGTGAGTTGAATTTCGTTTGGAAATTGGGGATCTGAGTTTGGTCCTTTGGATGAGGGTCACAGGTTGCCGTTTGAATTTGGGGAATGTCCGTTTAGACCTGTCTAACGGAGTCTGGCTTTGCTAGCGTTTTATGATAAAGACCGATGCGTTGCCATCGGCTCTTTGTACGTTGACATACTTTGACAATCGGAAAATTCGAATCGGACAATCGGAAAAACCAAATTGGGAAGCATTCTTCATTGATAAGAGGGTTTTTTACAAGTAAGAGCCGATTGCTCTCAAAAGGATCATCTACTGCGTAAATTACTACTACTAGCCCTATACTAGTAGTCCCTAATCTAGGGTCGTCGCGCCGTCGTATCGCTGCTCGCCGCTGCCGGCGACGTCTTCGTCGCTGCGGTTGAAGCCGCCCTTCTTCCGTCGTCGTCGTCGTCGGACCCGGCGCGGAAGCGCTTCGCCGACGGGTACTCTTCGGAGGAGGAGTCCTCCTCCGCTTCCTCTTCTTCCTCGTCGGAGGAGAGGTCTGCGTCCCAAGAGAAGAGGTCGTCGTCACTCTCCTCCTCCAACTCCCCGTCGACGAGGAATTGGAGGTCGTCCTCCCCGTCGGTCGGGGCTCGTCGTCCTCCGACTCGACGGAGGAGTCCCAATCCCTCGCGTCCCACCATTGGGGGGCGAGGGCTTCGTACACCGCCGTCAGGTTGACCTCCGGCTCCAGGTCGCTGGAGGAGGAGGATTGGAAGGAGAGGGCTGAAGAGGCAGAGGAGGAATCCATGGCTGCAGAGAGGTGTTTTTTGCCGATGGCTAATGCGGAACAGGGGAGTGAGGAAGCGAACTGCCTGGATGAGTTTAAATAAAGGGGATATAATGAAAGATGGTTCAATGCTGTGGCAGTTTCGAGGATGCGGTGCCAAAACTGTCAAATCGTGCAGTACGGAGAAGTTGAGAAGGCAAGGCATCATGATGAAAGGGCACTGTTTCTGCTCTGCAATGCGTGACCCGATGAAGGAAACAGTGGTTTTGGAATTATTATTGCCAAAACCAGGAGGGCATGTGTTATCACCAGATTTTAGCCAAATCAGGAGATGGGCCGTGATTGAGATGGGCTTGGAAGATATGCACATAAGGTGTTTCTGAATCGGCCTCGTGCGTGAATTTGGGCTAGATTGCCCGTGTATTTGTACATTATGGTAGATCGCATGTTAGTTTAGAATTAAGAGATAGAGTTTGGTTCGTACACAGTTAGGTTTATTCCAAAGATAGAAAGTCCACGGACTATAAATATGTATCTAGGGTTATTGAGAAAGGAGGACGATCACGTTCACAACAAACACAATCTAGGCGCATCGCCACCGCTTGTTTCGAGGGTTTCTTCCGGGTAAGCGTCATGCTGCCTAGATCGCATCTTGCGATCTAGGCACTATCGGTTTATTCGTTGCTTTGTGTTGCTCGCGCTGAAGCCTTGTTGATGGCGAGTAACATTGTTATCATTAGATGTTTTGGGGCTTACATTGGTATCTTTCTGATATGTTTGCTTAGTTATAATGCCCCTCAATATCTAGCTGCCTTTACACCTATCTTAGGTGTAAGGGCAGCATCTTGCTTCGTCTTTATTTAGTAGATCTGATCTGTTATGGTTGTTCCTTGTTCTTCAAAGATTAGCTTGATATCCACATGATTAGGCCTTGCAAACGGGTTGAATGATCCAGTAGCGCGTAAGGTATGGTTTGCCGATCCCAGAAGGGATGTTCCGGGAATCGACTCTGTGTTGGTTTTTAGGCCCCTTCTAGGACTAGTTTTCTGTTATCTTTGGTACCTGCCAGGCTCAACTATGTGTAGGATGTTCCGGTCATGCGGTGAAAGCCTTAAACTGTCATAGATTGATTTAACTTGGTATTGATAAAGCAGGATCCCCATGTTATTGTAGATCCAATACGAACCATGGGTTAATCGGCTCTTTGAGCCGATTCACAGGGTAACCTGAGAGCCGACCGAGGCTCATTTAATGTTTACGTGTCTATCATGCAGAAACTAATTGAAGCAATCCAACACCTTCCACCAGGTATAGGTCAGGTGGCACGCCTGCAATAGCAGACGTGTGCGGAGCATTGCGGGTTGCCCGAGGGACCAGGGCCCACCAGCAGTCCTGGGAGCCTCCCGGCTCTCCGTGTTGCCAGTTGCTGCTCGCCGGTGGGTTTTGGCAGGCAACAAATTACTAGTGGTGGGACTCCCAGTTTATAAAGGCATCTCTAGCAGAGCCCGTAAAAGGGCCAAAACCGAAAAATAACCGCCAGTTTACGGGTTCGATCGGCGCCGATCAGCAACCGTTAAGTAGTGAGAACTGAAAAAAAGTTTTCGGGCCGAGACCGAAACCCCAACTCGGCCTGTATTTGTACGGGCCAAACGAGCGAACCAAACGTAGCCCGAACGAAACGCCTAGTTTGCGCGCGATGGAACTTTCAGCTCCTCCCAATTGTCGCCACCGCCACTGATCTGCACGCTCTCATCGTCCTCTGCACTACCGTCGCCCGATCTCGCCAGCACGAGTCTCGAATCGACCCCGCCGGCCGGTCGGAGCTAGCTCGCAGGCCCCACCACCCTCTCCCACGAGCGCCGGAGCTCCCGCTACACCAACCACCCACGCCACCCCCACCGACATCGCAAGCATGGTCTTGTCGACGAGCTTCCTCAAGAGGCGTCGTGCGGGAACGCATGTGTTCGCGCAAACTGGTGTGGCGGCGGCCAGCGGTGCTGTCCCGGCTGTCGCCAAAGGGGCCGACGCTGCGAAGCCGACGGCGCCGAAGCCATCCCGCGCCAGACCGAACAATTCAGCGCCGAAGAGAACGAAGTCAAAGACAACGACGAGCCGTGGCACCCCGGCTCCGCTCCCATCCCGTCAACGCCACCGCCGCAGGTTGCGAACACGAACGATGCCCAAGACGTGCTCGACGACGGGCCAACAAGGTAAAAATTATAACTCCATATCGTTTTTAATTGCGAGAAGAAATTGAGGCCGCGTATTGGTAGGAACGGCAAATCGTCGTACATGGAGATGTTGGACGAGGTTAACATTGCTCCAGTCGTCCGTTTGACATTGGGATGGGCGGAGATGGGGAGGAAGACGCGGATGAAGGGGAAGAAGGGGACGATGTGGAAGAAGATGAAGGCGACGAAGGTGTGGTAGACGTCGAGGCCGATGGAAAGAAGAAGAAAAGAAGGGCCACGAACTACATGGGAATAGAAGACGCAACGTTGTGCTGAGCTTGGGCCGCTGTGGGGATGGATGCAGTCTCCGGCACCAATATAACCGGGAAGCGCTACTGGCAATGCATCGAGGACAAATTCCATAAACTGATGCCGCGCATTCGCCATCCCGTCGATCGCATGTACCGATCCCTGCAAGGACGTTGGGACGCGATCAAACTATCATGCAGCTGGTGGACGGCAGCAATGGATCAAGTGGTGTCGAATCCTCCTAGTGGCGCAACTGTGGACAAATATATGAGTGAATTTTCTTGCTTTTTTATTTTTGGGCATTTTGTGTTAGGTTTAGTGACCACACCTTGACAATTTCATATTTATTTTGCAAATGTAGGACCGCATTGCCGATGCAAGGTATAGAGACATGGCCAGCAACAAGGGCAAGAGCTTCATGATGTGATATTGCTTTGATGTGCTTCAACACCTCCCCAAGTGGCAATTGAGGGACGAAGAAATGGCACCCAAGAAAGCTGCAATGGTTGCGCTGGACGATACCGAGGATGAGAAGGAGGGCCGGAACAATGACAAGCCGGAGGAAAATAAGAAGGCTAAAGAGAGGCTGAAGCTCGAGGGGGAGGCAGCAGTGTTGAGGGACAAGTTTGATCAAATGATGAAGTCGAAGGAGGTGATAGCGGCCAAGACTTTGGATACCAAGCTTGTCATCATCGAGAGAAAGAAAGAGGTGACTCTTGCCAAGGTTGAATCCAGCCGAGAGGAAGCAAGGAACAAGGCCAAGTTGGAGGAGATGAGGATCAACGTGAAGAAGGCCAAATCAATGAATCAACTATTGGCCGAAGAGAGGGAGATCATGATGATGAACACAAAGGACATGAATGAGCAACAAATGGAGTGGTGGAAGGAGGCCTCGGCGGAGATCATGTAGAGACGAAGACTAGCTCATGAAGAGGCAAGTGGTGGTGGATCGGTGACACATGGAGGTGGTGGCGATGATGGTCACGGCGGTCCTACTTCAATTTGATGCGGGCGGTGAGAGGAGATGGTGAGGAGAATGAGCAACTTTCTTCCATGAACTATGAACTATTTGCTATAATTGTGTTATTTGATGTAAAACTATGAACTATGCATGAGTTGTTTGCATTTGATAGTTTGACCATATGTCAATTTTGTGATAAACCCTATCTTTACGGGTTCGGGAGCCGCTGTCGCGGAACAGAGCCCCTAAACCTAAACTGTAAAACAGAATACCAGATATTTTCGTAAACATGAGTTCGGTGAACTGAACTCCGGGTTTTCAGTTCGCGTTTATACGGCTCTGTTAGAGATGCTCTAGGTGCTCCAACTTTCTCTCAACCTTTCATGTGGGACTAAACTTCAGACCTCTTGCCACTTCTTTGTGAGCTACCACCAAACCTAGGCTCAAACTCACATGGACTACCATATATGTGCGCTTTGAGATTCATAGAAAAATCTGAAATCTGCCTAATATTTCAACATCAACTTTGTCTATAGGTACGGACTATACCTCTATTTGGAAGAAACTTGGCGTTTGCTACACGGTGTTAGAAAGCATGAAGTTTGGTTCTACGAGCAGCTCTAGCAGACTACCAGTAAGCACTGTTACAACCATATCTAGCAGACCATCTCTCAGGTGTTACCTTTCTTGGCAATATTGCTTGTTTTCTTTTTGCAGGTAAACGGGTTTTTATTAAGCAGTTTGGGTTACAAACCAACTGAAGCTAAGAGCATCTCCAACAGCGGTGCTAAAACGCGCCCGCGCGGCAATTATAAACAACCAGTTTAGCGTGCCGGCGCAAAAAAAAGTTGCTCCAGCAGACGCGCTGCGCGTAATATTTTTCTCAGCGCGCGCGAAATTGAGGTTTAGCACGCCGCACCATGTGCGGTAAAGGAAAAGGCGAGTGCGCGAAGTCCAACTGCCGCTCTGAAACTTCGGTGCGTCGCTCCGCCGCCGGCGATACCTCCACCCCTTTCTATTCCTACCGCTTTGCGGCGCCCACAAGGTGACTCCGAACCCAAAAACGATGAGGCGCCACTTCCCTGCAGCCGCTGCGCATCTAGACGTCCGAATCGCCGCTCCGCTGTCGCCAAATCACCGCCGCAACTTCCCTGCATCCGGAGCGCCCGAAAGGTGCTCGAAGGTATCCGCCGGCCTTCTTTGAATTAGATTTTTTTTAGATCGTTTGTTAAATTTATTGCGCTTCATGGATAGTGATTCATCCGATGAAGAATGGGACATTCAAGAAGAAGAAGAGATGGCAATGGTATGGGCTATGTGGGCAAAGAAGAGGCCGAAGCATGGTGGCTCCGTTCTTGTTCGACAGAAATTGTGGCGGGAGAGGGTAGAAGGACACGGGAAGCTGATGTGTAGCTATTTTGCGGAGAATGCCACGTTTCCAGAGAGCTATTTTGTCTTCGTTTTCGGGTGAGCATCAATTTGTTAAAGAGAATCGCAGAGGAGTTCAAGAAGTACGACAGATTCTTTGAGCAATGGAGAAATGCTGCCAGAGAACTAGGGCATACGGGATACCAGCTGATCAAGTTGATGACCATTTGGCGATGGGTGAGAGCCAAGCTATCAAATGTGTCAAGCGCTTTGTCGTTGAAATGGTGAAGGTGTTCGGCGAGGTTTATTTGCGAGCACCCAATGAAGCAGATATGGCAAGGCTTCTTGAGTTTAAAAAGAATCGTGGGTTTCCAGGTATGCTTGGTTTCATCGATTGTATGCATTGGAGTTGGAAAAATTGTCCTGCCACATGGCATGAACAGTTCAAAGGTCACAAAAAAGATTCCACTATAATCCTTGAAGTTGTGGCTGACTATGAAACTTGGATTTGGCATGCTTTTTCGGATTGCCTGGTACGTTGAACGACATCTACGTTGTCCAACCGCGAGTCAGGTCCGCGATTTTCTCGTCTTCTGCACAAGGACCTTATCCTTAGTTTATAGCACCATGTTCCCGCGCAACAAGATGCCGGAAACCCTTCCTGCTCTGATGGAGAAATTTCGGGATGCCCCTCGAATCCATGGCTTTGTGCGGGCCCAATTATCTGCTGGTGCTAGATTTGCTATGATGATGATACAGATCTGCTATCAGAAGTTAGACATGAGTCAAATTGTCGCCAAATGCCTGGACAAGATGTCGAAAAGGAAGAGGGACGTCGGCAAAATTGACGATGCTGTGACCCCTGTAGCCGAAGATATGATGGATGAACTTCTTCGGATGGACGCTGAGTTCTTCGTGAAGGGCAGCTACGCTGAACATAGTACTCGTGCTGAACGAGTAAACATAGATGATATATTAGGCATCAATTGAAAATTGCTCGCTTGTCGAATTTATCTTGGTTGTTTCATCTTGTATGTTGTAAACACAATCTATATTGTAAAGCCACTGGATATAGATTTTATTTTATTTTTTCTCATCAAGCCCCCTAGTGTTTCGGTAGCTAATGTCTATATTGTTTTGTTTATGTTTTGCGAGGTTTTTAAACCAAAGCAGATAAACTTTTATTGAATGTATACTGTATTTGCGGGGGATATCCCCTGGATGTATACTGTATTTTGGAAATTTCGACTGCGGTCTTCTTCTGGCGATCTATGTCGCTTGTTATGTATAGCATCTTCTCCATCTGCCCATCTGTTTGCTATTTCCATCAATGCTGATATTGTCTTTGGGTTGGTTCTCCCCAAGTCTTCGACGAAATCTCCTCATCGAATTCCTGCCACGAACACATCTATTGCTCTCTCGTCAGATATGTTCTCTGCCGAGTTTTTGATGATGTTCCACCTCTGTATGTATTTTCTCATCGACTCATCATGTCTCTGTCTACACGACCTCAACTCTTCTAATGACGCGGGTTTTTTGCAGGTAGATCGGAAATTCTTCACGAAGACATCCTCAAAACTGTCCCAACTGTCTATGGAACCTGGGGGAAGTTTCTTTATCCAAGATCGTGCGGCTCCGCTCAAGTGGACTTGGATGCTCTGCATGGCCGTTGCCCTGGTTCCGCCTATCAACTTCACCGTCTCGAGGTAATCAACGAGCCAATCCTCGGGATCCTGTAGACCATCGAATTTTTTGAAATTTTCGGGCAACTTAAACCCTGACGGGACTCGAGTTTTTCGAACTCGTCTCGTGAAACACGGAAGTCCACACATGTCTTCTTCAGCAACTTCTGGTGAATGCCGATGTTCCCTTCTTTCCTGTCGCGCTCTATCCACCCTTGCCTGAGTCGCTGAATCTCTTGCTCCACTTGCTCTCGGTGGATCCTGCACTGCTGCGGTGGGTCGCGGACTATTTTGCCTTGCAGTTCCTTCGGGAGGTGTAGTTGCGAACGCTGTTCCCATGGCTCCAACTCCTGCCATTGCCATGTTATAGAACGCTTTTCTCGGATCCCCAGGAGGTGGTCTGGACGCAAGGATGAAAGCTTGCGTTGCCATGTACCCAGCTTCCGGTGTTTTAGGGATAATATTTCCCCTTGTGTCGATTGTCATAAAAGACATGTCGAGGTTTTGAATTAAATTCTCCCTCTCTGCTTCAGGTATATTTTGCAGCTCTTGCTCGCGAGCTTCTCTGTCACTATCTCCCGAATTTCCCGATTGTCGACTTAGATCTGCCCTGCGCCTACTTGATGCAGAAGCTGCTTCTTTTCTTCTATTTAGTTCAGCTGTCTGTTTTTCTAACTCTCTGCTCGACGAGCGAGTCTATATTGATAAGCTTGCGTTCTTCTGCCGTAGCAGTTGTGGTCATTGGTTCTGAACCGTCCATGGCTCTTGCGGCTCTGTCCCACGCTTCCTGCAGGAGCTGAACTCTTAGACGTGGTGTAGGCCCAACATATTTAGTGCCTATTCCTTGCCTGAGATCAGCGGGATCAACATACGGGTTTCCCACATTGTCGAAAGCCTCTGACGTTTCCGGCTCTGCTCGGTTTGTTTCCTCAATTGCGTAGATCTGATGATATTTTGAATTTTGATTTTTGTCAGGATTGGTGACACCATCGTAGAGATTGGTGAAGACCTTTCCAATAACAACAGATGTCGATGAAATTGTAGCTGTCGACGCTGTCTGAATCGCTGCTTATATCAGAGTCCACATACGACTCAAAGGACATGTCGCTGAAGATCTTGGCGAGCTTTTCGCTTGCCATGGTGTTGATGAAGCGTGGTGACGAAATCTCCTCATCGCTTGATGAAGAGTCGGAATCGACCGCTGATAATCCCGACGAGATCGGAACTTCGAGACAATACGATCCTTCTTTCTCGACGCAGAATCGGAATTGTCCAAATGTCACCTCCATGGGCTCCTCCAGATACGTATATGCATCCAAACGGGAGGGCGGGTGAGGAACAAAATCGACTAGATCAGTTTCGACATGTTTACCTCGATCCATCGCGTTGCTTGCTCGACGAAGACGACCATGATGCTCGCCTCAGCTCCTAATTCCCACAGACAGCGCCAATTGTCAAGGTATTAACTTATCAATGCCTACGTATTGTAGACTAGGGTTTGGTTGGAAGTAGAGGGCAAGTAGATCTCGAAGGTTTCAGCCGTAGGGTTACAGAGTCCGGGAGGGTTTCTAACCCGTCCCGTAGACTAGGGTTTCTACACAACTAGGGGATGCCTATGTCAGTCACCCTTGATGCGCATGATTGCTTTGGGTGATACTCCACCGGTTCAGTTTTAAGCCAATGGGCGCACATACAACTTTGGGTACTTCCTAGCCGACGGCATCTACCCAAAGTGCCGAACATTTGTGAAGCCAATTGTCAAACCATCTAAAAAGAAACAAGTTCAATTTCACAATGCACAAGCGGCAGCAAGGAAATATGTTGATAGAGCATTTGGGATTTTGCAAACCTAATTTGTTATTGTCAGAGGACCGGCTAGATTTTGGGATCAATGTGTCCTTTGGTACATCATGAGTGCATGTATCACCATGCATAACATGATCATCGATGATGAGCATGGTCAAGACAATGACTGCTTGCACTATGAGTTGATGGGCCGACCAGTTCGAGTGCATATGCGAGAAGAGAGAGTTGCCAAGTTTATTGCCTCCTACAAAGGTATTCGGAAGGAGAAAACTTTGCACTTTCACCCCCCCAGTACGGCCTGGACTATGAGATGAACGACCCAACCCTAATCCCCGCCCAGATCGAGCCGCCGCCCCCCCCCCCCTCCCACCGCCTCTCCACCCCGCCCCGCCGCCGCCGCCCCGCCCCGCCCTCGCCCCGCGCCGCCACCCCCAGCCCCTCCCTGACCCCGCCTCCGCCCGCCGCCTGCTGGACGCGGGAGAGGGCCGCCTCTTCGTCGTCGGGCTGCACAGAGCCAGCGCTATCCTCCCCGCAACCCTCCCTCACTCGACACCATTAACCACCGCCGCCCTCTGCCGCGACCTCCTACGTATTGTAGACTAGGGTTTTGCTAGAAGTAGAGGGCAAGTAGATCTCGAAGGTTTCAGTCGAAAAGTACTCGACGATTGTAAAACTAGGGTTGTGTTGACAGAGATTCGATCCTCTCTTTGTCCCTCGACTCCCCCTTATATAGGAGGCGGAGCCGAGGATTTGTAACACAAGTTTACAGAGTCGGGAGGGTTTCTAACCCGTCCCGTAGAATTACAAGTCTCTATATTTCCTAATACAACTTTAACTTTCCTTAACGCTAACTGGGCTTCCGATCTTTGTATTCTTCGACTTGTGGGCCTTCAGTAAACCCCGGGTACCATCTTCGGCAGGCCCATTGGGGATGCCTATGTCAGCGGCACCCTCCCGTGGCGCGCCGTCCTCCTCCGGCATCTGTGCAGCACGCCGACCGACGGCGGAAGACGAGGCGCCGCACCCCGTCCTCTTCCCCATCCAGGCGAGGCACGCCATCGAGCCCTACAGGGCAACGACGATGACCTCTGACCCCCTCCTGGCCTCCTCCCTTTCGTTTTTTGGGATGATTATGCTGCTGCATGATTTTGTTTATAAGATGATTTTGAATCCTGTATGAATATTTCAAGATTCATTTCATTTCGGTTGCTTCAATTTATTTTGAATCCTGTATGAATATTTTGAATCCTGTATGAATCCTGTATGAATCCTGTATGAGTAGTAACAAATTATTTTTGTTAGTAAATATTTCATTTCGGTTGCTTCAAGAATTTAAATGTTGGGTGTTAAAAAGAGCCGTCCGAAAAAGACAAGTATGAAACTGATATGTTTCTGTGAATCATATATGAAACATAGTGAATTTGGTAATATTCGAAAAAATATTACTACACAAAGTGTACATTATCTGTCTTGTATGAATATTCTGTAAAAAATTCTTGGTACACTAGACAAACTGTCATGCATGGATGAGTTGACAAATGTAACACAGCCAATTTGATAAATCTTTGAAAAATTAAAGAAAAATCAAGTACGATTCTTAGCGGAAACCTGTATAAACTTGTATGAATATATTGTTGGATATCCTTTGAAAAATCTTATATGATAAATTGTATGAAACTTTAAATATTTCAGGAATGAAATGTTAGATTAAATGTTTTTACTTCTATTTGGAAAAAATATATAATATGTGAAAAAGTGTTGTTGAATATCGTGCTGGATTCCCAGATGTAGTGTGTGAAATAAATCTTAATAGGTGATCCCATTTTCCTGCACATGCAAGATATCCACCTCATCATGTATCTACAAGCAATCCTAGACTACCACCTCACCAGTCTTGCCAAGAAATTTTGTGAACCATAGTACCAGGCAACCGTCGCTCAGCGCTTCCAATTAATTTTGGCTTTGACACCTTACCTCTTCCCCTTCCCCTTCCTTTATTATCAGCCGTTTCTCTTTCGGTTTACTACTGGTAACTGAAGGAAGGATTGATTTCGTCAGATTTTGCAGTCGTCTCAGTTTCCAAAAATTCTCTCCTTCCCCATCTTCCTCTAGGTTAGTATATATTCAACTACAGCATACGCCCATCCCTGTGCATCACCAATCAGGTGCCTCAGGCCTCACCTATAGCGCTTGCCTTGGCATGGACGATTGGCCTCATTTTCTTGTTTTATGTATACAAGGCATGTCTTCCTCCCTCACAGTGGTAACATGGCCTCTTGCGGAGCTGGAGCTGCGCACCTGAGAGGTGTTCATAGCTCTCGGCCCCCATGTCTCCACACTTAGGTTGACAGAAGCTTTCGACTACGGAATTGCCAGCCTCAATAGTTTCCTCAGCTGCTCCGTCCCTGGCATGCCACCATCTTGCACCTATGCTTTGAAAGAATGCCACGCTTTGAGGTACATGAATTTAGTGCTCAACGTTGCTAAAAGTAAGATTAATCGTTTGTTTACTGCAAAGCTTCTTCATTTATTTGAATTTTCTTTGGTTTGATCGTGAAATTTCTTCAAGAAACTGAATCTATATTTTTCATACACCCGATCCGATGTTGATCTCTCAATCTGTCTCGCCATCTCATCTTCCATTTTCTTTCACTTCTATGTGCTTGATCAAATTCCAGTATGAGACAAGTGTTTGTGCAGAAGATAAGACAAAGAAAATCCTGCGGTGAATAGGGAAACATGCATGCATGTCTTCTTGAAGTAGACAAGGTACGTAAACAATGTGGATGCAGATCCTTTTTTATGTGTTCTTAGACTTCTGACTATGTAAGAGTATCCATGAAAGAAATAATTGCTTAATGATTTAGGTTGTTTGTGATCCAAAATTTAATGGGTTGAAAAGTAATTGTTGCTTAAATTCTAATTAAATTTATTGTACTCCTGTAGTGTGTGCGTAGAAACATGAGGGTACATCTCTTGGATTGATGTCAACATTTGCAGTACTCTTGCCTATCACGTACTGTTAGAAGCTAAGTAAATTGTATTTTACCAACTTCTTGCCATATTCCCTTTTGGTTCAGATGTGCTCTATTGGAAAGTATGTGGGAAGCTGGTCTGATGTAATGATATTAGAATTTATATCACCTTTGTACTTCCATATTTTGATGTACTATGACCTCATAAGTTCTACTCCCTCAAATCTGTAATAGTACGTGTTGGGAGTTTAGTTCAATATTGAGCTAAATATTATGGATTGGAGGGAGTATACAGATATATATTCAAGTAATCCACACGACGGTCATGTATGGATAAAAACCATTGGCCTTTGTTGTTGTTAACTGATGTAAAAAAGTACCCACTGACAGTTCTTTAGCTATATTTTCTTATTTACATTGTGAACAGTCGGAAAAGAAACGTACTTCTACAAAACAAGATGAACTTGCCTCGGGTCTACAACTGCTGACTAAGTACCCATTTGTCAATGTATGTATACAGTACATTCGTTCACAAGGTTGAACTGATCTACTAAGTGTCGAGTGGCATTTAAGTGCTAATTCTTTGTAAGCCCAGATTGTGCATGCACACCATTTCAAATGTTCACATTGACATACATAGTTCAGTATTAGCTTTTATTCTCTTCTTCCACAACATACATATCTTCTATTTTTTTTAATAGAATGTAGTTCCATTGTCCCGCAGCAAAGCGTGGGGTATCATCTAGTATACTATGAAAAGGGAGCACTTTCCAGACGTCCTGGTTGTGGGATGTGTGCATTCTATAGGTGGCTTTCTGCAAAACAGAAATAAACTAAAGATTGAGAGTGGGAGGATCTTTTTGCAACGTTGCTAGCACGAATCTCCAACAAATCAATGGTAGAGATAGTGCGGGGGACACTTCCTACATCAGGAGTTGCATTTCTCGTGATAGTTCCTATGATCCAGACATGGAACAGGCTTCATAAATATAGATATCCTCATGCATCATTGACATTTTTCACCGCCAATGTAACCACATATGGAGATAGCTGTGTAAAAGAATTATTTTCACTTCTTCAAATCGGTTTGCATGTTGCAATATATAGCAGTATTATTCAGGGTTTAAAGATGCCAAAACTCATACTAGCACAATTTATCACACTGTACACCCACATCATATAGGGGTTGCTCGATTGCAAGCGAATTACATGAAAATCCTTTCGGTACCTGCCCTTGCCAAGGCCTCAATCTCTTTTTTCAGACCAGCCTGCACGGCGAAACGCTCCTTCTTGAAGACCACGCAAAGCCTCTCAAGCACCATGGCATTGCCGAACACGAGACGTGCAAGGGTCCTCTGCGTCTCGTTCCCCTCGTAGTGCACCATGTTGATCTCCTTCACCCGCAGCCGCAGACAAGGCTTTGCGAAGCTCGCCATGGCGGTAGCATTATTTTCGTGGCCCCTCCAACCATCAACACTAGCTGACGCCTGATGTCGTTGCTCCGCCTGCTCTGCCATGTACAGCGTCAGCACCTCCAGGTTGGGCGTCTGCTCCAGGATGTGGCGAAGGACACCGACAAACCCGAGGCTCTCCACGCGGCCCTGCAGCACGAGCCGCGTCATACAGGGGAAAAGCGGGAGCCCACCGCTGGAGAGGCACCTCCTGTGGAGGCGCCCGTGGTGCAGGTGGAGGCGTTGTGTGCCCGAGAAGCTCCCGAGGAACTTCCTGAATGCGGCGTGCTCTGCCACGTTCTTGGTGACCTGCGTGCAGATGTCAACGGTGCATGAGTACTTCTGCGGCGGCGACCCGTGCAGGGTCAGCAGCGACTCGGCGGGCACGGCGCCGCGGTATTCCAGAGACACCAGCTCCGATGCGTCGATGTGGACGGACTTGGCGTTGTGGCAACACCGGAGGGCAAAGCAGCGGAGGCGTCTGTGGAGGACGGAGAGGGTTCGGAGGTGGCGGACGGCTTCAAGGGTCAGGTCTTGCAGGCAGGGGCAGCTCTGGACCAGCCTCTGGACGCTCCTGCCGGAGTCGGTTAAGATGCCTGTCAGACGCAGCGTCTCCAGGCACGGTAGATTCACCTCCGTTGGTAGCTTCAGCAGGCAGTGGGCGAGGCAGAGGGTCTTGAGGGCGGCGCAGGAAAAGAGCCTTCCTGGGAGGCGGTAGGACCCCATGTCGTGGTCCTCGTCTGAGTCGCTGTCGGTCTGGAAGCTGTTCTTGTCGGCCATGGCGGAGCGATGACCGCGAGGTCCAGACCACCCGTAGTTGTTGAAGCGAGGATTGTCGTGTGCGCAAATGGGGCCGAGGAGGAAGCGCAGGTCTAGTTGCAAGTCCCGGGCCTCCCGGTCGGCGTGCTGCAGCACGTAGGTTAACCAGTGGTCGACATGGCGCGCGTCCCAGCCGGGCACGATGTTGTCGAAGGCGACCCGGAAGCTGCGTAGCGGCACATGGTCTGTTCTGCCGGCGCAACGCCGCCGGCATAGCAGTGCCACGTTGATGGCGTCGAGGAGCTTGCCGCTGCAGCTCTTGCGCTCCTTGGCCACGTGGTAGAACGTGTCCCAGTCATTGGACCTCTCCCCCTCCTGCTCCTCGTAAGAGATGGTGTGCACGTGGCCGAACATGTAGCGCCACCGCCGGCACAGCAGCGCCGCGCGGCCGGCCTCCGGCGTCGGGAGGAAGGAGAGGACGTGGCCCAGCACACCGTCCGGGAGGTCGCTGACGCGGTCTCTCTGCTTCGGCGGTGACAATATGATCTGGCTTGAAGGAACCATGGCAGCGGGTGGTTGGCCAGCAACTTCTGATCCGATCTTCGCGTCAGCATAATATCTTTCCATTTGTAACCTTGGACGATCCAATGCATCAGCTCTCCATCTATCTACCATCCAACTGATATGGCTCAAAAATTTCCGTTTTCCATCATCAATTTGCAGGACCTCAAGTACTGAAACATTTTCCCCAAAGAACCTGGCAAGACAAACCTCAAAGGTATTCAGATCCTTCAACTCAAACTCCAACTTCACATTTTTCAGATGATTGCGCAGGCAACCGAACTCACAACCGCTCAACCCTGGGAGGTCTGCAACTTGTGAAGAAGCATTATTGGGAGCATCATCGGTGATGGCAGTGATCTCCTTCGGGTATCGTCGCCCCTCGAACAAGTTCAGAGATGCACGGAAATCTTGTAGTACTGACACCCTGCTGCCACTTATGTCCCGGAAACCATTATTTGGTTTAATAATTCGAATCTGCAGACTGTTCATCACGGGACAGCACTGGAGCAAGTTTGCAACGGCAACAGCTGCATCGCCTCTACGGCCTGGATCGTCACTGCAGTGCCCTTCAAGCTCTAGGCGTTGCAGACCGGGCAACATGACCAAGTGCTCATGTTGGAAGTCCTTGTGTACTGCGATGCCCTCGATATTTGGCACCTTTAGTTTGAGGATCTTGGCGTGCCGAAACTTGTGTATGAATCGCCAGAAAGGGCCGAACCATGGCTTCTCTGGCAAATAGAAGATGAAAGCCAGTTCAACTCGTGCCAACTCGGTTGCAGCTGGTGGCTTGATGGAGAAATCTACGAAGCCTCCCTCGTACTTGAAGGTATGCAAGCATGGCGCGTCGACCTCGATGCTTTCGTTGGGCTCTAACCTTAGGCTGGCCAGCGTAAGGCTGGTCACGGTTGGGCAGTGGAGCGTGAGACGGTCGCAGCTGGTGGGTCGGTAAGAGTTGAAGTTGTGGCATTGGATGTGCAGGCTGTCGAGGCACGGCGCGGCACGGATGAAGTCCTCGAGATCCTTCATCGCGGAGTAGCACCGGCGAAGGCGCAGCACCGATAGGCGAGGGAGGAGGAAGGTGGCGCCGCCGTCGCCCTGTGGTAGTTTGATCCAGGAGCAGGCGAGGTCCAGGACCCGGAGGGTGTTACTTGGTAACACGGCAGCGTCCAGATTGTATAGGTACAGCATATAATTCTCCTTCTTCTCGGTGTAGAAATCGAGGCGTAGCTCCTCGATACGCCGCAGCTCCGCGACGGCGAGCAGTTCGACGAGCAGGTCGTAGGGGTCCCTCCTTGTCCCATAATAGCCGAACGCGGAGGTTGAGTCGTTCATGACATCTCGACAATACCGCTCGTCTTTTCCATTGACGAACAGGGAGAGCTTCGTGACGAGGCATCGGCCTGCCGCGTGCAGGGCAGCGCCGGCGTCGGAGAGCAGACGCTTCTTTAGCTTATAGGGTTCCAGGGACCTGGAGTATTGGTTGGGCCGGCTGCTGCCGTAGGAGCTGGAGTCCAGGTTGAGGGCGTCCGTACTCAGCCAGAGCGGGCGCCATCGCCGGGAGAGCACGGAGGTGCGGGCGGCGTCCCTGACGGGAAGAAAGAAGATGACGCGGACGAGCAGATCGTCGGGGAGCAAGGAGAAACTATCGGCGGCGGCCATCGTGTCGCAGGTGCAAGGGTTTGAGGATTTGCAAGACGAACGGATTTTTAACAGTAGCAGTCCGATTCAGTTTCAATCTTTGTTTCTCCGGCAAAATTGGATCACATTAACTAAGTTCGCACGCATCAGAATTCAGAAGACTTAGGGCCGGTGATTCCTCCGTGGCTAACGGGCCGACTTGCAACTCCTCGGTTGCAGTTGCAACTCATAGGAACGCATGAATCAGGAAGAAAATCTGAAGGTTTCTCAAAAAAAAAAAAAAAAACTTTTTTTTTTCTGATTTCAGAAAAATATAAAATTATGTCATGGAAGTATAAAACGTTTGAAGACCTTGAAGATTTCTTCGTGTTTATTAGACTTTATTTTATAATTGCTAGATACAGGTCATATGTACCTTTATCATGTACTATTTTCTACAATACATATATATGTTATTGATTCTTAAAAAAAGATATATATACTGCGATGGTGCTTCGTACATATGAAAATTTGTTGTCATGAGGGTTTCCGCGTTACATTGATTGCATGGTACAAATCTCACATTTAGTAGGATCAAACGGCTAACAAGAGCGCTGCTATACACACGACGTTTTACGTCCGATATTCGTCCGATCTGGGCGACCCTGTGTACCTACAAATCCAGGCAAGGACAAATCCAAACATCATAGCCTAAGACAAAATCCATCTTCTCCATCTGCATTCCTTCTTCGTTGCGACTCTAAGGGCATCTCCAACAGGTGATGCATTTCAGCGTCCAAAAATGTTCGCGCGTGTCCGTTTGCATCGGTTTAAATGGTCGAAATCGATCGCGCGTCCGTTTGCTTCGGGGGTGGCTCCAGCGGCACGACACATTTTTTTCTCGATTTTTCATTTTTTATAACATGAAAACATAATTTACATAGTAAAAGAAAGGAAAATAAAAACCCTAAGAATGTATGCGCCTACTGGTTCTTATCGTCGTTGTCGATCACGATGAGCTTCGGTACCCCCACTGGCAGATGGAAAGCAGCGGAACATACGTCGGTGCCGCCGACGGTGGTGTAGGTGGCGGAGCCCAGGCCGGTGGTGGAGGTGGAGGAGCCCACGCCCATTAAAGGCGGCGCAGAAGCCCAGCCGCCGCTCGCCAGTGCGCACGCAGAAGAGGCAGCCACGACATAGATGGTGAAGGCTGCGACACACACGCGGAAGCGCTGACCGTGGAAGCGATGGCCGCGAAAGCGACGCCCTCGATACAACCTCGCTACCAGGCGAGCCCGGTGGAGAAACGAGCGGTCACTTAGGGTGTCCGCGCAACGTCCGCCGCGACGCCATTCCATGCGGAAATATGCACCGGGTTTGCGTCGCTGCGGACGGTCCGGTCACGATGCGTCGCCCCGCCGAAGCATGTTCCAGACGCATTTTCGGCCCGAACGGACGCAACGGTCGCTCAACATCCATTTGCGTCGCCCGTTGGAGATGCCCTAAAGACATCTCCAGCGGTCCCATGTATTCTAGATGCTAAAAATGACCGCGGGCATCCGTTTGCATCAAATAGCGGATGCGGAAATAGTTTTTGGACTACGATTTTTCCGTTTGTGTCTAGAGGTGCCCCGAGCGGTCCAACGTATTTTTTTTTATTTTTCATTGATGAGATAAAGATACATAACGGTCTGAAGTATTTTTTTATTTTTTATTGATGAGATAGAGATGCAAAGTGTGCAAAAAACATACCAAATCTAATAACACAACGAAGTCTACACGAGTCTAGTCGTCACTGGTGAGGTCGATGGCCTCCGTCATCTCCCATGGCATGTGCGACACTAGTGGTCGCCGGCCTCCTCGTTGCCGACGAGAGCCTAGAAGAGTTACTGGCGTGCCTCACCTTCAATGCTCTGGCGCAAAAGCCGTAGCGTCGCCGGCAGAGTGGCACCGGCCGGAATGGGCGCCTACCAGCCCGGAGTGGCGCCGCGTCTTACAGGAGGAGCACGATGCCAAGGTCGCTAGGTCCAGCGGCCCTGACGCCGGGCGGTTCAACCGCACTGGCCGTAGAACCTGGTGGGACGACCACGACGTCGATGGGACACTCGCGGCGTACGGCTACCGCCTGCGGATCTACGACGTCGACCCAGCTCGCTGGCCCGTCTATTTACCGCAGGCGCAACACATGCCGTCGCTGCCGCCTGTGCACGCACCGAGACATGCGGCGTCGGGAAGCTCACGCTCCGGTTCGTCGGGATCCGGTGGCTGGTAGGTCTCCGTGCGTACGCGAGGCCATCCGGCGGCGTTGTCATCCGCGACGGACCGTGAGGCAGCTCCTCCGCACCGGCCCTGAAGGATGGTGCCGGTGAAGAAGGAGGTTAAGAAGGAAGCGTCGGGCTCGCTTCCACGCAGGCGCCTCTACCTTCGCCGCCCCAAGGTGGAATCACGCGGGAGGCGGAGTTGTGGTCCGCCAAGGACTACGGCAATTTTGTTGACCTCGCCGCTCCTTCTCCGCCACCGGCGCCAAAAAAGGCGGAGGAGGACTGGGAGTTCTCCGGGGTCGGCGACGGCGCGGACAACCTTCCCCAAATAGAGGAAGGCGTGCCGGCGGCCCCGATAGTGCACTGCCCGCGGCAGTACCTACACCTATTTGAGAGGCGCCGATGAAGATGCTCTGAAAGATTATATTCCATGAGAAGTTGATACCTTGTCAATCCATCAGCTTTGTGCAGAACTGCAGATCAAAGAACTCAGCGGAAATAACGTTGGATCATACTTGTGAGCCTTGATAGATGTAGTGATGCTGAAGAAGCCAACGCTAGTACTTGTATATGGCAGCGGCTGATGAGTGATGATTAGTTAGTGGTGGTGGATCCGGTGGAAAATTAGCACTGTGAAAAAGCATTGTCGGACAGAGATCGTACAAAGATTGTCGTGTGTGGAGCAGAAGTGTAAACCATTCGCAGTTGCTCATATTGTTGACTTTGCAAATACTGCATCTATTTGAGGATTAAGCATTGTCGAGAATAAATATTGTTCGATCATTCTGGCATGGATCAAGAACAAACAGAGCCAACGTGATATGAAAAGCTAGCATGTTCCTCGTAACCTCATTATGCAATGATAATTGGTTGATTTATGCAACCATAACTTAGATCACTAATTGCACACCACGGGATGCTAGTCAACTTAGCTTAGTTAAGAGAATAAGAGGGGCACCCCAAACATGTGGCAATTAAAATACGGAGAACTTGTACTGGTTCCAGATATTGTACCTTCTTATATCTCCCTATTCACATCCACACTGCCCGCATGTACCGTGTTGTGCTTAATTTAGTGATTTGACTAGTCATAGTGATAAATATTGAAAATAAATAAGGGGAAGATTTGGAAAAACCGTGCAGCATATCATTTGGAAGGTCTGAGGCCGAGGGTGTCAAGTGGGATCCCATCTAAACCTCACTTGTAGTGCATTTTTTTAAGTGTAAATTTTAACACCAAAATAATCAACAATAGAAATGGCAAAATAGACTAAAGGTAAAATCTCGGTGTAATCCCACCTTGACACCTTAGGCCTGATTGGTGAACGGGGGAGTTCAGCGTGCTAGAGATACGAGGATGTACCAAACCATCAGCCCTAGAGATACGGGCTGGCATCCCAAAACACATACACACAAGTGTAAGTAAATCCAAAAAAAAAAGTTAATTATTTTTTTAAAAAATCATAATAACATGAGATCGATTCTAGATATACATCACAACTGTTTCTTTTTTTAGGGAGAAATGGGTGTGCTTTATTATTCAAACAAAAAAGGATTCAATAAAAATTGTCTCCTGGATGCAATCTGAAGGCACACCACGCGCACCACATAGAATTACACAAAAACGCACACAAACATGCTAAACAATGCGCAGTAACATTTTGAACATGACTAACATGAACCATAGAACAGGAGCTGAACGCAACAATCGGATCCTTGATATATTCGATGACCGCAGCACAAATGCACAATGTGATCGATCCCTCGCCTTGGAGCCTGCTCGCTGAACCACGGAGAGGCAATCTGTAGTAATGATAAGATTGTCCATACCAAAGGCAAGGGCCGAACGAACAACAACAGCTTCATCAAGTTCAGGTACATGCACATTCAAAAACTTGTCGCGGCGAGCTGCAACAAAGTCCCCCAGATTCTCGGATCACCATACTTGAACCCATGCTCTCCAAAGAGGCGAACATGACAGCGTCCACGTTGATCATCAGAAAGCCCTCCAGCGGCGGATCCCAAGTTGCTGGAGTGGGTTCATGCTCGGGATTGGCTCCTATCATGTAGAGACGAGTAACGATCGTGTCAACATAAGTTTGATCTGTACAACAACAGAGTTGGGGTGAACATTCGCATTGTTTTGGGGAGATAAATCCCTTGCGGTTAAGCTCGATAGCAATATTACCTTTGACAACATTCCATACGTCCCAAGCAAAGGGACATAAGAGCATAGCATGTTTCACTCGTTCGTCGATAGAACAATGGATACAACCTGAAGAGACCAACACATGTCGATGCACAAGTTAATGCCCACTTGGAAGATAGTCATGAGAAAACCCTCCACAATGTAATCTTCATTTTATCTGCAGCTCAAATGGCCCAAAGTGACTTCCAATTCGCCAATTCCTCTCCAGGATCCTAGGACATGTCTCAACCACGGCAACTCTGGGATACCAGAGCAGAATCCCCACGATCCAAAAAATAAGCCGAACGAACAATGTATATCCCGAGTTTAATGTGAGGCCAAGTAATGAAATCCTCTCCATCAACACGAATAGTCGGAATCTAGAGTACTTTTATGGCTATATCTACCAAAAATGGCACAAATGACATCTTCATTCCATGACCATTCTGAAATCAATGAAGCCATGCTATGTCCTTCAGAGAGAGGAACTAGAGGTTTAACCAAGCATGGAGGAGTCCCAGGAATCCATCGGTCATGCATAATCTTCTTATTGATCCATTACCAATGCCCCATAAAATACCCTTCTCCACTAGGTACCTTCCATGCAAAACACTATTCCATGTGTATGAAGCCGATCTAGGACAAGGAGCATTCCAAAAGTCACCATCTAGAAAGTAATGACCATGTAGAACACGAGCACATAGATAGGTGGGGTTGGACGCCAACATAGGCATTCAAGCAGAGCCTGGTTAATGAGATCCATATATCGAAACCCCATACCTCCAATATTCATGGGCGAAGAAAGCCACACCTATGACCTCCAATGCATCGTCCTTTTTTCGTCTTTAAAACCCCACCATAAATCAACTATAAGCTTTCTCATTTCTTCACAAGTAGCAACATGAAGTTGGAAGTAGCTCATCACACAAGTCGGAATGGCTTGAATCACAGCTTTCAGCATTATTTCATTCCCCAGCCTCGACAAAGTTCATTCCAACAAGCCATTGACACATCTCCACATACGATCAAAAAGATAGTGGAAAGTAATGACTCGACAGTGTGGCCAATTTGAGTAGGCATGCCTAGGTAGGAGTCCTGGAGAGATTCATTGTGAACACCAAGTTTATTTTTTTAGCTCCTCTTTCAATCGTACATGACAACCATCACCGAAAAGATAGTGGACTTCTCCAGATTAATTCTTTGACATGAACCATCACAAAAGGTGTTCAACGGTGAAGGGCATCAATACTTATCTTATCGCTTCCAGCAAAGAAGATACTGTCATCTGCAAAGAGTAGATGTGGTATAGAAGGATAAAGATCTGTCATTTTTTGATAGCTTCTAGCTCTGCTTGGACCTCCTATTTCCGTAGAAGACAAGAGAAACCTTCCGCGCACAAAAGGAAAATATATGGGCTGATAGGATCACCCTGTCGGATCCGTCTCGATGGAACCACCGATTCTGTCAATTCACCATTAAGACAAACTGCATACCTTGCAAAGGTAGCATATCTCATGCCTATAATAACCTAAGAATCGGTAAAACCCAGCTTGGTAAGACAACCATGAAGATAATTCCACTCAAAACGGTTGTACCCTATCACCATATTAATTTTCAGAGCGAATAAATGCCTCTTAGCCCTCTATTGTCTGATCGTGTGCACGCACTCGAAAGAGATCCACACATTGTCTGTGATCAGCCTCCAACTGACAAATGAACTTTGGTTCTTGGAAACAACATCAGGAAGAATAAGTTTCAATCTATTAACCACGACCTTTGATGCAATATTGTATAGCACATTGCACAAGATGATCATTCAAAACTTCTTTGGTTGTTGAGGGTTAGTGATCTTCGGAATAAGCACAATAACTGAACCACAAAAACCTTTAGGAATGGCACCACTAACAAGGAAACACCTAACTGTCGGGGGGATGGCCCCCGGTATGCCAAAGGCATGGCAAACTGGCCTTGTTTTGGCTATCGAGATACCGGTTTAAAGATTATTCCGGATAGCTAAGTTAAGTTTATGGCTAAGTGAAAGTATACCGGTATCCCAGAAGGGGTATACCGGAATGTGCTAAACTCAAGAAGATACCGGAGTACCGGCATAAGCTAGACTGTAGCACGTCGGCAGTCTGGTCAAAGATTCCCTCAAGGACTAGAGGACAAGGATGAGCGAAGCACATCAGCTTTAATCGAAGCTCTGAAGCCAAAGCATATGATGACGTAAAAGCTACCGGAAGAGGTCATCTCTTCCTGATTAAAGAGAAGGCCGGAGTCATCAAGACCAAAGAAGCTTTATAAAGTAGCCTAGATCATCAAAGATGCCATTAGGGTTTCTTCCCTTGTAAGCCACCCTCTCCCCTATATAAGGAGAGGGGGCACACCCCTGCGCGGGAGGACTCATTAGACGGTTCACTAGATAGCAGATTACACCTATAGCGAGAGCTTGAACTGTTCTTCTTCAACCTCTGGCCGAGGCCAAGTTCATCAGTAAAGATACCGGTATTCCATCCTAGAGAGTTCCTTGTGTAACCAAAACCCTCCCCCAAATCCTCAAGCGCACATTCGGCCCCAACTTAAGCCATCCTATGGCATATGTCTGTTCACCACGACGACAATTGGCGCCCACCATGGGGCCAGCAGCTGCGCTTGCTGGAGTTTACATTCGGGCGGGCCTCCTCACCATCTCCATCGAGCGCGTGGTCTCTGGCCTCGTCTATCGCCTCGGCTCGCTGGACTTCGTCGACGACAACGCGGGCTGCTTTGCCAACGATGGTAAGTTCCCCAAGAACGGCCGCATCATCGAGTTCGGCAGCCACCGCGTCTACCTAGGCACCGTTCCGGAGCGCCAGTACCTCTCGCCGGTGTTGGTGGCGCCGGACCCGCCAAGATCTTCTGCTGCTCGCGGGCTGCGCTCCGACCGCACCACCGACATCGTCAAGGTGATGATGGCCGGCGAGCTGCTATGGAATGTAGCCCTTCTCCGCCCTTTCCATTCCTGAAGGTGCAATGTAAGGAGTTCCTTTTTTGTACCTTATTTTCTATTAGTAGTATATATGCCAGCACCTCGAATGAATCTCGGGGACTGCCTTTATCGAAATTGCATGCAATATGTTTATTTTTTTCCGTATACCAGTTTGTTTGCTTAAGGTTCGCTTTTCCGGTTTAGTAGCGTGCTAAACCTAAAGGAGTCTTTGACTTAGCTGCTGTCCAAAACCCGGCTTCATGGCAAGCAAGATAAACCGGAAGGTCCTAAGCACGTGAAAAATGAAAAAGAAACCGAAAACAAACAAACTGAGGAAAATTTAACTAACCCCGGTGATGGCGTGTAACTCACACGTTCGTTGGGAACCCCAAGAGGAAGGTATGATGCGCACAGCAGCAAGTTTTCCCTCAGAAAGAAACCAAGGTTTATCGAACCAGGAGGAGCCAAGAAGCACGTTGAAGGTTGATGGCGGCGGGATGTAGTGCGGCGCAACACCAGGGATTCCGCGCCAACGTGGAACCTGCACAACACAACCAAAGTACTTTGCCCCAACGAAACAGTGTGGTTGTCAATCTCACCGGCTTGCTGTAACAAAGGATTAACCGTATTGTGTGGAAGATGATTGTTTGCGAAAAAACAGTAAAACAAGTATTGCAGTAGATTGTATTTCAGTATAAAGAATTGGACCGGGATCCACAGTTCACTAGAGGTGTCTCTCCCATAAGATAAACAGATGTTGGGTGAACAAATTACGTTAGGCAATTGACAAATAAAGAGGGCATGACCATGCACATACATATTATGATGAGTATAGTGAGATTTAATTGGGCATTACGACAAAGTACATAGACCGCCATCCAGCATGCATCTATGCCTAAAAAGTCCACCTTCGGTTATCATCCGAACCCCCTCCAGTATTAAGTTGCTAACAACAGACAATTGCATTAAGTATTGCGCGTAATGTAACTAGTAACTACATCCTTGAACATAGCACTAATGTTTTATCCCTAGTGGCAACAGCACATCCACAACCTTAGAACTTTCTGTCACTGTCCCAGATATCAATGGAGGCATGAACCCACTATCGAGCATAAATACTCCCTCTTGGAGTTACAAGCATCTACTTGGCCAGAGCATCTACTAGTAACGGAGAGCATGCAAGATCATAAACAACACATAGACATAACTTTGATAATCAACATAACAAGTATTCTCTATTCATCGGATCCCAACAAACGCAACATATAGAATTACAGATAGATGATCTTGATCATGTTAGGCAGCTCACAAGATCCGACAATGAAGCACAATGGGGAGAAGACAACCATCTAGCTACTGCTATGGACCCATAGTCCAGGGGTAGACTACTCACACATCACTCCGGAGGCGACCATGGCGGCGTAGAGTCCTCCGGGAGATGATTCCCCTCTCCCAGGTGCCGGAGGCGATCTCCTGGATCCCCCGAGATGGGATCGGCGGCGGCGGCGTCTCGGAAGGTTTTCCGTATCGTGGCTCTCGGTACTGGGGTTTCGCGACGGAGGCTTTAAGTAGGCGGAAGGGCAGGTCAAGAGGCGGCACGAGGGCCCCACACCACGGGCCGCGCGGCCAAGGCCGCGCCGCCTAGGGTGTGGCCACCTCGTGGCCCCACTTCGTCTCCTCTTCGGACTTCTGAAACTTCGTGGCAAAATAGGACCCTGGGCGTTGATTTCGTCCAATTCGAGAATATTTTGTTACTAGGATTTCTGAAACCAAAACAAGAAGAAACAGCTGGCACTTCGGCATCTTGTTAATAGGTTAGTTCCAGAAAATGCACGAATATGACATAAAGTGTGCATAAAACATGTAGATAACATCAATAATGTGGCATGGAACATAAGAAATTATCGATACGTCGGAGACGTATCAGCATCCCCAAGCTTAGTTCTGCTCGTCCCGAGGGTAAAACGATAACACGATAATTTCGGAGTGACATGCCATCATAACCTTGATCATACTATTTGTAAAGCATATGTAGTGAATGCAGATCAAAACAATGTATATGACATGAGTAAACAAGTGAATCATATAGCAAAGACTTTTCATGAATAGCACTTCAAGACAAGCATCAATAAGTCTTGCATAAGAGTTAACTCATAAAGCAATAATTCAAAGTAAAGGTATTGAAGCAACACAAAGGAAGATTAAGTTTCAGCGGTTGCTTTCAACTTGTAACATGTATATCTCATGGATATTGTCAACATAGAGTAATATAATAAGTGCAATAAGCAAATATGTAGGAATCAATGCACAGTTCACACAAGTGTTTGCTTCTTGAGGTGGAGAGAAATAGGTGAACTGACTCAACAATAAAAGTAAAAGAATGGTCCTCCATAGAGGAAAAGCATCGATTGCTATATTTGTGCTAGAGCTTTGATTTTGAAAACATGAAACAATTTTGTTAACGGTAGTAATAAAGCATATGTATCATGTAAATTATATCTTACAAGTTGCAAGCCTCATGCATAGTGTACTAATAGTGCCCGCACCTTGTCCTAATTAGCTTGGACTACCGGATCATCGCAATGCACATGTTTTAACCAAGTGTCACAAAGGGGTACCTCTATGCCGCATGTACAAAGGTCTAAGGAGAAAGCTCGCATTGGATTTCTCGCTATTGATTATTCTCAACTTAGACATCCATACCGGGATAACATAGACAACAGATAATGGACTCCTCTTCTATGCATAAGCATGTAACAACAATTAATAATTTTCTCATATGAGATTGAGGATATATGTCCAAAACTGAAACTTCCACCATGGATCATGGCTTTAGTTAGCGGCCCAATGTTCTTCTCTAACAATATGCATGCTTAACCATAAGGTGGTAGATCTCTCTTACTTCAGACAAGACGAACATGCATAGCAACTCACATGAAATTCAACAAAGAGTAGTTGATGGCGTCCCCAGTGAACATGGTTATCGCACAACAAGCAACTTAATAAGAGATAAAGTGCATAATTACATATTCAATACCACAATAGTTTTTAAGCTATTTGTCCCATGAGCTATATATTGCAAAGGTGAATGATGGAATTTTAAAGGTAGCACTCAAGCAATTTACTTTGGAATGGCGGGAAATACCATGTAGTAAGTAGGTATGGTGGACACAAATGGCATAGTGGTTGGCTCAAGTATATGCATGAGTATTCCCTCTCGATACAAGGTTTAGGCTAGCAAAGCTTATTTGAAACAAACACAAGGATGAACCGGTGCAGCAAAACTCACATAAAAGACATATTGTAAACATTATAAGACTCTACACCGTCTTCCTTGTTGTTCAAACTCAATACTAGAAATTATCTAGACCTTAGAGAAACCAAATATGCAAACCAAATTTTAGCATGCTCTATGTATTTCTTCATTAATGGGTGCAAAGCATATGATGCAAGAGCTTAAACATGAGCACAACAATTGCCAAGTATCACATTACCCAAGACATTAATAGCAATTACTACATGTATCATTTTCCAATTCCAACCATATAACAATTTAACGAAGAAGAAACTTCGCCATGAATACTATGAGTAGAAACTAAGGACATACTTGTCCATATGCTACAGCGGAGCGTGTCTCTCTCCCATAAAGTGAATGCTAGGATCCATTTTATTCAAACAAAACAAAAACAAAAACAAACCGACGCTCCAAGCAAAGCACATAAGATGTGATGGAATAAAAATATAGTTTCAGGGGAGGAACCTGATAATGTTGTCGATGAAGAAGGGGATGCCTTGGGCATCCCCAAGCTTAGACGCTTGAGTCTTCTTAGAATATGCAGGGGTGAACCACCGGCATCCCCAAGCTTAGAGCTTTCACTCTCCTTGATCATGTTGCATCATACTCCTCTCTTGATCCTTGAAAACTTCCTCCACACCAAACTTAGAACAACTCATTAGAGGGTTAGCGAAAATAAAAATTATCATGTTCAGAGGTGACACAATCATTTTTAACACTTCTGGACATTGCATAAAGCTACTGGACATTAATGGATCAAAGAAATTCATCCAACATAGCAAAAGAGGCAATGCGAAATAAAAGGCAGAATCTGTCAAAACAGAACAGTTCGTATTGACGAATTTTATCGAGGCACCAGACTTGCTCAAATGAAAATGCTCAAATTGAATGAAAGTTGCGTACATATCTGAGGATCACTCACGTAAATTGGCATAATTTTCTGAGTTACCTACAGGGAAAACAGCCCAGATTCGTGACAGCAAAGAAATCTGTTTCTGCGCAGTAATCCAAATCTAGTATGAACTTTACTATCAACGACTTTACTTGGCACAACAAAACACTAAACTAAGATAAGGAGAGGTTGCTACAGTAGTAAACAACTTCCAAGACACAAAATAAAAACAAAGTACTGTAGGTAAAAACATGGGTTGTCTCCCATAAGCGCTTTTCTTTAACGCCTTTCAGCTAGGCGCAGAAAGTGTGTATCAAGTATTATCAAGAGACGAAGTGTCAACATCATAATTTGTTCTCATAATAGAATCAAAAGGTAACTTCATTCTCTTTCTAGGGAAGTGTTCCATACCTTTCTTGAGAGGAAATTGATATTTTATATTACCTTCCTTCATATCAATGATAGCACCAACGGTTCGAAGAAAAGGTCTTCCCAATATAATGGGACAAGATGCATTGCATTCAATATCCAAGACAACAAAATTAACGGGGACAAGGTTATTGTTAACGGTTAACATTATCAACTTTCCCCAAAGGTTTCTTTGTAGAATGATCAGCAAGATTAACATCCAAATAACAATTTTTCAGCGGTGGCAAGTCAAGCATATTATAAATTTTCTTAGGCATAACGGAAATACTTGCACCAAGATCACATAAAGCATTACAATCAAAATCTTTAACCTTCATCTTAATGATGGGCTCCCAACCATCCTCTATCTTTCTAGGAATAGAGGCTTCGCGCTCTAGTTTCTCTTCTCTAGCTTTTATGAGAGCATTTGTAATATGTTGTGTGAAAGCCAAATTTATAGCACTAGCATTAGGACTTTTAGCAAGTTTTTGCAAGAACTTTATAACTTCAGAGATGTGGCAATCATCAAAATTCAAACCATTATAATCTAAAGCAATGGGATCATCATCCCCAATGTTGGAAAAAATTTCAGCAGTTTATCACAGGCAGTTTCAAGCAGTTTCAGGCAGTTTCTCGCGCTTTGCATTAGAAGTGGAAACATTGCTAACACCAATTCTTTTATTATTAATAGTAGGAGGTGCAGCAACATGTGTAGCATTAGCATTACTAGTGGTGGTAATAGTCCAAACTTTAGCTACATTCTTCTCTTTAGCTAGTTTTTCATTTTCTTCTCTATCCCACCTAGCAGTTCAGCCATCAATCTTATATTATCATTAATTCTAACTTGGATGGCATTTGCTGTAGTAACAATTTTATTATGATGATTCTCATTAGGCATAACTTTCGATTTCAAAAGAACATCAGCAGCAAGACTATCAACTTTAGAAGCAAGTATATCAATTTTCCCAAGCTTTTCTTCAACAGATTTGTTAAAAGCAGTTTGTGTACTAATAAATTCTTTAAGCATAACTTCAAGTCCAGGGGGTGAACTCCTATTATTGTTGTAAGAATTCCCATAAAAATTACCATAGCCGTTGCCATTATTATAAGGATATGGCCTATAGTTATTACTAGAATTGTTCCTAAGCATTGTTGTTGAAATTATTATTTTTAATGAAGTTTACATCAACATGTTCTTCTTGTTCAACCAATGAAGCTAACGGAACATTATTAGGATCAATATTAGTCCTATCATTCACAAGCATAGACATAATAGCATCAATCTTATCACTCAAGGAAGAGGTTTCTTTTTACCTTCTTACCTTGTGCAGCTCTTTCCGTGTGCCATTCAGAGTAGTTGATCATCATATTATCAAGAAGCTTTGTTGCTTCACCAAGAGTGATGGACATAAAGGTACCTCCAGCAGCTGAATCCAATAAATTCCGCGAAGAAAAATTTAGTCCTGCATAGAAGGTTTGGATGATCATCCAAGTAGTCAGTCCATGGGTTGGGCAATTTTTAACGAGATTTCATTCTTTCCCAAGCTTGAGCAACATGTTCAGTATCTAATTGTTTAAAATTCATTATGCTACTCCTCAAAGATATAATTTTAGCAGGGGGATAATATCTACCAATAAAAGCATCCTTGCATTTAGTCCATGAATCAATACTATTCTTAGGCAGAGATAGCAACCAATCTTTAGCTCTTCCTCTTAATGAGAAAGGGAACAATTTTAATTTTATAATGTCACCATCTACATCTTTATACTTTTGCATTTCACATAGTTCAACAAAATTATTAAGATATCATCAGAACTAACACCAGAAAATTGCTCTCGCATAACAAGATTCATAAAGCAGGTTTAATTTGAAAGAATTCTGCTGTAGTAGCGAGTGGAGCAATAGGTGTGCATAAGAAATCATTATTATTTGTGGTTGTGAAGTCACACAACTTAGTATTTTCAGGGTTGGCCATTTTAGCAACATAAATAAAGCAAACTAGATAAAGTAAATGCAAGTAACTAATTTTTTGTGTTTTTGATATAGCAAACAAGATAGCAAATAAAGTAAAACTAGCAACTAATTTTTTTGTATTTTGATTTAGTGCAGCAAACAAAGTAGTAAATAAAACTAAGCAAGACAAAAACAAAGTAAAGAGATTGAGAAGTGGAGACTCCCCTTGCAGCGTGTCTTGATCTCCCGGCAACGGCGCGAGAAAAGCTTGATGGCGTGTAACTCACACGTTCGTTGGGAACCCCAAGAGGAAGGTATGATGCGCACAGCAACAAGTTTTCCCTCAGAAAGAAACCAAGGTTTATCGAACCAGGAGGAGCCAAGAAGCACGTTGAAGGTTGATGGCGGCGGGATGTAGTGCGGCGCAACACCGGGATTCCGGCGCCAACGTGGAACTGCACAACACAACCAAAGTACTTTGCCCCAACGAAACAGTGAGGTTGTCAATCTCACCGGCTTGCTGTAACAAAGGATTAACCGTATTGTGTGGAAGATGATTGTTTGCGAAAACATAGAACAGTATTGCAGTAGATTGTATTTCAGTATAAAGAATTGGACCGGGGTCCACGGTTCACTAGAGGTGTCTCTCCCATAAGATAAACAGCATGTTGGGTGAACAAATTACAGTTGGGCAATTGACAAATAAAGAGGGCATGACCATGCACATACATATTATGATGAGTATAGTGAGATTTAATTGGGCATTACGACAAAGTACATAGACCGCCATCCATGCATCTATGCCTAAAAAGTCCACCTTCAGTTATCATCCGAACCCCTCCAGTATTAAGTTGCTAACAACAGACAATTGCATTAAGTATTGCGCGTAATGTAACTAGTAACTACATCCTTGAACATAGCACTAATGTTTTATCCCTAGTGGCAACACACATCCACAACCTTAGAACTTTCGTTGTCCCAGATATCAATGGAGGCATGAACCCACTATCGAGCATAAATACTCCCTCTTGGAGTTACAAGCATCTACTTGGCCAGAGCATCTACTAGTAACGGAGAGCATGCAAGATCATAAACAACACATAGACATAACTTTGATAATCAACATAACAAGTATTCTCTATTCATCGGATCCCAACAAACGCAACATATAGAATTACAGATAGATGATCTTGATCATGTTAGGCAGCTCACAAGATTCGACAATGAAGCACAATGGGGAGAAGACAACCATCTAGCTACTGCTATGGACCCATAGTCCAGGGGTAGACTACTCACACATCACTCCAGGCGACCATGGCGGCGTAGAGTCCTCCGGGAGATGATTCCCCTCTCCGGCAGGGTGAGGCTCCTCTGGATCCCCCGAGATGGGATCGGCGGCGGCGTCTGGAAGGTTTTCCGTATCGTGGTACTGGGGTTTCGCGACGGAGGCTTTAAGTAGGCGGAAGGGCAGGTCAAGAGGCGGCACGAGGGCCCCACACCACAGGGCCGCGGCCAAGGGGGGCCGCGCCGCCTAGGGTGTGGCCACCTCGTGGCCCCACTTCGTCTCCTCTTCGGACTTCTGGAAGCTTCGTGGCAAAATAGGACCCAGGCGTTGATTTTGTCCAATTCCGAGAATATTTTGTTACTAGGATTTCTGAAACCAAAAACAGACAGAAGCACGGCACTTCGGCATCTTGTTAATAGGTTAGTTCCAGAAAATGCACGAATATGACATAAAGTGTGCATAAAACATGTAGATAACATCAATAATGTGGCATGGAACATAAGAAATTATCGATACGTCGGAGACGTATCACCCGGTCATACCGGTTTTTGTGAAACATTTTGAATTTTTTCTAAGTTCGAGAAAATGCTTGCTTGGCAAAAGAACTTTGAGATCATACGTCAAAACACCCAAAAGAGGTAGATAGAGCCAAAGCAAAAGAACCAAGCGTGCATCGGATTGAACTCGGGAATGAATCCGGAGTCTTTACCACTTTAGACCTCAATCAATGCAATGTGTTTATCTTTTTTCCGTATACCGATTTGTTTGTTGGAAACTTTCCTTTCCGATTTAGTAACGTGCTAAACCTAAAGGAGTCTTCGACTTAGCTGTTGTCCGAAACCCGGCTTCATGGCAAGCAAGACAAACCGGAAGGTTCTAAGCACGTAAAAAACGAAAAAAGAAACCAAAAACAAACAATCCGAGAAAAGTTTAACTAACCCCGATCATACCGGTTTTTTGTGAAAACTTTCGAGTTTTTTCTCTAAGTTCGAGAAAGTGCTTGCTTGGCAAAAGAACTTTGGGCCTCATACGTCAAACACCCAAAAGAGGTAGACAGAGCCAAAGCAAAAGAACCAAGCGTGCACCGGATTGAACTCGGGAATGAATCCGGAGTGTTCACCATGAAAATAAGAGGCAAAACAAACCGAAAGGTATAGAATAAACCAAGACTACCGGTTTAGCATAATAAGCTTAAGAGTTCAGGCATGCAAACCTATTAAACTACTACGGTTCACAACCACCAAAAGGATTTAACTATATATTACATCATCCCACCCGACATACCGGGCATTTCATGAGTTGTTTTTTGAGACACGAGGATAAGGTTCATCAGATGTATTCCGGACAGGAACTCCCCGGAGCTTGGCCAGTGGTGGCCGGTTCGTTGTCGGCAGTGGCGGTATCTTCAGCAGTCTCTTCAACGGGTTCTTCGGCTTCACACCGGTATATGACAAAAGCCCAAGCAGGCAAAGTGTCAAACATGCCCAAGCTGGCAAAATCTATTCCGGTAAACGCCCAAGAAGGCTATATACCGGTATATGAAAAAGATAAAAAAAAAACGCCCAAGAAGGCTAAACCGGTATGAAAAAGATGCCGGTAAAAGAAGGAGATGGGTACAAGAGCTAACCGTTGGCAAGTTTCGCACTAAGTACTGCGTGCTTAACCCGAAACTCGGGGACTGGCTATGCCGGTTTTTTGGCAAGTTTCGCGCCAAGTACTACGTGCTTAACCCGAAACTCGAGGATTGGCTATGCCGGTTTTTTTTGGCAAGTTTCGCGCCAAGTACTGCGTACTTAACCCGAAACTCGGGGACTAGCTATACCAGTTTTTTGACAAGTTTCGCGCTAAGTACTGTGTGCTTAACCCGAAACTCGGGGACTAGTGATACGTCTCAAACGTATCTATAATTTCTTATGTTCCATGCTACTTTTATGATGATACTCACATGTTTTATACACACTTTATGTCATTATTATGCATTTTCCGGCACTAACCTATTGACGAGATGCCGAAGAGCCATTCTTGTTTCTGTTTTTGGTTTCGAAATCCTACAAAGGAAATATTCTCGGAATTGGACAAAATCAACGCCCAGGGTCTTATTTTTCCACGGAGCTTCCAGAAGACCGAAGAGCATACGAAATGGGGCCACGAGGCGTCGCCACGCTAGGGCCGCGGCCAGGGAGGGGCCCGTGCCGCCCTAGTGTGTGGGCCCCTCGTCAGCCCTCCGACGCTGCCCTTCCGCCTATTTATTTCCTCCGTCGCGAAAACCCTATTACCGAGAGCCACGATACGGAAAACCTTCCAGAGACGCAGCCGCCGCCAATCCCATCTCGGGGGATTCAGGAGATCGCCTCCGGCACCCTGCCGGAGAGGGGAATCATCTCCCGGAGGACTCTTCATCACCATGATCGCCTCCGGACTGATGTGTGAGTAGTTCATCCTTGGACTATGGGTCCATAGCAGTAGCTAGATGGTTGTCTTCTCCTCTTGTGCCATCATGTTTAGATCTTTTGAGCTGCCTATCATGATCAAGATCATCTATTTGTAATGCTACATGTTGTGTTTGTTGGGATCCGATGAATATGGAATACTATGCCAAGTTGATTATCAATCTATCATATATGTGTTGTTTATGTTCTTGCATGCTCTCCGTTGCTAGTAGAGGCTCTGGCCAAGTTGATACTTGTAACTCCAAGAGGGAGTATTTATGCTCGATAGTGGGTTCATGCCTCCATTGAATCTGGGACAGTGACAGGAAGTTCTAAGGTTGTGGATGTGCTATTGCCACTAGGGATAAAACATCGATGCTTTGTCTAAGGATATTTGTATTGATTACATTACGCACCATACTTAATGCAATTGTCTGTTGTTTGCAACTTAATACTGGAAGGGGTGCGGATGCTAGAAGGTGGACTTTTTAGGCATAGATGCATGCTGGATAGTGATACGTCTCCGGCGTATCGATAATTTCTTATGTTCCATGCCACATTATTGATGATATCTACATGTTTTATGCATACTTTATGTCATTTTTATGCATTTTCCGGCACTAACCTATTAACGAGATGCCGAAGAGCCAGTTGTTGTTTTCTGCTGTTTTTGGTTTCAGAAATCCTAGTAAGGAAATATTCTCGGAATTGGACGAAATCAACGCCTAGGGGCCTATTTTTACACGAAGCTTCCAGAAGACCGAAGGGAAGACGAAGTGGGGCCATGGGGCGCCGCCACACTAGGGCGGCGCGGCCCAGGGGGGCCCGCGCGGCCCTAGCGTGTGGGGCCCCGTGTGGCCCCTGACCTGCCGCCGCCTACATATAGTCTTCGTGCGAAACCCCCTGCAGAGAGCCACGATACGGAAAACCTTCCGGAGACGTCGCCGCCGCCAATCCCATCTCGGGGATTCAGGAGATCGCCTCCGGCACCCTGCCGGAGAGAATCATCTCCGGAGGACTCTTCACCGCCATGGTCACCTCCGGAGTGATGAGTGAGTAGTTCACCCCTGGACTATGGGTCCATAGCAGTAGCTAGATGGTTGTCTTCTCCTCATTATGCTTCATTGTCGGGTCTTGTGAGCTGCCTAACATGATCAAGATCATCTATCTGTAATGCTATATGTTGTGTTTGTTGGGATCCGATGGATAGAGAATACTATGCTATGTTGATTATCAATCTATTACCTATGTGTTGTTTATGATCTTGCATGCTCTCCGTTATTAGTAGAGGCTCTGGCCAAGTTTTTACTCTTAACTCCAAGAGGGAGTATTTATGCTCGATAGTGGGTTAATGCCTCCATTAAATCTGGGACGGTGATAGAAAGTTCTAAGGTTGTGGATGTCTTGTTGCCACTAGGGATAAAACATTGATGCTATGTCCGAGGATGTAGTTATTGATTACATTACGCACCATACTTAATGCAATTGTCTGTTGTTTGCAACTTAATACTGGAAGGGGTTCGGATGATAACCTGAAGGTGGACTTTTTAGGCATAGATGTATGGATAGCGGTCTATGTACTTTGTCGTAATGCCCAATTAAATCTCACAATACTCATCATATCATGTATGTGCATTGTCATGCCCTCTCTATTTGTCAATTGCCCAACTGTAATTTGTTCACCCAACATGCTATTTATCTTATGGGAGAGACACCACTAGTGAACTGTGGACCCGGTCCATTCTTTTACATCGAATACAATCTACTGCAATACTTGTTCTACTGTTCTCTGCAAACAATCATCATCCACACTATACATCTAATCCTTTGTTACAGCAAGCCGGTGAGATTGACAACCTCGCTGTTTCGTTGGGGCAAACTTTTGTGTTGTGCGGTTCCACGTTGGCGCCGGAATCCCTGGTGTTGCGCCGCACTACATCTCGCCGCCATCAACCTTCAACGTGCTTCTTGGCTCCTACTGGTTCGATAAACTTTGTTTTCTTACTGAGGGAAAACTTACTACTGTATGCATCACGCCTTCCTCTTGGGGTTCCCAACGGACGCGTGTTGAACGGAAAAGACATACGTCAACCACGCGGCAAGAAGATTTTTGGCGCCGTTCCGGGAGATCAAGACACGCGCAGTCTCCACATTCCAATCTCTTTACTTTGTTTTTGTCTTGCTTTATTTTATTTACTACTTTGTTTGCTGCATTATATCAAAATACAAAAAATTAGTTGCTAGTTTTACTTTATTTACTGTCTTGTTTGCATTCTCCATATTAAAAACACAAAAAAATTAGTTACTTGCATTTACTTTATCTAGTTTGCTTTATTTACTGCTAAAATGGGTACTCTGAAAATACTAAGTTGTGTGACTTCACAACCACAAATAATAATGATTTCTTATGCACACCTATTGCTCCACCTGCTACTACAGCGGAATTCTTTGAAATTAAACCTCCTTTACTGAATCTTGTTATGAGAGAGCAATTTTCTGGTGTTAGTTCTGATGATGCTGCTACCCATCTCAATAACTTTGTTGAATTATGTGAAATGCAAAAGTATAAGGATGTAGATGGTGACATAATATAATTAAAATTGTTCCCTTTCTCATTAAGGGAAGAGCTAAAGATTGGTTGCTATCTCTGCCTAAGAATAGTATTGATTCATGGACTAAATGCAAGGATGATTTTATTGGTAGATATTATCCTCCTGCTAAAATTATATCTTTGAGGAGTAGCATAATGAATTTTAAACAATTGGATAGTGAGCATGTTGCACAAGCATGGGAAAGAATGAAATCTTTGGTTAAAAATTGCCCAACCCATGGACTGACTACTTGGATGATCATCCAAACCTTTTATGCAGGACTGAATTTTTCTTCGCGGAACCTATTGGATTCAGCTGCTGGAGGTACCTTTATGTCCATCACTCTTGGCGAAGCAACAAAGCTTCTTGATAACATGATGATTAATTACTCTGAATGGCACACGGAAAGAGCTCCACAAGGTAAGAAGGTAAATTCTGTCGAAGAAACCTCTTCCTTGAGTGATAAGATTGATGCTATCATGTCTATGCTTGTGAATGATAGGACTAATGTTGATCCTAATAATGTTCCGTTAGCTTCATTGGTTGCTCTAGAAGAACATGTTGATGTAAACTTCATTAAAAATAATAATTTCAACAACAATGCTTACCGGAACAATTCTAGTAACAACTATAGGCCATATCCTTATAATAATGACAACGGCTATGGTAATTCTTATGGGAATTCTTACAACAATAATAGGAACACACCCCATGGACTTGAAGCCATGCTTACAGAATTTATTAGTACACAAACTGCTTTTAACAAATCTGTTGAAGAAAAGCTTGGGAAAATTGATATACTTGCTTCTAAAGTCGATTGTCTTGCTGCTGATGTTCATCTTTTGAAATCGAAAGTTATGCCTAATGAGAATCATAATAATAAAATTGTTACTACAGCAAATGCCATCCAAGTTAGAATTAATGAGAATATAAGATTGATGGCCGAATTGCGTGCTAGGTGGGAAAGAGAAGAAAATGAAAAAGAAGATAATATAGCTAAAGTTTGGACTATTACCACCACTAGCAATGCTAATGCTACACATGTTGCTGCACCTCCTACTATTAATTATAAAAGAATTGGTGTTGGCAATGTTTCCACTTCTAATGCAAAGCGCGAAAAACTGCCTGAAACTGCTAAAACTGCTGAAACTGCTTGTGATAAAACTGCTGAATTTTTTCCAACATTGGGGATAATGATCCCATTGCTTTAGATCATAATGGTTTGGATTTTGATGATTGCCATATCTCTGAAGTTATAAAGTTCTTACAAAAACTTGCTAAGAGTCCTAATGCTAGTGCAATAAATTTGGCCTTTACGAAACATATTACAAATGCTCTCATAAAAGCTAGAGAAGAGAAACTAAATCGTGAAACTTCTATTCCTAGGAAGCTAGAGGATGGTTGGGAGCCCATCATTAAGATGAAGGTCAATGACTTTGATTGTAATGCTTTATGTGATCTTGGTGCAAGTATTTCTGTTATGCCTAAGAAAATCTATAACATGCTTGACTTGCCACCATTGAAAAATTGTTATTTGGATGTTAATCTTGCTGATAACTCTACAAAGAAACCGTTGGGGAGAGTTGATAATGTTCGTATTACCGTTAACAATAACCTTGTCCCCGTTGATTTTGTTGTCTTGGATATTGAATGTAATGCATCTTGTCCCATTATATTGGGAAGACCTTTTCTTCGAACTGTTGGTGCTATCATTGATATGAAGGAAGGTAATATTAAATATCAATTTCCTCTCAAGAAAGGTATGGAACACTTCCCTAGAAAGAGAATGAAATTACCTTTTGATTCTATCATTAGAACAAGTTATGATGTTGACACTTCGTCTCTTGATAACACTTGATACACACTTTCTGCGCCTAGCTGAAAGGCGTTAAGCGCTGGGAGACAACCCATGTTTTTACTATAGTACTTTTGTTTTATATTTGAGTCTTGGAAGTTGTTACTACTGTAGCAACCTATCCTTATCATAGTTTTGTGCATTGTTGTGCCAAGTAAAGTCGTTGATAGTAAGGTTCATACTAGATTTGGATTCTGAAGATTTCTTTGCTGTCATGAATCTGGGCCTAATTCTTTGTAGGTAACTCAGAAAATTATGCAAATTTATGTGACTGATCCTCAGATATGTACGCAACTTTCATTCAATTTTATCATTTTCATTTGAGCAAGTCTGGTGCCTCAATAAAATTCGTATTTACGGACTGTTCTGTTTTGACAGATTCTGCCTTTTATTTCGCATTGCTTGTTTTGCTATGCTTGATGGATTTTTCGATTCCATTAACTTTCAGTAGCTTTGTGCAATGTCCAGAAGTGTTAAGAATGATTGTGTCACCTCTGAACATGTAAATTTTGATTGTGCACTAACCCTCTAATGAGTTGTTTTGAGTTTGGTGTGGAGGAAGTTTTCAAGGATCAAGAGAGGGAGATGATACAATATGATCAAGGAGAGTGAAAGCTCTAAGCTTGGGGATGCCCGGTGGTTCACCCATATATCAAGAAGACTCAAGCGTCTAAGCTTGGGGATGCCCAAGGCATCCCCTTCTTCATCGACAACATTATCAGGTTCCTCTAGTGAAACTATATTTTTATTCCATCACATCTTATGTACTTTGCTTGGAGCGTCGGTTTATTTTTGTTTTTGTTTTGTTTGAATAAAATGGATCTTAGCATTCTTTGTGTGGGATAGAGACACACTCCGCTGTTGCATATGGACAAATATGTCCTTAGGCTTTACTCAAAGTATTCATGGCGAAGGTTGAATCTTCTTCGTTAAATTGTTATATGGTTGGAATCGAAAAATGATACATGTAGTAATTGCTAAAATGTCTTGGATAATGTGATACTTGGCAATTGTTGTGCTCATGTTTAAGTTCTTGCATCATATACTTTGCACCTATTAATGAAGAAATACATAGAGCTTGCTAAAATTTGGTTTGCATAATTGGTCTCTCTAAGGTCTAGATAATTTCTAGTATTGAGTTTGAACAACAAGGAAGACGGTGTAGAGTCTTATAATGTTTACAATATGTCTTTTATGTGAGTTTTGCTGCACCGCTTCATCCTTGTGTTTGTTTCAAATAACCTTGCTAGCCTAAGCCTTGTATCGAGAGGGAATACTTCTCATGCATCCAAAATCCTTGAGCCAACCACTATGCCATTTGTGTCCACCATACCTACCTACTACATGGTATTTATCCGCCATTCCAAAGTAAATTGCTTGAGTGCTACCTTTAAATTTCTATCCTCTACCTTTGCAATATATAGCTCATGGGACAAATAGCCTAAAAACTATTGTGGTATTGAATATGTACTTATGCACTTTATCTCTTATTAAGTTGCTTGTTGTGCGATAACCATGTTCTGGGGGGCCATCAACTATTCTTTGTTGAATATCATGTGAGTTGCTATGCATGTCCGTCTTGTCTGAAGTAAGGGAGATTTACCACTCATTTAATGGTTAGAGCATGCATAATGTTAGAGAAGAACATTGGGCCACTAACTAAAGCCATGATCCATGGTGGAAGTTTCAGTTTTGGACAAACATCCTCAATCTCATATGAGAAAATTAATTGTTGTTGAATGCTTATGCATAAAAGAGGAGTCCATTATCTGTTGTCTATGTTGTCCCGGTATGGATGTCTAAGTTGAGAATAATCAATAGCGAGAAATCCGATGCGAGCTTTCTCCTTAGACCTTTGTACATGCGGCATAGAGGTACCCCTTTGTGACACTTGGTTAAAACATATGCATTGTGATGATAATCCCGGTAATCCGAGCTAATTAGGACAAGGTGCGGGCACTATTAGTATACTATGCATGAGGCTTGCAACTTGTAAGATATAATTTACATAACACATATGCTTTATTACTACCGTTGACAAAATTGTTTCTTGTTTTCAAAATCAAAGCTCTAGCACAAATATAGCAATCAATGCTTCACTCTGCGAAGGGCCTTTCTTCTACTTTTATGTTGAGTCAGTTCACCTATTTCTCTCCACCTCAAGAAGCAAACACTTGTGTGAACTGTGCATTGATTCCTACATACTTGCATATTGCACTTGTTATATTACTTTACATTGACAACTATCCATGAGATATACATGTTACAAGTTGAAAGCAACCGCTGAAACTTAATCTTCCTTTGTGTTGCTTCAATACCTTTACTTTGAATTATTGCTTTATGAGTTAACTCTTATGCAAGACTTATTGATGTTTGTCTTGAAGTACTATTCATGAAAAGTCTTTGCTATATGATTCATTGTTTACTCATGTCATTTACCATTGTTTTGATCGCTGCATTCATTACATATGCTCACAATAGTATGATCAAGGTTACGATGGCATGTCACTCCAGAAATTATCTTTGTTATCGTTTACTCGGGACGAGCAGAAACTAAGCTTGGGGATGCGATCGTCTCGACGTATCGATAATTTCTTATGTTCCATGCCACATTATTGATGATATCTACATGTTTTATGCATACTTTATGTCATATTTATGCATTTTCCGGCACTAACCTATTAACGAGATGCCGAAGAGCCGATTCTTGTTTTCTGCTGTTTTTGGTTTCAGAAATCCTAGTAAGGAAATATTCTCGGAATTGGACGAAATCAACGCCCAGGGGCCTATTTTTGCACGAAGCTTCCAGAAGACCGAAGGGAAGACGAAGTGGGGCCACGGGGCACCGCCACACTAGGGCGGCGCGGCCCAGGGGGGCCCGCGCGGCCCTAGCGTGTGGGGCCCCGTGTGACCCGACCTGCCCTTCCGCCTACATATAGTCTTCGTCGCAAAACCCCCAGTACCGAGAGCCACGATACGGAAAACCTTCCGAGACGCCGCCGCCAATCCCATCTCGGGGATTCGGAGATCGCCTCCGGCACCCTGCCGGAGAGGAAATCATCTCCCGGAGGACTCTTCACCGCCATGGTCACCTCCGGAGTGATGAGTGAGTAGTTCACCCCTGGACTATGGGTCCATAGCAGTAGCTAGATGGTTGTCTTCTCCTCATTATTCTTCATTGTCGGGTCTTGTGAGCTGCCTAACATGATCAAGATCATCTATCTGTAATGCTATATGTTGTGTTTGTTGGGATCCGATGGATAGAGAATACTATGCTATGTTGATTATCAATCTATTACCTATGTGTTGTTTATGATCTTGCATGCTCTCCGTTATTAGTAGAGGCTCTGGCCAAGTTTTTACTCTTAACTCCAAGAGGGAGTATTTATGCTCGATAGTGGGTTAATGCCTCCATTAAATCTGGGACAGTGAGAAAGTTCTAAGGTTGTGGATGTCTTGTGCCACTAGGGATAAAACATTGATGCTATGTCAGGATGTAGTTATTGATTACATTACGCACCATACTTAATGCAATTGTCTGTTGTTTGCAACTTAATATTGGAAAGGGTTCGGATGATAACTGAAGGTGGACTTTTTAGGCATAGATGCATGCTGGATAGCGGTCTATGTACTTTGTCGTGATGCCCAATTAAATCTTACAATACTCATCATATCATGTATGTGCATTGTCATGCCCTCTCTATTTGTCAATTGCCCAACTGTAATTTTTCACCCAACATGCTATTTATCTTATGGGAGAGACACCACTAGTGAACTGTGGACCCCGGTCCATTCTTTTACATCGAATACAATCTACTGCAATACTTGTTCTACTGTTCTCTGCAAACAATCATCATCCACACTATACATCTAATCCTTTGTTACAGCAAGCCGGTGAGATTGACAACCTCACTGTTTCGTTGGGGCAAAGTACTTTGGTTGTGTTGTGCAGGTTCCACGTTGGCGCCGGAATCCCTGGTGTTGCGCCGCACTACATCTCGCCGCCATCAACCTTCAACGTGCTTCTTGGCTCCTCTGGTTCGATAAACCTTGGTTTCTTACTGAGGGAAAACTTACTGCTGTACGCATCACGCCTTCCTTTTGGGGTTCCCAACGGACGCGTGTTGAACGGAAAAGACATACGTCAACCACGCGCAGCAGATAGCGGTCTATGTACTTTGTCGTAATGCCCTGATTAAATCTCATAGTAGTCATCATGATATGGATGTGCATTGTTATGCCCTCTATATTTGTCAATTGCCCAACTGTAATTTGTTCACCCAACATGCTATTTTATTGGAGAGACACCACTAGTGAACTGTGGACCCGGTCCATTCTTTACATCTGAATACAATCTGCTGCAAACATTGTTCTTTTGTTCTTCGCAAACAAACATCATCTTCCACACTAGACATTTAATCCTTTGTTTACAGCAAGCCGGTGAGATTGACAACCTCACATTACGTTGGGGCAAAGTATTTTGATTGTGTTGTGCAGGTTCCACGTTGGCGCCGGAATCCCTGGTGTTGCGCCGCACTACACTCCCAACGACCATCACGTGTTCCTTGACTCCTACGGTTGATAAACCTTGGTTTCTTCTGAGGAAACTTGCTGTACGCATCACACCTTCAACTTGGGGTTCCCAACGGGCGTGTGTTTTACGCGTCATCAAGCTAAATTTCTGGCACTGTTGCCGGGGAGATCAAGACACGCTGCAAGGGGAGTCTCCCACTTCCAATCTCTTTGCTTTGTTTTTGTCTTGCTTTACTTTATTTTGTTTACTGCTTTGTTTGTTCTTTATATGAAAAATACAAAAAAATTAGTTACTTGCTTTACTTTATTTACTATCTTGTTTGCGTTCTCTATATAAAAAACACAAAAAAAATTAGTTACTTGCATTTACTTTATTTTATTTGCTTTACTTATTTACTATCGCTAAAATGGGTACACCTGAGAATACTAAGTTGTGTGACTTCACTAGCACAAATAATAATGATTTCTTATGCACACCTATTGCTCCACCTGCTACTACAGCAGAATTTTATGAAATTAAACCTGCTTTATTAAATCTTGTTATGAGAGAGCAATTTTCTGGTGTTACTTCTGATGATGCTGCCCATCTTAATAATTTTGTTGAACTTTGTGAAATGCAAAAGTATAAGGATGTAGATGGTGACATTATAAAATTGAAATTGTTTCCTTTCTCCTTAAGAGGAAGAGCTAAAGATTGGTTGCTATCTTTGCCTAAAAATAGTATTGATTCATGGACTAAATGTAAGGATGCTTTCATTGGTAGATATTATCCTCCTGCTAAAATTATATCTTTAAGAAGTAGCATAATGAATTTTAAGCAATTGGATAATGAGCATGTTTCCCAAGCATGGGAAAGAATGAAGTCTTTGGTAAAGAATTGCCCTACCCATGGACTAACTACTTGGATGATCATCCAAACCTTTTATGCAGGACTGAATTTTTCTTCACGGAACCTATTGGATTCAGCTGCTGGAGGTACTTTTATGTCCATCACTCTAGGCGCCGCAACAAAGCTTCTTGATAATATGATGACCAACTACTCTGAATGGCACACGGAAAGGGCTCCACAAGGTAAGAAGGTAAATTCTGTTGAAGAAACCTCCTCCTTGAGTGATAAGATTGATGCTATTATGTCTATGCTTGTGAATGGTAGATCTAATGTTGATCCTAATAATGTTCCTTTAGCTTCATTGGTTGCTCAAGAAGAGCATGTTGATGTGAACTTCATTAAAAATAATAATTTCAACAACAATGCTTATAGGAATAATTCTGGTAACAACTATAGGCCATATCCTGCTAGTGGTAATCCTTATGGTAATTCTTATGGTAGATCTGTTTTGCCCAATGAGGAAAAGATGCTAGAAATTGAAAGAGCTACTAAGAGCTTTATGAAATCACAATATGAGCAAAATCAATTGTTTACTAAAACTATGAATGAACAATCTACCTTGTTGAAAAATATAGGGAATCAACTTGAAAATTTGAATATGGAGATTTCTGGTTTGCAAACTAAGCTTTCAAATGCTAAAAACCGAATCTCATACATGTCTGAGTCACAATCTTCTTTAATTAATAAAATGGCTTCTAAACCTGAGGATAATGATAATAAAATTGTTACTACAGCAAACACTATCCAAGTTCGAATTAATGAAAATATTAGATTGATGGCTGAATTGCATGCTAGGTGGGAAAGAGAAGAAAATGCTAAAGAGAATAATGTAGCTAAAGTTTGGACTATTACCACCACTAGTAATGTTGATGCTTCACATGTTGCTAGACCTCCTACTATCAATGGTAAAATAATTGGTGTTAGCAATGTTTCTACTCCTAATGCAAAGCGTGCAAAACTGCTGAAACTGCTAAAACTGCTGAAACTGCTTGTGATAAAACTGCTGAAATTTTTCAAAATATTGGGGACAATGATCCCATTGCTGTAGATCATAATGGTTTAGATTTTGATGATTGTCACATCTCTGAAGTTATAAAGTTCTTACAAAAACTTGCTAGAAGTGCCAATGCTAGTGCTATAAATTTGGCCTTTACAAAACATATTACAAATGCTCTCATTAAAGCTAGAGAAGATAAACTAAAACTTGAAACTTCTATTACTAGGAAGTTAGAAGATGGTTGGGAGCCCATCATTAAGATGAAGGTCAATGATTTTGATTGTAATGCTTTATGTGATCTTGGTGCAAGTATTTCTGTTATGCCTAAGAAAATCTATGATATGCTTGACTTGCCACCATTGAAAAATTGTTATTTGGATGTTAATCTTGCTGATAATTCTATAAAGAAACCTTTGGGGAGGATTGATAACGTTCGCATTACGGTTAACAATAACCTTATCCCCGTTGATTTTTTTGTCTTGGATATTGAATGCAATGCATCTTGTCCCATTATTTTGGGAAGACCTTTTCTTCGAACTGTTGGTGCTATTATTGATATGAAGGAAGGTAATATTAAGTATCAATTTCCTCTCAAGAAAGGTATGGAACACTTCCCTAGAAAGAGAATGAAGTTGCCTTTTGATTATATTATTAGAACAAATTATGATGTTGATGCTTCATCTCTTGATAATACTTGATCCACACTTTCTGCGCCTCGCTGAAAGGCGTTAAAGAAAAGCACTTATGGGAGACAACCCATTATTTTACTTCTGCACTTTTGTTTTATATTTGAGTCTTGGAAGTTGTTACTACTGTATTAACCTCTCGTTATCTTTATTTTATTGCATTGTTGTGCCAAGTAAAGTCTTTGATAGTAAAGATGATACTAGATTTGGATTACTGCGCAGAAACAGATTTCTTACTGTCACGAAATTGAGCAGCCCCGTCTGTAGGTAATTTAGAAAAATGTGCCAATTTACGCGCATGATCCTCAGATATGTACGCAACTTTCATTCAATTTGAGCTTTTTCATCTGAGCAAGTTAAGTGCCCCAGAAAAATTCATCTTTACGGACTGTTCTGTTTTGACAGATTCTGCCTTTTATTTCGCATTGCCCGTTTTGCTATGTTTGATGGATTTCTTTGTTCCATTAACTTTCAGTAGCTTTGTGCAATGTCCAGAAGTTTTAAGAATGATTATGTCACCTCTGAATATGTGAATTTTTGATTATGCACTAACCCTCTAATGAGTTTGTTTTGAGTTTGGTGTGGAGGAAGTTTTCAAGGATCAAGAGAGGAGGATGATACATTATGATCAAAAAGAGTGAAAAGTCTAAGCTTGGGGATGCCCCGTGGTTCATCCCTGCATATTTTAAGAAGACTCAAGCATCTAAGCTTGGGGATGCCCAAGGCATCCCTTCTTCATCGACAACTTATCAGGTCACCTCTAGTGAAACTATATTTTTATTCTGTCACATCTTATGTGCTTTACTTGAGCGTCTGTATGTTTTTGTTTTTGTTTGAATAAAATCAGATCCTTGCATTCTTTGTTTGGGAGAGAGACACGCTCCGCTGTTGCATATGAACATATGTGTTCTTAGCTTTACTTTTAATGTTCATGGCGAAGGTTGAAACTGCTTCGTTCATCATTATTATGGTTGGAAACAGAAAATGCTTCATGTGGTAACTGGTATAATGTCTTGAATAATTTGATACTTGGCAATTGTTGTGCTCAAATACATCATGTTTAAGCTCTTGCATCATGTACTTTGCACCTATTAGTGGAGAACTACCGTAGAGCTTGTTGACATTTGGTTTGCATGATTGGTCTCTCTAAAGTCTAGATATTTTCTGGTGAGGAGTTTGAACAACAAGGAAGACAGTGTAGAGTCTTATAATGCTTGCAATATCTTCTTATGTAATTTTTGCTGTACCGGTTCATACTTGTGTTTGCTTCAAACAACCTTGCTAGCCCAAAGCCTTGTATTGAGAGGGAATACTTCTCGTGCATCCAAAATCCTTGAGCCAAAAACTATGCCATTTGTGTCCACCATACCTACCTACTACATGGTATTTCCCTGCCATTCCAAGTAAATACTTCGTGTGCTACCTTTAAACAATTCAAAAGTTATTATCTCTTATTTGTGTCAATGTTTATAGCTCATGAGGAAGTATGTGGTGTTTTATCTTTCAATCTTGTTGGGCAGACTTTCACCAATGGGCTAGTGGCTTCATCCGCTTATCCAATAATTTTGCGAAAAGATCTGGCAATGAGGTTCCCAGTCCCAATTAATTAACTTTCATTAATAATTCTCTTCACATGTTTTGCTCTGATTCATCAGTAAGCAACTTAATTTTGCAAATAGACACTCCTCCATGGTATGTGAAATGTTGGAAGGCACCCGAGGATTCGGTTAGCCATGGCTTGAGAAAGCAAAGGTTGGGAGGAGTGTCATCTCTAAATAAAACTAAAATAAATAGACACTCCTTCATGGTATGTGAATGATTGGAAGGCACCCGAGGATTCGGTTAGCCATGGCTTGTGAAAGCAAAAGGTTGGAAGGAGTGTCACCCAAAAATAAAAATAAACTAAACTAAAGTACATGTGTAAACAAAAGAGAAGAGGGATGATTTACCTTGCTGGTAGAGATAACGTCCTTCATGGGAGCCGCTCTTTGAAAGTCTGTTGATGAGGGGGTTAGAGTGCCCACTACCATTCGTTGACAACAACAAACACCTCTCAAAACTTTACTTTTATGCTCTCTATATGATTTGAAAACTTGAAAAGCTCTAGCACATGATTTTATCCTAGCTTCCCTCTGCGAGGGCCTTTCTTTACTTTATGTTGAGTCAGTTTACCTACTTCTTTCTATCTTAGAAGCAAACACTTGTGTCAACTGTGTGCATTGATTCCTACATACTTGCTTATTTGCATTCATCATATTACTTTGTGTTGACAATTATCCATGAGATATACATGTTGAAGTTGAAAGCAATCGCTGAAACTTATATCTTCCTTTGTGTTGCTTCAAAGCTTTCTACTAAGAATCTATTGCTTTATGAGTTAACTCCTATGCAAGTCTTATTGATGCTTGTCTTGAAAGTACTATTCATGAAAAGTCTTTGCTATATGATTCAATTGTTTAATCATTGTCTTTACCATTGCTTTGAATCACTGCATTCATCTCATATGCTTTACAATAGTATTGATCAAGATTATGATAGCATGTCACTTCAGAAATTATCTTTGTTATCGTTTACCTACTCGAGGGCGAGTAGGAACTAAGCTTGTGGATGCTTGATACGTCTCAAACGTATCTATAATTTCTTATGTTCCATGCTAGTTTTATGATGATACTCACATGTTTTATACACACTTATGTCATTATTATGCATTTTCTGGCACTAACCTATTGACGAGATGCCGAAGAGCCAGTTCTTGTTTCTGCTTTTTTGGTTTCAGAAATCCTACAAAGGAAATATTCTCGGAATTGGAAGAAATCAACGCCCAGGGTCTTATTTTTCCACGGAGCTTCCAGAAGACCGAAGAGCATACGAAGTGGGGCCACGAGGCGCCGCCATGCTAGGGCCGCGCGGCCAGGGAGGGGCCCGCGCTGCCCTAGTGTGTGGGCCCTCGTCAGCCCTCCGACGCTGCCCTTCCGCCTATTTATTCCCTCCATCGCGAAAACCCTATTACCGAGAGCCACGATACGGAAAACCTTCAGAGACGCAGCCGCCCAATCCCATCTCGGGATTCGGGGATCGCCTCCGGCACCAGGAGGGGAATCATCTCCCGGAGGACTCTTCATCACCATGATCGCCTCCGACTGATGTGTGAGTAGTTCATCCTTGGACTATGGGTCTATAGCAGTAGCTAGATGGTTGTCTTCTCCTCTTGTGCCATCATGTTTAGATCTTGTGAGCTGCCTATCATGATCAAGATCATCTATTTGTAATGCTACATGTTGTGTTTTGGGATCCGATGAATATGGAATACTATGTCAAGTTGATTATCAATCTATCATATATGTGTTGTTTATGTTCTTGCATGCTCTCCGTTGCTAGTAGAGGGCCAAGTTGATACTTGTAACTCCAAGAGGGAGTATTTATGCTCGATAGTGGGTTCATGCCTCCATTGAATCTGGGACAGTGACAGAAAGTTCTAAGGTTGTGGATGTGCTGTTGCCACTAGGGATAAAACATCGATGCTTTGTTTAAGGATATTTGTGTTGATTACATTACGCACCATACTTAATGCAATTGTCTGTTGTTTGCAACTTAATACTGGAAGGGGTGCGGATGCTAACCCGAAGGTGGACTTTTTAGGCATAGATGCATGCTGGATAGCGGTCTATGTACTTTGTCGTAATGCCCTGATTAAATCTCATAGTAGTCATCATGATATGTATGTGAATTGTTATGCCCTCTCTATTTGTCAATTGCCCAACTGTAATTTGTTCACCCAACATGCTATTTTATTGGAGAGACACCACTAGTGAACTGTGGACCCCGGTCCATTCTTTACATATGAATACAATCTACTGCAAACATTGTTCTTTACTGTTCTTCGCAAACAAACATCATCTTCCACACTATACATTTAATCCTTTGTTTACAGCAAGCCGGTGAGATTGACAACCTCACTGTTACATTGGGGCAAAGTATTTGATTGTGTTGTGCAGGTTCCACGTTGGCGCCGGAATCCCTGGTGTTGCGCCGCACTACACTCCGTCACCAACGACCTTCACGTGTTCCTTGACTCCTACTGGTTCGATAAACCTTTGTTTCTTACTGAGGGAAACTTGCTGCTGTACGCATCACACCTTCCACTTGGGGTTCCCAACGGGCGTGTGTTTTACGCGTCATCAACTAGCTATGCCGGTTTTTTGGCAAGTTTCGCGCTAAGTACTTCATGCTTAATCCGAAACTCGGGGACTAGCTATGCTGGTTTTTTGGCAAGTTTCGCACTAAGTACTTCATGCTTAACCCAAAACTCGGGGACTATGTATACCAGTATGAAAAAGATAAAAAAAAATAGGAAGTGTTTTTTGGAAGATTCACGCTAAGTGTTTCTCACTTAAGCCGAATCGGGGACTGTGAGTATATATACATCGGGTTTCATCTGTAAACCGGTATTGATTAATATCATGCTATGAGGGTGCAAATTTTTCAGCGGATGGAGGCTTGTTGGTAAAAGAAACCGGCTAAAAGAAGCCGGAAAAGCTCGGATGAGTTTGGTTGTTCGGGTTGAGTTTGGTAAAACACCGACTGAGTTTAACTTGAAACCGGAATGATTAATCCGGTCCATTCGGAATAGGAACCTGGCGTGGCCCGTCGGAAGAATCAGCCGGACCGCACAAGCTTCGGGGACTAATGTCGGGGGGATGGCCCCCGATATGCCAAAGGCATGGCAAACTGGCCTTGTTTTGGCTATCGAGATACCGGTTTAAAAATTATTCCGGATAGCTAAGTTAAGTTTATGGCTAAGTGAAAGTATACCGGTATCCCAGAAGGGGTATACCGGAATGTGCTAAACTCAAGAAGATACCGGAGTACCGGCATAAGCTAGACTAGCTCAAAGTAAAGATTCCGGACTAGAGATAAGGATGAAGCTCATATCATCTTTAATCGAAGCTCGGAAGTCAAAGAGATATAAACTACCGGAAGAGGTCATCTCTTCCTGATTAAAGAGAAGGCCGGAGTCATCAAGACCAAAGAAGCTTTATAAAGTAGCCTAGGTCATCAAAGATGCCATTAGGGTTTCTTCCCTTGTAAGCCACCGTCTCCCCTATATAAGGAGAGGGGGCACACCTCTGCGTGGGAGGACTCATTAGACGGTTCACTAGATAGCAGATTACACATGTAGCGAGAGCTTGAACTGTTCTTCTTCAACCTCTGGCCAAGGCCAAGTTCATCAGTAAAGATACCGGTATTCCATCCTAGAGAGTTCCTTGTGTAACCAAAACCCTCCCCCGAATTCTCTAGCGCACATTCGGCCCCAACTTAAACCATTCGGTATAGATTTAAGAATAAGTTTCAATCTATTAACCACGACCTTTGATGCAATATTGTATAGCACATTGCACAAGATGATCATTCAAAACTTCTTTGGTTGTTGAGGGTTAGTGATCTTCGGAATAAGCACAATAACTGAACCACAAAAACCTTCAGGAATGGCACCACTAACAAGGAACCACCGAACCATAGCATAAATCTTATCTTTGAGATAATCCCAATGGGGTTGGTAAATAGAGTCGGGAACCCATCTAGGCCAAGAGCTTTAAAATAACCCATTTGAAACAAAGTCGTCTTAATTTTTTCATATGTAGAATCCTCATAAAGGGCCTCATTCATTCATTCTTAACTTTATGAAGAATAGCATCATGAATAACATTATTAGTATCCATATATATTTCAAAAGTAAAGATATGGCCATAAAAAACATGCACCATACTTCTAATATCAGCACCATCGCAACATGTTGAAATGTCTTCCTTACGGCTTGCATGTTTCCTCGCAATCGCATTCGCATAGAATAAAGCTGTGTTCATGTCCCCCTCACGGAGCTAGTCCAATCTAGAGCTTTGAGGAGCCATGGTCTCCTATCTCTCTAACAATGCACAAAGACCCTTCTTTACTGTCAGAACTTAGGCAAATATTTTTCAGTTTATACTCAAGTTCACGAATATTCTTCCAAAATGCACCAAATGATTCATTTCTCTAACGATTAAGAAAGCCTACCAAACGATGCGGGTTATCGCATGTACCTTCCAGGGATGCCACATTCGTCCTTTCCTTCCTCCCAGGTCAACTCCATAACCTCCTTGTACTTACGGACATGTAACCAGGCCGCCTCGAAATGGAGCAACTGTTGAACTAGGATAGGTCGGGGAAGCTAATCCAGGATTGCAGGGATAATGGAGATAGCCATATGATCAGAGGAGGTAGTGATCACGTTTTGCATCTGATGTCCACATAATTGTCACTGTCAAGCGGGGCTTGCACCCCACTAACCCCAAGGTTACATGTGTTTGGTTGGGAGAACACACCTCCCCGTCCATCGGTTGCTCCCCCGTGATACGTCTCAAACGTATCTATAATTTTTGACGCTCCATGCTTCTTTTACACCAATTCCTATATGTTTTATTTACACTTCATTGCACTTATATATATTTTTTCCGGCACTAACCTATTAACAGGATGCCACAGTGCCAATTCCTTGTTTTCTGCTGTTTTGTATTTCAGAAAAGTTCTACAGGAAATATTTTGGAATTGACGAAACAAAAGCCGAAGTGCCTATTTACCGTAACGAAGATGAAGTCCGAAGGGGGTCGAAGAGGCGCAGCAGGGCGCCCAAACCACCCCTAGGCGCGGCCTGGCCCTAGCCCATGCCTAGGGTAGGTCTGGGGCCACCAGGGCTCCACCGACCTCGCCCTTCCGCCTATATAAAGCTCCCGATGCAAAAACCCTAAATGAATCAGCCTCCGCCCACGAAAATTTCCGTAGCTCCGCCATCGTCGCAGACAATATCCGGGGGACAGAAGTCTCTATTCCGGCACGCTTCCAGGACGGGGAATTGCCCCCGGAGCCATCTCCATCTAGTCCACCACCATCTCCATCGTTGTTGCTGACTCCCATGATGAGGAGTGAGTAGTTCTCCCCGAGGCTAAGGGCTCTACCGGTAGCTATGTGGCTTATCTCTCTCTCCCATGGTGTGATGTTTATGTGACCATGAGCTTTGTAATCTAGATTTCGTTATACTATTCAAGTGGATTTTACTTATGTGATCTCCGGAGACTCCTTGTTCCACATGTGTAAAGGTGACAGTGTGTGCACCGTGTGGGTCTCTTAGGCTATATTTCACAGAATACTTGTTCACTGAATTATGATTTGAGTTGGATATCTCTATGAAATTGTGGTGTGTTAGTACCTCCTATGAATGCTCAAAGCGACAGCGTGGGGTGTTCATTAGTACTTTGGAATACATCTTTAAGGTTTTCTTTTGCAGCTCTACACGGTGAATTAGTGTTCGTTATCCAACCGGAGAGTAGTTCAGAGTAGCATAGTGAAGTGCTTATATTTATATTCCTTTATGATAACATTGTTGAAAGTGTCCACTAGTGAAAGTATGATCCATAGGCCTTGTGTCCAAACATCGAATCACCATTTATTTACTATTTTACTTCATGTTTACTTGCTGCCATATTTATTTCAGATTGTTATTACCACTCATATTCATTCATATCACTTGCATTTTACTATCTCTTCGCTGAAGTAGGGTGTGTTGAGGACACAAGATACTTCTTGTATCTTAATTGTAGGGTTGCTTGAGAGGGATATATCTTTGACCTCTACCTCCCTAAGTTCGATAAACCTTGGGTGATCCACTTAAGTGATACTTGCTGCTATTCTACAAACCTCTGCACTTAGGCCCAACACTGTCTACAAGAGTAGAATTATGCGTAGACATCAAGCTCTTTTCTGGCGCAGTTGCCGGGGAGGTAAGGTAAAAGGTACTCACATCCTCTGGCTACTAACTTTTCTAGTTGCTGGTGAGTGCTCGAAGTTATTTCCTTTAGATTATACAATTACATCTTTTTGTTTCTTGTTTTTATTTTCACTAGTTAGGCTTAATGGAAAGCAAAAAATAGAGAGCTTTATAGTATTTATCTTGAGTTAGGACTTGAGGTGTTTGAAGAGAAAATTAAAAAACCTATGGAACTTTATTTGCATGCTAATAGCAGTGTCATCAATATGAATTCTGTGAACACCATTATTGCTAATTCTATGGAGAAGTCTAAGTTTGGGGGAAGCTGGTTTTGATGAGCATGATATTTTTAGTGCCCCAAACACGGAGGAGAAAATTTGCTATGATGATACTATGCCTCCAATATATGATGATTACAAGATGATTATGTTATTTTCAGTCCACCTACTATTGAGGAGAAAGTTAATTATGATCACAATATGCCTCCTATATTTGATGATTATGGTGATGAGAATAATAATGGTAGCTATTTTGTTGAATTTGCTTCCACTACAATTAATAATAATGACTATGCTTATGCGGGGAGTAATAATTGTATGCATGTGGCTCATGATAAGAATGTTTTATGTGATAGTTATATTGTTGAGTTTATTCATGATGCTACTTAAAGTTATTATGAGATAGTAAAATATGGTTGTAGAAGTTTTCATGTTAGTAAAATACCTCTCTATATGCTGATTTTTTTTAAGTTGCACTTGTTTTGCTTTACTATGCTTGTTACTATGTGCTTCTTTAATTTATTTTGTTACAAGATTCCTATGCATAGGAAGTAGTTTAGACTTAAATGTGTTTCATATTTGCTTCTTGATACTCTATTTTACTTCAATTCATATTTCTTATGTGAGCATCTTCTCAAACTACTGCGCTAGCTGAAAGGCGTTAAAAAAGCACACTTGGGAGATAACCCATGTTTTATTTATGTAATTGTTCTTTTTGTTGAGTCTTGAAAGTTATTACCTCGGTAATAATCTCTCCTTATCATTTTTATTTTGTTTTTGTGCTAAGAATAGCCTCTAATAGGAAGAAAGTAAGATTTGGGCAAGTTGTTGTCCTGAAAACAAATTCTGTGATGTCACCATAAAAATTCGTATAAATAGCCAGAGCGGAATTGTGATCTGCAATTGTTTATGATTATTCCATGGATTATTATATAACTTTCCTTAATTGACCAGTTTTCAATATAAGCAACAGAAGATTTTTGAAAAATCGATGTTTACCTGCTGTTCTATTTTGACAGATTTCTGCACTATTTGCATTTACCTCTTAATCTCTTTCCTTTTGTGTTCTTTTGATAAATGAGATTTTTGCTTTAATATATGTTTGATATATGTTATAACTGAACTCAAGTGGATTTTTTTTATTTTGATTGAACTAATGTTGCTAATAAAAAAATGTGTGAAGTTTTGTATGGAGGAAGTTTTCAAGTGTAGGGAGAGAAGAGTAATGTGATGATATGAAGTAAGGACAAAAGCTCAAGATTGGGGATGCCCCTGCACCCCAAGAAATATTAAAGAGGTACAAGCATCAAAGCTTGTGGATGCCCAAGGCATCCCCTCTTCATCAACAAAGCATCAAGTCATCTTTTTATACGCTATATTTTTATTGCTTCATATGATATGTGTTGTTCTTGGAGCGTCTTTATTTTTATTTTTAGTTTAGTTTAGTTTTTTTTATGTAGAATATGGTTGTATCCTATAATTTTGTGTGGGAGAGAGACACGCTCCATTTTAATTGCATAGAATGCTCTAGTTTTCGTTGTTATTGTTCTACAAGTGTTCTAGTTTTCTAGTACTGCGTTTAGCTCTTGTTCTTTCACTCGAATTATGTTCAGAGCTCATCAGTATTCTTTATTTGTGTATGATTAGATCTTTGGTCCATATTGTATTTCATCTCTGAGAGTTATTTCAAATAAGTTGATTATTGTTGGATACTAAAATATTTCATGACTATCGTGATGTAAAAGGAAGCTTGTCTAGACTGTGGTATAGACTTTGGCATGTCATGTTGGATGTTATTTTTGCCATTTGCTTAGTATTTATTTTTGTAGCATGACTTGTCTCAAATAGCTGAGAGTTTATAATGTGCCATTGAAATAATCATGTGTTGTTTCCATCATAAAAGCATAATATTGTGGTATTCTCCTTTGATGCTTTATTGGGTTGACTTGGCACATGCTTATACCATGTTATGACTACTACCAGTCAACTAAAGCCTCTATCATTTAGTTTTTGACTTGTAATATCACTTTATGCTTTGATTGATAATGTTTTGTTGATATGCATGATTATGGCCATTACCGCTCTCTTAGTTGGTCGCTCCTAGTCTTTCGCTAGCCTCCGCGTGTACTGAGTATGAACTATACTCGTCCATCCAACTACCATAAAACAAAACTTGTCAATTGTGTCCACCATATCTACCTAGTAGCATTATTGATATTTCAAGTAAATTCATCATGCTTTTATTTATCTTCCAAATTAAATCTTGGCATGAGAAAATTAGTCAATAAATCTCTCACGAACTTGATGGCACATTTACTTTCTTGTACTTAATAAACTTGATCAATGTGACTATACTATGAAGTTTATATGTCTGAAAATTGTAAGTTGGTAGTTAGTATAACCATGCTTTCATGGGGAACACTTTCGACATTGCACTTATATTTAGTTGATGTCATGTTCTTTTGCTTATGGATGCCTAGCGGTGTGAAATAAAATGGAAACTTATAAGTCCATGGAGTTTGTATATGAGTTAGGGAAACACCTGGGCCGCTAATCTAAGCCATGCACCATTTATGGTGGAAATTTACGGCGAACCATAGTGAGCATTCTATGAAGCATTTTCAATAAAAAGCTATACCCATAGTAAATAAAAATTTCTGAGATGCTCATTGTCTGTTTGTCTTGTAATTTTGGCATGGGATTGCTCCTACAAGAGTAACTCCATGTCATGGGGCAAGAGGTACCCCGTTGGCGGTCAATGACAAGAATTTATTCGGGACCTAAGTTGAGTAGCATGAGGTTTAGGTACTCGTATTCAAGGGGCATGAGATTTTCAACTTGTGATTTGTCAAGCATATAGCTAATATTTGCATGACATTAACTTTAACCATTCAAGATGCTTATGATAGGGTCAATGAGAGCTCAAAGCTAATGATTACCATACTTTTTTGGAAGGTTTATAAAACTTGTTTATCTTGCTTCCTCTTCAAAGAGTCTCCCGTTTACTATTAGGTTGAGTCTTCATGTTCTAATTTATGCACCAATTAAGAGAGCATAGTTGTCATTCTTAGTACAATCTGCATAGTCCCAAAATTATTATTAATTGATTCATGATTATGACTATTGCTTGTTCTTAAATTACTTGAATCTAGTGACCCTCTGAACTTTGAAGATGTCCTAGCATTTATGTTTTGCTACTTCATAAAGGACATATTGAGTACCACTTTGCTATGTTTTTTCTATGCTCATAAACAAACATTTTCTTTCAATGTACAATTATTCATGATCCTTTGTTTGAGTTACTTCTCATGTTATAACATAGTTGCTAAGTTTTATTTGTTAGAATTATATCTTTCATGCCTATGTTTAGAGTACTTTTACCCCAGCTTACAATGCTTTACAACAGCTTGATCAAGATTGTGATAGTTGCATGTCACCTCAAAAATTATTTTGTTATAACTTACCTACTCGAGGACGAGCAGGAGTTAAGCTTGGGGATTCTTGATACGTCTCAAACGTATCTATAATTATTGATGCTCCATGCTTGTTTTACACCAATTCCTATATATTTTATTTACACTTCGTTGCACTTTTATACACTTTCCGGCACTAACCTATTGACAGGATGCCACAGTGCCAGTTCCCTGTGTTCTATTGTTTTTTATTTCAAAAAATTTGTACATGAAATATTCTCGGAATTGGACAAAACAAAAGCTGAAGTGCTTATTTTACCGTAACAAAGACGAAGTCCGAAGGGGGGTCAAAGAGGCGCAGCAGGGCGCCCAAACCACCCCTAGGCACGGCCTAGCCCTATCCCACGTCTAGGGTAGGTCTGGGGCCACCAGGCCTCCACCTACCTCGCCCTTCCGCCTATATAAAGCTCCCGATACAAAAGCCCTAAATCAATCAGCCTCCGCCCACCAAAAGTTCCGTAGCTCTGCCGCCGTCGTACACACAAGATCAAAGGATAGTCCGGCACGGCTGCGGGACGGGAATTGCCCCGGAGCCATCTCCATCGACTCCACCGCCATCTCCATCGCCACTGCTGACTCCCATGATGAGGAGTGAGTAGTTCTCCCCGAGGCTGAGGGCTCTACCGGTAGCTATGTGGTTTATCTCTCTCCCATGGTGTGATCTTTATGTGATCATGAGCTTTGTAATCTAGATGTCGTTATGCTATTCAAGTGGATTTTACTTATGTGATCTCCAGAGACTCCTTGTCCCACGTGTGTAAAGGTGACAGTGTGTGCACCGTGTTGGTCTCTTAGGCTATATTTCACAGAATACTTGTTCACTGAATTATTATTTGAGTTGGATGTCTCTATGAAATTGTGGTGTGTTAGTACCTCCTATGAATGCTCAAAGTGACAGCGTGGGGTGTTCATTAGTACTTGGGAATACATCTTTAAGGTTTGCTTTTGCAGCCCTACGCGGTGAATTAGTGTTCGTTATCCAACCGGAGAGTAGTTCAGAGTAGCATAGTGAAGTGCTTATATTTATATTCCTTTATGATAATTTTTTTGAGAGTGTCCACTAGTGGAAGTATGATTCATATGCCTTGTTTCCAAACATCGAATCACCGTTTATTTACTGTTTTACTGCATGTTTACTTGTTGCCATATTTATTTCAGATTGTTATTACCACTCATATTCATCCATATCACTTGCATTTTACTATCTCTTCACCGAACTAGTGCACCTATACATCTGACAAGTGTATTGGGTGTGTTGGGGACACAAGAGACTTCTTATATCTTAATTGCAGGGTTGCTTGAGATGGATATCTTTGACCTCTACCTCCCTGAGTTCGATAAACCTTGGGTGATCCACTTAAGGGAAACTTGTTGCTGGTCTACAAACCTCTGAAATTGGAGGCCCAACACTGTCTACAAGGAAAGAAGCATGCCTAGAGATCACTCTGTCGATGATGTTTGCCAGCCTTATGAGAGACTCCGGTGAGAGAGTGGCCAATGGGGTCCTCACCGAAAATCCTGCATCCGAAGAGCTCCACCAGTCTAGATCACCTCCCGACCTTGAAGTGCATTCCCATCTATCACCAATTCCCTTTCACTCAACAACAAAATCTTCCTAAGATCATTCCGGATAATCAGCAAGCCATCAAGGAAGGGATTGTTCCAGCGAGCTCTGCTAGGAAAGCTTGTGCAGGTAGCATGCCAACTCATGATCCACGAGGAAGAGATCTAGACCGGGAGCTGTGGTTCCTCTTCGCGAGCTTGCGCTCCAGCATCCACTCCTACAGGAACTCCAGCTTCTGCTCCACTATATCCCTAGGAACGTTTGGCCGCCATCCTCGCGGCTCCAACATTGCCACCAACTCCTCTAAGGTTGCTAGCCCGTAAGATGAGGACCTTCTGCTGCAGATTGTGATGAATCCAGTACTGCCTCTCCTCTGCCATTTTCCGACCCCTTTCCTCTTCACTCGGTGGTGCTCCGCCTCCTCCTACGCCCACCTCTCGATCTCTTCCTCCTTTGCCTACCTCACCGCCGCCTAATACGTCCAAAACATATCTAATTTCCCGAACACTTTTTGTTGTTGTTTGCCCTCTATTTTGTGTGTTTTGAATACAACAAGCACGGACTAACGTTGTTTTCAGAAAATTGCTCTGGTGTCTTGTTTTTTTGCGGAAATCCAACTTTCGGGAAAATTCCCAGAAAATATCGCGAAATCCATATTTCACCCGACGATGCACGGAGCCAGAATACAAGACGGAGGGGGCTAGGAGGGGCCCACGCCTGCCCTAGGCGCGGGCCAGGCTTGGCCGTGCCTAGGGGTGGTCTGGCGACCTCGGCCACCCCCTCGACCTCTCCTTCGGACTATATAAAGCCCTGACCTAAAAATACTGAGGGGTTCGATGTTTTACCAGAAAGAGTTCCGCTGCTCCGCCGCCACCAGAAACCCCAATGCGGGAACCAGAAACTCCGTTCTGGCACCCTGCCGGGACTGGGAATTGGAGATCATCACCATCGCCATCACCGACGCCTCTCCATCAACCATCCATGATTCCCCATCCATGTGTGAGTAATTCCCCGTTGTAGGCTGTAGGAGATGGTAGGGATTGGATGAGATTGTTCATGTAATAGCTATAAGATTATTATGGACATAGTACCTAGTATCCATTGTTAGTATTTATGAAATTGTTGCAACTTGTTATGCTTAATGCTTATCACTTTGGGCCCAAGTGCCATGATCTCAGATCTGAACATGTTATTGATTCATGAGGATAATTATTGTTTTTTATCATACCTGCAAGTTTTATACACATATCATTGTTAGGAAACCGAGGCCCCAAAGTGAAAATAATTGGGATAACCGGAGGTGATGGCTTTGATGTGAGGATCACGTGTGTTCATGGAGTCTTAATGATTTGCTCCGATACTCTATTAAAAGGAGTAGCTTAATTACCAGTAGATTCCCTTGAGGCCCCGCTGCAAACGGGCTGGTAGGACAAAAGATGTCGTGCACGCTTCTCATTGCGAGCACGCACGATTAAATAGGGACACACACCTATGGTTACTTTATACTAGGATGCTTATATCATTATTACTAGCAATGCCCACGTCTTGCTTATTATATGAATTATCTTATCCATTCCTCGCCCATTCATCCATCCATGTGCCTACAATATTTTAATCCTACTGTTTACTGCAATCATCGCTACTGCTGTTTTTATTTCATTACCACTATTACTTTACTATTACCACTGTTATAATTTTTTTTACTATTGATAAACTGTTGTGAGCAAGTCTATTTCTAGGTGCAGGTGAATTGACAACTCATCTGTTAAAGCTTATAAATATTCTTTGGCTCCCCTTGTGTCGAATCAATAAATTTGGGTTTTATTTCCCTCGAAGACTATTGCGATCCCCTATACTTTTGGGTCATCAAGACTATTTTCTGACGTTGTTGCTTGGGAGCATAGCTTTATTTACAAGCCCACTTGAAGGTGATATTGTTCGCTGCAATTTATTTATTACGGGGAAAGCTCGTGAATTGAAATTCCCTATATTTCCATCCACTACAATAAGAGGTACAACTCTGAACATCTCTGTTGCTCTTGATTCTCCATCTATTGTCAGTGGCTTCTTACTCCACCACATCCACATGCTACACATACTGCTACTTCTGCTGAATCTGAAAATGTTCTGATGATTTTGATGATGGTTCTACTGTGCTTGATAAGAGTGGTTCGTTAGGTCCTTTTCTAGATACTACAATTGCTAGAGCTAAACAAATTGAAAATGCTGAAAATACTATTACACCTGTTAGTTCACCTGAGGCTAGAGGGGATCCTAGTGATGATCTTGATGAAACTTATATTGAACTTGATGATGACTTCATTGAAGAATGTCATGCTACTAGAGATGCAAGTGCTATTAAAAGTCTTCTTGCAAGACGAGCTATTAGATATAAACTGTCTCCTGATGCTAAGTTTGCCACATCTCCCATAAATATTAGAGATAAGGATTATGATTTCTCTCTGGATTTATCTTATATATTGTTGAGAAAGAACCTTTTTGTGGTACTGAAAATGAAAGTGCTATGAAACATATGACTGAACTCTCTACTTTGAGTAATTTATTCTCCGATGATATTAAGATACACACTTACCTTGTCACTAAAATTTTCCCTTTCTCTCTGAAAGGTGCAGCTAAAATTTGGTATGATAATTTATCTCCTGGGTCTATTGATAGTCCTATTGGTTTGGTTAATGCTTTCTTTCAGAAATATTTCCCTGCTAGTGCTCAATATGCTGCTTTGCAGAAAATCTTTGACTTTGTGCAGGTAGAAGGAGAGAAATTGCCTGAATCATGGGCAATATTTTGTTCTTTAATTAGAGCAATACCTATACATCCATTAGCTAAGAATGAACTCGTTGATATATTCTATAAGGACTAACTATTGAATCTAGGACATACCTGGATAGTTGTGATGGTTGTGTTTTCAGGAAAAGAACTCCTGCTGAAGCTGAGGAATTATTGGCCAAAATAAGCCAAAATTATGACGATTAGACTACACCTAAGACAAAACCAACACCGAAGAAAATAGGAATGATTGAACTGAAGGATGAAATGATGAGGGAAGCCAAGAAATATCTTATGGAGAAGGGTATTAAATCTGAAGATGTGAAGAATCTACCACCTATAAAAGAATTATGTAAGTCAATCCCTCGTACTTCCACTATTGAGGTACACTCTCTCCAACGTTTTGATAGTAGAGATATTCCCTACTCCAAACTTCCTGATCAATGCTTAGATGAATTTGATAATTATATTGTTAAGCAAGATAACTTTAATAAGAGAGTGGAAAATCACCTAATGGAAAATTCTAGAGATATCAATAATGTGCATGATATTGTGGAAAGAACCTCTAATGATGTTAAAATGCTTGTTAAACATTTCCATATGGTTCAAACTCAAATTGATCAGCTCACTAAAGTGAAAAAGGATTTACTAGTTAATGCTTCTAGGGGAAAACATGCTTATGAAATAAGCACTAGAAGTGGCGCTTCTACTCAGGATCCTCTATATCCCGAGGGACATCCAAAGAGAATTGAGCAAGATTCTCAACGAGCTAATGATGTTAGGACTAAGTCTAAGAAAAAGAAGAAGAAACATAAAATTGTTGTAGAATCCTATGAACCTGCTATAGATCCTAATAGTATATCTATCTATGATGTTGAAACTGAAAGTGGCAATGATAAAAATAATGCTTCCGATAAAGAAGAAATTGAAGAGGAGCCTGAAAAGCATACTAAGAATACAATGTACACTAAGGAAGATTTCATTGCTACTAAACATGGTAGTGAAAGGGAACCTTGGGTGCAAAAACCAATGCATTTCTTGTTGGAGATATGCCCAAGAGGCAATAATGAAAGTGTTTATTGTTATATCTTAGTGTTCATGATAAATGTTTACATCCCATGCTATAATTGTATTAACCGGAAACATTAATACTTGTGTGTTTCGTAAACATAAAGGAGTCCCTAGTAAGCCTTTTGTTAAACTAGCTTGTTGATTAATAGATGATCATGGTTTTCTGATCATGAACATTAGGTGTTATTAATAACAAGATCATTTCATTAGGTGAATGATGTGATGGACATATACCCATAGTAAGCGTAGCATATGATCAAGTCATTTAGTTCGTTGTGCTTCAAGATTTAAGATACATAGTAACCTAATCCGTCGACCATGAGATCATGTTAATCACCTACACTGGATGGATGCTTTGATGACACCAAACACTACTTCGTAAATGGGTTGTTATAAAGGTGGCATTAAGTGTTCAGACAGTATAAGGTTGAAGCACGTGGATCAATAGTGGGATTTGTCCATCCTAATAACGGATAGATATATTCTGGGCCCTCTCGGTGGAATGACATCCAATTAGCTTGAAAGCATGTGACTGGCTCACAAGGGATATCATATCACGCTACGAGTAAAGAGTACTTATCGGTAACGAGGTTGAACTAGGTATGGATATACCGACGATAAAACTTCGGATAAGTAAAATATCGCGAGACAAAGGGAATTATTTATTTTATGTAAATGGTTCTTTCGATCACGAAGTCATCGTTGAATATGTGGGAGCTATTATGGATCTCCGGGTCCCGCTATTAGTTATTGATCGGAGAAGAGTCTCGATCATGTCCGCATAGTTCTCGAACCGTAGGGTGACACACTTAAGGTTTGATGTCATTTTAAGTAGATATGGAATATGGAATGGAGTTCAAATGTTGTTCGGAGTCTCGGATGGGATCCAGGACATCACGAGGAGTTCCAGAATGGTCCGGAGAATAAGATTCATATATAGGAAGTCACTTTCCAAGTTTGGAAATGATCCGGTGCATTTATGAAATGTACTAGAATGTTCTAGAAGCTTCCGGAATAAATCACTATGGAAGGTGGAGTCCCGGATGGACTCCACCAACCCTAGCCAGCCAACCAAGAGGGAAGGTGCAGTCCATAGTGGACTCCACCACCTTGGCCGACCAAGGTACAAGGAAGGGGAGCAATCCCACTCCACGTAGGTTTCCCCATTATGGCATGTTTCAGAGTTGGACTTCAGATTGGTTTTGGGGCAACCCTAGGAGGTTCCACCTATATACAGAGAGGGAGAGGGGAGGGGGGCGGCCACCCAAGTCAAACACACCACCCAGGGCTCCCAAGGCCGGCGCCCAAGAGCTCCCCTCTCCCAAACCCTAGCTACCCCCTCCTCCTAATTCTCCCGCGGTGCTTACGGCGAAGCGCTGCCGGAGATCTCCACCACCACCATCACCACGCCATCGTGCTGGCGGGATTCCAAGGATGATCTACCACATATGTTGCCTGCTGGAACAGCGACAAGGACGTCGTCATCAACACCGTACGTGTGACCGAGTGCGGAGGTGCTGCCCGATTGTGGCACCGTCAAGATCTTTTACACGCTTTTGAAAGCGGCAAGTGATCGACTACATCCACCACGAGATTTATCTCGTTAACGCTTAGCAATCTTCGAGGGTATGTTTATCTTCACCTCGTTGCTACCATCTACTTGATTAGATCTTGGCATGTTATTCGTTCTTGCGGTAGGAAATTTTTTGTTTTCTATGCTACAAATCCCTACATTTCTCTGATAAGAAACATAAATCAAAGGAAGAAGAACACTATAACAAGTTCTGTGAATGGATGAAACCTTTGTTTTTGCAAATTCCTTTGACTGATGCTATTAAATTGCATCCTTATTCAAAGTATATGAAAGATATTGTCTCTAATAAAAGGAAGATTCCAAATGAGGAAATCTCCACTATGCTCGCTAATTATTCTTTTAATGGCAAGGTTCTGAAGAAGCTTGGAGATCTAGGTATACCCATATTCCATGCTCCATAAAAAATAATTACGTTAGTCAGTGATATGCCTTTTTCTCTCTATAAGAGACTTGATCAAGAAAAATTAATACCAACTGATATATCCTTGCAAATGGTTGATAAGTCTACTACTATTCCTGTTGGTATATGTGAGGATGTTCCTGTTCAAGTTGCTCATAATTGTACGTTATTAACTGATTTTGTTGTGCTGGAAATGCCTGAAGATGGTAACATGTCTATTATTCTTGGGAGACCTTTTCTTAACACTGCAGGGGCTGTTATTGATTGCAACCAAGGAAAAGTTACTTTTAATGTTGATGACAAGGAGCACACAGTTTATTTTCCGAAGAACATTGATAGGAAATATGGTCTAAATGCAATTATTAATATTGATACCATCCAAATTGGGAAATTTCATTTGCCTATGCCATTACCAAAGAAAGAGAATGATATGTCATGATTGGGACTATGCCTGTCAAGATTGTGGTAACATAATCATTTAGGGGAATGCAAAGTTTCGTTTCATATAAAAATGTTCTAGTAACAAGACTTGATCAACCTTGTTACCAAAATAATTTTTAATGAATGAAACTATGTTTTCACCTATATTCCCCTTATCAATTTCTTATTAGAACATTTTAGAGTTTCTGTATATTTGGTTTTGAGATTGTTTTTCATCATTCCATAATTATTTTCCCGTGTTAGAATCATTATTCAAATTCTGAAAATTGCCCAGAAATAAAATTTCTCGGAAAATTACAGAAAACATCCGCAAAATTTTTATGCATGAAAAGGGGCAGAGAGGCACCTGGGGCTGCCCAGTGGGACCCACCAGCTGACCACACCATGTGGTGGTACGGGTGGCACCCTAGCCACACCAGGGCCAGGTGTGGGCCCTCCTGGTCCTCCACTTGCTCTCTCCTCTGCCATCTCACTCCCTCTCTCCCGAAAAAAGACATCCCCATTGCTCAAACCCGTGTTCTTGATGTTCTTCCTCGCGAATTTTTGATCTCCTTGCTCAGCCCATATTTCCTGCTAAAATTTGTAGCATTTGCTCTCCGGTATGTGACTCCTCCTATTATCCAAGTAGAATTTCGTTTAGTGGAGTATTTCTTGAGTATTTTTCTGCTGTAGATAACATGTTATGTGAGCTTGCAAGCTTATATTATGCTTAGATAAGTTGTTTTGATGCATGTTTAGTCCCCTTGCAAGTCTCTATAAGTGTTCTCCTTTATTTGTTTGTCTTAAAATCACTTTTTATGAGGTTTGTTAAAAAATTCAGAGATGGAAGGCAATGCATACCAACTCATTCAACATGAATTGAAGGTAAATGAAGTCATGATGGTCCACCGGGAAGAAAGAGTTTTCCCTTCTCTTTATCCTTGTTCGGAGTTCATGAGTGCTGCAGGGATTCTGCAGGATTTCCATACTTTGATCTCCAATGTAGGGTTGGAAAATTTTGTTGATGGTGAACCATACCAATATGCAAAACTAACTATGTTTGTGGTGCAGGATTTCAGATGTAGTTGGAATTTGCCTAACCCCATGGTTCACTACAAAGTTTATAATAAAGCTGTCAACTTGCCTTTTGATGATTTTTGTGCAGCCATTAGAGTGCCACAATGGGGATCGCGCGAAAGGATGAAGGAGCGACCCAAGCTATTGCTGGACCTCTACAAAGAAATCTGCCAGGGGAGAAGTTTCTCAGATGAGGATGGTAAAATCCGAAGTATTCAACTTCCATCTATTCGGTATTTTGCCTATTTCATTACCAAGTGCGTTCTAGCTAGAAAGAATGCAAATAAATTATCTTCTTATGATTTAGCTTTCATCACTGCTGCCTTGAGACGAGATAGGACTTATAATTTGGGTGCTTTGATAGTTTCCCATCTTACTACTAACCGTGAGAAAGGAGGAATATGTGGAGGCCTCATTGCCTCTCGTTTATTAGCCTTTCACGGTCTAGCTCCGCATGATTTAGACATTCAATTTCCACTAGAGAGGCTTGATCTTAACTCCATGATACAACACAAATTTGTTTCTCAAGCCAACATGGACCACCTACCTTATGAAATAACCTTTTTCGAGAAATCAACATGGAGAATAGCCTTGATGTCAGGGAAGGATGGTCACTTATGGAGCATGAGCTTGACTCATACATAGAGGAGCATGGCCAACATGTATAGTATGATGGCGGGGAGGCCGATGATAACTTCGTCCAGCCCTCCAACACTACAGGGTTCTCCTATCAGCAACCTGGCTATGAATATGAGCCTTCTGCTTCTTCTTCCTCACGAGAGCCAGGGTATGATCATGCTAGGGATGACCCATTAGCTTGGGGCTACTACCAACGCTAGGATTGATCTCCACTTAGGCCAAAATCCTAAGCTTGGGGGGAGGTATAGTGACATCTCACTCATCTATACATCATATTCCGTCCGAACTTTGTATATTCCATGTTTTGTTTAGTTTATTTCTGTAATTTCTCTTTTATTGAATCTTGGAAGTTGTTAGCACTGTAATAATCTCTCCTTAGCCTATTTATTTCATTTTTATAGCGAGGATAGCCTCTAATAGGAAGGAGGTAAGAATTGGGGAATTGTTGTCCAAAAAAAGATTTTGTGTTGTTACCATAAAAATTCGTACTCGCAGCCAGAACGTCGTATTGAGCTGACAATATTTGATTACATGCCCAGATTGTTATCTAACTTTCTTTAGTTGAGCACTTTACAATTTGAGCAACCGAACATTTTTGAAAAAATCGATCTCTGTTTGTTGTTCTGTGCTGGCAGATTTCTGCCACTAGTTACATTTGCGCGTCTATGTTATTTTTTATTTCTTTTATTGTTCTTGTTTTATTTCTCCTTTCCAAAACACAAAAGACAAAAAATATTTCTGTTGTTTCTCTTTATTTGCTTCTTTAGTTGTTTCATTTTCTCGTTATAGTTTGCTATTCGAAAATCCAAAAAGATTTTGATTTGTGTGTTGTTTCAAAATCGAAAACCCCAAAAATATTTCTTGTTCTTCTTTGGTTTTGTAAAGTTTGATGCAGGGTTCAACGGTCTTTTGTGAATCTATTGAAGCTTGGTTATCATTTCATATTATTCAAGCCACATAAGTAAAGAGCAATAATGACGATCTATGAAAATCTGAGGTGTGGTGAGAGGCTGGTATGAACTCTATTTGTTTTCATTATTGTACATATATTTTTTATGTGGACATACTTAGTGTGTTTGTGTAAGGTGTATGCTACTTAATGATGCTTATTAGTTCATACTCTCTCATGACTGGTTTCAATTTACTAATAGTAGGCAACATGTCATATAGATGTTTGTTTGCATTGCTATAATCATAAAACGGTATGACATTGTGGTATCCTCCTCTGAATGTTTCATTTGAATCGACTTGGCACATGCTCATGCATGCATAAGACTAAACAAACGTCATTTAAGCCTTGATGATTTAATTTGCCTCGAAGTTCTTGTCTTACTTTTATCCTTCTGTTAATTTTGTTCTATCACAAGCATGATTATGACAGTTACTCCTATCTTGATTCTCGCTTCCCAGTCTATTGCTAGCCTTCACTTGTACTAAGTATGAGCTATACTCGTGGATCCAACTACTAAAAAATCAAAGTTTGCCAATTGTGTCCACCATCTACCTACTAGCATTATTGCTACTCCAAGTATATTCATCATGTTTTTATTTATGTTCCAAATTAAATTTTGTCATGAGAAAATTAGTTAGTAAAGCTCTCATGAACTTGATGGCACATTTACTTTCTTGCACTTAATAAACTTGAGCCATTGTGACTATCTTATGAAAATTGTATGCTTGCAAATTGTGAGTTGGGAATTAGCACAACCATGCTTTCATGTGGAACGCTTTCAACATTGCACTTATTCCTATTTAGTTGATATCATATTTTTTGTTTATGGATGCCTAGCGGTGTGAAATAAAATGGAAACTTGTAGGTCCATGGAGTTTGTATATATGTTAGAGAAACGCCTGTGCGGCTAATTTAAGCCATGCATTATTTATGGTGGAAATTTACAGCGAACCATAGTGATCATTCTATGATGCATCGTCAATGAAAAGTTATACCCATAGTAAGTAAAAAAATTACTGAGATGTTCATTGTCTGTTTGTGTTGTCATTTTGGCATGGGATTGCTTTCTACCTATATCAGAAGGAGTACTTCTATATCATGGAGCAAGAGGTACCCCGTTGGCGTTCTCAATGATACATGCATACTTACAATGATAAGAACTTACTTGGGAACTAACTTGAGTAGCACGAGGTTTGGGTACTCGTCTTCAAGGGGCATGAGATTTTCAACTTGTGATTTGTCAAGCATATAACTCATATTTGCCCTCACATTAACTTTAACCATTCAAGATGTTTATGATAGGGATGATGAGAAGTCAAAGCTAATGAGTACCCTACTTTTTGGAAGGTTTATAAAACTTGTTAATCTTGCTTCCTTCTTCAAAGGACCTTCCTTTTACTTTTATGTTGAGTCACCACCCTTTCTTTGAGCACCTTCTTGAAAGCATAGCTATCATTCTTATGCTGTGTTTGGATGCATATAAACTGGCCATGGAATTGGAATTTGGCCCAATTCTGCAAATTCTGCCGTTTGGGCTGTCCTCGGAATTGATGTATGGAAAGATAACTCAATTCCAAGCACCCCACCTCCCGTGCAAATAGAGCGGCCCAACTTTCCGAGGGTGAGACCTCGGAAAGGCTCGGAAACCTGCGTGCCTGCCCGCCCACCTCCCTCCCCGCGTGACTGCTCCGCCCCGCCTCCGTCCCGGCCGCCTCGCGGCCGCCGCTGACCCCTTCGGCCTCCCTCCCAGCCTCCTCGCGCCCGCCGCCGCCTCCCTCTGGAACCCTCCCGTCCTCCTCGCGCCCCGCCTCCCTCCCGTCTCCCACCTCGCGCCCGCCGCCGACTCGACCCCGCCCCGCTTCCCTGCTCCAGTCGTGCCCTGCTCCGTCCGTTCGCCCACCTGCTCCCCTCACCGACAGCCGATTCTGCCCGCATCCTCGATCCTCCGACCCGCATGCTCGCTGGCAACTCCCCTCACTGGTAGTTCCCCTCGCCAGTAACTCCCCTCGCAGGCAGCTCCCCACGCCGGCAGATCCCCTCACCACCAACTCCCCTCGCCGGCAGCTCCCCACGGCGGCAACTCCCCTCATCGGCATGTCCCCTCACCGGCAGCTCCCCACGCCGCCAGATCCCCTCGGCACCAACTCCCTTCCAAATCTAGGTGCAGTGGAGAAAAAGTCAAAAGCAAACACATGTTCAAAATTGTCCAAATTCAACAAAATGTCAAATTCCATAGTTCGTACATCCAAACAGGATTTGGAATTGGTTACACCCTTTGATTTCAATAGCAAATTCTAAACACATCCAAACAACATAATTGAATTAGAAGCTAATTCATTTCCATCTTAGATTTGGAATCTTTGTCCAATTCAATTTCATGCTAACTTTCTATGCATCCAAACACAGCATTAGTGTAATATGCTTGTCCCGGAATAAGATTAGTTGTGGTATAACTGTGATGCTTGAATCTTTCGATATTTTACTTCTAGTCTTCTCTTGAACTTTAGAGGTGCCTTGGCATTTATGTTTTTTCCCCACAAATAAGGGCAAGCGAGATACCACTTTATCATATCATATTACGAGAATTGAAATCCTGTTGATACTTATGTTTCATGTTGCTTATTATCGTGTTGGTATCTTTTCATAGCTTGCATAACTATTGAGTAGCCTTAGTTGCATACTTCTTATTATAAATTTCCTAAGTATTTGATCATGTAATGAGGATATATACATCATATGAAGCAAATAGGTTCGTGAAAGTTTCTTTATCGCACTCAGTTGTCATTGAATTGCTTGAGGACAAGCAATAAGCTAAGCTTGGGGGAGTTGATACGTCCAAAACGTATCTACTTTCCCGAACACTTTTGTTGTTGTTTCCCCTCTATTTTGTGTGTTTTGAATACAACTAACACAGACTAACGTTGTTTTCAGCAGAATTGCTCCGGTGTCTCGTTTTGTGCAGAAATCTAACTTTCAGGAAAATTCCCAAAAAATGTCGCAAAATCCATATTTAACCCGAAGACTCACGGAGCCAGAATACGAGACGAAGGAGGGCCACGAGGGGCCCACACCTGCCCTAGGCGCGGGCCAGGCTTGGCCGCGCCTAGGGGTGGTCTGGCCGCCTCGGCCACCCCCTCGACCTCTCGTTCTTACTATATAAAGCCTTTGACCTGAAAATACCGTGGGGTTCGACGTTTTTCCAGAAAGAGTTCCGCTGCTCCGCCGCCACCAGAAACCCCAATCCGAGAACCAGAAACTCCATTCTGGCACCCTGCCGGGATAGGGAATTCGCCATCGCCATCTCCGATGACTCTCCATCAACCATCCATGATTCCCCCATCCATGTGTGAGTAATTTCCCGCAGTAGGCTATAGGGGATGGTAGAGGTTGGATTAGATTGTTCATGTAATAGCTATAAGATTGTTATGGACATAGTCCCTAGTATCCGTTGTTAGTATTTATGACATTTTTGCAACTTGTTATGCTTAATGCTTGTCACTTTGTGCCCGAGTGTAATAACCCAGAACATAGGAACAACGAAGGGTAGATTTAGAAATGGGATGTGCATTTCATCGCAAAACGGGGGAAATTTTCGCGCCTTATTGCAACTAAACCTAAGAGGGATCGAGGTTCTCTCTCATTTTGCACTTAGGGTTAGGCAATGTGAGTTAGGGAAATTTCGACATGATCTCTTTTGTATCTTATTACTTTGGGGGATGATTGCATTTGATAAGTGTCAAAACATTTAACAATAAACATTACACAATATAAGTAATGAATTCATAATTCAAACATAAGTTATAAAATTCAAATCACTTTGAATTTCAAAGTGAATATCAAATACAATATTTAATCAAGAATATAAACATTACATAATACAAAAGCTCATAAACAAAACTTGAGCTTTATTGATATAAACACAAATTACAAAGTCTTTACAATATTCTTGATACAAGAATTGAGAAATAATGAACAGAAATAAAAAGAGGAAAATTACAGGTTTGTTCTAAACTAAAACCTAGACTAAGTGGCTTGAGGATGATCTTCTGGTTATCTTCCACTTCAAACCTGCAAAACAAATAACAAAGTGCTAGCCAGAATGTAAGTGTTAGAAATTCAGTTTGGACAGTTAGCAAAACAACACAGAGATTCAGTTTGGACAGTGAACACTGTCACTGCACACTTGTGCTTGTCCAAATTCTTGGACAGCACAAGATAGGCATAGGCAGACCAGAACTGAGCAGCCACAGTGGGCTCAAGTTTCAGCATATGAAGGATGTTGCTAACCAAGCAACAGCAAGGCAATGCAAGGGGTGAGTCACAAAGTCACCAGGCCTTGTGTGTCATGGCCAGGGTACAAGTAGGGACCATATAAATAGCACACAAACCCTAGAACCATGACAGTCGACCAGATAGATAATTCACCAGGTAAGGGTGAAGCTAGAGCCAACACAAGTTCATCCAGTTCATACTCAAGAACAGTACCAACACACAAACACTTAGCCACCAGGAATCATGGTGACCTGAGAAGATCAACCAGAACCTGGAGGTGAAGGGCTGTGCACCAAACCACAAGTCTGCAACAACCAAACATCTCATACTAGGAGCTGGAACAAGGTATACCAAGTTCCTGGACAGATCCAATGGATCTGATCCATACAACATGCATGATATAATCATGGGATTGAGCAGATGCTCAAGTGGGTAGATCATCACTTGGTTTTCACCAAGGATTACTGCTAGTCTAAAAGCCACTAAAAATGGAAATCATCTAGATACAGATCTTGTACACAGAAGCTAGCAAACATGCACAGATGCACATACTAGCCAGATCTTATGCACAGATAGCACCAATAGATGTATTGCAAGGATTAGCAGCTAATACAGACTACACAGTAAATCCTAAGCTAGTAACCATCAGTAAACCCTAGATTTCATCAGGCAAGCATATTGGCATTCATATCTAGTATGATCCCCAAATATGCAAGCAAAGGTTGAGTAGCCACAAGATCCAATCAAATAAGTGAGCAACCAATCAGTAGCAAGGCTACTGAGGTCACATCACACTTAGCACCATTTAAAATAAAGCCAACTATAACACATCATTATCCAGAAATGGATTCAGATTCATTTGCATGCTAAACAATCATGAATAGCCAATTCATATACAAGCAAGACATTTAAATCATCACTGCATAAGCAGTTCATTATGAATCAATTTAACTCAAGCATGAATTTATCACAGATCTAAACATTGACAGCAGCACACTGTAGAGCAACATGGCACCAATCACTGCATCACAGCTACTGGATCTAGTCCAGTAAGCTAGAGCAAGCAATAGCACAAGTAAGCAGTAGCATAGTGATGCTTGAGCATCAGCATCAACAAGGAAAATGAATCACTTAGCCACAGAATTAATCAGTAAGCCATCACTGACATTTAATTGATCAAATGGATCAATTGAATCAAGTCAAGCCACACAGATAAGCTAGCCAACAAGCAATGGATGATCCAATGGATCATTAGCTTACAGGAAGCACATTTCACCAACACCACTGGCACACACAAGTGTCACTGATGCACCACAGTACACCTAGACAAGCAAGTATAACATGCCAGTAAGCACAAGCAAGCTCATAATCAAGCACAGCAGAGCATAGCAAGAACAGAGCATGCTAGGAGCAACAGATAAGCAAACAGAGCATGTATAGCAAGCAAAGCAACACTGGCCAGTACCAGAAACTGGTGATTTGGCCATGAGCTTGCAGCAGATAGAAGCACTGGAAGATTAAGCAACCATGGCAGAGCTCTGTGTGATCACAGGATCACCAGAGAGCAACAGAGCATGAGGAGGAAGAAGTACAGTAGCAAGGGAGGCGCACAGACATGGAGAAGAGAAGGAGGAGGTCAAGCAACTTACACGCGCCTGGAAGCAGAAGCTAGGTGATACGTCTCCGACGTATCGATAATTTCTTATGTTCCATGCCACATTATTGATGATATCTACATGTTTTATGCATACTTTATGTCGTATTTATGCGTTTTCTGGAACTAACCTATTGACGAGATGCCGAAGGCCGTTCTTTTTCTGCTGTTTTGGTTTCAGAAATCCTAGTAAGGAAATATTCTCGGAATCGGACGAAATCAACGCCGAAGATCTTAGAATCCCCGGAAGCATCCAGAACACACGAGAGTCGCCAGAGGGGGGCCACAGGCCCGGACCATAGGCCGGCGCAGCCTAGGGGTGGCCGTGCCCCCTATGGTGTCGTCGCCTCGTTGACCTTCCCGCCTCTTCGCCTCCTCGACCTAAAACCTCGATACGGAAAAGCCACGGTACGAGAAACCTTCCGAGCCGCCGCCATCGAAGCCAAGATGCGGGGGATAGGAGTCTCTCGGCACGCCGCCGGGACGGAAGTGCCCCGGAAGGCTTCTCCATCCAAACCGCTGCCATCTCCACCGCCATCTTCATCACCGCTGCTGTCTCCCATGAGGAGGAGTAGTTCTCCATCGAGGCTCGGGGCTGTACCGGTAGCTATGTGGTTCATCTCTCTCCTATGTACTTCAATACAATAATCTCATGAGCTGCCTTACATGATTGAGATTCATATGATGATGCTTGTAATCTAGATGTCGTTATGCTAGTCAAGTGAATTTTACTTATGTGATCTCCGGAGACTCCTTATCCCACGTGTGTAAAGGTGACAGTGTGTGCACCGTGTGGGTCTCTTAGGCTATATTTCACAGAATACTTATTCACTGTTATGAATGGCATAGTGAAGTGCTTATTTATATCTCTTGATGATTGCAATGTGTTTTGTATCACAATTTATCTGTGTGCTACTCTAGTGATGTTATTAAAGTAGTTTATTCCTCCTGCACGGTGTAATGGTGACAGTGTGTGCATCCGTGTTAGTACTTGGCGTAGGCTATGATTATGATCTCTTGTAGATTATGAAGTTAACTATTGCTATGATGGTATTGATGTGATCTATGCCTCCTTACGTAGCGTGAAGGTGACAGTGTGCATGCTACGTTAGTACTTGGTTTAGTTGTGTTGATCTATCTTACACTCTAAGGTTATTTAAATATGAACATTGAATATTGTGGAGCTTGTTAACTCCGGCATTGAGGGTTCGTGTAATCCTACACATTAGTGGTGTTCATCATCCAACAAGAGGGTGTAGAGTATGCATTTATCTATTCTGTTATGTGATCAATGTTGAGAGTGTCCACTAGTGAAAGTATGATCCCTAGGCCTTGTTCCTAAATACTGCTATCGCTGCTTGTTTACTGTTTTACTGCGTTACTACTGCTTGTTTACTGTCCTGGGCAAAGCACTTTTCTTGTGCCGTTGCTACTACTTATTTATACCACCTGTATTTCACTATCTCTTCGCCGAACTAGTGCACCTATTAGGTGTGTTGGGGACACAAGAGACTTCTTGCTTTGTGGTTGCAGGGTTGCATGAGAGGGATATCTTTGACCTCTTCCTCCCTGAGATTGATAAACCTTGGGTGATCCACTTAAGGGAAACTTGCTGCTGTTCTACAAACCTCTGCTCTTGGAGGCCCAACACTGTCTACAGGAAAAGGAGGGGGCGTAGACATCAAGCTATTTTCTGGCGCCGTTGCCGAGGAGGAAAGGTAAACGGCACACACACACTGGACCGGGGAGGAAAGGTAAAAGGCACTCATACTCCGGTTCCACGTAACAGTACTTTTCTGGCGCCATTGTGTTTGTGCTCGAAGCTATTTCCTTTAGATCCTGCAATTGCATCTTTTTGTTTCTTGTTTACACTAGTTAGGCATAATTGAAAACAACAAAAATATGAGAGATCTTTATGAACTTTATCTTGAATTAGGACATGATGTGTTTGAAGAGAGAATTAAAAAACCCATGGAACTTTATATGCATGCTAATGGGAATGTTATTAATATGAATGCTTTGAACACTATTGTTGCTAATGCTATGGAAAATTCTAAGCTTGGGGAAGCTGGCTTTGATGAGCATGATCTTTTTAGTCCCCCAAGCATTGAGGAGAAAATTTACTTTGATGATACTTTGCCTCCCATATATGATGATTATAATGATAGTAGCCTTTTGTTGCCACCTATTATGGAGGATAAATTTGATTATGATTACAATATGCCTCCTATATTTGATAGCTACTTTGTTGAATTTTCTCCCACTACAACTAATAAAATTGATTATGCTTATATGGGTAGTAATAATTTTATGCATGAGACTCATGATAAGAATGCTTTATGTGATAGTTATATTGTAGAGTTTGCTCATGATGCTACTGAAAGTTATTATGAGAGAGGAAAATATGGTTGTAGAAATTTTCATGTTATTAAAACACCTCTCTATGTGCTGAAATTTTTGAAGCTGCACTTGTTTTATCTTTCTATGCTTGTTGCATTATGCTTCTTGAATTTATTTATTTACAAGATTCCTTTTCGTAGGAAGCATGTTAGACTTAAATGTGTTTTGAATTTGCTTCTTGATGCTCTCTTTTGCTTCAAATGCTATTTCTTGCGAGTGCATCATTAAAACTGCTGAGCCCATCTTAATGGCTATAAAGAAAGAACTTCTTGGGAGATAACCCATGTGTTATTTTGCTACAGTACTTTGTTTTATATTTGTGTCTTGGAAGTTGTTTACTACTGTAGCAACCTCTCCTTATCTTAGTTTTGTGTTTTGTTGTGCCAAGTAAAGTCGTTGACAGTAAGGTTCATACTAGATTTGGATAACTGCGCAGAAACAGATTTCTTTGCTGTCACGAATCTGGGCAAAATTCTCTGTAGGTAACTCAGAAAATTATGCCAATTTACGCGAGTGATCCTCAGATATGTACGCAACTTTCATTCAATTTGAGCATTTTCATTTGAGCAAGTCTGGTGCCTCAATAAAATTCGTCATTACGAACTGTTCTGTTTTGACAGATTCTGCGTTTTATTTCGCATTGCTTCTTTTGCTATGTGGGATGGATTTCTTTGTTCCATTAACTTCCAGTAGCTTTGGGCAATGTCCAGAAGTGTTAAGAATGATTGTGTCACCTCTGAACATGTGAGTTTTTTATTATGCACTAACCCTCTAATGAGTTTGTTTCGAGTTTGGTGTGGAGGAAGTTTTCAAGGGTCAAGAGAGGAGGATGATACAATATGATCAAGAAGAGTGAAAGCTCTAAGCTTGGGGATGCCCCGGTGGTTCACCCCTGCATATATCAAGAAGACTCAAGCGTCTAAGCTTGGGGATGCCCAAGGCATCCCCTTCTTCATCGACAACATTATCAGGTTCCTCCCCTGAAACTATATTTTTATTCCATCACATCTTATGTACTTTGCTTGGAGCGTCGGTTTGTTTTTGTTTTTGTTTTTTTTTGAATAAATGATTGCTTGGGAGAGAGACACGCTCCGCTGGTTCGTATGAACACATGTGTTCCTAGCTTTTAATTTTCATGGCGAAGGTTGAAACTGCTTCGTTAAATTGTTGTATGGTTGGAAACGGGAAATGTTGCATGTGGTAGTGTATAATTAAATACTTGTAGAACATTGAGCTTTGATAACTTGATTCTTTGCAAATGTTTTGAGGTATTTAGATGGTAAGGCTTGCTGGATAAATAAGTTAAAATTAGTAGTGGATTGTTGTCTTTAAGCTTGTGCCGTACTACAAATTCTATTTAAATAGTTGAAGGCGTAGTTGGACTTGATAGCTTTCCATGTCTGAGAGTTCATCGTAATAACTAAGTTGTGCTGAAGGTCGAGGGAGCTAGCGGGGTACTTGTGCCACCGTGAACGGCCCTCCTTGGAGTAAATTTTAATCATGCTCTTAATGATGAACCTGCTAGTTGTTTGCAATAAGCTTGTGAGTTCTTTTTGACTAATGTTAAGCTACGGTTTTTGGCACTTCCACCATCCAAATTTGCTAGCCTCTTCGGTACTGTGCATTGCCTTTTGCTCACATTGAGAATTGTGCATACTTCGCCGGTACATCCAAACCCGTGGGAGAACTTTCTCTTGTTCTCCTACACATAAGCCCATACATCTCCTCAAAACAGCCACCATACCTACCTACCACAGCATTTCCATAGCTGTTCCGAGATATATTGCCATGCAACATCCATTTTTACATTACATGCCATGTTGTCATTTATTATTTATATATTGCTTTGCATGATCATATACAGCTGATGTGTGGTTTACCCATGTTACGCTAGATCATTGCACATCCTGCTACACTGGCAGAGGCATACAGTTTCATACATCATGTTTCATTCATTATGAGTTATTTGTACCAAAAAGTGTGTTGTCATATTAGGATGTTGCCCCTAAAAATGAAAAGAGCCGTGGAGGCCATCAAAAAGAAAAAAAAAAAAAAGAAAAAAGAAAAAAAAAGAAAAAAAGAAAAAAAAAAAAAAGGAAAAAAGAGAATAAAGAAAAGGGGGCAGCATTACTATCTTTTATCCACACTTGTGCTCATGTTTTAGCACCCGCATTATTCATAGTCATCATTTGTGCTCATGTTTAGCACCTACATTCATATGAGAGAGTTTTCATGTTTTACTAGTATAACTATGTGGGGAATTTACACTATAGAACTTGGGTTGTATATTCCAATGATGAGCCTCCTCAAAAGTGCTCTAGGTCTTCGTGAGCAACCAAGTTGGATGCACCCCCACTAGTTCCATTGGAGAGCTTTCATACACATATAGCTCTATGTGCATCCGTTGCATGGCAATCACTACTCCTTGCATAGCTTCGATCATAAGGCTTCCTCTTGTCTAATGGTCATTTACAGCTTTGCAAGCCTTTCTTCCATTTGGCCTTCCAAACCCCCATTAACGTTCTTTATGCCATAACATCCTGGTGCTAATACCAAATGCTTGCGCTCACCGGTTGAGTAGACTTCGAAACAGTTGATTCATGACGTTCATGTTTATGTTTACTTGACTGAATCCTTCTTATGTTGTGAAAATTTACTTGATGCTTGGAATGAAGGATAGAACTTCTATGCTGAATACTTAATACATCCTTAATGAACTTTGTACGGTTGCATGTCTTTAAAGCAATAGTTCATGAAAACTTCTAGCTTGTCTAACTCTTGCATTATCATCTCTTATATCAATATAGATACTTGCTTTGAATGATTTGATCTCAGCTCATATGCTTTACAATAGTATGATCAAGGTTATGATGGCATGTCACTCCAGAAATTATCTTTGTTATCGTTTACATGCTCGGGACGAGCAGAACTAAGCTTGGGGATGCTGATACGTCTCCGATGTATCGATAATTTCTTATGTTCCATGCCACATTATTGATGATATCTACATGTTTTATGCATACTTTATGTCGTATTTATGCGTTTTGGAACTAACCTATTGACGAGATGCCGAAGGGTTCTTTTTCTGCTGTTTTTGGTTTCAGAAATCCTAGTAAGGAAATATTCTCGGAATCGGACGAAATCAACGCCGAAGATCTTAGAATCCCCGGAAGCATCCAGAACACACGAGAGTCACGGAGGGGGCCACAGGCCCACCAGACCATAGGCCGGCGCGGCCTAGGGGTGGCCCGCGCCCCCCTATGGTGTCGTCGCCTCGTTGACCTTCTGACGCCGCCTCTTCGCCTATTTAAGGGTCCTCGACCTAAAACCTCGATATGGAAAAGCCACGGTACGAGAAACCTTCCAGAGCCGCCGCCATCGCGAAGCCAAGATCTGGGGGACAGGAGTCTCTGTTCCGGCACGCCGTCGGGACGGGGAAGTGCCCCCGGAAGGCTTCTCCATCGACACCGCTGCCATCTCCACCGCCATCTTCATCACCGCTGCTGTCTCCCATGAGGAGGGAGTAGTTCTCCATCGAGGCTCGGGGCTGTACCGGTAGCTATGTGGTTCATCTCTCTCCTATGAACTTCAATACAATAATCTCATGAGCTGCCTTACATGATTGAGATTCATATGATGATGCTTGTAATCTAGATGTCGTTATGCTAGTCAAGTGAATTTTACTTATGTGATCTCCGGAGACTCCTTGTCCCACGTGTGTAAAGGTGACAGTGTGTGCACCGCGTGGGTCTCTTAGGCTATATTTCACAGAATACTTATTCACTGTTATGAATGGCATAGTGAAGTGCTTATTTATATCTCTTTATGATTGCAATGCGTTTTGTATCACAATTTATCATGTGCTACTCTAGTGATGTTATTAAAGTAGTTTATTCCTCCTGCACGGTGTAATGGTGACAGTGTGTGCATCCGTGTTAGTACTTGGCGTAGGCTATGATTATGATCTCTTGTAGATTATGAAGTTAACTATTGCTATGATGGTATTGATGTGATCTATGCCTCCTTTCGTAGCGTGAAGGTGACAGTGTGCATGCTACGTTAGTACTTGGTTTAGTTGTGTTGATCTATCTTACACTCTAAGGTTATTTAAATATGAACATTGAATATTGTGGAGCTTGTTAACTCCGGCATTGAGGGTTCGTGTAATCCTACACATTAGTGGTGTTCATCATCCAACAAGAGGGTGTAGAGTATGCATTTATCTATTCTGTTATGTGATCAAAGTTGAGAGTGTCCACTAGTGAAAGTCTAATCCCTAGGCCTTGTTCCTAAATACTGCTATCGCTGCTTGTTTACTGTTTTACTGCGTTACTACTGCTGCGTTACTACTGCTTGTTTACTGTCCTGGGCAAAGCACTTTTCTGGTGCCGTTGCTACTACTTATTTATACCACCTGTATTTCACTATCTCTTCGCCGAACTAGTGCACCTATTAGGTGTGTTGGGGACACAAGAGACTTCTTGCTTTGTGGTTGCGGGGTTGCATGAGAGGGATATCTTTGACCTCTTCCTCCCTGAGATCGATAAACCTTGGGTGATCCACTTAAGGGAAACTTGCTGCTGTTCTACAAACCTCTGCTCTTGGAGGCCCAACACTGTCTACAGGAAAAGGAGGGGGCGTAGACATCACTAGGGCATGGCGAGGCAGTGCTCGCGCGGCCATAGCAGCTGCAAATCCAGGGTAGGCGCCGACGTTACGCCGGCGAACACGAATACACCACCGCAGCAGAACACCAGAGACGACGGCACAAGTCTGCGAGAGCACCTCCGTCAGGTCGGTCTCGGAGGCGCACATGTCGTCGGTGAGGACGAGGCTCGCCGGAGATCGTCAATCGCCGAGGCGATTCTCCACAAGATCCGAGAGGGGCGATTCACCAGGAGAGGAAGAGAAGGGGAAACCACGCGGACAGATCGGTAGATCTGCACGCGGCGGTCCCGATTTGGTAGGTGGCTATGGCAGGGGAGCACGGAGCTGGCCGGAGAGCGGCGGCGGCCATGGCGGCGACGCCATCGCCACGGGCGTCGCGAGAGGATTAGGGTTAGAGACGAGCGCGTGAGAGAGACGAGTGAGGAGCGAGGTGGGCCGCTTCGGCGCCACCGACCCATAAGGGGACAAGCCTTAATGGGCTGTCCCTGGGCCTTAGTTAAATGGGCTGGCCCAATAGGGGCCAGGGGTATTTCTGTCTTTTTATTTTTAGAAAAAGACAGAATTTCACCAATTTTTAGTAAATAAAATACAACTCTAAAAATCCATAAAAAATTGGATTAATGAATGATAAATAAATCTTAACCAGAATAAAATATGAAATGGAATTTAAGAAACAAATTCAAAATTATGAATTTGCAGAATTTAAATAATAACTTGGAATTTTAAACTATTATTTCCTTGTATTTAAAATTCAAGGAAAAATCTCAAATAAGTTCAAATACTTATTTTCAAACATTTCAAAATGAAATTCTACTATTCCAAGTCATTTCTATTGAGAAAGGTATTTTTCCAAGAAAAATACTATATTCCTTTTATTCCAAAAACTATAGAGGTAACTCTATGATTTCAAATTATTTTTGGAATGATTAAGGGAATCACCAAGTAAAGTAGTTTTACTTTGAAGTATGTTACTTTATGTGAATTAAAATGGTTTACACTTTTAAATCAATTGCAAGTTACTGCCAAAGGCATAAATCTTAACTCAACCCTAAATTGCTATAACTCAGCGGGGTAAAGGGATTCAACATAAAATAATACATCCATGATTGCATTATTTGGATTTTATAACATTGTCCTTACCGGACAATGATGCTTCTTACAGAACCCGAGGTCCAGGTTCCATCAACTGCATTGAACTGCACTATCTCGCAGTCCACAGGCAAGTTCACCCTTTCTCATGTCAACTTGATTATTTTCTACTACTTTAATGCAAAGCTATATACTTATCATTCCTGCATCGCAAATAAAATGTTACTTTTCAACTATGAATATGACTATGTGGCTGGCAATGGAACCATGGTATGTGTTGATACGGTGGAGGTTCCATTGCATGGGTTATATCACCCTAGGATTAATTACCAATGCCGTCCAGTGATTCTAGCGCCGTACAAACCGCGTTGACCATGAGATCTATAATGGCTCTGGGGAAGCCAGCCGTATCTTTTCCCTTCTGCACGCCAACGGATTGTAGAGCCGGTGGGGTGTTGGAGGCACTGCCGCAATAGGTTGGGATATCCTTTTAAATCCCCATCCATTAGTGATGTTAAGCTCTACGATCTATGAAGGATTGTCCGGAGTACACCGTGAGTAAAGCCGTATTATCGGGAGAAGTCTACTGGGGGTGTACGGTTGGACAAAAGGGTGGGTTTGCAGTCGCGGAGAAGGCGGTGTGGGCTTGGATTTTCATACCTGGCCTCACACCAAAGGAAGTGTGAACGGGGGCAAGTCCTGCGGATGGCAAAAGGGGTGGAATCTCTTATGGGAAAAGTAACGCACCTCTGCAGTGTATCAAATTGTGGCTGTCACTCCTTGTTCCGGGAAGGCTGAAACGCGGCAGAAAGGAACTCCACGAAGTTCTGGTCAACCTGTGAAGACTGACGGGCATAGTTTTCATAATAAAAGCAACCTTTTGAAGAAATGATTTCAAAACATGCATTGACCTGCGATTTCCTGATCAATGGTCGTAGCTAGTGCATCAAACACCTTTTACTCTTTTAGAACTTGCTGAGTACCTCTGTACTCACTTTCTTTCGACACCCTTGCTAGACTGTGATCCGGAAGTGGAGGCCATCAACGATGGAGCACCAGAAGGAAGTTACGAGCTGGTCTACGAGGAACCTGATCTTACCGGCGGAGTGGAAGGAGTAGACTATGGGATAGTCTACGGACCAGATGACACGGAGGTGGAGGAGTAGTGACATACCCTAGCATCATAGAGCCGAGCAACGTAGAACTTACCTAAATAAGTTGTTGAGCTCTCTTTATATTTGGTTATGAGTTGTAATCGTACTTAAGTAGTATCTTAGGGTGTTCTCATAGGACCTGTGAGAATACCAACTTGTTAAGACAATGTTTGTAATAATGTATGGAGTGTTATGACCTGCAATGTTTCTGTTGTACCACTCTGAGGGATATGGCAAATTGTGAAGAAGTCCCTTCACAAAGATCATATCAATGACTTGTATACTACAACATGCAGTGGTATGCTGGGTCACCGCAGCTGGTATCAGAGCAAATGTTGCGACCTTAGGTTGGAAAAACCTAGTATAGGGAAGAAACTTGTAGGAGTCTAGTAGAAATAGTAAAGGATTCTCTAGAAATATGGTGATTATTCACATGAGAATAGTAAAACCTTATATTTTAGTGCGATAATTATTTATTATAGCTATTATGATGCATTATCACTACTAATATTCTGCTTTTGTACACAGCCATAATGGCGAACACTTTTCCTAAGAGGACTTTGAGGAAGGTTGAGGGATGGCTCGGTGATTATGATGGACCAATCACAGCTCTCCTGTGTGGGATGCTGAAGGAACTTCATTGTGACCCACGGATACCTGTTATCAAGTATACCTACTATGATGGGGAAATCCTAGCCAAGTGCAGAGTATCGGTCCAACTACCGACAAAACTGCTGATGAGTCGTGTAATGCCATACGGAGAAGCCAAAACTATCACCACAGCCTACCACATGGGCCTATTCAAGGCAATCCTTGAGATAAGGCAGCACAAGTCAGTAGAACTGCTATGTTCAGAGTTTTCTCATATACCTCATGCCGAGGAAGATGAGGATCCCACTCTGAATCATCTGGTGTTAGCACACAGAAGTCCTGAAGCTGCAGCACAGCACATGGATAGCTGTAAGTCTTTATTGACCACGATGTACCTTTTACACATGAAGATGAGGGGTGAGATTGACCACATGCTAGCTGAGTTCACGGACCCTGATAAAGTCCAAACTCGGATGCGTGATCTAAGGGCACAACCACAACATACTACACCTTTCTTTAGCCTAGACAGCTATGTAGATTTGAGTGACCAGTTGTCCCATAAAGATCCACTCACACCCAACTTTGTTCCACACTATCCACATGTGTCAGCATCATATGAGTCTGGATATGGGGGAGATGATTCCAGGAACCTAGACTGCTCGGAGTCACCAATCGAGAATTCGACTGGTTGGCGTTTCGGGGAACCATTTGGAGATGAAGGAGAACCCATCACTTGTGAATCAGAGGATGAAGGAGGCGCGGTTAACCAGAATGTTAACCAAAGCTTTGGGCAGGAAGAGAAAGACACCAACTCCATTTCTTTAGATTTGGAGATGGGATTATCCAAAACATCCCAGTACGTTGTAGGTGAGAGTTCTAGAACCAAGAAAAAGAAGAAGAAGAAGATGAGGGGTCAAGTGAGTAGGAATCCTCCATGGATGGCAGAAGAAGGTGAGCTGTATCCCACTGGGGATACATATGAGTCTTTATCCAGCTACTTTGGCATGACAGATCTCTGTCTCGGCACTTCGTCCGATTCAGACTACATACCTACTGGAAGGACTTTCATTCCGGACGGTGTTCGGAAGACAAACCGCTGTACCGGATGGACCCCAGGGATGTACGCGGAGGCGAGTTATGATGACGAGGAGTAGAGCTCCAAGGAAGAATAAAGTAATCTAGGTGGTATTGTAATAGAACGTATTTTAAATTCCCGTTGGCTTGGGCTTTGAGCCAAATAAGTGGTTTATATATACCACATGTAATATAAGTTTGTGTGTGTGTTATGTATTATACAAAGTATATGCATAATAAATGTTTGTTTTGGATTTGCTTCTTGATTTCATTGTGTGACTAGTTCTGGGCATTGAGTTGAGCTCAGAAAGCATTTGCATGGTGTAATTATGAGTAATCGCTCTTTGTTACAGGACTAGGGGGAAATGGCGTTAGTAGAAACCGAAGAGGCTCGCAGAGAGCGGGAGGCAAGAGAAAAAGAGGAGGCAGATGCAGCAGCTAGAGCAGAGAATGCACCACCACCACCACACCCAATGATGCACCCAGACTTCCAACAATATATGAGGGCAATGGAGGAAGATAGGAGGCGTTACCAGGAAAGCCAGAGCAAGAACATGCAAGATTTCTTTACCCACGTCATCAATGATAGGGGTAATGAAGGCAAGGGAGTAACCCTATCAGACTTCCAAAATGCAAGACCACTACCTTTTACATCAGCTCCAGAACCAATGGACGCTGAAGATTGGCTTATGGATACGGAACGGAAGCTGAAGACCGTTGGTTGCAACGATGAGGAGAAGATTAGATATACTACTTATCTGTTGTCAGGACCAGCAGCATCATGGTGGGAGAACCTTGTAGCAGTACACCCTCCAGATAAGGTGTTCACCTGGGAGGAGTTCAAGAAGAAGTTCCGGGATGCCCATGTTCCGGATAGCGTGGTGGAGCTGAAGAAGAGGGAGTTTGAAGAACTACGACAGAATACTGCACCCATCATGCAGTATGTTCGGGATTTCAACAGGCTATCCAGGTATGCACCTGAGGATGTTGATACGGAGGAGAAGAGGAAGAAGCGGTTCATGAAAGGCATGAATCCATACATGAAGATGCAACTGAGGTTGGCACGGACTGCCGAATTCCAGGAACTGATTGACTCGGCAATCACTTTCGAGGATGATTACCGGCAAGTCCAAGAGGACAGGAGGAAGAGGGCTCGTATAGAGCCAAGGAAGTACCCAATTAGTAAACCAATACCTGATCGGAGTTTCAAACCCCGATACCGACCTACTACTGGTAATCAATACAACCGGGGAGGTCAGAGTCAGAATCCAATCAACCAGATCATCTGCAACAATTGTGGCCTAAGAGGTCATCTGCAGAAGGATTGTCAGAAACCCAGGATCATTTGTTATGGTTGTGGGAAGGATGGACACATCAAGCCGGATTGTCCAAACAAGGCGTCTTGGAGCGGACAGAGCTCAGGAGGACGAGGTGGAAACAACAACAACAACAACAACAACAACAACAACAACAACAACAACAACAACAACAACAACAACAACAACAACAACAACAACAACAACAAGAACAACAACAACAACAAGAGGGGAAAGCCTTATGGAAAGCTGAATTGCACATCTTTGGAACAAGCGGAAGAGTTGGATCAAACAGTCTTAGGTACGCTAAGCATTCTTACTCATCCTGGCAAAGTCTTATTTGATACTGGAGCAACCACATTATTTCTTGCATTGGAGTTTGTGGAAAAATTCGGGCTTAGGTGTTCTGATGAGGTCTAAGACCCCGTTTGTGGCCCGATCTTGCGGTTGACCCGAAATCCAAAGGAGGGAGAGAGAGAGAGCGCGAAGAACACGATGAACACGAAGAACACGAGGAACTCACGCACGCACACCAACCCGATACAATCGATACTTACCCCGTGGCTCGATGGACCACGCCAATAGAATCAACCCGAAAGAGACACGCGGTAGAATTCCGAGCGGAGAGATTGGTGAGGGAGATGAATCTAGGAGTGGGAGAGAGAGTGGGTAGCACTAGAATCTCACACTCACAAATCCATACATCCAACAAGGGTAGCCTTGATACAAAGGGGATGAAACCCTAGGGAGACAAAGCTCAACTTCATGTCTAAGCCTAAATCTTGTCTAAAGAGGTAAGGGGGCGACCGGGGTGCTTATATAGGCATACAAGGCAGCTCGGGTCGAACGGGTACAAGTTGGTGGGTCAAACCCGTGAAATCCGGTCCAGGGGCCGGTCCGACCGGGTCTGGGACCGGGCCATCCGGTCCAAACCGGATTCTGGGCCGGCCGGTGACCGGGCGAGGCTCCCGAAGCCCCGGGACTGCGTCCGGATGGCACAAGCGAGATTCCGGTCGAAACCGGCCAGGCCGTCGGGCCGGTCAGACCGGCCCTGGGGCGGGTGGGCCGGCCTGTGGCCCGGTTGACCGGCCCTGGGACCGGCCGGCCTTCCTCTTCTCGCCTCTTCTTCCTCTTCCTTCCTTCTTCCTTCCTTCTTCTTCTTCTTCCTTCTTCCTTGCACCATGGGAGTTCCTCCTCTCCGGTTCCTCGATGATTCTTGTACCTAATGATATGTAGCACACCGATATGAGGTAGCATTCCATCCAAGGTATGGACGAGGTCGGGTGTCGAGAGGAAGGAGTTCACCTTGACACAAATGGTGGGGGATTTGTGTTGTTGGTCCACTTGGGGGACTCCTTGGCCATGGTGTAGCGTCGACGATAGGCGGGGCTGCACTTGTTGGTCTTGAGGCGGAGGTGTCGAAAGGCCACCCCGCATCATCTCCCCCCCTTGGGGAAGAGTCGTCCTCGACTCTTGTTTCTCCTCATCGAAGAGGTAGTCCATGACGGTTGTCCCATGTAGAGTTGGGTAGTCGCGGTCGAAGAAGAACTTGGAGAAAAACCACTTGCGAAGGGAAAGCTCCAAGAGGCATTTGGCAAAAATGGGAACCAAAAGAGTGTGGGTGTATCCAACATGTGGAAGGGCAAAAATTTGTGCATGTAAGAGTTGTATGGTGTCAAAAATGTGTGGTGTAGCCTTGTCCCAAGCAAATGGAACAAACAAAAGGCAAGTATCGGCGGCAAAATTTGGGGCAAAATTGTTATGTGCAATGGCAAAACGATGGAGACTTCGAGCTTGGGAGAGTGTGGTTGGCGTGAGCCGAGTATGAGCCTCCTCAAGTGTGAAAGAATCCATTGCAAATGCCAAAGATGAAATGAAAAATCCAAAGAAGAGCAACTTTTTGTGTGACATGTGGCACAAGATGCATAAGGTGTCTCTCACATGTATGACATGGTCCTTGAGATTCTCGGAGTGTATGATGATAACATCAAGACATACAACAACCATTGTGCCAACAAGATGTGTTAAGATATGTTGCATAAGAGGCAAAAGAGGTGACGAGGAATTGGTCCAAACCGGAAGCTCGACAAGACAAGTCGGAAACACACGAGGGCGAAGGCGTTTGGGAACATACCCTTTGGCGTGAATCCCGTGGGTTGGATCATGTATCTCATCCGTGTTGGGGTAGCTCTCAATTGCGCGTTTCGTGAGCTCATGCTCCGTAGCGGTGGAAGTTGTCATTCGGGTACCTATACACACAAAAGAGAAAACAAAAAGCGTGTGTGCATGGTAGAGGAACACATCATCCATCATGATGTTCCATGTCTTGTGCACATCACCATTAGTGTCAATCAAGATATTATGAAATGCATGGCGATGGTGCATATGGCAAGAAGGTGCATTCATGGCATGTGGTAACTCATGATCATCAAAAATTGAGAAAGCTATGGGGGCCATCTCATGGACAATGAAATAAGCATTCTTGCATACCAAGCATAAGAAAGAGCAATTGTTCACAATCTTGGATGCAAGGATCATGGAGTAGTGCAAACATTTTGGGCAAAGCATGTTCAACATGTTATCATTGTTGTCGACAACCCTATGTAAAGAGCAAGTGTTCATCAAGGGTGTCACAACACAAGCATGATCATTATCGTTATCATTGCAAGTAAACGGGGAAAAAGTGAAGCTCTCATAGCATGGCATGAACATATTGTCACAAGCAATCAATTCCACATGATCAACAATGTTATCAAGCAAAGCATCACATGGGAAAGTGAAAGTAGCATGTGACGTAGCAAATGTATCATCAAGATCATGCATGCACTCAAAATTCATCATGTCCACTAGTGGGATCATGGCATCATCAACACCTATGTTGTTACCTTTGTAGGCCGACCCATTTGAGGTAGGTGTTGTGGAGGTAGGAGGATCCATGTGGTCGACATGTCCGTCTTGAAGCAAGCATGGTGAGATATCATCATCTTCATGCACCATGTACATCGTCTCCATGAGCGGGAACTCGTCCTCCGTGGAACCTAGTGCAACATAAGAAGACACAAACGAGGGAGAGGTTAATGTGTTAGCCAATGCGATGTCCTCCATGGACCTATCATCTACCTCTCTCAACTCACTTTGTGTATCACTCATGTCCTCCAAACGGAAGCACTCAAACTCACATATGGGGTGGAAGTCACTCAACTCACTATCACTCTCACTCAAGTGGGCTAGGTGGCTCTCATGCTCACATGGGATTGGTACCAACTCATCGATCAAGCATGTAGGAGTAGGCTCGACTTTCTCATCTCCATGCGCCTCCTTGGTTGAAGGGAAATTCCCATGCTCAACCATCTCAACTCCATGCGCCTCCATAGGTGAAGGGAGAATCCCATGGTCACCATGCTCAACTCCATCGCCTCCCAAGTCATCCTCAAGAAGTGGCGCCGTAGTGTTGATGAGAGCTAGGCTCGGCTCAATGTCACCCTTGAGTTCACCTTGGCGATCTTCATCTTGAAGTGTTGGCGCAATAGGCATCTTGGGGACTTGTGCTTGTAGCTTGTCGAAGTAGAGCGTCTTGGCACTTGGCGTTGTGCATTGCCATGCCACGTGACCCTTGGCCTTGCACACCTCACATAGGAGATTGGGACATTCCCGTGGAGGGTGGCCTTGTTCCTTGCACTTGTAGCATCGGAGTCCATAGGCACGTGACGAGGTAGAGGCCATTGTGGTGGTGGCACAAGAGGTGGAAGTCGCCTTATGAGGAAGGTATGCTCGATGTGCACTTGCCATCCTTGGAGTGGTAGGCACCCTATCATGGTGTTTGTCGCCTTCATGTCGAGGCTCTCGTCTTCGTGCATCATCACCATGGCTTGAGTGGTGTCGTCGAAGACTCGTGGAAGATGTTGGTCGATGGCGATCATGAAGTGGCTTGTGGCGGCGAAGCTCATGTGGTGACGTATGTCGATGACGGTCCTTGCCATGCCTAGATGATGGCTCATGCGACTTGGCATGTTGCTTGCGGCGCCTTGTGGAGGAGAGAGTGTCGATGACGATCATGTTGGGGACGCTCTTGATGCTCCATATGATGTACGTGAGGTCGACGATCTTGTGCATAAGCACTCTCATGGTGGCGCCTCGTGGAGCTCGAAGAAGTGTGTCGATGGCGATCATGTTGGGGACACTCTTGATGATCCATATGATGGTGCCATCGTGGAGGTCCTCCATCTTCATATGTAGCTCCATTGGCCAAATAGGCGTTGCTCAAGGTGGAGTCGAGGTGAAGCTCCGCCATGGTGTCGATGTCGTAGGCGTGGGGTTGCTCCACCATGTCGTCGATGTCGTACCCGTGGTGTTGCTCCACCATGTCGTCGATGTCGTACTCGTGGTGTTGCTCCACCATGTCGTCGATGTCGTACTCGTGATGTTGCTCCACCATGTCGTCCATGAGTGGTGAGCCATTGTCGATGTAGAGCTCGTCGATGTCCTCCTCAAGGTGGTGCTCCACCATGTCGTCCATGCTTGAGGAGCCATTGTCGATGTAGAGCTCCTCGATGTCGGTCATGTCGGTGATGCTCGCGGAGCCATAGTCGGTGTCGAGCTCCACATGTTCCTCCACATCCGCGGTGCTTGAAGAGGTATCCTCCTCGAAGTGCTCCGTGTACTCCTCCGTATCCTCATCTTCGCTATCCATGTTAGCACGATGGTATGTATATGGTGTATGTTAGTGGAAGAACACTACCTCGCAATCTTACCGTGGTATGATAAGATCGGGGCGATCCAACAAGCCGAGGTCAAAGTCAATTGTATCGGGCACTCACACAAAAACACACGCAAAAGCTAGCAAATATGGTGTTAGGTGAGTGTGGTGGAAAGCCAAAAGACGAAATCTGAAATCAAGTATGTTGTCAAGAGTGGGTGAAATCCAAAAATTCAAATGTCAAAGCGATGATCACTATAAACACGGAAAAGATGTGGAACGCACACACGAGATGAACGGGGTTAGTGCGACCAAGGAATGAGCGGAAAAGTGTAAGAAGCCCTTAAGCAAGGGTGCTCGGTGTCACACTAACACAAGAAGAGATCAAAGCTTTGGTTGCAAATGAAGAGACAACAAGATTCACACGCGGTCTCTCTTCTCTTATCTCTCTTTTGCTTAAAAGCTTTTTCTCTTTTGTATTTGGTGGCACTTGACACTCTTTTGTATATGTGGTGGCACTTTGTACACTTTTGTATGTATGATGGCACTTGCACTCTTTTTGTGCTTTTCTTTCTTTTGCACGCTCTATGTTAGCGTTAGCTCGCTCTTGCTATCTTGCCACACGAGTTTTGCTTAGAAGCTTGACTCCACACTACACACACAATCGGGGCCACGTGCAATGTCTCGCAACACTAGATAAGCAATGCTCGATAGGATAGATCGCAAAAGAAAAGGGGTTACAAGGTGGGGTGCAAGTTATACCTAGATGTTAGGCGGTGTCGGAACACACAACTTGCGATGAAGGCGGTGATGTCAAGAGTACGGTTGCAAGTTCGGGGTGCCGAGGATGTCGTCGCTTGCTTCTTAGCTGCGGGTTAGTTGCACAAACAAGGCACTCAAACCGGAACAAGCAAACACAAGTTAGCGGAAGAAGTCGGGTCAATATAGCTTGGCGGTGGTGGCGGTGGTATGCCGGTGGTGGTGGTGTCGATGCTCTTGCGGATGTGGCGGTGTTTTTTGGGGCCGCGGTGGTGTTTGCCGGTGGTTGGGGATGATGGCGGTGCTTGCCGGTGGAGGAGAGGAGTGGCGGTGGTCGGCGGTGGAGGTGGAGTTGTGGCGCCCGGTCCAGGGGCCGGTTGGGCCGGACCTGGGGCCGGCCTGGCCGGTCACACGGCCGGTCCACCGGGTTCTGGCTGGCCCAGCCGGTCTGCAGCCCGGTTGACCGGATTTCTCAACCGGGACGCAGTTTCTCTCTCCTGTTCTTCACGAAAATCGACCAAATTGACCAAATCGGAGGGGAAACGATGGAATTGGGGGCTAAAAGTTGGGGAGATAGTAGATCAAGCACTCCAACACCAAATCCATGGACCAAAACCACTCAAAACGCAACCAAATCACAGATCGGTCAAGAGGCAATTTGGGGCTATTTTTGGGGATTTTTTGGAAAATTTTCTAGGAACGAAATCGGGTGGGTGGAAGGTCAAATCCGCGGTAACCAAGAGCTGCTGATACCATATGATGAGGTCTAAGACCCCGTTTGTGGCCCGATCTTGCGGTTGACCCGAAATCCAAAGGAGGGAGAGAGGGAGAGCGCGAAGAACACGATGAACACGAAGAACACGAGGAACTCACGCACGCACACCAACCCGATACAATCGATACTTACCCCGTGGCTCGATGGACCACGCCAATAGAATCAACCCGGAAGAGACACGCGGTAGAATTCCGAGCGGAGAGATTGGTGAGGGAGATGAATCTAGGAGTGGGAGAGAGAGTGGGTAGCACTAGAATCTCACACTCACAAATCCATACATCCAACAAGGGTAGCCTTGATACAAAGGGGATGAAACCCTAGGGATACAAAGCTCAACTTCATGTCTAAGCCTAAATCTTGTCTAAAGAGGTAAGGGGGGCAGGGTGCTTATATAGGCATACAAGGCAGCTCGGGTCGAACGGGTACAAGTTGGTGGGTCAAACCCGTGAAATCCGGTCCGGGGCCGGTCCGACCGGGTCTGGGACCGGGCCATCCGGTCCAAACCGGATTCTGGGCCGGCCGGTGACCGGGCGAGGCTCCGAAGCCCCGGGACTGCGTCCGGATGGCACAAGCGGAGATTCCGGTCGAAAGCCAGGCCGGTCGGGGGCCCGGTCAGACCGGCCCTGGGCCGGGTGGGCCGGCCTGGCCCGGTTGACTGGCCCTGGGACCGGCCGGCCTTCCTCCTCTCGCCTCTTCTTCCTCTTCCTTCCTTCTTCCTTCCTTCTTCTTCTTCTTCCTTCTTCCTTGCACCATGGGAGTTCCTCCTCTCCGGTTCCTCGATGATTCTTGTACCTAATGATATGTAGCACACCGATATGAGGTAGCATTCCATCCAAGGTATGGACGAGGTCGAGTGTCGAGAGGAAGGAGTTCACCTTGACACATATGGCGGGGATTTGTGTTGTTGGTCCACTTGGGGGACTCCTTGGCCATGGTGTAGCGTCGACGATAGGCGGGGCTGCACTTGTTGGTCTTGAGGCGGAGGTGTCGAAAGGCCACCCCGCATCATGTTCTGAGTTAGAAACTCCTATAACTGTTCTATCCGCGGGGGGGACGATCTTAGTAACCCACGTGAAAGAAGCACAAGTCCTAACCATATGTGACTGTGTGTATTTCGCGGACCTATTCATCATACCCATGAAGGACATATCTGTCATCCTAGGGATGGATTGGTTGACAGAGAATGGAGCGGTGATTAACTGTGGAGACAAAACAGTATCACTTCGCAACTCCATCGGAGGTCGAATAGTGTTCCAAGGAGACAAGTATAGTGAGTTGGAGATAGGATTGGAACTCAATAGTCTGAAGGAGGTGAGGATTGAAGATATTCCTGTAGTGAATGAGTTTCAAGATGTATTTCCTAAGGAACTACCGGGGATGCCACCCGATAGGGAGATAGAATTCACAATCGATCTGATTCCAGGCACAGCACCAATAGCTCAACCACCATATAAGATGGGGCCAAAGGAATTAGTGGAACTGAAAGCTCAGATTGATGAGTTAGAACAGAAGGGATTCATTCAAGAAAGTGTGTCACCATGGGGTACACCAGTTATCTTCGTGGATAAAAGAGATGGAGGAAAGAGAATGTGTGGAGATTACAGAAATTTGAACAATGTAACTATCAAGAACAAGTATCCTTTACCTAGAATCCAAGACCTTTTTGATCAAGTTCAAGGAGCTGGAGTCTTCTCGAAGATAGATTTAAGGTCAGGATACCATCAAATCAAGATCAAGAAGGAGGATGTACCAAAAACAGCATTCGTATCAAGGTATGGACACCATGAATACTTGGTTGTACCATTTGGACTAACAAATGCACCAGCAATTTTCATGAATTTGATGAACAAGATATTCATGAAGTACTTGGACAAGTTTGTGATAGTGTTCATCGATGATATTCTAATCTATTCCAAAGATAAAGAAGAACATGCCAAGCATTTGAAGATAGTTCTGCAAATTTTGAGAGAACATCAGCTATATGCAAAGTTCAGTAAGTGCAAATTTTGGTTAGATAGTGTTGAATTTCTTGGACATGTCATAACCAAAGAAGGCATAGCGGTGAATCCAAGCAAGGTTCAGTCCGTATTGGAATGGAAATCACCCAAAAATGCTAAGGAGATACGAGGATTTCTTGGTATGGCAGGTTATTATCGGAGATTCATAGAAGGATTCTCGAAGATTGCAGGACCCATGACCAAGTTACTCAAGAAAAATACTCCATTTGAGTGGACTGATGAGTGTGAAGCCAGCTTCCAAACACTCAAAGATAAGTTAACCACAGCACCGGTGTTAGCAGTTCCTGAACCTGGAAAGGATTACACGGTGTATTGTGATGCTTCCAAGAATGGACTTGGATGTGTTCTAATGCAAGATCGGAAGGTAATAGCTTATGGATCAAGGCAGTTGAAACCACATGAACACAACTACCCAGTACATGATTTGGAGTTAGCGGCAGTTGTATATGCTTTGAAGAGTTGGAGACAATTTTTATATGGATCCAAGTGTGAGTTATACACCGATCACAAAAGTTTGAAATATTTCTTCACTCAGAAGGAATTAAACATGAGACAAAAGAGATGGTTAGAGTTGATTAAGGATTATGACCTTACAATCAACTATACACCAGGCAAGGCTAATGTAGTAGCAGATGCTTTAAGCCGGAAGAGTACGGAGAATCAACCTACGGAAAGGGAGATTCCAAAGGAACTTCGGAAAGAGCTAGAGGATGCTCAAATTTTGTTTATTCAAGGTGATGTTAAGGGAAGTATAGCAACCATGAGGATTATGGATGAGATGGACTCAGACTTGAAGTATGAGATTATCCGAAAACAAGCGGATGATTTGTTCATCCAAGAGGAAATCAAGAGGATTGGAGAAGGAAGACCATCGGAATTCCATCTAGGGGATTTTGATTCATTATACTTCCAGAAAAGGATATGTGTACCGGATGATCCAGAAGTGAAGTCAATCATATTAAAGGAAGCACATGAAACCCCTTATTCAATACATCCGGGAAGTACTAAGATGTATATGGATTTGAAGGAGATGTTCTGGTGGAACAACATGAAAAGAGAAATAGCACAATATGTCTCGGAATGTCATACATGTCAACGAGTGAAGGCAGAACATCAGAGTCCTGCGGGATTACTCAAACCACTAGAGATACCGGAGTGGAAATGGGATGAAATCGGAATGGATTTTGTTACTGGTCTACCAATGACTAGTAAGAGGAAGGATATGATATGGGTAATAGTGGACAGGCTTACCAAGAGTGCTCATTTCATAGCCGTAAATACAAAGGATACTGCAGAAAAGCTTGTGGATATATATGTGAAGGAGATTGTGAGTAAGCATGGAGTACCCAAGAAAATAGTCTCAGATAGAGGTTCAATTTTCACATCAGCGTTTTGGAAACAACTACAAGAAGCTTTGGGATCCAAGTTGGATTTCAGTACAGCATATCATCCACAAACCGGAGGACAAACCGAAAGAACCAATCAGATACTTGAGGACATGCTTAGAGCTTGTGCTCTGAACTTTGGAGGCTCATGGGAGGACCATTTACCTTTAGCGGAATTCTCATATAATAATAGTTATCAGAGTAGCATCCAAATGGCACCGTACGAAGCATTGTACGGAAGGAAGTGTCGATCACCAATTTGTTGGTATGAAACCGGAGAAAACAAGGAGTTTACACCGGACTACATCAAGGAGAGACAAGAAGTCATCGAGGTGATCCGGGATAGACTCAAAATAGCTCAGAGTCGTCAGAAGAGTTACGCCGACTTAAAAAGAAGAGATTGGGAACCGAAAGTGGGAGACATGGTATATTTAAAGGTTAGCCCAATGAAAGGACTTAAGAGGTTCGGAGTGAAAGGAAAGTTAAGTCCTCGATATATAGGACCATTTAAGATACTCAGTCAGAATCGAGGAACAGCTTTTGAGTTGGAATTACCAGCGCAACTAAGTCAAGTTCATAATGTGTTTCATGTATCACAACTCAGAAAGTGTTTGAAAGCACCGGATGATCCTATCACATATGAAGAAATAGAATTGCAATCTGACCTAACTTATGTGGAAAGACCGGAAAAGATTTTAGAAGTACAATGGAAGAAGTTAAGAAATAGAGCAATCAAATACTGCAAGGTTCAATGGCAACATCATCCTGAGCGAGAAGCAACTTGGGAGACGGAAGAAGAACTCAGGAAGTCTTACCCCGAGATGTTCAGGTACCAATCTTAACTTCGGGACGAAGTTTCTGTTAAGGGGGAGAGGCTGTAATAACCCAGAACATAGGAACAACGAAGGGTAGATTTAGAAATGGGATGTGCATTTCATCGCAAAACGGGGGAAATTTTCGCGCCTTATTGCAACTAAACCTAAGAGGGATCGAGGTTCTCTCTCATATTTTGCACTTAGGGTTAGGCAATGTGAGTTAGGGAAATTTCGACATGATCTCTTTTGTATCTTATTACTTTGGGGGATGATTGCATTTGATAAGTGTCAAAACATTTAACAATAAACATTACACAATATAAGTAATGAATTCATAATTCAAACATAAGTTATAAAATTCAAATCACTTTGAATTTCAAAGTGAATAGCAAATACAATATTTAATCAAGAATATAAACATTACATAATACAAAAGCTCATAAACAAAACTTGAGCTTTATTGATATAAACACAAATTACAAAGTCTTTACAATATTCTTGATACAAGAATTGAGAAATAATGAACAGAAATAAAAAGAGGAAAATTACAGGTTTGTTCTAAACTAAAACCTAGACTAAGTGGCTTGAGGATGATCTTCTGGTTATCTTCCACTTCAAACCTGCAAAACAAATAACAAAGTGCTAGCCAGAATGTAAGTGTTAGAAATTCAGTTTGGACAGTTAGCAAAACAACACAGAGATTCAGTTTGGACAGTGAACACTGTCACTGCACACTTGTGCTTGTCCAAATTCTTGGACAGCACAAGATAGGCATAGGCAGACCAGAACTGAGCAGCCACAGTGGGCTCAAGTTTCAGCATATGAAGGCTGTTGCTAACCAAGCAACAGCAAGGCAATGCAAGGGGTGAGTCACAAAGTCACCAGGCCTTGTGTGTCATGGCCAGGGTACAAGTAGGGACCATATAAATAGCACACAAACCCTAGAACCATGACAGTCGACCAGATAGATAATTCACCAGGTAAGGGTGAAGCTAGAGCCAACACAAGTTCATCCAGTTCATACTCAAGAACAGCACCAACACACAAACACTTAGCCACCAGGAATCATGGTGACCTGAGAAGATGTTATCACCAGAATTTGACCAGATCAGAGGTGGGCCATGATTAAAGATGGACTTGAAGAATATACATGGAAGATATACATGAATCGGCCTTGTGCACGAAGTTTGGGCTAGTTGGCCCGTGTATCTGTAAATATAGTAGGATACGTGTCGGTTAGGTAGAATTTGGCTCGTACACGGTTGGGATTATTCCCACGTTAGAAAGTCTACGGACTATAAATATGTATCTAGGGTTATTGAGAAAAACAACAATCACGTTCATCACAAACCAATCTAGGCGCATCGCCAACCCCTTGTTTCGAGGGTTTCTTCTGGGTAAGCATCATGCTGCCTAGATCGCATCTTGCGATCTAGGCAGTATACGTTTATTCGTTGTTCATGCGTTGCTCGTGTGAAGCCTTGTTGATGGCGAGCAACGTAGTTATCGTAGATGTGTTAGGGTTAGCATTGTTTCATCGTGTTACATGCTTTTATCCATGCAACCCTTAGACGTCTAGCCGCCTTTACACCTATCCTAGGTGTAAGGGCGGCACCTGCTTGATCCGTGTTTAGTAGATCCGATCTGTTATGATTGCTCCTTGTTCTTCAAGGATTAGTTTAATATCTGCATAGTTAGGCCTTGCAAACGGGTTGAAGGATCCAGTAGCACGTAGGGTGTAGTTTGCTAGCCCTAGATAAGATGTTCCGGGAATCAACTCCATGTTGGTTTTTAGGCCTTATCTAGGGCTGGTTTATTATCACCGTGCGTGGCTGCCAGGCTCAATCACGTGTAGGATGTTCCGATTATGCGGTGAAAATCCTAAATCGTCGTAGGTCATTTTAGCTTTATATTGATCAAGCAGGACCACCATGCTATCGTAAACCCCATACGAATCATGGGTGGATCGGCTCCTTGAGCCGATTCACGGGAAAACCTGAGAGCCGATCGAGGCTCGTATTTAATGTTTACGTGTATGCCATGCAGGAAACTAAGCGAAGCAAATCCATCACCTTCCTGACCAGGTATAGGTCAGGTGGCACGCCCTTGCACCAGCATCGGACGTGCGTTCCGAGGCTTTGCGGGCCATCGCTCGAGGGACCAGGGCCAGCCGCAGCTCTGGGAGCCTCCCGGCTCTACGTGTTGCCAGCCGTTGCTCGCCGGTGGGTTTCGAACGCCAACACATTCTGGCACGCCCGGTGGGACAGTCTTCAACATCAACGGCATCGCCATGCATCGAGATGGCGGAAGGTCCTCCGTTACGTACGAAGATCGGCGAGGAGCTCAAGAAGAAGTATGACGATGTCAAAGCTATCTTCGAAGCCGACCTAATCGGCTCTTTCCAGAGGACCCGCTCACACGGCATCAGGTGGAAAGGGTTCTCACCTGAAGGCGCGCTCGATGGAGTAGACCTGTCTACCCCTTCAGAAGAACGCACCAGGTCTCTGCGTCAGGAGGTCAATCACATGGTAGCTCATTCGCTACACCGCCATTCGAGAGCCTGGTGAACGCTTTGGAGCGTGTCGCGCTTCGGGTAATCCAGGAAATCATGAGACACCAGTACTCTCCGTCAGGACCTGCTCTAGGGACTCACCAAGGAGAGATACCACTCCAGATCCGACCACCGCTGCCGTTCGCACTGGCAGCACCAGAAGTGCCGAGCTCACCGGCATTCATCATCTACAAGATCGGTGGTGATCCTAGTGATTACCAGTTCTTGAATGAGGCGCCTAAGGAGATCCCGCACGGATACACGTGCACGTATGTGCCGGACTGCAGTAACTGGGCTCTCACGCACCAGACTGCAACAGCAGGGGTTTCTGGAACAGCAGGAGGGGCTTCTGGATCGGATCTTGAGAAGCAGACATGGCTAGCTAAGTATGCCACTCCAACAAACCTTCAGAGCTCAACTCCTGCAGCTAGCTCGGATCTTGAGAAGCAAGCGTGGCTAGCTAAGTACGCCACTCCAGCGAATCTTCAGAGCTCGACTCCTGCAGCTAGCACCGCGGATCAGATCAGTACAATCTTGCGAGACCAGTTCGGCATGGTGCCGAAAAGGAGGGCAATCGGCTATTCCAAGCCGTACCCCAACGAGTACGATTTGATCCCACTACCACCCAAATATCGGCTCCCTGAATTCTCCAAGTTTAGTGGGTCAGATGGCTCCAGTTCAATCGAGCATGTGAGCCGATATTTGGCGCAGCTGGGCACGATCTCAGCATCCGATGCACTACGCGTGAGGTTCTTCGCACGGTCCCTCACAGGATCGCCTTTCGGGTGGTACACCTCACTGCCACCAGATTCAGTCCGGACTTGGAAGCAGATGGAGGAGCAGTTCCACATGCAATATCACTCAGAGGCTTCCGAGGCTGGCATTGCCGATCTAGCGCAAGTACGACAGAAGCGGAGAAACAGTGTCAGAATACATCCAGCGCTTCAGGACCATTAGGAACCGATGCTATTCGGCTCGTTTGGTGAAAAAGAAGCACTCGAGTTGGCGGTGGTGGGTCTTGCATCGCCGATCAAGGACATGGCTTCCCAAGCAGATTACCCTTCACTGGCGCATATGGTTCAGAAACTGTCATTATATGAACAGCGCCACCCAGAGTTGTACCAGGACAAATTCAAGCGTGCGGTAGTCCTGGTTGAGGCAGAGGAAGATGAAGGCTCTGCGGGAGATCAAGAGGTAGCAGTGGCTGAATGGACTCGGGGGCAAGCCCCGTGTCCTGCAAGTGGGTTAAGCCACAAGGTCCTCCAAGAGGGTTTGACTTCGACGTGACCAAAGCTGAGCAAATTTTTGACCTCTTACTCAAGGAGAAGCAGCTGAAGTTACCCGAAGGCCACAAATTCCCCACGGCACGGAGGAACGGAAAGCCATACGCAAGTGGCATAACACGTTCACCCATACCACCAACTTGCGAGGGTGTGGCGTCGAGATCCAAATGGCGATAGAGCAAGGGCGTCTAATTTTCAGCCAATACGCCATGAAAGTCGACACGCACCCCTTCCCCACCGTTAACATGGTGGAGTGCACTTACCCTGGGAGGTGCCAGCCAGGTTTTTCGTTCAGCATCAACATGGTAGGACCTGGGCACCACTCTGGTAAGGACAGAGACGAGAGCAGCCGCTCTCGTAGCAAGGACAAAGAGGAAGCCGTTCCACGCGATCGGCTCCGACACGATGGCAAGCGCTACATCACAGAGGGAGAAGTGAAGAATGTGCGATATCAACGACCTCTCTCTGATCATCTCCTCAACAAATATGTGACTCAGTACGACCAGCGCCGACGATACAACGACGACGACGAAAGAGATTGTCTGGCTAGCAGGGACGCCAAGAGATATCATCGGCATGACCACGACGAGGAGAGATATGAGCGCCATGCCAAGGAAAAGTCAAGAGAGCAAGACGACGTGGACAAGCACTGGGACTGTCCCTTCTTCAAGCACTACTGGGATTCAGGAATGAGCCGATTGCCTACTATCGGCAACTGCCCAGAATGAGACAGAAGAAGAAGGGTGCAGGAGACGTGTCAGTGTTCAAGCGTCTGGGACCTCTCCATCTCGGAACAAGCAAGCTGAGTCCTCTCGGGTGGAAGATCTTGAGGAGTTAGAAGATGACGATGAAGAAGAAGAAGATAAGTACCACCGGCCAAGGTGGTGCCCTGATGGACTCAGCCACTCCCAAAAACGTAGGGTTCAGCGACTACGTTGCTTGGAGGAAGCCGAAAGGTTGTACCTGCATACGTTGAGGAAGGCGCGGCCTGATCTGGCCGCGAAAATTCAGCGAACTCTGACGAGAGGGTCGACCACAAAAAAGAGTGGCGCCCCAAACAGAAGAAAGCCGATGATGAGACATCGGCTGGCACAAACATGGTGTTCATCCTTCGGCGGAGTTTTGTGCTCCTGGCATAGAGGAGGCACTGGCACAACTTGCTGCGCCCACGGCCGATTATCTTTGAGAAGCCACGAGAGAGAAGCTACAGACACCTGAAGGCCCTGTACTTACGAGGTTATATCAATGGGCAGCCTGTCAACAAGATGCTGGTTGACACCGGAGCGGCAGTCAACATCATGCCATACTCCATGCTACGTCGCCTGGGACGCTCTAGCTCGGATCTGATCAAGACCAACGTCACATTGAACGATTTCAACGGCCAAGCATCAGAGGCACAAGGTGTTCTGAACGTGGATCTGACCGTAGGGAGGAAAACCATCCCTACGACATTCTTCATCATCGATAGCAAGAGCACCTATGCTGTCCTGCTAGGCAGAGATTGGATCCACGCCAACTGTTGCATCCCATCCATGATGCACCAATGCTTAATACAGTGGGATGGAGATGAAGTCGAGGTCGTCCACGCAGATGACTCAGCCGAGATTTCAACGGCCGGCCTGAACATTTGGGAGACGGCAGGCCAAGAGCCACTCTCCGGCATCACTTTGGACGACTGTGAGCGCATCGACGTGACAAAAACGGGGTGAGGCTGGTCTTATCCACCGGCCTGACCGTGTAACAAGAGCAAAGGCTATGGACGTACGTGGCAAGGCCGATCCTTGTGATCGGCCCCAAAAAATGAAAAGTGATGATCTTCTCTCCAGCATGCCACGTAGACGTAGTGACACACGAACAAGATGTAAACCTTCATTGAGCAATGCACGCAAAATGGGGGCCGATTCCAGCAATCGGCCCATATTATTATCCTCGTCATACGTTTTGCCTGTGTTCATCTAACAGGCGACGGAAAGCTAGGGTATGGGTTTACATCGGCTGATGAGCTAGAAGAAGTCAACATTGGTCATGATAGAGCCGATGTTTAGGTATAATTCTTTGGGTGACTGCAGAGCCGATATCTGCAGTTACCTGACTGATTCGGCTCGGGGGCACCTAATCAGATGAACATATGCGATGCATGGATAGTGAAATATGGGGGGCCGATAGAAAAATCGGCCAGTAAAAAAAAATTTACATGCAAGTCACAGCCGATGCACAGACATCGACTTGAGAAGACAACAGTATACAAGTAAAGCCGATGAACAACTATCGACTCTGGAGGTACAAGTTCAACAAAGCATTTATCAGTTTACACAGAGAGGCTCTACTGAAGAAACGCATTGAGGGCATGGAGGGCGTCAGCACGGATACGATCCACCTCGGCGTTCTCAGCCTCGTCGTCCTCGTCTTTGCCCGTCACCAGCTGGCTGCTCAGGGCACGAATTTCAGCCAGATCGGTCTTCAGATCCTGTGAGGCTTTTTGCTTCCTCTTGGGAGCGGACAATGAGAGCTTCCTTGTCTTGGATAAGCTGCTTGGTCACCCTGACCCTCTCTTCAAGGTTCTCCAGTTCCTTACGCAGGGTTTCGAGTTCGGCACTGTTGGCAGAGGTGTCAGTCTTGGCGTCCAAGGCAGCCTTTTTCTCGTTGAGCCGTTGACACTTGTCTGCAATATCGGCTCTCAACGGCAGCTGGCGTGGCGAATGACGGCCGGGCGCACCCTTGACTGAAGACCGACAGAGTCACAAAAGTTTCACCTGCAGTGTCTGGGGATGGGGCGAGAATGTGTTCGAGAATGCCCTTTAGGCGGGCAGCGAGGCAACACCAGGTCTCAACTGAGAGCTGCGGCCTGGGAGCCTGGCGACGGCCCGAAAGCCTCTGCTGGTCACACGTCCGATGCTGATGCAAGGGCGTGCCACCTGACCTATACCTGGTCGGGAAGGTGATGGAGATGCCTCGCTTAGTTTCCTGCATGGCATACACGTAAACATTAAATACGAGCCTCGATCGGCTCTCGGGTTATCCTGTGAATCGGCTCAGGAGCCGATCCACCCATGATTCGTACGAGGTGCACGAATATATGGTGGTCCTGCTTGATCAAAATAAAGCTAATGAGATCTACGACGATTTAGGGTTTTCACCGCATAATCGGATCATCCTACTCACGGTTGGGCCTCGCGGCCAAGCACGGTGATCGTAAGCCGATCCTAAACAAGGCCTAAAAACCAACACAAGGTTGATCCCCGGAACATCCTGTTTAGGGCCAGCGAACGACACCCTACGTGCCGCTGGATCCTCCACCCCTTTGTAAGGCCTAACTATTGCAGATATTAAACTAATCCTTGTAGAACAAGGAGCAATCGTAACGGATCAGATCTACTAAATAACGATCAGCGGCCGCCCCCACACCTAAGATAGGTGTGAGGGCGGCTAGACATGCAAGGGTTGCACTACGATAGCATGTTACGTGAAGAACTATGCTAACCCTAACACATCTATGATAACTACGCTGCTCGCCATCAACAAGGCTTTAGTACGAGCAACGCATGAACAACGTGGAGCTTGTGCTGCCTAGATCGCAAGATGCGATCTAGGCAGCATGTTGCTTACCGGTAGAAACCCTCGAGACGAAGGAGTTGGCGATGCGCCGAGATTGATTTGTTGGTTGAACGTTGGTTGTTGTTTATTCCATAAACCCTAGATACATATTTATAGTCCAGGGGACTTTCTAATTTAGGCGTGCACCTAACCGTGCACGGGTAAAATTCTATCTTCTAATCTAAGATGCAATCTACTATAATTAAAGATACACGGGCAATCTAGCCCAAACTTGGTACATAAGGCCGATTCACGTATTTCTTCCATGTATACATTCTTCAAGCCCATCTTGATCGCGGCCCACCTCTGACTCGGTCAAATTCTGGTGATAACACATGCCCCCCTGGTTTTGGAAATAACATTTCCAAAATCATTGCGCTTCTCCTTCGTCGGGTCATGTCATGGCAGAGCAGAGCTGCCGCAGAATCTTCCATCATTTCGCCTCGCCTCCTGGGCTTCTCTGCACGAATTGATAATTTCGGCATAACATCCTCGAGAACCGTCAAGGCATTAAATCTCCACTATACTCCCTTTATTTATCTGTGCCAAACGGTTCACCACTCCATCCTCTTCGCATTAGCACCCAAAAAACCCTCCTGCACCACCATGTCTTCTTCCTCTTCCGGTCTTTCCTACGGGTCTTCCTCCTCCCGCGAGACGCCACCGGACGTACGCGCCCCAGAAGAATGGGACCAGGAGGACCATGCCTCCGTCAGGTCGAGGACGACAAGTCCACGACCGGCGGGGATGAAGATCTCAGTTCCTAGCCGATGGGGAACTGGAATCGGAGAGCGAGGATGACTTGTTCCCCTGGGACGGCTGCCCTCTTCGAAGAAGAGAAGGAGGCAGCAGACGACTCCCTCGAGGGCTATCCACCGGCGAAACGTCTCCGCATGTGGTGGGACGGCGAACAGCGATGATGATGAGGAGGATGAAGCTCCCGTAGAGGGCTACGGGAGCAGCGACGAGAGCCCATCGGCAGCAGTGCCGATGAGAGCTCCAAGGACGATGACGAGGGCAGCGACGGTCCGTAGCTAGGATCTGCTAGTGTATGTCTAGTAGTAGCAGTTTGGTCAGCAAATCCCTCTTTTGTACCTCCCCCCTTGAACAATCGACTCTTTCTTTGTAAGAAATCTGGTTTATCAATGAAGAACTTCTCCAATTTGACTTTGCCGATTCCTTTTATGCTAATTTAGCCGATTGTCAACTCGATCAATGTCTAATAAGCCGATTGCCACGCATTGGTTCCTCATAATCCGCTCTTCATTTCTTTGACGTTGGAGTGATCGTGAATTTGGTCACTTTAAGAGAGCCCCAGAACCGCTGCTGAAACGACTTGACGCTGAAGCCAATACCTCTGGATATTCAGATATTCAGCGATACTCTTCAAACCTGCCCAATCCCTTTGAAGAAGATCATGATGGAGGGCCAGCCGATGAAATCTCAATCGGTTTCTTAAGAACAAAATATCTACGCAGTCCGTTGCCCCCCGAGCCTTCATCAAGGCGAGAACAGCAGTGAGCCAACCAAATGTGCTACTATCGGCTTCCGAGTCATGATGCAGAGCCAGCCGATTTCAACAAAATCGGCTCCCCAGAGTAGAGAACTTTCAGGGTGGGCTGCCTCCCCCCGAGCTTTTCCAGCCCACTTCTTGCGCCTTGCTGATCAGATCGGCTCTTTTCCTTTGGCAGATTTGATGTAACCTATCCTTAACCTGATCTGTACGTCCATGCTGCTCTTGATATTGGTCAGGGTCATGATCCCCCAAAACTTGCCCCAGCTGATGTTGCGGACTTGAATACTTCCAAAAAGAATTTGGAGGTTCTTGAAAAGAGGATCTGAGCCACCGAACTATTTTTTTTTTTGGCGGGGCCGATTTTTCTATTGGCTATCAGCCCCCAATGTTTCACAGTACACATGTTCACCGCACATGTTCATCTGACTATATGCCCCCCGAGCCGAATCTGCCAGGTGACTGCAGATATCGGCTTTTATGGTTAGCCAGGGCACTGCACTTGCACGTCGGCTCCGCCGAGATTCGTGCTGACTTTCATCTGCCGACGTGGCCACTGCCTAGTAGCTCGATGTTGAACACAAGCAGAACATGTGGTGAAGATAATTTTGGCCGATTATTGGAATCGGCTTCCATGTTGGTTGGAGCACTGACTGAAGGTTCTGTAATGCCCCTTCATAGATTTCTGGGGCCGATCACAAGGATCAGCCTCGCCATGTCCGCACATAAGTTGGTTCCTGCTACTCGATCAGGTAGGTGGCTCTGTTGAGGTCCCGAAAATCTATAGCCACACGCCATCGGCCGTCCTTCTTTTCCACCGGTACGACGCTTGAGAGCGCTTCGTCTGATCCTGGAGCACCAAACTCCGCTGGAAGGATGGACACCATGTTTGTGCCAGCCGATGTTTCATCATCGGCTTTCCTTTGCTTGGGACGCCACTCCATTTTCCGTGGACGACCCTCTTCGTCCAGGGCTCGCTGAACTTTCGCAGCCAGATCAGGTCGTGCCTTCCTTAACGTATGCAAGTATAACCTTTCGGCTTCCTCCAGGCCGCGCAATCGCTGAACCCTGCGCTTTTGTGAACGGCTGAGTCCATCAGGGCACCACCTTGGCCGGGGTGGTCTTCTTCTTCTTCTTGTCCCTCGTCTGCGGAATCCTCGAGATCTACCCACCGAGGGGACTCAGCTCGTTTGCTTTGCGGCGGGAGAGGCCCTAAGCGCCTGAACACAGATACGTTGGCTGCCTCCTTCTTCTTCTGGTTGCATTCTGGGCAATTGCCGATTGTGGGCAATCGGCTCATTCCTGAATCCCAGCGATTGTACGAAGGGCAGTCCCAGTGCCTGTCGTTGTCGTCTTGCTCCCTTGATTTTCCGTGGCACGGCGCTCGTGCTCCTCCTCATTGCGATCGTGCCGACGATGTCTTCTGGCTTCTCTGGCCGATCTCTCTCATCATCATCGTTGGATCGTCGGCGTTGGTCATACTGGACTCACATACTTGTTGAGGAGGTGATCGGAGAGGGGTCTTTGATATCTCATGTTCTTCACTTCTCCCTCGTGACGTAGCGCTTGCCATCATGCCGGGCCGATCGCGTGGAGCGGCCTCTTCGTGTCCTTGCTATGAGAGCAGCTGCCCTCGTCTCCATCTTTGCCAGAGTGGTTCCCAGGTCCTACCATGTTGATGCTGAACGAGGATCCTGGCTGGCAACCTTCAGGGTAAGTGCATTCTACCATGTTAACGGCGGGGAAGGGCTGGGTGTCGACCTTCATAGCGTACTGGTTGAAAATTAGACGCCCTTTTTCTATCGCCGCTTGGATGTGCTGACGCCATACCCTGCAGTCGTTGGTGGCATGGGAGAGCGAGTTATGCCATTTGCGTATGGCTTTCCGTTCAGCTCTTGCACCGTGGGGAATTTGAGACCTTCGGGAATCGTCAACTGCTTCTCCTTGAGCAGGAGGTCGAAGATTTGCTCAGTCTTGGTCACGTCAAAATCAAATCCCCTGGGCGGGCCTGGTGGCTTTACCCATTTGCAGGATACGGGGTTCCTCCCCGAGTCCATTCAGCCACTGCTACCTCTTGGTCTCCCGCGGAACTTCGTCTTCCTCGCATCGACCAGGACTCTGCACGCTTGAACTTGTCTTGGTACAGGTCCGGTGGCGCTGTTCATATGCCGATAGTTTCGAACCATGTGCGCCAGTGAGGGATAATCTGCTTGGAGGCCATGTCCTTGAGCTGTGTTGCAAGGCTGCTACGCCAACTCGACTGCTTCTTTTTCAGTTATACGAACCGAATAACATCGGTTCCTAAGATTCCTGAAGCTGGATGTATTCTGTCACAGTTTCTCCGCGCTTCGACGTAGTTGTGCTAGATCGGCAATGCCAGACTCGGAAGCCTCTGAATGGTACTGCATATGGAACTGCTCTTCCAACTGCTTCCAAGTCCGGATGGAGTCGGTGGCAAGAGGTGTACCATCCGAAAGCCGATCCGTGAGGGACTGTGAGAAGAGCCTCACGCGTAGTTGATCCGACACCCGGTCCTAGTTGCGCCAAATATCGGCCCACGTGCTCGATGGAGCTGGAACCATCGATCCACTGAATTTGGAGAAGTCGGGGAGCCGATATTTAGGTGGTAGCGGGATCATCTCGTAGTCGTCGGGGTGCGGCTTGGAATAGCCGATGGCCCTTCTTTTCGGCACCATGCCGAACTGGTCTCTCATATGGTGCGATCTGATCCATTGTCTTGGCTGTAGGAATTGAATTCGAAGATTCGTCGGGGTGGCGTACTTAGCCAGCCATGTTTGCTTTTCCAGCTCAGAGCCAACTGCAGGAGCTGAGCTCTGGAGGTTCGTCGGGGTGGCGTACTTAGTTAGCCACGTCGCTTCTCAAGCTCGTCGCGACGCCCTCCTATTTTCGAAGTCCCGATGTTGTGGCCTGGTTTGTGAGTGCCCAGTTGCCACAATCGCACATACGTGCACGTGTACCCATGAGGGATCTCCTTAGGCGCCTCGGAACTGGTAGTCACTAGGGTCACCACCGATCTTGTAGACGACGAATGCCGGTGTAGCCGGCACTTCTGGTGCTGCCAACGCATATGGCAGCGGTGGACGGGACTGGAGTGGCAACTCTCCTTGATGCGTCCCGAGAGCTGGTCGAGTACGGTGCCTCATGATCTCCTGGATCACGCGAAGAGCGACACGCTCCAACGTGTTGACCAGGTTCTCGAGTGGCGGTGTAGCGAGTGAGCCACCAAGTAGTTGATCTCCTGCGCGCAGGACCTGGTGTGTTCTTCCGACGGGGCAGAGGTCTATCCCATCTAGTGCACCATTAGGCGAGAACCCCTTCCACCTGATGCCATGTGAACGGGTTCGTGGAAAGAGCCGATGAGGTCGGCTTCGAGGATGACTTTGATCTCGTCATACTTCTTCTTGAGCTCGTCCGTCAGATCCTCGTGCGTGACGGTGTGCCGTCCGCCATCTCGATGTAGATGGCGATGTGGTTGATGTAGAAGCTGGTCCCACCGGGCGTGCAGAATGTGTTGTCGTCGAAACCACCGGCGAAGCGACGAGCAACAGTAGAGCGGGAACAACCTAGAGCTGCGGCTGGCTGAGGTCCCTCCGAGCGACGGCCCGCAAAGCCTTCGGTCACACGTCCGATGCTGATGCAGGGCGTGCCACCTGACCTATACCTGGTCGGAAGGTGATGGAGATGCCTCGCTTAGTTTCTGCATGGCATACACGTAAACATTAAATACGAGCCTCGATCGGCTCTCAGGTTATCCTGTGAATCGGCTCAGGGAGCCGATCCACCCATGATTCGTACGAGGTGCACGAATATATGGTGGTCCTGCTTGATCAAAATAAAGCTAATGAGATCTACGACGATTTAGGGTTTTCACCGCATAATCGGATCATCCTACTCACGGTTGGGCCTCGCGGCCACGCACGGTGATCGTAAGCCGATCCTAAACAAGGCCTAAAAACCAACACAAGGTTGATCCCCGGAACATCCTGTTTAGGGCCAGCGAACGACACCCTACGTGTCGCTGGATCCTCCACCCCTTTGTAAGGCCTAACTATTGCAGATATTAAACTAATCCTTGTAGAACAAGGAGCAATCGTAACGGATCAGATCTACTAAATAACGATCAAGCGGGGTGCCCCACACCTAAGATAGGTGTGAGGCGGCTAGACATGCAAGGGTTGCACTACGATAGCATGTTACGCGAAGAACTATGCTAACCCTAACACATCTATGATAACTACGCTGCTCGCCATCAACAAGGCTTCAGTACGAGCAACGCATGAACAACGTGGAGCTTGTGTTGCCTAGATCGCAAGATGCGATCTAGGCAGCATGTTGCTTACCGGTAGAAACCCTCGAGACGAAGGAGTTGGCGATGCGCCGAGATTGATTTGTTGGTTGAACGTTGGTTGTTGTTTATTCCATAAACCCTAGATACATATTTATAGTCCAGGGGACTTTCTAATTTAGGCGTGCACCTAACCGTGCACGGGTAAAATTCTATCTTCTAATCTAAGATGCAATCTACTATAATTAAAGATACACGGGCAATCTAGCCCAAACTTGGTACATAAGGCCGATTCACGTATTTCTTCCATGTATACATTCTTCAAGCCCATCTTGATCGCGGCCCACCTCTGACTCGGTCAAATTCTGGTGATAACACAATGCCCTTTACTTCCTCGGGGTTTTCAACCAGGGTCTCGATTGAAGAGGAGAGCAAAGCCTTGAGGCGCTGGAGTGGACCATGGGCCGTGCTAGGACTTGGCTCTTCACCTGCCTTGGAAGTAGCTGGTTCGATGGATTCAGGGTCGAACGTCAGCAAGCTTGAGAGATCACAACCCTGACAAGACAAACAAGAACATCATCAGTATACAACAAAAGAAGAGGGTAGAGCCAAGGGAATGGAGTGTACCTCTCCCAAGATGGGAGGGACAGCCGATGTTGTGGTGATCGGCTTTTCCGTGGGCTTGGTTAGGGTGGCCACCTTGTCAGCCGCGCTCTTTGAAGTTGCTAGGTCTAGCGTGGCGGACGGCATCAGTATCTCCTCGACGTCCCCACTAGAGGTCTCATTAGTCTACAAAAGGAAGTGGTTAGCCGATCCGGATGGCAATAGGACAGCATGAAACATAAACTAGGGGAGTAATTACATTTGAAACCTCCTGGCTTGATGGAGAAGCTCGTGGGTCTTTGTGAGCCCTCTTGACGCATCGACGCTTCACGCGTGACCCTGTTCTAATCGGAGCTTGAAAGGCAGCAGGTTCGGGAGCTGACCTCTTCTTAGAAGCCGATGATGTCTACTTCCCCCTCCTTTTCCTGTAGACAGTGTTGGGCCTCCAAGAGCAGAGGTTTGTAGAACAGCAGCAAGTTTTCCCTTAAGTGGATCACCCAAGGTTTATCGAACTCAGGGAGGAAGAGGTCAAAGATATCCCTCTCATGCAACCCTGCAACCACAAAGCAAGAAGTCTCTTGTGTCCCCAACACACCTAATAGGTGCACTAGTTCGGCGAAGAGATAGTGAAATACAGGTGGTATGAATATATATGAGCAGTAGCAACGGTGCCAGAAAATAGCTTGCTGGCGTGTAGTTGGTGGTGGTAGTATTGCAGCAGTAGTAACACAAAAACAGTAAACAAGCAGCGATAGCAGTATTTAGGAACAAGGCCTAGGGATTACACTTTCACTAGTGGACACTCTCAACATTGATCACATAACAGAATAGATAAATGCATACTCTACACTTTTGTTGGATGATGAACACATTGCGTAGGATTACACGAACCCTCAATGCCGGAGTTAACAAGCTCCACAATTAATGTTCATATTTTAGTAACCTTATAGTGTAAGATAGATCAACATAACCAAATAGATCACATCAATACCATCATAGTAATAGTTAACTTCACAATCCACAAGAGATCATGATCATAGCCTACGACAAGAACCACATGGTGCACACACTAGTCACCTTTACACCAATGCAGGAGGAATAGAATACTTTAATAACATCACTAGAGTAGCACATAGATGAATTATGATACAAACTCATATGAATCTCAATCATGTAAAGCAGCTCATGAGATCATTGTATTGAAGTACATAGGAGAGAGATGAACCACATAGCTACCGGTACAGCCCCGAGCCTCGATGGAGAACTACTCCTCCTCATGGGAGCAGCGGTGATGAAGATGGCGGTGGAGATGGCACCGGTGTCGATGGAGAAGCCTTCCGGGGGCACTTCCCCGCTCGGCAGCGTGCCGGAACAGAGACTCTGTCCCCCAGATCTTGGCCTTGCGATGGCGGCGGCTCTGGAAGGTTTCTGTGGTTTTCGTCAATCGGTGTCAAAGTTTTAGGTCACGACGGCTTAAATAGGCGAAGAATCGGAGTCGTAGGGGCCACGGGCTGCCCAAACCATAGGGGGGCGCGCCCCCCGGCCGCGCCGCCCTAGGGTGTGGGGCCCCCGGCACCCCTCGACCTTTCTCCGGTGCTCTGGAAGCTTCGCGTATTTCTAAGACTTTCGGCGTTGATTTCGTCCGATTAAAATATTTCCTTACTAGGATTTCTGAAACCAAAACAGCAGAAAACAGGAACGGCACTTCGGCATCTTGTTAATAGGTTAGTTCCGAAAATGCACGAATATGACATAAAGTGTGCATAAAACATGTAGATAACATCAATAATGTGGCATGGAACATAAGAAATTATCGATACGTCGGAGACGTATCAGCATCCCAAGCTTAGTTCTGCTCGTCCCGAGCAGGTAAAACGATAACACGGATAATTTCTGGAGTGACATGCCATCATAACCTTGATCATACTATTTGTAAAGCATATGTAGTGAATGCAGCGATTAAAACAATGTATATGACATGAGTAAACAAGTGAATCATAAAGCAAAGACTTTTCATGAATAGCACTTCAAGACAAGCATCAATAAGTCTTACATAAGAGTTAACTCATAAAGCAATAATTCAAAGTAAAGGCATTGAAGCAACACAAAAGAAGATTAAGTTTCAGCGGTTGCTTTCAACTTGTAACATGTATATCTCATGGATAATTGTCAACATAGAGTAATATAACAAGTGCAATATGCAAGTATGTAGGAATCAATGCACAAGTTCACACAAGTGTTTGCTTCTTGAGGTGGAGAGAAATAGGTGAACTGACTCAACATTGAAAGTAAAAGAATGGTCCTCCATAGAGGAAAAGCATCGATTGCTATATTTGTGCTAGAGCTTTGATTTTGAAAACATGAAACAATTTTGTCAACGGTAGTAATAAAGCATATGTATCATGTAAATTATATCTTACAAGTTGCAAGCCTCATGCATAGTGTACTAATAGTGCCCGCACCTTGTCCTAATTAGCTTGACTACCGGATCATCACAATGCACATGTTTTGACCAAGTGTCACAGAGGGGTACCTCTATGCCGCTTGTACAAAGGTCTAAGGAGAAAGCTCGCATTGGATTTCTCGCTATTGATTATTCTTCAACTTAGACATCCATACCGGGACAACATAGACAACAGATAATGGACTCCTCTTTTATGCATAAGCATGTAACAACAATTAATAATTTTCTCATATGAGATTGAGGATATTTGTCCAAAACTGAAACTTCCACCATGGATCATGGCTTTAGTTAGCGGCCCAATGTTCTTCTCTAACAATATGCATGCTTAATCATAAGGTGGTAGATCTCTCTTACTTCAGACAAGATGAACATGCATAGCAACTCACATGAAATTCAACAAAGAGTAGTTGATGGCGTCCCCAGTGAACATGGTTATCGCACAACAAGCAACTTAATAAGAGATAAAGTGCATAATTACATATTCAATACCACAATAGTTTTTAAGCTATTTGTCCCATGAGCTATATATTGCAAAGGTGAATGATGGAATTTTAAAGGTAGCACTCAAGCAATTTACTTTGGAATGGTGGAGAAATACCATGTAGTAGGTAGGTATGGTGGACACAAATGGCATAGTGTTGTTTGGCTCAAGGATTTGGATGCATGAGAAGTATTCCCTCTCGATACAAGGTTTAGGCTAGCAAGGTTGTTTGAAGCAAACACAAGCACGAACTAGTACAGCAAAACTCACATAAAAGACATATTACAAGCATTATAAAACTATACATCGTCTTCCTTGTTGTTCAAACACCTCACTAGAAAATATCTAGACTCTAGAGAGACCAATCATGCAAACCAAATTTTAGCAAGCTTTATGTATTTCTTCACTAATAGGTGCAAAGTATATGATGCAAGAGCTTAAACAAGAGCACAACAATTGCCAAATATCAAGTTATTCAAGACATCATACCAATTACTACATGTATCATTTTCCAATTCCAACCATATAACAATTTAACGAAGGAGAAACTTCGCCATGAATATTAAAAGCTAAGAACACATGTGTTCATATGCAACAGCGGAGCATGTCTCTCTCCCACACAAGTATGATGTAATCCAATTTATTCAAACACAAACAAAAATAGAAACAAACAAACAGACGCTCCAAGTAAAGCACATAAGATGTGACTGAATAAAAATATAGTTTCAAGAGAAGGAACCTGATAATGTTGTCGATGAAGAAGGGGATGCCTTGGGCATCCCCAAGCTTAGACGCTTGAGTCTTCTTGATATATGCAGGGGTGAACCACCGGGGCATCCCCAAGCTTAGAGCTTTCACTCTTCTTGATCATAGTATATCATCCTCCTCTCTTGACCCTTGAAAACTTCCTTCACACCAAACTTCTCATAAACTTCATTAGAGGGGTTAGTACATAATCAAAAACTCACATGTTCAGAGGTGACACAATCATTCTTAACACTTCTGGACATTGCTCAAAGCTACTGGAAGATAATGGAACAAAGAAATCCACCCAACACAGCGAAAGAAGCAATGCGAAATAAAAGGCAGAATCTGTCAAAACAGAACAGTCCGTAAAGACGAATTTCTAATAAATACTTCCGTTGCTCAGATCAGAAAACTCAAAACTAATGAAAGTTGCGTACATATCTGAGGAACACGCACGTAAATTGGCATATTTTTATGATTTTTATACAGAGAAAACAGCCCAGATTCGTGACAGATAGAAATCTGTTTCTGCGCAGAAATCCAAATCTAGTATCAACCTTCGATTAGAGGCTTCACTTGGCACAACAAAACAAAAACTAAGATAAGGAGAGGTTGCTACAGTAGTAAACAACTTCCAAGACACAAATATAAAACAAAGTACTGTAGCAAAATAACACATGGGTTATCTCCCAAGAAGTTCTTTTCTTTATAGCCATTAAGATGGGCTCAGCAGTTTTAATGATGCACTCGCAAGAAATAGTATTTGAAGCAAAAGAGAGCATCAAGAGGCAAATACAAAACACATTTAAGTCTAACCCACTTCCTATGCATAGGAATCTTGTAAATAAACAAGTTCATGAAGAGCAAAGTAACAAGCATAGGAAGATAAAACAAATGTAGCTTCAAAAATTTCAGCACATAGAGAGGTATTTTAGTAACATGAAAATTTCTACAACCATATTTTCCTCTCTCATAATAACTTTCAGTAGCATCATGAGCAAACTCAACAATATAACTATCACATAAAGCATTCTTATCATGAGTCTCATGCATAAAATTATTACTCTCCACATAAGCATAATCAATTTTATTAGTTGTAGCGGGAGCAAATTCAACAAAGTAGCTATCATTATTATTCTCATCATCAAATATAGGAGGCATATTGTAATCATAATCAAATTCATCCTCCATAACAGGTGGCACTAAGAGACCAACATCATTATAATCATCATAAATAGGAGGCAAAGTATCATCAAAGAAAATTTTCTCCTCAATGCTTGGGGGACTAAAAAGATCATGAAAACCAGCTTCCCCAAGCTTAGAACTTACTATATCATTATCAACAATGGTGTTCAAAGCGTTCATATTAATATTACTACCAGCATGCAAATAAGATTCCATAGGTTTTTTAATTTTCGCATCAAACAATCCATGTTTTAAATCATGAAATAGAATAAGAAGCTCATTCTTGTCCATTATGCCAAACTAGTGTAAACAAGAAACAAAAAGTTGCAATTGCGGGATCTAAAGGAAATAGCTTGAGTACTTACGGCGCCGGAAAATAGCTTGGTAGCCGAGGTCCGGAGTGTGAGTACCTTTTACCTTTCCTCCCCGGCAACGGCGCCAGAAAATAGCTTGATGTCTACTTCCCCCTCCTTTCCTGTAGACAGTGTTGGGCCTCCAAGAGCAGAGGTTTGTAGAACAGCAGCAAGTTTTCCCTTAAGTGGATCACCCAAGGTTTATCGAACTCGGGGAGGAAGAGGTCAAAGATATCCCTCTCATGCAACCACTGCAACCACAAAGCAAGAAGTCTCTTGTGTCCCCAACACACCTAATAGGTGCACTAGTTCGTGAAGAGATAGTGAAATACAGGTGGTATGAATATATATGAGCGGTAACAACGGTGCCGAGAAAATAGCTTGCTGGCGTGTAGTTGGTGGTGGTAGTATTGCAGCAGTAGTAACACAGTAAAACGTAAACAAGCAGCGATAGCGATATTTAGGAACAAGGCCTAGGGATTACACTTTCACTAGTGGACACTCTCAACATTGATCACATAACGTAGATAAATGCATACTCTACACTTTTGTTGGATGATGAACACATTGCGTAGGATTACACGAACCCTCAATGCCGGAGTTAACAAGCTCCACAATTAATGTTCATATTTTAGTAACCTTATAGTGTAAGATAGATCAACATAACCAAATAGATCACATCAATACCATCATAGTAATAGTTAACTTCACAATCCACAAGAGATCATGATCATAGCCTACGACAAGAACCACATGGTGCACACACTAGTCACCTTTACACCATGCAGGAGGAATAGAATACTTTAATAACATCACTAGAGTAGCACATAGATGAATTATGATACAAACTCATATGAATCTCAATCATGTAAAGCAGCTCATGAGATCATTGTATTGAAGTACATAGGAGAGAGATGAACCACATAGCTACCGGTACAGCCCCGAGCCTCGATGGAGAACTACTCCCTCCTCATGGGAGCAGCAGCGGTGATGAAGATGGCGGTGGAGATGGCACCGGTGTCGATGGAGAAGCCTTCGGGGGCACTTCCCGCTCGGCGGCGTCGGAACAGAGACTCTGTCCCCCGATCTTGGCCTCGCGATGGCGGCGGCTCGGAAGGTTTCTGGGTTTCGTCAATCGGTGTCGAAGTTTTAGGTCACGACGGCTTAAATAGGCGAAGAATCGGAGTCGGAGGGGCCACGGGCTGCCCAAACCATAGGGGCGCGCCCCTGCCGCGCCGCCCTAGGGTGTGGGGCCCCCCGGCACCCTCGACCTTTCTCCGGTGCTCTGGAAGCTTCGCGTATTTCTAAGACTTTCGGCGTTGATTTCGTCCGATTCCGAAAATATTTCCTTACTAGGATTTCGAAACCAAAAACAGCAGAAAACTGGCACTTCGGCATCTTGTTAATAGGTTAGTTCCAAAAATGCACGAATATGACATAAAGTGTGCATAAAACATGTAGATAACATCAATAATGTGGCATGGAACATAAGAAATTATCGATACGTCGGAGACGTATCAGCCGACGCGGGCGAGTCCGTCTGGCTCTTTGTGGTGGTTCTTCCAGAATCACCTGAGCTCGAGTCCCTTCGACTGGACTGTGCTTCCTTGCTGGGGTTCTCCTCGGTGGAGGTCTGTAAAAGAAATACAAGCATGTTGCAAAAGCCTGGGAGGACAGATGGAGTTAGTCAAGGCGTAGATCAACTTACGTGCAGGCTTTCTTGAGCAGGAGTAGGGGCCTGGCGCTTCAAAGTCTTCCTGGCCGCCACTTTTCTCACTGCCTTCCTCGCCTGGATTGAGGCTCGGGGGGCAACTGGCCCCGAGGATGCTTTACTCTTGGGAGCCGATTTCGGTGAAATCGGCTGGCTCTGCATTATAACCTTCTTCAGGGGTGGCGAGCTTTGGCAGAAGAGAACCACCGGGGCTGGTGGAAGGAATTTGAAGGGAGAGCCGTCGGCTTGCATGGGTTCTGGGCCATCTTGCTGCTACAGAGAAATAGAGTCAGGTTACAAACAATCATCGTGAGCCATTGCAAGAAATTTATAAGTAATGGTACCTGATCTGCAGGAACGTTGTATTCAGCATCAAGTTGCTTCAGCAGCGGTCCAAGAGCTCTTCTGAAGGCGTGGGTCTTCCACATGGACCACCAAGTCTCAAAACCATCGGTAGTGGTGGTGAAACGGAGGTTGTGAGGGATTGGGATGGCCAGAGCGTCAAAAAAGGAATAGCACCTCTGGCCAGTAAGGATGTCAGGCAGTTCAGCTCTGCTTTCGGTCAGGTGGTGAAGAAAGAAGTGTGGAGAAACTTGCCCGAGGCCAAACTGCCGGGCTACTACCACCGGCTGGTAAGACTCATAACCAGGCTTGATGATCCTGTTTGAGGTACTCATGCCAACTGGGAGGAAGCAAGGACGGATCATGATAGAGTACAAATGCCGAGTGCTGGGGTCATCGGCAAAGCTGTCCAACTTGAAGGAAACTGGGTTCTCGAAATTTTTAGATTCAGTATAAGGAAAGAACAGAGGATTGTCGAAGCCTTGGAAAAAAGTTCTGAACCACTCTGATGCTTCCTTAGGGATCAGCCTGCTGCCTGGGAGGCTGTACAGAGCTTGGCCATAGCTAGTGCATCGGATTTGCTTGCCACTAGCATTTGGGAAGGTGCAGGTGGCCAAAGGCGGGAAGTTTGGGATCTGGTGTTGGAAGTACAGCTGAGCCCATAACTGAATAAACCACCAAGGACCTCCTGTTTTAACTGTCTTTTGGGAGAACAGTTTGACAGACATCAGTTGGAGAGATCGATAGACCTCCCCAAGAAGCAGTTTGCCGACGTCAAGCTGAGTGCCTTTGGCGAGTTCATAGGCCAGGGAGAGGTAATTCTTGGTTGGGGCGAGTGATGGACCACAGAATATGAAGTGCTCCAACCAGAAGTTCAGGAAGGCCGTGTGCTCCCTCTCTGTCACAGGGCCTTTGGTTTTCATATAACGTCTGAGGTAGGCACCCCAGCTGGTACACTCTGTTTTGGAGGAGAGGGTGAAAAGGACCTTTGGCAGCTTAAAAGCAGAGGGGCTTGGGGATGCAATGTCTAGGCCTGTGATATGGCCACATCCAGCAGAGTTGGTGTCATGGGGCCGTGGCCAAACATGAAGCAGTTCAGTGCATCAGACCAGAAGTAGCCGATGGTTTTCAGAATATTCTCATTCTTTTCAAGAGGAGACAATGATAATGACAAGGCATCGGCTATCCCTATGGTTTCCCAGGTGGCATAATGGGTTTTTGACACTCTATTGTACCATGCCACCCAACCCTCAGGAGGATTAGGCCAGGCTCGCAGGCAGTCGGCCCGGAAGTCAGATCTAAGTTCTGGTTCACGAAGGGGATTCTGTTAGCCTCGCATGAGATTAAGTGGGCAGGACTCTCAGAAGAACGGGGGCCAAGACACATAGAATTTGGAAGAGAAGGATGCGGCAGCAGGATCTCTGAAACCTAAATTAATAACGGAATAAGACATTAATTCAGGTGATTGTTGTTAATCCTAACATTTACTCGGATGGCGAGGGGCGGTTAAGGATTACCTTCAGACCGGAGACCATGGCGTTGGCGTTGGATGATTCCGCCATTGGATGTGCTGTGGAGTTGGAATGGCGCGGTTGAGATCTGAGATTCGTGTGGCCGTGAGTTGGATCTGCTCGGGCGGCGATTTGGGGGATCTGAGTTTGCTTTCTCCGACGGAGGTCGCAGGTTACCGTTTGGAGGGGCAACTAGGTTGGCCTTACTCGCGTTTTATGGTAGAGGCCGATGCGATGCCATCGGCTCTTTTGGGGATTGTTTGACTTTGACTATCGGCAAAATTAACTGGAAGCACTTCTTCATTAATAAGAGGGGTTTTTACAATGAAGAGCCGATTGCTCAAGAAAGGAAGAACAAAAGAAGAGCCGATTGCTCGAGTACTACTAATCCTATACTACTAATCCTCGCTGGCCTCGTCGTCGGCGTCGTAACTGCCGTCGGCGCTTCCGGAGATTTCCTCGTCGCTGCTGCCCCAGCCCTCGGCCGGAGCTTCTTCCTCCTCGTCATCATCGTCGTCGTCGCTGTCCGCCCAAGCGCGGAAGCGCTTTGCCGGCGGATACCCGGCGGAGGAGGAGGAGTCGTCCTCTTCCTCTTCCTCCTCTTCCTCCTCTTCCTCCTCTTCTTCTTCTTCCTCTTCTTCGTCGGAGGAGGTGAAGCTTGCCCAGGAGTGGAGGTCGTCCTCGCTCTCGCTCTCCAGTTCCCCGTCGATAAGGAACCGGAGGTCGTCTTCCCCATCGGTCAGGGGCAAGTCGCCATCTGACCCGACGAGCTTCGGGTGGGCCATCTGGCACGAAGTCAAAGTCCCACTCTTGCTCTGACATCGGCTCGCTCGAGGAAGAAGATTGGAAGGAGAGAGCCGACGAAGCAGAGGAGGAGGATGAGTCCATGGTGGAGGAGGGTTTTTTCGATGGCCAGAACAGAGCAAGGGGATGAAGAGGTGAACTGTGCGGCGCGGTTAAATAAATGGGACATAGTGGAAATTTAATGCCATGGCAGTTTTCGAGGAGGCGATGCCAAAACGCTGTCAAATCTTGCAGAGAAGTTGAGAAGGCAAGGCATCATGATGAAGGATACTGCGGCGGTTTTGCCCTACCACGACATGACCCGACGAAGAAAAGGCAGAGTGGTTTTGGAATTATCATTTCCAAAACCAGGGGGGCATGTGTTATCACCAGAATTTGACCAGATCAGAGGTGGGCCGTGATTAAAGATGGACTTGAAGAATATACATGGAAGATATACATGAATCGGCCTTGTGCACGAAGTTTGGGCTAGTTGGCCCGTGTATCTGTAAATATAGTAGGATACGTGTCGGTTAGGTAGAATTTGGCTCGTGCACGGTTGGGATTATTCCCACGTTAGAAAGTCTACGGACTATAAATATGTATCTAGGGTTATTGAGAAAAACAACAATCACGTTCATCACAAACCAATCTAGGCGCATCGCCAACCCCTTGTTTCGAGGGTTTCTTCCGGGTAAGCATCATACGTTTATTCGTTGTTCATGCGTTGCTCGTGCTGAAGCCTTGTTGATGGCGAGCAACATAGTTATCGTAGATGTGTTAGGGTTAGCATTGTTTCATCGTGTTACATGCTTTTATCCATGCAACCCTTAGACGTCTAGCCGCCTTTACACCTATCCTAGGTGTAAGGGCGGCACCTTGCTTGATCCGTGTTTAGTAGATCCGATCTGTTATGATTGCTCCTTGTTCTTCAAGGATTAGTTTAATATCTGCATAGTTAGGCCTTGCAAACGGGTTGAAGGATCCAGTAGCACGTAGGGTGTAGTTTGCTAGCCCTAGATAAGATGTTCCGGGAATCAACTCTATGTTGGTTTTTAGGCCTTATCTAGGGCTGGTTTATTATCACCATGCGTGGCTGCCAGGCTCAATCACGTGTAGGATGTTCCGATTATGCGGTGAAAACCCTAAATCATCGTAGGTCGTTTTAGCTTTATATTGATCAAGCAGGACCACCATGCTATCGTAAACCCCATACGAATCATGGGTGGATTGGCTCCTTGAGCCGATTCACGGGAAAACCTGAGAGCCGATCGAGGCTCGTATTTAATGTTTACGTGTATGCCATGCAGGAAACTAAGCGAAGCAAATCCATCACCTTCCCGACCAGGTATAGGTCAGGTGGCACGCCTGCACCAGCATCGGACGTGCGTGCCGAGGCTTTGCGGGCCATCGCTCGAGGGACCAGGGCCAGCCGCAGCTCTGGGAGCCCCCCGGCTCTACGTGTTGCCAGCCGTTGCTCGCCGGTGGGTTTCGGACGCCAACAGAAGATCAACCAGAACCTGGAGGTGAAGGGCTGTGCACAAAACCACAAGTCTGCAACAACCAAACATCTCATACTAGGAGCTGGAACAAGGTATACCAAGTTCCTGGACAGATCCAATGGATCTGATCCATACAACATGCATGATATAATCATGGGATTGAGCAGATGCTCAAGTGGGTAGATCATCACTTGGTTTTCACCAAGGATTACTGCTAGTCTAAAAGCCACTAAAAATGGAAATCATCTAGATACAGATGTTGTACACAGAAGGTAGCAAACATGCACAGATGCACATACTAGCCATATCTTATGCACAGATAGCACCAGTAGATGTATTGCAAGGATTAGCAGCTAATACAGACTACACAGTAAATCCTAAGCTAGTAACCATCAGTAAACCCTAGATTTCATCAGGCAAGCATATTGGCATTCATATCTAGTATGATCCCCAAATATGCAAGCAAAGGTTTAGTAGCCACAAGATCCAATCAAATAAGTGAGCAACCAATCAGTAGCAAGGCTACTGAGGTCACATCACACTTAGCACCATTTAAAATAAGGGATTTCTATTTTCGTGCCCCTGGTTCGTTAGTTGTACTCAGTTTTCCCCAGCCTCTTAACTTTTCCTCAGTTTTCCCCTCCCTCTAGTTTGAAACCCCTCGCAGAGGCTCGGACGGGAGGGTTGCCGTCTATTCAGAGGCCTTCCGTTACCGGTGATGGCTAGGGAGCCGCGGTGGTTTTGACTTGACCGTTGCTTTCGAAATGTGTTGACTATTGACTGGAAGAGCTGACCCAAAGCTTTCCCCTCCGCCCGAGACTGGAGGAGCTCACACACCGCCCCTCCGCCACGCCATCCTGCCCACCTACCTTATGGCGTCGTCCGCCGCCGAGCCGGCCCCGCCCCACCACCACCCCCGCTCCGCCTCCACAGATCTGGATCTACCCCTGTCCTCTTTGTAATTCCGTCATGTGTGCCGACTATTGCCGCCACCGTGGAGAAGATTGGGAATCGGAGGGATCTAACGCATGGATTCCATCTGGTAAGCATCGTCTGCCTATGTGAATTAACAGTAGGCAGTTTTGAGCGCCAATCGTTGTTGCTCAACTAACTGCGTTGCTTTTCGAATAGGATGGATCCAGCGCTGGCTTTTCGGCTGGTGGTTAGGCTGGATTCTAGCTTTACGCGTGATTCTAAACAGATGGGTTTAACTTCCCTGCGGTGGTTGCAACCACCATCTCGTTAACGGATTTCAAAGCTAACATCTACGATAACTACACCTGGAGCTCTCTCGATGCAGTTCATTTCGAATATTTCAACAGCTCGGAGGGAAGATTTGTTCCACTAATTTCCGAAGACGATCTGGGATTTCTTTTTGCTTTGAATGCTTCTTGCCGGTTCGGTAAAATTGTATCCATGTGGACAGGGGCCAGGCATCATCTCTCTGGTGTGGGGCATCATCGGGTGGTCGGGCATCATGTCTCTCTACGTTGTTGCCTCTGCTAATAGTGTGCGCCGTGGCGCTCCTTGTAGGTCCACAGCAGCACCATCTGTCCCCAGTGCTAGTGGTAGCCAGATCGTTCGTACGGTCGATGTGGAGGAGGAGGCGGACATTGAGGATCAGCCTCCTCAAGATGATGAGGATGAGTTGATGTTTCCTGAATTGGTAGATCGATGTAGGCAATGGAGGATCAATACATGGAAGATATGGCTTTTGGTGCCAGATTTGATGACACGATGATGAAGAGAAGAATGAGAATGATGACAGCCTCGTTTTAGCCGATTACGAAGGTGAAGACTTGCCAACAATTGAGTGGAACAGGGAGAATCCCCAGCTTGCAGAAGGCACCGTGTTTCAAACGATGATGGACTGCCGTAATGCAATTACTACATATCACATTCTCACTAAGAATAATTTTGAGGTTATTAAAAGTGAGCCAGGTAGGTTCACAATTAAATGCCCATACCCAAGGTGTAGGTTTAGGCTGCATGCATCCACAATGCGCAGAAGCAGCTTGGTTCAGGTACTACGCCAACCAGTTGTGTATTTAGATCACGGTGTAAAATTTGTTATCTATTACTGACATCCCTTATCATTATGTTTCAGATAAAGAAGAATAAGGAGATCCATAGGTGTCCACCTCTAGGGGGAGAGCCAGAGCTGAAAACAAAGCTAGCGAAGACTAGGTGGTTGGCAGATATAATCCTAGATTGGCTGAGAGAAGATCCTTCACTTGGTCCAACAGCACTCGTAAAAAAGGTGGTTGAGAAGTATAAAATGGAAGTACCTTACATGAGGATGTTCTATGCAAAGGAAATGGCTCTTGACAAGATCAATGGTCCATGGAATGAAAGCTTTCAGTTGCTTTACACTTTCAAAACTGAAGTGGAGATGGCTAGTCCAGGCAGTGTTGTAGCGATAGACAAGCATACAGTTCCCTACAAATTGAAAAGCGGGAAGGTAATGCACAAGGAATGTTTTAGAAGGGCTTTTGTTTGTTTCAAAGCTTGCTGGAAAGGCTTTTTGGACGGTTGCAGGCCTTATTTGTCCGTGGATGCATCAGCTCTTCATGGCAGGTTTAAAGGACAGCTAGTTGCTGCTACTGCAGTTGATGGACATAATTGGATGTTCCCTGTTGCTTATGGGGTTTTGGAGGTTGAGTCACAGGAAAGTTGGACTTGGTTTCTGCAGAATTTGCGCGACCTTATAGGTCATCCACCAGGACTTGTTATCCACACAGACGCTTGCAAAGGTTTGGAGAGTGCGGTAGAAGCAGTATTCCCTGGAGTGGAGCACGACACTTGGTACAGAATTTTACAAAGAAATTCAAGGGTAAAGTTTTTAGTGACAACCTATGGCCAGCTTCATACACATGCAGCTCTAGGAAGCATCTGTTTCATTTGGATGTGTTGTATAAACAAAAACCTGGGGTGAAGGAGTACTTGGATGAACATCATGGTAGGGTGTGGTCAAGAAGCCAATTCAATGAAATTTGCAAGGTAGACTATGTAACAAGTAACCTTGCGGAGAGTTTCAATTCAAAGGTCAAGTCATTGAAAGGGCTTATGTTGTGGCAAATATTTGATAAGATTAGGCAGATGATCATGATAAAGATCGATCTGCGTCAAAGAATTGCATCCACAAATTATGTTGGCCATCTCATGCTCCCATCTTTGATTAAGTCTTTGCATGCCAGGGCAAAACAATTGAGGATGCAATGCGTCAGAAAAGGAATGGAGGCTGAGGTAACCTACACTGACAGTAAAAACAGGCAGTGGAGGTATCCAGTGAGTTTGGTTGATAGGACATGCCATTGTAGGGGATGGCAGATCCGTGGGATACCCTGCATACACGCATTGTTTTTCATGAGTGTTATATGGGGTGAAGATGGTGAAGTTGATCAGTATGTGTCAGAGTATTTCTCTGTTGCCAAATTTAGGGCTGCATATGCTATGAATGTTCCTACCTTGTTGGGAAAAGACCAATGGATGAAAGTCGATCCAGGCTTCAAACTGTACTCTCCAGTATTGACTAGACCGGCAGGTAGGCCGAGGAAGAATAGGATCAGAGCTAGTGCAGAGGGTGGTGCACCGATTCGAAAACGTAAGTGCAAACGTTGTGGAATCCCTGGACACATTGCTAGGCTTTGTAAAAATGGAGTTGACCCAGCTTTTGGAATGGAAGATCAGGCGGGAGCAGAAAATGCAGAGGAGAATGAAGCAGCAATTCAACTTGAGATTGAAGCGCAGTTCAACATGAGGTGATTGAATCAGCAAATGCAGAGGAGATTGAAGCAGCAGTTCAACATGAGGAGATTGAAGCAGCAAATGCAGAGGAGATTCAAGCAGCAGTTCAACATGAGGAGATTGAAGCAGCAAATGCGAGAGGAGATTGAAGCACAGTTCAACATGAGGAGATTGAAGGCAAATGCGAGAGATTGAAGCAGCAATTGAACATGAGGAGATTGAACCGATGGATCGAGAGCAGAGGGAACAGATGGATGTAGAATGGCTTCAACCGATGAGTCTAGAGGAGAGGGAATAGTATAGTCGAGAATGCCTCGAAAGTAGTAAGGCCATGATAGAAGCTAACTTCGAAGAGTACATGGCAGAAGAAAAAGCACAAGCTTTGCAGAAGAAGAAGAACAAGAAAGAGGGCAAAAGGAAGGTAGACACCGGTAATATCCCTGGTAGGGTTACCCGGAGTAAGGTGGTGGCCCCAGCGAGTCACACCAGGAGCAAGAGAAAGATTTTATTCTGAACAACTAATTTGAATTTGTATGAACAATTTGTATTGTGGTTCCCTTTGTATTGGGGATCCCTTTGTGTTGAACAATTTGTATTGGGGATGCCTTTGTGTTGAACAATTTGAATTTGTATGAACAATTTGTATTGTGGTTCCCTTTGTATTGGGGATCCCTTTGTGTTGAACAATTTGAATTTGTATGAACAATTTGTATGCCACATTTAAGCCACATTTATCATTTTAGGGTTTTAGGGTTTTAGGGTTTTAGGGTTTAGGGTTCAATTCAAAATAATTCAAAACATGGTGGAACCTTCCCATGGAGCCTTGTTATGTTACCTACAACCTAGAGAAATAATAATGGAAAAGGAAATATAGAGATATGAAGTTTTTATGCCAAAAGCTTCAAAACCACTTCCTAGTCCATGAGCTACTAGATATGAAGATGCAGGGCTTTCTGCTCAATGCACCTCCCAAATACCCACTATGCTTACAAACTTTGTCCAAATGAGTCCAAATTCGTCACACTTGTGTATGTTTGAGTAGCAAACAATATCTAGTCGGCCAAAATGTAATATATTATTCAAATAACACAATTTTACAATTTTTATGCCAAAAGCTTCAATTTCCCTTAGTCCGTTTATTATTTGGGTGCCCCTGTTTTACTTAGTGTTACTCACTTTTCCCCCTTCGGGCCCACTTGATTTACTCAGTCATACTCAGTTTTGCCCTTCCGATAAACATTTCCTCACTTTTCCCCTTCTTAGTTCTACTCAGTTTTCCTAACTTGTACTCACTGGCTGATCTCTGATTGGTCGAGATGTATGTCACACGGATCTTGGTTAGTTGAAAGCTCAACGAACGCTTGCACCGTTCGATCATTTATGATCGGACGGCCTGTATCTCTCTCTCTACCACGATGGACGCATACGGAGACAAGAGCAGAGCACATACCTACCAACTGGCAGTCGCATATTCCAGTCGCATCCTCCTTTCTCGTATTTCCTCTCTTACTACGGCGGTCGCGGCGGCGCGGATCTAACCGTGCGTGCGGCGGCGTGCGGGCGCGGATCTAACCGTGCGTGCGGCGGCGTGCGGCGGCGCGGATCTAACCGTGCGTGCGGCGGCGTGCGGCGGCGGATCTAACCATGCGTGCGGCGGCGTGCGGCGCGCGGATCTAACCGTGCGTGCGGCGGCGGCGCGCGGATCTAACTGCGTGCGCCGTGGATCTAAGAGTGCCGGTGAGGATCTAACCGTCGAAATAGTTGAAATGTCTCTCTCTCTGTCTCTCTGTCTCTAACCGGTGAGGATTCTATTCTCAGATCTGTTGAATGATGAAGAACACCAAGACGGCGGCCGTGCCGACAGTGGTCATCGATGCCACGAACATTGAAGCCATCGCCTACAACATCGCTTCGACGGCGCATACCCAGCCTTCAATGTCGGAGCCTGTTGATGTCTCACTTCCGGTGCGAGTGCGATCGATGCCAAGACGATTGAAGCCATCGTCTACAACCGCGCTGCAAAGCCGCCGATCCAGCCCTCCGCAGATCCGTCGCTGATGAAGTACACCAAGACAGCGGCGGTTCCGACACTGGTCATCGATGCCACGAACATTGAAGCCATCGCCGATAACATCGCTTCAACGTTTGATGGCGCAGATGACCGTGTTCGACGCCGCAAATTGGGATAAATTATGATAAATTTGTATTTTTCAATTTCCAAATGGGATAAAATTGTTCGAACTACTACCTCCGTCTCAAAAAAAGCTTCTCCACGTTCTTGATGTGTCCATGTACATCCGTATGTATGATTTGAATTCTATCCCAACTTGATTGGGAAGATATTGATATGTATTTGATCCGGAGGTTGGTACATGCTTTCACTTTTGGGATCCCTTCACTTTTATAAAATGTTCATGCATTCTAAAATTATCGTGCGCATTACTTAGCACAAGTAGGAAATTGTACACCAAAATACAGTGCTTAGAGCCACAACAAAATACAGTGGTTAGAGCCATCTACTGAATAACAATTCTATACTAAATCGTCTACCAGAACCACATAACTGCTAGGACAGGGATGACACCTAATAAAACTGCACAGATGAATCTACTTTTCTCCTCTCCCATCACTTTAAGTTCATGTTCTAGATTTTCTACCACTTGATCAAATACGGCAAGATCTGTCTCAACTCTCAACTTCTCCTTGCGAATAAGCTCTGAATTCTTCTTTTCTTCCTCCACAATACGCTTCAGCTCGAATATCATCAGGTTTTTACGGGCCAATTCATCACCTAAATTGGCCACCTTCTCCTCCAAATCCATCCTCTGGCTACACCACTGGGTTGATTCATCTTGGTATGCAATGTACCATGGATCATCGGCTTGCCTGGCTAACTGTAACAATAATGGAAAAAGAACAACTGAAATCACCCCAACAGGCCATGGCGGAACTTCAAATTCAACGGTAGTACAGAGAGCTGAAGCTAGATACCTGCACTTCCGACGAGGTAGGAGAAGTAGAACGTGGCCACGACATGATCGAATCCCCACCCTCGCCGGTGTACCCGCTACGACCAGACATTGAGGACTATTTCGTACCTGCAAACTCCAATAAATTACGGGAACCGAATCGATTAGGGGCGGGGGAGGCAGAAGCGGATGTCTTACCAAGCTATACCAATTGGTGCGCGGAACAAATCCCGGTCGTCGTGGGCGGATCTGCTTGCGGCGGACTTTCCTGCGGTGGGTACAATGCGTGCGGACGAAACAAGTGCTGGAGCCGTGGTTGACGTGCGCGCCGTAGTTCGTCCGACGCCGCCGGGGATAGAGCCGGCGGCGCGACGAGGCGCGGCGATGGCTGCTGTCCGACGGTGGGGAACGAGCTGCCAGCGGTTCTCGGTCTAGCTTAAGAATAATTAATTAGCGAACTTGTTGCTTCTCTCTATGATATTCTCTAAAGACATATATCAGAGCGGCAATATGTGAGTTTTCTGAAAAATAGACGGCCCGGTCATTGGCTGCGCAGGCCCACAGAGCGGCAATGTATGATTTTTCTCTCTAAATAAGTAGACGATCCCACTGGTCATTGGTGCGGCAGCCACACAGAGCGACAATATGTGTCTTTTCCTGAAAAATAGACGACCCCACGGTCATTGGCTGCGGAGGCCCCAGCGGCAATATATGATTTTCTCTAAATAAATAGACGACCCCCGGTCATTGGCTGCGGCAGCCAGGCGGCAATATATGTCTTTTCTGAAAAATAGACGACCCCACTGGTCATTGGCTGCGGAGGCCCCACAGAGCGGCAATATATGAGTTTCTCTAAATAAATAGACGACCCCACTGGTCATTGGCTGCGGCAGCCCCACAGGGCGGCAATATATGTCTTTTCCTGAAAAATAGACGACCCCACTGGTCATTGGCTGCGGCAGCCCTATAGAGCGGCCCCATTTGTCATTGGTAGCACCGCGTATAAAATCATGAAATAAAACGGCCCACACGTCAGCGATAGATGGATGGCTGCTCCGACGTGTCTCCTGACCCTACCCGTCAGCACGAGACGGTCGGGAGGAGCTGCCTGTGGCCCCACCGGTCGGACTAACGGTCAAGGCCTCGACCTGTGACTACGGCCGTTCCGCCTTGTGCGTGTTTCAAACTAGAGGAGGGGAAAACTGAGGAAAAACTAAGGGACTGGGGAAAACTGAGTACAACTAACGAACCAGGGGCACGAAAATAGAAATCCCTTAAAATAAAGCCAACTATAACACATCATTATCCAGAAATGGATTCAGATTCATTTGCTTGCTAAACAATCATGAATAGCCAATTCATATACAAGCAAGACATTTAAATCATCACTGCATAAGCAGTTCATTATGAATCAATTTAACTCAAGCATGAATTTATCACAGATCCATACTAAACATTGACAGTAGCACACTGTAGAGCAACATGGCACCAATTACTGCATCACAGCTACTGGATCTAGTCCAGTAAGCTAGAGCAAGCAATAGCACAAGTAAGCAGTAGCATAGAGATGCTTGAGCATCAGCATCAACAAGGAAAATGAATCACTTAGCCACAGAATTAATCAGTAAGCCATCACTGACATTTAATTGATCAAATGGATCAATTGAATCAAGTCAAGCCACACAGATAAGCTAGCCAACAAGCAATGGATGTTCCAATGGATCATTAGCTTGCACAGGAAGCACAGAGGCATTTCACAAACACCACTGGCACACACAAGTGTCACTGATGCACCACAGTACACCTAGACAAGCAAGTATAAAATGCCAGTAAGCACAAGCAAGCTCATAATCAAGCACAGCAGAGCATAGCAAGAACAGAGCATGCTAGGAGCAACAGATAAGCAAACAGAGCATGTATAGCAAGCAAAGCAACACTGGCCAGTACCAGAAACTGGTGATTTGGCCATGAGCTTGCAGCAGATAGAAGCACTGGAAGATTAAGCAACCATGGCAGAGCTCTGTGTGATCACAGGATCACCAGAGAGCAACAGAGCATGAGGAGGAAGAAGTACAGTAGCAAGGGAGGCGCACAGACATGGAGAAGAGAAGGAGGAGGTGAAGCAACTTACACGCGCCTGGAAGCAGAAGCTAGGGCATGGCGGCAGTGCTCCCATGGCCATAGCAGCTGCAAATCCAGGGTAGGCGCCGACGTTACGCCGGCGAACACGAACACACCACCGCAGCAGAGCACCAGAGACGACGGCACAAGTACTACGAGCAGCACCTGCGCCAGGTCAGTCTCGGAGGCGCACATGTCGTCGGCGAGGACGAGGGCTCACCGGAGATCGTCAATCGCCAGAGGCGATTCTCCACAAGATCCAGAGAGGGGCGATTCGCCAGGAGAGGAAGAGAAGGGGGAAACCACGTAGACAGATCGGTAGATCTGCAGGCGGCGGTCCCGATTTGGTAGGTGGCTATGGCAGGGGAGCACGGAGCTGGTCGGAGAGCGGCGGCGGCCATGGCGGCGACGCCATCGCCACAGGCGTCGCGAGAGGATTAGGGTTAGAGACGAGCGCGTGAGAGAGACAGTGAGGGAGCGTGGTGGGCCGCTTCGGCGCCACCGACCCATAAGGGGACAAGCCTTAATGGGCTGTCCCTGGGCCTTAGTTAAATGGGCTGGCCCAATAGGGGCCAGGGGTATTTCTGTCTTTTTATTTTTAGAAAAAGACAGAATTTCACCAATTTTTAGTAAATAAAACACAACTCTAAAAATCCATTAAAAATTGGATTAATGAATGATAAATAAATCTTAACCAGAATAAAATATGAAATGGAATTTAAGAAACAAATTCAAAATTATGAATTTTAAGAATTTAAATAATAACTTGGAATTTTAAACTATTATTTCCTTGTATTTAAAATTCAAGGAAAAATCTCAAATAAGTTCAAATACTTATTTTCAAACATTTCAAAATGAAATTCTACTATTCCAAGTCATTTATATTGAGAAAGGTATTTTTCCAAGAAAAAATACTATATTCCTTTTATTCCAAAAACTATAAAGGTAACTCTATGATTTCAAATTATTTTTTGGAATGATTAAGGGAATCACCAAGTAAAGTAGTTTTACTTTGAATTATGTTACTTTATATAAATTAAAATGGTTTACACTTTTAAATCAATTGCAAGTTACTGTCAAAGGCATAATTCTTAACTCAACCCTAAATTGCTATAACTCAGCGGGGTAAAGGGATGAACATAAAATAATACATCCATGATTGCATTATTTGGATTTTATAACATTGTCCTTACCGGACAATGATGCTTCTTACAGAACCCAAGGTCCAGGTTCCATCAACTGCATTGAACTGCACTATCTCGCAGTCCACAGGCAACTTCACCCTTGCTCATGTCAACTTGATTATTTTCTACTACTTTAATGCAAAGCTATATACTTATCATTCCTGCATCGCAAATAAAATGTTACTTTTTAACTATGAATATGACTATGTGGCTGGCAATGAAACCATGGTATGTGTTGATATGGTGGAGGTTCCATTGCATGGGTTATATCACCCTAGGATTAATTACCAATGCCGTCCAGTGATTCTAGCGCCGTACAAACCGCGTTGACCATGAGATCTATAATGGCTCTGGGAAGCCAGCCGTATCTTTTCCCTTCTGCACGCCAACGGATCTGTAGAGCCGGTGGGGTGTTGGAGGCACCGTAATAGGTTGGGATATCCTTTTAAATCCCCATCCATTAGTGATGTTAAGCTCTACGATCTATGAAGGATTGTCCGGAGTACACCGTGAGTAAAGCCGTATTATCGGGAGAAGTCTACTGGGGTGTACGGTTGGACAAAAGGGTGGGTTTGCAGTCGCGGAGAAGGCGGTGTGGGCTTGGATTTTCATACCTGGCCTCACACCAAAGGAAGTGTGAACGGGGGCAAGTCCATGCGGATGGCAAAAGGGGTGGAATCTCTTATGGGAAAAGTAACGCACCTCTGCAGAGAGTATCAAATTGTGGCTGTCACTCTTTGTTCAGGGAAGGGAACTGCGAAGCGGAAAGGAACTCCACGAAGTTCGGTCAACCTGTGAAGACGACGGGCATAGTTTTCATAATAAAAGCAACCTTTTGAAGAAATGATTTCAAAACATGCATTGACCTGCGATTTCCTGATCAATGGTCGTAGCTAGTGCATCAAACACCTTTTACTCTTTTAGAACTTGCTGAGTACCTCTGTACTCACTTTCTTTCGACACCCTTGCTAGACTGTGATCCGGAAGTGGAGGCCATCAACGATGGAGCACCAGAAGGAAGTTACGAGCTGGTCTACGAGGAACCTGATCTTACCGGCGGAGTGGAAGGAGTAGACTATGGGATAGTCTACGGACCAGATGACACGGAGGTGGAGGAGTAGTGACATACCCTAGCATCATAGAGCCGAGCAACGTAGAACTTACCTAAATAAGTTGTTGAGCTCTCTTTATATTTGGTTATGAGTTGTAATCGTACTTAAGTAGTATCTTAGGGTGTTCTCATAGGACCTGTGAGAATACCAACTTGTTAAGACAATGTTTGTAATAATGTATGGAGTGTTATGACCTGCAATGTTTCTGTTGTACCACTCTGAGGGATATGGCAAATTGTGAAGAAGTCCCTTCACAAAGATCATATCAATGACTTGTATACTACAACATGCAGTGGTATGCTGGGTCACCGCACCGAGTGCCATGATCTCAGATCTAAACATGTTATTGATTCATGAGGATAATAATTATTTTTTGATCATACCTGCAAGTTGTATACATATATTATTGTCTGAAACCCGAGGCCCCAAAGTGACAATAATTGGGATAACCGAAGGGGATGGCTTTGATGTGAGGATCATGTATGTTCACGGAGTGTTAATGCTTTGCTTCGGTACTCTATTAAAAGGAGTACCTTAATTAACAGCAGATTACGTTGAGGTCCCGCTGCAAATGGGCTGGTAGGACAAAAGATGTCGTGCAGGTTTCTCATTGCGAGCACACACGACTAAATAGGAACACACGCCTATGGTTACTTTATACTAGGATGCTTATATCATTATTACTTGCAATGCCCACTTCTTGCTTATTATATGAATTATCTTATCCATGCATCACCCGTTCATCCATCCCTGTGCCTACAGTATTTTAATCCTGCTGTTTACTGCAATCATCGCTAATGTTGTTTTTATTTCGCTACTGATGTTACTTCACTACTACCACTGCTATAAAATAGTGACTACTAATAAACTGTTGTGTGGAAGTCTATTTTCAGGTGCAGGTGAATTGATAACTCATCTGTTAAAGCTTATAAATATTCTTTGACTATCCTTATGTCGAATCAATAAATTTAGGTTTTACTTCCCTCAAAGATTACGATCCCTATACTTGTGGGTCATCACCGCCCTTCCCCGCAGCCGCCACAACTGGTTTGATCTTCGAGAGGTTCACAAATCCCAATGGTCCATCATCGGATACCGGTTTGAGGAAGATGTCGACAACAAATTAGGGGAAGGGGGCGGTGGCGGCGCACAGCGCCAGCGGCATGCACTATTTCGCGGGGGAGAGCGGGGTTTATTTTATGACATATCGTGACCTATAAATGCCTGCAATATATTTATTTTAAATGTGGGCTGCCAGCTTATAGATACACATTATTATACTGCTTATCATGTTTGGACTATTTATAAGTTAGAAAAATGAATAGACATCGCATATGCATGTAGCTAGCCCAAACGTGTATCATACTGGAAATTTAGAATGTGCCCCATCGCATCAAAATAAAACAGAAATTGCTCCCATCCTTAACACGCGGGAATTTAGAATGAAAGCAAACCCAGCATATGGTCCGTAGGTGTAGCATTACTCGTGTATAAATTAACACGACCAACACGGGCGAAACCATCGCAACAGAACAGTACTCCGGCCTAGTCTCTTTTCTTCCACCACGCGCGCGTAAGTACGTGTCGGTTCTTCATTATGGAGAACGGCAACGGATATTCGAACGGGCACACGGCAGTGGCCAACGGCCTGGTGGCGTGCCCTGCGGCCTTCCAAGCGTCGCCGGCGGCGGCGCCCATGGTCTCCTCTACCGAGGCCACGCTGGGCCGCCACCTCGCGCGGCGGCTGGTGCAGGTGGGCGTGAGCGACGTGTTCGCCGTGCCCGGCGACTTCAACTTGGCCCTCCTCGACCACCTCATCGCCGAGCCCGGCCTGCGTCTCGTGGGTTGCTGCAACGAGCTCAACGCCGGGTACGCCGCCGATGGGTACGCGCGCGCCAAGGGCGTTGGCGCCTGCGCCGTGACCTTCACGGTCGGCGGCCTCAGCGTGATCAACGCCATCGCCGGCGCGTACAGTGAGAACCTCCCCGTGATCTGCATCGTTGGTGGACCCAACTCCAACGACCACGGCACCAACCGCATCCTCCACCACACCATCGGCCTCCCCGACTTCTCCCAGGAGCTCCGCTGCTTCCAGCCCGTCACCTGCCACCAGGTGGTCATCAACAACCTCGACGACGCCCACGAGCAGATCGACAAGGCCATCGCGACGGCTCTCAAGGAGAGCAAACCCGTCTACATCAGCGTCGCCTGCAACATCCCCGGCGTCTGCCACCCGGCCTTCAGCCACGAACCCATCCCCTACTGCCTCGCCGTGAGGCAGAGCAACAAGATGGGACTAGAGGCGGCGCTGCAGGCGACGGTGGAATTCTTGAACAAGGCCGTGAAGCCGGTGATGGTGGCGGGGCCGAACCTGCGGGTGGCCAAGGCCGGCGCGGCGTTCGAGCAGCTGGCAGACGCGAGCGGGTACGCGGTGGCGGTGATGCCGTCCGCGAAAGGGCTGGTGGCGGAGACGCTGCCGCGGTTCATCGGGACCTACTGGGGCGCGGTGAGCACGGCCTTCTGCACGGAGATCGTGGAGTCGGCGGACGCCTACCTCTTCGCCGGCCCAATCTTCAACGACTACAGCTCGGTGGGGTACTCTTTCCTGCTCAAGAAGGAGAAGCTGGTGCTTGTGCAGCCCGATCGCGTCACCGTCGGCAACGGGCCAACGTTCGGATGCGTCATGATGAAGGACTTCCTGACAGAGCTGGGGAAACTTCTGAGGAAGAAAAGGAACACCACGGCGTACGAGAACTACAAGAGGATCTTCGTGCCGCAGGGGCAGCCACCGGAGAGTGAGCCTGGCGAGCCACTGCGCGTCAACGTGCTATTCAAGCACATCCAGCAGATGCTCACCGGCGACAACGCCGTCATCGCCGAGACCGGCGACTCGTGGTTCAACTGCCAGAAGCTCAAGCTCCCAGACGGCTGCAGGTACGAGTTCCAGATGCAGTATGGATCCATCGGGTGGTCGGTGGGGGCGCTGCTCGGGTACGCGCAGGGCGCCAAGGACAAGCGTGTCATCGCCTGCATCGGCGACGGGAGCTTCCAGGTGACGGCGCAGGACGTGTCGACGATGCTGCGGTGTGGGCAGAATAGCATCATCTTCCTCATCAACAACGGCGGGTACACCATCGAGGTGGAGATCCACGACGGTCCGTACAACGTGATCAAGAACTGGAACTACACGGGGCTCATCGACGCCATCCACAACGGCGAGGGCAAGTGCTGGACCGCCAAGGTATATATACATCTCTATCTGCCCTTCCTTTGGTTCATGCATGGCAGCATGGGTGCATAAGAGGAAATAACTATAGTAACTTTCTTGGTTGATCAATGGATGATCATGTGTCATGTACGCCAGGTGACTTGCGAGGAGGAGCTGACAGCCGCGATTGAGACGGCGACGATGGTGAAGCAGGACTGCTTGTGCTTCATCGAGGTGATCGTGCACAAGGATGACACCAGCAAGGAGCTCCTGGAATGGGGATCCAGGGTCAGCTCGGCCAACTCTAGGCCACCCAATCCGCAGTAGGCAGTAGCTTGCTGTCGATCGATCAACTTGCGCGTAGAGTCATTGACTACCATGTCTTTGGAGGCAAACCTCACGTGCTCCCTCCATCCGGATCTGCTACGCATCTACGGCCAACTCCAAAACAACAAAATCCGAAAATAAAAACTCTTCTTCCCACCTAATTGTCATTCCATTTATTTTATATATTTCACATGGATTTCTTATTTGAGCTCATCGAGAATTTCTTAAATCTTAGGCACCCAAAAAGGGCAGCCATAGTTCAAAAAATGTGCAACCTGATCCAATAGCGCCTTTTCTGCCCAAATAGTGATTCTAGAACGAGTTACATTTTTCTATGAGCTGCAGTTCTTAGTCGACTGGGATTTAAGAAAATCCGAATCCACTAATTAAGACACAAACAAATCGTAGTTTGTATGCATATACCGTGTGTAAGAGTACACTGCATGCATGCACGAGTGTTTCATTTTTGGACATTACAGATGAATAAAGATGGACAATTTGATTTTCTTGTGTGCCCTTCCTACTTCAAGAATAACAGTTTTTGTTTGCCAATCTCGACAGTGGATGTCTACCAAGGCTCTTTCATCATGGTAATAATATATACAAGTTTTACTATGGTTGGAGATTTTAGGAACCGTCTAATCTACTTAATCGAACGGTCAAAAAAGTAGTAGTACTAAAAAGTACTGAAAAGTAAGTAGTGAAAAGTACGGGAAAGTACTACTTTATCTTATTTTCTAAAAGGGTACATAGGTCATTTTATAATTCCAGGCTCTTTCCGCAGTTTGACCCCCTCTCTCTCACAAGCAGTGGACAGTGGACACGGACTCGATTCCTTCGAATCCTCATCGACGAGTGAACCGCCCGCCGCTGTGACCATGGGGAGGCGATCCGGCGGCGGCCTTCTTCAAGCTCCGGCCTCTTTAAGGGTCGCCGCGGCGAGGTCACTCTTGCCCCATCCCCCATTGGAGCCCCCTCCGAAGCTGCCACGCCCGCCACAGACGCCACTGCCCCACCTCCTCCTCCTTCCGGGCCTTCGCTGCCCCGCCCGCTCCGCTCCACGGACTGCTGCCGACTCGGAGGTGCGATCTGCCGAGGAGGCAGATGCGACGGCTGCTGGCGGCGGCCGTCACAGCTGGAGGAGCGGATGGGGACGACAGAGGCCTTGGTGCGGGAGCAGTTCCTCTGCCCCATCTCGTCCGAGATCATGAGGGATCTTGGGGGGCGTATAGTATGCACTAGGGTGTTCAGGTGTACTAATGTACTAAACCAACTCTGAACCGTCCGTGTTCTAACTTCTGGTCCAGATCTGATCAACATCGTTGGGATGATTGTTTTATATTTACACCCCTGCCGAAGGATGACAATTCAACAACAAATCCCAGCCGCTACCACCTATCCTCACATCTACCTCAAGACAGTTTCACGATGAGCATCCTCGCTGGATGCCGCCGGAGGCTGCGCCCACCCCAGTGTCGCCGACGCAAAGATCTGCTGACCCTGAGGCTACCGCCGCTGGGGAGGGATTCATCTTCGATGCTGCTGCCTCGATCCATTTTTTCCAGGATTTTCCGCTGGTTCCTCTTTGAGTCTACTATGATTTTTGTGTGTGTTCGGTTCCATGTTTCAGTTCATGGTTTTGAACTTTTGATGCTTTTGAATATGGCCGGGATTAAGATTCGGTGCATTTTTGGAACTTTGGGTTGATGAACTGATTTTTCAGATTTGATATTTATGTCCAATTGAAAAAAAATCTTCAGATCCGAAATTTATGTCCATTTTTTTCTCGTTGTTGCTTGGATCTGTACCGACTGTGAAGCAAGAAATGTTTGTGGAACTAACTTTCCTTCTGTGCCGTTAGTGAAGTAAAAATTATTCATGGAATTTGAAATAGAATGGGTTCTCTGACTCTGTGGTGGACTTGTCCCAAAAAAAAAGCGGAGATCTTTGGTGCAGGGTGTATGTTAGAAATTGTGCACGGGCTGTCCACCTTATGAACCCTTGTGTATCTGGACCATAGATTCCCAATCATGTGGTTGTCGATGCTTAGTGCATTAGTACACCTGAACACCCTAGTGCATACCATACGCCCCCGGGATCTTGTCGTCCTTGCGTCCGGCAAGGCAATGTTCCCGCTCCTTTGGTTTCCGTTCCTCCCTCCGTCCCTGCTTAGGAACCTTGGTAACATGTGAACCCGGATCTCCACAAGGGTAGGTACTACATGAACCATCTGGAGTGAAACTTTGATGCCATGATTGCTGTGGCTTTGATCACAGTATTATTCATTGCCCTAGTACTAGTATTGCCCTTAGAGAGAGCAAGTGACTGCAGCTCTGCAGCATCGATACTTCCCTAGTATTCACTCCCAAGTATAGCCATGTGTAGCAAGCTTACTGCTCATAGAGCTGATTTGACTCCCAAGTGCTGCTTAACATCTGCTAGTTGATCATTTTGTCAGCTAATTATGCATGTTTGCAGAGAAGTTAGAAACCAAAATAAACAACATTTTCTGAGTTATGTTTTCAGGTTGCTGGTACTACATAAACCAAACGAAACTGAAAAACAACTAAGTTGAGTTTATTGGAACATAAGTAGTTAGCTAGGCCAGATCAGTTGGTTAATTTGAACAATAGGTGGATGTGATATACATGGTTAGCTGAGTACTCAATTGAGTGTTATAAATTTTTATAGTATTCTTGGTAAAACCAATTCTGAGATACATTGTGTTCCGGAGCTTCAAGAAATACTCAAAAAAAAAAAAAACTTGCTGTCATAATAGCTTCTCTGAACACGTGAAAATAATTCAGCAAATATCTAATTAAATACCTTGGTCACTGTAGTTTTATGTATAAAGTATCTTAGATAGGTTGTGGCATATCATTATTCTCGATTCTTCTAGTTTAATACAGTAGGTATGCAAGGCTGCCTGTTTCAGTTGACTTCAGTTGTCATGACACTGTAGTACTGTACGACTTTGATCAACTTAGCTACTTAAATGCTTTTGTTCAACTATGCTTTAACCAGTACTGAATGGCCGCAATACGAACATACCTGCACTTCATGTCAAGGAAGGGAATGATGAGAAATGTACGTTTCACAAATCCTCTTTGATTATTTAGTTTGAACTGAATGTGCTTCTTGACTATGTCTATGTTATGTGGAAACATGTACTGCAACTAGCCTGTCACTTCAAATTTGAAATTTGACAGGGAGTGCATATTGGGAAGATAGACAAACTAATAATAAATGAACATGGTAAAGTGGAGCGGTAAACCTAATGTAATGGGACAGATAACTGTTATTTGCAGGGAATTGTAATGAATTTTAGTATTTACAAGGACGGGGAACTTTCTGATATCGTGCAAGTATACAACGAAGGAATTCCCGGTTCCATGATAATTAATGAATCTGGCAAAGTGGAGTGGTTTCTGATGATGGAACAGTCATCTCATCACCATTATAAAGGAAAAGCTTGTACTACATAGAGCCTGGGTGCGTACCACCAAATGGAATGGTCTTGATCGAAGGTCCAGAGCATGTAGAGCAAATGATGTGAGGGAGAAAGAAATGTGATTTGTGCATTATCAGGAATGGTCCACCCTCAATTGATAGTTATGATTATGACAGCATGAGTGAAGAGGTAACTTATGTTGCCAAGTTTCTACCTATTTTACGAAGTGTTTCTCTACATTGCTTCTATGTTGATCATAATACTCTTTTATGCATTTGGACAGGATTCATGGGGGGCTTCCACCGATAGGGGCGAGTGAGACATGGAGGAAAATTGGTCATCACCATGGACGGAACAATCTGAACTGAACACTCATAAGAGGGCATCGAACTTCAGCAGCGACGATTAGCACACAAGCGTGTAGTCTCTACTCTTGTTTACAGAAAATTGTAGTTCAGCCGCTCATCTATGGCTTCCACTTTGTTTGGTTTACCCTACGCAGTAATCTCTACTCTTATTTATGTGATCATAGATTATATATGGGTGCTATTTTTATTTTTATTTTGAAAAATGTGTGTGATAATGGTTAAAAAAATTATGAGCAGTTAAACTGCTGGATTGTTTCTTAGCATCTACGCCTGGCATGTATTTTCCGTTCTCTTATGTGGAAGGTGTCTCCAACACATTGGCATGTTATATCAGAATTCTGGAACTCAACCAAAGATTATCTCATTTTGAAGTAGTTCTGGAGGTTTACATGCTCGTGGTCTCAGGTTAAAATTACTAGTTTCTCAGGTCATGTACAAAAACAAATAAAACCTGGAGCTAGCATCTCAATGCTATGGTTAAAACAATTCCGAGGGGCATGAGTACTAAGTAGCTGAACATATTTTTCAGCTGGAGATATAGGTGCATATGTTCAGTTGAGGAACACAACTACATACTACAGGGAGTCGTGTTAAATGAAAACAGATTCATTGCAACACTCTGTGCCATGTGTAAAGTGAAACTATAGTGCGGCACTGATTGTGACCGTCCACCCTGCAATGCCTCCATCTTCTTGGTCGCTGCGTCAGTGCTACCGCCAGCCATATTGTGCATTCCCAAAGTTTAGTATTCCAAAAACCTGAATGCGCAGAATGAAAGAAATCATAAGCACAAATTCATCACAAAATTACGTATCATGATATATGTATCTCGGTTTAGAAGGGAAAATCCTATTCATTGATAAGGGCATATCTGGGCAATAAAATGAAGTCAATGAATTGTGTACTAGTGAAACTGCAGATAACTCACAGATTACAGAAGGTGCAACAAATGCATTCCGTGGCAACTAATCATAGTATGTGAAGTTGCTTTGCCTTTTTGTGATATGCTAGATCCAGCTCATCTCTTATTTTGTGCAGAAATTTCGTCCTGAATTACACACAGCTAACTATAACTGACGCTAACAGATACTAGACAGCTGACTGACAAAAACTTGAACTTTATTAGCCTAAGAAAACAAAGAAGAATTGTAGCCTAAGAAAACAAAGAAGAATTGTAGCCTAAGAAAACAAAGAAGAATTGGCTTGATCTAAATCAGGGGCGACTACTCTGTTGCTGCTACAACTAGCGCTAAATATCGAAGTAAGCAACTTGGTACCAAGGGTAAACTAGCAAGGAGGACCTGATGCTGCATAGTAATTGTAATATTGAGAATTCGTTTTATAAATTCATGTTCAAATGAGGCATTGAAACATGGTACTGCATGTAAGCAACTTCCACAACACCAATGACGAGGAGTGGAATTGACAGACAGGGGGATCCACTCAAGTGCCATGATGGATACTCTAAACAGGACATGTAATGTTCATTGGTGAGATGGTAAATAGGAGTGTCGGGCTTGAAACAGAAGGTTAAGAACATACAGTTGATGGAAGGTTGGGCAACAACCTTGATCTCCGATGAGACACCGCAACTGCAGACGCCGAACTCTACGGTCGACCAATCTAGGACGACGACATAGAGAACCCCGGCTGCTCCTCGCGTGTTTCTGACGGTGCTCTTAGGAGGGCTGAGACGAGAATCACCGGCTGGACCCTTGACGGAAAAATCGTCACCCGGCGGACGATGGTTTTTCTGCGAGGCAGTGGTGGCGAGTATGGCTGCGTCTGGTGTTCTGCCGCGTCGGATGAAGATCACCGGCGTGGAGGTTGAGTCCACGGGAGACGCCGACACGGGGTTCACCTGCCGACAGGTCCGAGCGACCTCCTACAGGCCGCGGGCGAACTCGTGGGCGAGAGGCGAGGCCGGTGACCTGCCAGGCAAGGCGGCTGAGCTCCTTCGTGAGGCAGTCGAGGCGGGCTCGATGCACAACTGTGCGTCCGACGAGAGGGGCGGCGCTTGCGCTCCGATCTTCCCACACCAACACCGATACGCCATGCGCGTTCGCCACTTCGCCGTCCCCGCATAACACTCCCGACAACGCCTGGACCAATACCGACGAGCCTGACGCCGTCGCCGTCCACAGGGCCACGTACGCGCGGGAGATGAGAGCTGCAGAAAGGGGGGCGGAAAGCTCCGGGCCTCCGGCCGTGGGGCTGTCGCAGCAGGGTATGGGAGCGGCCGGGATTCAGACCGGGGAGCTCGCGATGGGGGGTCGTGCGTGCGAGGTGGGGCGGTTGACTGCGAACTTCCAGTAATACCCCTACTACGTTAACTTAAAATGCATAATTAAGTGGGCAGATCCAACGGACAGAATTAATCATAACGGTAGTACTCGGTAGTACTGGGTAGTACTACCCAATCACCATAACACAGCTCAATAATATATGGAGAATTGTGGTGCTTATTTTTCCACCTTCTATTTGCATTAATCCTGAAGTCTAATGAAACATTGCTCGACGGTGATTTAAAAATACTGCCTCCGTCAGAGTTTGCAAAGGCCCATTGTAGATCAGGATGTGCGTCATCGGATATAAGTTACATGCTCATGGATTGACGCACTTGTTGTCACTTTTTCGTGGTCAACAATGTCATAGTCCAACTAACAGTTGAACTAAAGCATGTAATACTCCATGAAATGACGTCATTAGAATTATCTAAAATCCCATAAGGATCCTATATGCATTTTTAAACTACTCGTAGTGGTAGTGGGAGTAACATAGGTAGTAATATCACCCATTTTAAGACGTTCTGGTGACATGACATGAGAATAAATGACAAAAAATAGTAAGGTGGTAACTGCTTATATTACCATATCATCACACACCCAAGACAAGATGAATCTGTAACATATAATAAATAACATAATAATACAAGGACTGCTTGTTTCTTACGTATCTACGGCACGTGCCTGTGCCGAAATAGAAAGGTCCTATAAATATCTTGCTCACGTGAGCTTTCTTTTTCTTACACAAGGTACACATACCGTACCAATATAAACGGGTCTACATGGGATGGATATAGGTTTCGGCGGACCTAGCATAGGAAAAAAAACAACTATAACCCATCAACTTTGTTTAGGGGGAGGACTGGAGCAGCCCTCCTAAGTTACTCCCAGTATGACGAGCCTCATTCTTCAACTTCAACCTATATGGGTACACAACCAATGTTTAAACCAAAACATTTGTGACTATATACCTACATGTACTTACCATACCATTAGTCCTTTATCATTTTTATTAATCAATAAAACCTACCAGTGGCACTACACTTTCCAGCGGCTTCCATACTCCGAATATAGAGCCGGCTTGTGTGGACCTTGTTCGCGGTAGGGGTAAGTTTTTACACTATAGTTCCTCCATTCTGAAAAGTCTATATTCTAACTTTTAGTCAACAATAACCCTTGAGCTTGAGCGAATACAAAGTCCCTATAATGAGGATATACAAGATAAAATGTTCACACGAACCCTTGAGCTTGTGGTTTTATTGTAACAGGTTTCGCCCAGTTTTTTGTTAACGAACTGGGCAATCCTCTTAATTAATAGATTGAAGCAAACCTTTCATTTTTTTAAAAAATAAGCCACGTATCCATGGTAGAGACACTAGTACATAACATGCTTTTACACACGCCTGAAATGGTATGTCAGACAAGATAAACCTTACCGTCATCATGCATGGATGGGGATGCTCCTTTACAACACACAAAAACCGTGATGGGGCCTCCTTTCAAACACGATATTCTTGACATAATCATTTGTGTTTTCTTACACCCGACCGTAAGTCACTTGCAAGATCGTATACGATGAATTTTAAAGCAGCTGTATATATTTATCTCGGATGCCATACACTTGTTTTGACCAGCCGTATGCATTTTGCAAGTATCACATGCATCTTATGTATGTAAAAAATATTACTCAGTTGTACCCAGTAGCCCATTGTCAAGGGTGCTCCTCGGGAATGCCCACCAAGAGAGGCTTAGGGTTGACGGAATCCTTCAGGCTAGCATGAGACATCAGATACCAAATAAACAGGAAGAGAGATTTACCCAGGTTCGGGGCCCTCGATGAGGTAAAACCCTTACATCCTGCTTGTCTGATCTTGATTATTGAGTATATCGAGTTACAATGGGGTAGCCGATAAGCTGCTATGGTCGACTCGCCGAGAGGCAAGGATTGTAGGGCTTGAGCTCTAAGTTGCGGTGGTTCTACGTACTGATCTTTCATCGTTCAGAAGGCCCTCTCATAGCCTTCATATAGCATGCTAGGTTCTGAGAGTCCTGTCCGAACTCGACTAGGTTACAATAAAATCTAATCTAGTCTTCTGTCTTCTTGCCTTGTTCATCAAGAATCCGTCTTCTAGTAGGTCTTCTTTGTTGAAACCGACGTATGGGCCCACCTGGGTCTTCGGGCAATCATCATGGGCCCCTAGTTGGGCCAAGGGAGGTAGGGTACTGTCGGGTACCCGAAGAGTAATGCCCACATCACTATCCCCCGAGTGATTGACCGAACTAAAGCTTCGGGCAGGGACTATAATCATCTTCATCCGAATATCCTTAACTATCAAAAAGAATTGAACCTTCTCATTTGTCATGAAGCCAAAATTGCTTGATATCGGGTGCGCGTCCAGCGCTCCCGATGGGAGTAGCCACCGAGTCTAGGGATGGATGTCTTCAACCGTGCGTAGATTCAAGTTGTACTACTCGAAGATTCTGATATCAGTTCTTCTGAACTCCCTTCGTCATCCGATATATTTTAATATATCGGGTCTTCAAATACTTCGCGTGATGTCATGTAATTCGGCTGTACATAAGGGATAGAAGTAACGAGCCAAGCCATTCCAATAAATCGATCCTAGTTAACTATAGATGGCAAAACAATGTTACTCTATACAGAATCAAGTCCCCGAGCTCGATCCTAGATTTGCTGGAACCTTCAGGTCCATTTTTATTTGGATTCACTTGTTTTTATCGGGTACGCATCCAGCGCTCCCGATTGAGTAGCCCTCGAGTCTAGGACGGATGTTTGCAACCGTGCGTAGACTCAAGCTGGGTAGAATCCGTCGGATGCCAATTTTACTTCGAGTGATTTTGTCATTAGGAGTTGATAATTTAGATGATATCACCACTGACGTTGTAACTGCAGTCGCGGTTGATAGGACGTGACCTGACAGGCCCACCCTGTTCTGAGTAGTCTGTTTGGGAAATGACCGATCATTGCGCTCCATCTGAGGCTTCTCCTCGACTTCTATGTGTAGTGGAGGTAATAGTCCTTTAACTTGCATGTTATTTTGACACATGGTGAGCCAGAATTGCGCCCAATATTTGCGGCATGAATCCACCAGTCCAGATCCTAAATAATTTTCCCTTTATGAAAGGAGGCGCAGATTTTACTCCTCTCTCTCTCCGTGCCATCGTCTTCTTCTTCCTCCATTTTTGCAACTCGCGACGGTTGCGCCCTTACTGCCACCGGTGCCCAAACCACCATAGTTGCCAAATAAACTCATCGAGATGGTAAATAAAGGTGCCGCCGCTGCAGCCAACGCCGCTACGAGCGCCACCGGCCCCAAGGCCGCCACGACTGCACCGAAGAAAACTACGCCTGAAACCTCCGCCGACATTACCCGAGATGCCCCAGGTGACTAGCCCGCATCCACAATGACAAAGCATGATGAGAAGAAAGCGCGGAGCCTCGGCTTGATCTCAGACAAGGAGGAACACGTCCTTCTACCAGGTTCAGATTCCCGTCCCAATCCTCCTACCGGTTTTACTGTAATGTTCGTTGCATTCTTGTACCGTGGATTATCCCTGCTAGCACACGAATTCCTTTGATGCCTTCTTCTTTCATACGGGATTCAACTTTGGCAGTTCACCCCGAATTCTATCCTCCACCTTGCAATCTTCATCACCACATGTGAAGCTTTCCTTGGTATTGATCCTCATTGGGGCTTATGGAAAAATATTTTCTTCGTCAAATGTTACAGTAGCAGCAACAGACCCTTCATTACTGGCAGAGTTGGTTTTGTTGTATGAAAAGAAGTGAACTACTTCAACTTCCCAATGAGGGAATCTGTGTAGGGATGGAGGTTGAAGTGGTTTTATCTCAGAGATCCATCGACAGTTGGTCGCAACACATATGCATGCCGAAGTTTTTATGTTCTTGAAGCTACGCCGAAGAAATCCTGGAAGAATATACTGACAGCTGAAGAAAAGATAGCATCTGACAAGTTGTATGAAAGAATATTGGAGATAAAAGAGTCCTATGGTCAAGCAATGATCGGTACTGAGGTTGTCCCTATGTTCTTAAAGCGTCGCATCCAACCAGTTATGTCTAGAGCTCATCTGATGTGGCTGTATTTGAGTCCTAAAGACGAGACTCGAGTCAATGTTGCAGAATTGTCAGAAAAAAGAACTGTTGGACGAAGTCAGACACTTGACTTATTTTATCCAAGAAGACTCTATTCCCATGTTGGCTCTTCATGATCCATATGATCTTACTCACCAACCATCCGAGGTAATCTCTTAACTTCCTTACGCTTATGCCAATACTCGTATTCGATAAATTTTGCTTCAGCATATCAAACCTTTCTTTACTTTGACAGGTCCCTCCAACTGTTGAGTAATTACCAACTGTATCAAAGGTTGAGGAGGATCATAAAGATGGTGATTCCACTGCCAATGTGGAATCCCATGTTGAAGTAGCTGAGGACAGTGAAGCTTCTAACGAGGAGGAAAATAACCTTTTCATCCCTGAAGCTCTTTCTGCCGAACATAAAATCCTTGGCAATGATTTAACCTATATAGCGAAGTCGAGTCAACATGACAATGATGTTGATCACGTTCCTTTTGTTAATGGAGCTCCGAAGACGTCTAGCGCCCAGCCGTCAAAGTGGCCATCCGGTGGCTTTGCTGATTGATACGTCTCCAACGTATCGATAATTTCTTATGTTCCATGCTTGTTTTATGACAATACCTACATGTTTTATACATACTTTATGTCATATTTATGCATTTTCCGGTACTAACCTATTAACAAGATGCCCAAGAGCCAGTTGCTGTTTTCTGCTGTTTTTGGTTTCAGAAATCCTAGTAAGGAAATATTCTCGGAATTGGACGAAATCAACGCCTAGGATCTTATTTTTCCACGAAGCTTCCAGAAGTCCGAAAGGGAAACGAAGTGGGGCGACGACGGCGACACGCCAGGCGGCGCGGCCCACCTCAGCCGCGCGGCCTGTTGTGTGGGCCCTCGTGGCGCCTCGACCTACCCTTCCGCCTACATAAGACTTCGTCGATAATAACTCCGTACCGAGAGCCACGATACGGAAAACCTTCCGAGACGCGCCGCCGCCAATCCCATCTCGGGGCATTCAGGAGATCGCCTCCGGCACCCTGCCGGAGAGGGGAATCATCTCCCGGAGGACTCTTCACCGCCATGGTCGCCTCCGGAGTGATGTGTGAGTAGTTCACTCTGGACTATGGGTCCAGTAGCTAGATGGTTGTCTTCTCCTCATGTGCTATCATTGTCGGATCTTGTGAGCTGCCTAACATGATCAAGATCATCTATCTGTAATGCTACATGTTGCGTTTGTTGGGATCCGATGAATATTGAATGCTATGTTATGTTGATTATCAATCTATCATCTATGTGTTGTTTATGATCTTGCATGCTCTCCGTTATTAGTAGAGGCTCTGGCCAAGTCATTACTTGTAACTCCAAGAGGGAGTATTTATGCTCGATAGTGGGTTCATGCCTCCATTAAATCTGGACAGTGACGAAAGTTCTAAGGTTGTGGATGTGTTGTTGCCACTAGGGATAAAACATCAATGCTATGTCTAAGGATGTATTTGTTGATTACATTACGCACCATACTTAATGCAATTGTCTGTTGTTTGCAACTTAATACTGAAGGGGTTCGGATGATAACCTGAAGGTGGACTTTTTATAGATGCATGTTGGATAGCGGTCTATGTACTTTGTCGTAATGCCCAATTGAATCTCACACTACTCATCATAACATGTATGTGCATTGTCATGCCATCTTTATTTGTCAATTGCCCAACTGTAATTTGTTCACCCAACATGCTATATCTTATCGGAGAGACACCACTAGTTGTGGACCCCGGTCCATTCTTTACATCAAATACAATCTACTGCAATACTCGTTCTACTGTTTTCTGCAAACATCATCATCCACACTATACATCTAATTCTTTGTTACAGCAAGCCGGTGAGATTAACAACCTCACTGTTAAGTTGGGGCAAAGTATTTTGGTTGTGTTGTGCAGGTTCCACGTTGGCGCCGGAATCCCTGGTGTTGCGCCGCACTACACTCCGCCGCCATCAACCTTCAACGTGCTTCTTGACTCCTACTGGTTCGATAACCTTGGTTTCTTACTGAGGGAAAAACTTGCCGGTACGCATCATACCTTCCTCTTGGGGTTCCCAACGGACGTGTGCTTTACCGTCACAAGCAAAAGCTTTTGGCGCCGTTGCCGGGAGATCAAGACACGCTGCAAGGGGAGTTTCCACTTCCAATCTCTTTACTTTGTTTTTGTCTTGCTTTACTTTTATTTACTTCTTTGTTTGCTGCATTATATCAAAAATACAAAAAAATTAGTTGCTAACTTTACTTTATTTGTTATCTTGTTTGCGTTCTCAATATTAAAAACACAAAAAAATAGTTACTTGCATTTACTTTTTCTAGTTTGTTTTATTTTCTATTGCTAAAATGGGTACTCCTGAAAATACTAAGTTATGTGACTTCACAAACACAAATAATAATGATTTCTTATGCACACCTATTGCTCCACCTGCTACTACAGCAGAATTCTTTGAAATTAAACCTGCTTTACTAAATCTTGTTATGAGAGAGCAATTTTCTGGTGTTAGTTCTGATGATGCTGCTGCCCATCTTAATAATTTTGTTGAACTATGTGAAATGCAAAAGTATAAGGATGTAGATGGTAACATTATAAAATTAAAATTGTTTCCTTTCTCATTAAGAGGAAGAGCTAAAGATTGGTTGCTATCTTTGCCTAAGAATAGTATTGATTCATGGACTAAATGTAAGGATGCTTTCATTGGTAGATATTATCCCCCTGCTAAAATTATATCTTTGAGAAGTAGCATAATGAATTTTAAACAATTGGATAATGAGCATGTTGCCCAAGCATGGGAAAGAATGAAATCTTTGGTTAAAAATTGCCCAACCCATGGACTGACTACTTGGATGATCATCCAAACCTTTTATGCAGGACTGAATTTTTCTTCGCGGAACCTATTGGATTCAGCTGCTGGAGGTACTTTTATGTCTATCACTCTAGGCGCCGCAACAAAGCTTCTTGATAATATGATGATTAATTACTCTGAATGGCACACGGAAAGAGCTCCACAAGGTAAGAAGGTTCTGTGAAGAAACCTCTTCCTTGAGTGATAAGATTGATGCTATTATGTCTATGCTTGTTAATGGTAGGACTAACGTTGATCCTAATAATGTTCCGTTAGCTTCATTGGTTGCCCAAGAAGAACATGTTGATGTGAAATTCATTAAAAATAATAATTTCAACAACAATGCTTATCGGAATAATTCTAGTAACAACTATAGGCCATATCCATATAATAATGGTAACGGTTATGGTAATTCTTATGGAAATTCTTACAACAATAATAGGAATACACCCCCTGGACTTGAAGCCATGTTTAAAGAATTTATTAGTACACAAACTGCTTTTAACAAATCTGTTGAAGAAAAGCTTGGGAAAATTGATATACTTGCTTCTAAAGTTGATAGTCTTGCTGCTGATGTTGATCTTTTGAAATCGAAAGTTATTCCTAATGAAAATAAAGATATTAAGTCATTTTCAACAGAAAACGCCATCCAAGTTAGAATTAATGAGAATATAAGATTGATGGCCGAATTGCGTGCTAGGTGGAAAAAAGAAGAAAATGCTAAAGATAACAATGTAGCTAAAGTTTGGACTATTACCACCACTAGTAATGCTAATGCTTCACATGTTGCTGCACCTCCTACTATCAATGGTAAAATAATTGGTGTTGGCAATGTTTCCACTTCTAATGCAAAGCTTGCAAAACTGCCTGAACCTGCTAAAACTGCCTGTGATAAAACTACTGAAATTTTTTCTAATGTTGGGGATAATGATCCCATTGCTTTAGATCATAATGGTTTAGATTTTGATGATTGTCACACCTCTGAAGTTATAAAGTTCTTACAAAAACTTGGTAAGAGTCCTAATGCTAGTGCTATAAATTTGGCCTTTACGAAACATATTACAAATGCTCTCATTAAAGCTAGAGAAGAGAAACTAAATCGCGAAACTTCTATTCCTAGGAAGTTAGAGGATGGTTGGGAGCCCATCATTAAGATGAAGGTCAATGATTTTGATTGCAATGCTTTATGTGATCTTGGTGCAAGTATTTCCGTTATGCCTAGGAAAATCTATAATATGCTTGACTTGCCACCATTGAAAAAGTGTTATTTGGATGTTAATCTTGCTGATGATTCTACAAAGAAACCTTTGGGGAGGGTTGATAATGTTCGCATTACGGTTAACAATAACCTTGTCCCTGTTGATTTTGTTGTCTTGGATATTGAATACAATGCATCTTGTCCCATTATATCGGGAAGACCTTTTCTTCGAACTGTTGGTGCTATTATTGATATGAAGGAAGGTAATATTAAATATCAGTTTCCTCTCAAGAAAGGTATGGAACACTTCCCTAGAAAGAGAATGAAGTTACCTTTTGATTCTATCATTGGAACAAATTATTATGTTGATGCTTCATCTCTTGATGTTACTTGATACACACTTTCTGGCTAGCTGAAAGGCGTTAAAGAAAAGCGCTTATGGGAGACAACCCATGATTTTACTACAACACTTTTGTTTTATATTTGAGTCTTGGAAGTTGTTACTACTGTAGCAACCTCTCATTATCTTAATTTTGTTGCATTGTTGTGCCAAGTAAAGTCTTTGATAGTAAGGTTCATACTAGAATTGGATTACTGCGCAGAAACAGATTTCTTGCTGTCACGAATTTGAGCAGTAGTCTCTGTAGGTAACTCAGAAAAATCTGCCAATTTACGTGAGTAATCCTCAGATATGTACGCAACTTTCATTCAATTTGAGCATTTTCATTTGAGTAAGTCTGGTGCACCTAAAAACATCGTCTTTACGGACTGTTCTGTTTTGACAGATTCTGCCTTTTATTTCGCATTGCCTGTTTTGCTATGTTTGATGGATTTCTTTATTCCATTAACTTTCAGTAGCTTTGTGCAATGTCCAGAAGTGTTAAGAATGATTATTTCACCTCTGAACATGTGAATTTTGATTATGCACTAACCCTCTAATGAGTTGTTTTGAGTTTGGTGTGGAGGAAGTTTTCAAGGATCAAGAGAGGAGGATGACACAATATGATCAAGGAGAGTGAAAGCTCTAAGCTTGGGGATGCCCCGGTGGTTCATCCCTGCATATTTCAAGAAGACTCAAGCATCTAAGCTTGGGGATGCCCAAGGCATCCCCTTCTTCATCGACAACATTATCAGGTTCCTCTAGTGAAACTATATTTTTATTCCGTCACATCTTATGTGCTTTACTTGGAGCGTCTGTATGTTTTTGTTTTTGTTTTGTTTGAATAAAGTTGGATCCTAGCATTCATTGTGTGGGAGAGAGACACGCTCCGCTGTTGCTTATGGACAAATATGTCCTTAGCTTTACTCATAATGTTCATGGCGGAGGTTAAAACTGCTTCATTAATTGTTATATGGTTGGAAACGAGAAATGTTGTAACACCCCAACTTTTGCAACCTTGATTAATTGTCCTTATTGCAAAAATTAGGGGGAACAAAAACTTTTTCTAAAGACTAAATAGATGAATTGCCTTGATCTGTTTGTTATGATGAATTGCTTTGATCTGTTGGTAGATGAATTGTCTTGTTTTGCTTGATGAGTTTTGTCTTGAGTTACCTCCTAGAACAACACCTCTAGTGGTAAAACAAACAACTCACCTAATAAAACACATGTGTGTCCTAGGAAAAGTTGTTTTCCTTCTTACTACATCTAACTCTTCCCCTGATGGCAACCTGAGTGTGCCTTCTTGATTTTTCTCCTTGTGGTGCAACCTAGCTCAATCATCCTTAATTCCAAACTTAGGATCATCTACCCCTAGCTACATCCCTCTCATATGCCCACTCATCCTTGTTTGTTTTGAGGCCATGTCGACCATCTGTGTTGACAGGCTTAAAATGTCCAGACTTTGGCAATTGATCTCTAAGCACCCACAACTGTTATTGTTGACTTCAGTGCATGGATCTCATATATGAAACACCCTCTTCAACCTCCACGTCTTGCATGTCTCAGTCACTCCTTACAGCTCATATATTCAACTTGATCTTGTATCCTATTCAATGATTCAACTCTAGATCACTTCCTTCAAATTTACCTCTTGTCTTTATTCAAGTTTAATCTTCACAAAACCAAGAGTGGGAATGGTGGGTACATTTTGTAGCCATCATCCACCCTTGAGAACACTTCTCCCTAAGATAGTTTTCTCTCTCAAAAATCCTATTGATTTTCCTTCTCTAGTTTTGATCACAAAACTACTTCTGATTCTACAAAATCTTTTCAAGATATTTCTTCAAGGAAAACAAGGAACTGAAATGGATTTTGTTTTTCATCCCATTTCTACCAAGTACTGATTTCTAAAACATCATTTTCTATCTTGCCTTCTTTTTAACAAAAGGCTTGTTTATGGTACTTATACCATTCCTTGTTTTCCTCTTGCTTATTTTACATTTGAGAAAAACTCTACTTACTTGAGAAAGTAAGTAGAATATTTTGAACTCCTATGTTCCAACTAGTTTTCTCCCAACATCTTCAAGATTCCATTTCACTTGAGTTCATTCCCAATTGTGTCTAGACAATTGAGGTGTTCCATATACTTTTCAAATGAATCCTTTTTCAAATGACAACTCTTGCACATCTTGTGTACATCTCTGATCTACCACATTATGTTTCTTCATCCTCCAATTCTGGATCAAATGGATGATCATTTGATACTTTCAAATCACTCCCAATTGACCTCTTATTTGAAGAGCAACTTATATTTCATCATACCCATGTCAATCCTCTATTCTTTACCATCATCACCTTGACCTCATGAATTGGTGATTCATGCCACCATATTCATCCTTGTGAGTATGGTTATTTTACTCACCATCTCTTTTAGTCTTTCTCTGCAATTGTCTAACTCACCATCACCACCATCATCTCTTGGACAAATTATTAATTTGATCAAATTGCATTATTCTTCAACATTGGCACCAATGTATATTATCATATCTCTCCCTAATTTGAAGACATCATCAAGCCACTATTATCCAACCCTCCCGACACTCAACCTTGGTCGACTGGCATTAAGTGGCATATGCACTTGACTTGTCCACTTGTAGTAACAAGAAGTAGCCGGCCATGCCAAACTCTTGGCATGCATGAGCTGAAATCTCTTCATCTCCATTCCTTCCTCCACAAGCCTTGCCTCCCAACTACCCCAATCACTAAATGGACAGCCACCCATCTTAGCCAATCACAAAGGAGGCAGCCAACTCACTCTCCCTCTATAAAAGCTCCTTGGCCGGCCACCACCTCCACCTTTGGCTTCATTTTTCACTCCCCACTCACTCCCCCACCTTATCTACACCCTCATAACTCTCTTCTACCTCTCTCCCACGAAAATGCTGCTGCCCCTTGCTCCCATGGCCGGCCATGGCCATGGAAAGCTCACCAAGATGCAGCTCCTTCCTCCCTCAAGCTCATCCTCACCATGAGAGCCTCCCCCTCCATCTTCTCCCCAACCCTAGATGGTTTAATCTCCTCTTCTTCTTCCTCCATTGCTAAGATTGGATCTTGATGCAGGTGCATGTTGGTCCAAGCATGGAGAAGGTTGAGCAATCCTCAGATCTGAAGTTCTTGAGCAAAGTTCGTCCAAAAACTTGCTGTAATTTCTGCTATCTTGCTGTTTCAGATTCTGGTACGATCTTGTAAAATCCGCCAAATCTCGTGTGAAGATCCAAATCGAGTGATTCAAAGTTCCACAGATAGGTATTGAAAAGATCTACAACTTGGCGTTGGTCTCATCCTCAAATTCGTTACGGATTTTTCATGGTAAATAAAGTTCTGTAAACATGCAGAATCACTGTTTGTTAGATTTATCCCGTTTTACAAAACCTTTTTGAGCAAACTCAACTGGGGGTGAAAGCCCTCCTCAATACCTTCATCTTGGCGGTGGTTTCACTTCGATTGACCTCCTGAAACTGAAATGGTTCACAGATCAAGATCTGGTCAGATCTGACTTTGTCGAATTAAACCAGGAGCTTGGAGACGAATTTTTGAATGAAACCAACTGGGTAAGAACCATCTATTCAATACCTTTCAGATGCAGTAGACCTCATATTTTTATGATTTGTGTATGATTTTTGATGAATTAAACTTTTTCTGTATGTTTTGCAGACATGGCTGTTAGCATTTAATTCATCAAAAATACATTTTTGAACCTAATTGAGTGATTCCACTTCTGTAGGATTACTGAATGTTTTCATAATCATCTCAAACAAGTTTCAAACCTTTATCTGTTCTGCAACTCCATAGTTAAAGCAAATGGTGAAAACATGCAGTAAACTTGTAAATCCATTTGTGAGAGTTTCAGAAATAATTTGAACCCAAATCCAATTGTGTGTGAATCTCTGTGTAAATATCTTTCAAATGCCAGTGGCCTCATATTTTTAGGATTTTTCTACGATTTATGGCTTACAGATCTTGTTTTCTGTACAGTCAGATTCAAAGAAATTCCTAAAATTGTAGGTTTAATATTTTTGGGTGATTCTAATTGGGTTAGTCTTGTATTAGTACTGGCTATATAGGAAAAATATTATTAGTCTCTGTTCATACATATTTGTTACTGTTACTAATGTTTATATGTGACATGCATTGTTGAAGCAAAACTTTTCGGTTTATTTAAAACCCTTGACCAACTCTTTTTAGTAGAGATGGGCAACCCTTGTTTTATGCTTGCAAAATAAAACCTCTGCAACCCAACATTAGCTCTTTTGTTTTGCTTAAGTTCTCAAATGATGTGGAATATGGTTTGCTTCCTATTTTGGATGTTGTGTTATGTGAGCAAACTAAGTTAGGAAAACTGTTTTCTACTTTTACAAAAATGTTAGAAAATGTTTTGTGAATGTATTTGATGTCAAACTAATGCTCTTGTCCTCTTTATGATGTTATCTACCAGGGGATGTTTGGTTTATACCATGGTGATAACCGAGAGAGGCAATTGCTAAGTCATGGCACTCTCATACCTTCACTAGGTAAATAGATTGGGTTCTCTTTTAGTTGCTTTGTAGTACCTATAAGTCTTTTGTATGTTAGCCCTTAGTAAAGTGGTTAGCTATTGATTGTTGAATGTTGCATGCTTGTTATGTTTGGAGCAATGTGATTGATTGTGTTCCTTTTATATTTTCCGGCGATAGATGCGAACAATTCCGGAGAAGAAGAAGAAGTGGATTGGACAAGGATTCTTTATATGTTGTTGGAATTCTTATATTGATGGAGTTGAAGACGTACAGGGACAAATAAGCCAAGGCAAGCCATCTTTTGATCTCTGATTCGGTGTCTAGTTGGATGTCATTTGTTGATATCCAAAGCACCTTAATTCTATGTGTGTTGTTCTCTTTACTATTGTCATCTATGTATGGTTGCTAGTGGGCTACTCCCTAGTGGTGATACTCCACTATTGTCGTTGTGATTATGGGATGCATGGTATCATGGTCGTGCTATTCCACTTGGTCATGTTGTATGCTCAACTTGAGCATCTTCCCTCTCAAGATAGTAACTTTCACCACACTCACAAATTTTGTAATTTAGAGGTATCAATGTCATGCTGTTGGTGTAATCCTCAACTTGAGAGGAGTATGCCGGGTACCCTATTGGAGAGTTGGTTGGGTAGTGATTCTCCACTATCCAAATTTTATAGTTAGTACCACAAATCTGAAAGTATAATCCTCTTTGTGTTGGCATCATACATGCTTATCTTAAGCGAGTATGATCCACCCATTACCCCTTTATACCTTCTATGGCAAGATGACTCTCATCTCGGCCATAGTGCAATTCTAGTTCAACTCATGAAACTATAGGTTGGGAACCCCTCAAGGTTTACCTTGTTGTAAATGTTTATGAAAACCTTGGGTGAGTTAACCCAAGTGTATGGTTTATGAAAGCAAAGGATCTTGATAAAGATGTTTGGGAAAGTGGTGTATGGAGGTTGGTTGAGCAACCGTGGTGTTGTGGGAAAAAGGAAAGGTTTCTAAAAAGGAGCACTGCGTATAAGTGTTCGCCGTCCCAACTTTTATCGCGCAACCACTCTACCCTGGTGTGGGACGGGGCTTAGCCCGTAGTTTGTTGAAGCTGGCAGGAGCACCCTTCACAACTTTCTAGGGAGGGTCATGACGACCTCCGACGCCGGGTTGCGCTCTGGAGGAGGCAATACACTGTCTTAACTGATAGCCGGACGATTGAGGGTCTTGTCATGGCGCCGGAGATACGCTCAAAAGGAGGTATCTTCGGTGCTTTGGGAAGGGGTAAGCCCGAGGGAAGGACTCGTGCCAGTGGAGATGGGCGAAAGGTTATGTCCGGGTATCCGTCGTGGCATATGTTGTTATGCAGGGATGATGCCCACACGATAGGTATCCGGATAGTTGTGGGGAAAGTGCGCACACTCTGCAGAGTCAAATCTATTCGAATAGCCGCGTCCACGGTCATGGACAAGTTGAAATGGCCATACTTAACCGGGGCTTGCGTTTTGTTTTGACAAATGATTTGCAAAGGAAGTGTTGTGTTTTTTGTGTACCGGAAAGGTACGGAAAATGGGCGTGTATTGACCATATAGAGATGGTCGTGGAAAAATGGAGACTAAGTGGGGAACTCTTTCCTAAATGTTTCTTGAAGAGGAACTCTTCTTTAACAAAGATATAGAGATGTCATAGATATCTTTTGAAGTATCTTCTTCAATAAAGATATAGGTATGTCATAGGAATTCTCTAGCATTCTCATCAACTGAGATGGGCTTATGCTACCTCATCTTCAATAAAGATATAGATATGTCATAGAACTTCCTAAGCGTCCCCATCAATGGAGATGGCGGCATGCTACCTTTCCTCCTAGAAGGTTAGCTAGTTGTCCATAAAACACCATAGTGTCCGCATCACTTGAGATGCCGGCATGCTATATCCACAAGAGAAACTGACGCTCTTGTGCAAGCTATATCCACAAGAGAAACTATGTCTCTTCCACATGCTATATCCACAAGAGAAACTGATTCTCTTCCTCATGCTATTTCCACCAGTGAAATTAGCTCTTTCCTCTTGTCATCTTAGATTAGCACTTGTTATCTTGCACTCTTGCAAAGTACCTTTCTTGATGGTTTGCGAGTACAATTCCAAATGTACTCACGGCTTTGTCCCTGGCTATTTACTTGGCCAGACTTGGAGGAACACGACGGATGAAGAAGGAGTTAGCGACGTCTATGCGAGCTAGGAACGTCTTCCCAGTCAGTTGCCTGTAGGGTTATGGCAGATGACTTGGGTACTGCGCTGCTGAAGTGATGATGCTACTCTGATGTTTAGTTAGGCCCTCCGAGGCTGTTATGTAAGTATTGGTCATGCGACCATGTTGTAATTTTCTTATTCCGCTTTGTAATGGATGGTGTAATTTGATATCAGTTCGGTTATGTGTTCACGACACACTGATCATGGGATCGTGAACTGTATACATAACAGGGTATTTCGGACCGTTAGTCCGGGGTCCCCACAAATGCTACATGTGGTAATTGGTAGAATGTCTTGAATAATTTGATACTTGGCAATTGTTGTGCTCATATAGATCATGTTTAAGCTCTTGCATCATATACTTTGCACCTATTAGTGAATAAATACATAGAGCTTGCTAAAATTTGGTTTGCATGATTGGTCTCTCTAAGGTCTAGATATTTTCTAGTAAGGGTTTGAACAACAAGGAAGACAGTGTATAGTCTTATAATGCTTGCAATATGTTTTTATGTGATTTTTGCTGTACCGGTTCATACTTGTGTTTGTTTCAAATAACCTTGCTAGCCTAAGCCTTGTATTGAGAGGGATTACTTCTCGTGCATCCAAATCCTTGAGCCAATAACTATGCCATTTGTGTCCACCATACCTACCTACTACATGGTATTTCTCTGCCATTCCAAAGTAAATTGCTTGAGTGCTATCTTTAATCACTTCAAAAGTTATTACCTCTTATTTGTGTCAATATTTTATAGCTCATGAGCAAGTATGTGGTGTTTATCTTTCAATCTTGTTGGGCAACTTTCACCAATGGACTAGTGGCTTCATACGCTTATCCAATAATTTTGCAAAAAGAGCTGGCAATGGGGTTCCCAGCCCCAATTAATTAACCTTCATAATTTTACAAAAAAATAGACACTCCTCCATGGTATGTGATTGTTGGACGGCACCCGAGGATTCAGTTAGCCATGGCTTGAGAAAGCAAAGGTGGGGAGGAGTGTCATCTAAATAAAACTAAAATAAAAGGGCACTCCTTCATGGTATGAGATTGTTGGCAGGCACCCGAGGATTCGGTTAGCCATGGTTTGTGAAAGCGAGGTTGGAAGGAGTGCCACCCAAAAATAAAATCTTTCATGGGAGCCGCTCTTTGAAAGTCTGTCTGGCAAGGGGTTAGAGTGCCCATTACCATTCGTTGACAACAACAAACACCTCTCAAAACTTTACTTTTATGCTCTCTTTACGTTTTCAAAATGAAAGCTCTAGCACAAATATAGCAATCCATGCTTCCCTCATCGAAGGGCCTTTCTTCTACTTTTATGTTGAGTCAGTTTACCCATTTCCTTCCATCTTAGAAGCAAACACTCGTGTTAACTGTGCATTGATTCTTACATACTTGCATATTTGCATTCATCATATTACTTTATATTGACAACTATCCATGAGATAAACATGTTACAAGTTGAAAGCAACCGCTGAAACTTAATCTTCCTTTGTGTTGCTTCAATGCCTTTACTATGAATTTGTTGCTTTATGAGTTAATTATTATGCAAGACTTATTGATGCTTGTCTCAAAAGTACCATTCATGAAAAGTCTTTGCTATATGATTCATTTGTTTAACCATTGTCTTTACCATTGCTTCGAATCGCTGCATTCATTACATGTGCTTACAATAGTATTGATCAAGATTATGATAGCATGTCACTTCAGAAATTATCTTTGTTATCGTTTACCTACTCGGGACGAGCAGGAACTAAGCTTGGGGATGTTGATACGTCTCCAACGTATCAATAATTTCTTATATTCCATGCTTGTTTTATGACAATACCTACATGTTTTACACATACTTTATGTCATATTTATGCATTTTCCACTAACTATTAACCTATGCCGAAGAGCCGTTCTTTGTTTTGCTGTTTTTGGTTTCAAAAATCCTAGTAAGGAAATATTCTCGAAATTGGACGAAATCAACGCCCAAGATCTTATTTTTCCACGAAACTTCCAGAAGTCCGAAAGGGAAACGAAGTGGGGCGACGAGGCGGCGACACGCCAGGGCGGCGCGGCCCACCTCCTGGCCGCGCGGCCATGTTGTGTGGGCCCCTCGTGGCGCCTCCTAACCTACCCTTCCACCCACATAAGCCTTCATCGATAATAACTCCAGTACCGAGAGCCAGGATACGAAAAACCTTCCAGAGACGCCGCCGCCGCCAATCCCATCTCGGGGGATTCAGGAGATCGCCTCGGCACCCTGCCAGAGAGGGGAATCATCTCCCGGAGGACTCTTCACCGCCATGGTCGCCTCCGGAGTGATGTGTGAGTAGTTCACCCCTGGACTATGGGTCCAGTAGCTAGATGGTTGTCTTCTCCTCATGTGCTATCATTGTCGGATCTTGTGAGCTGCCTAACATGATCAAGATCATCTATTTGTTGGGATCCGATGAATATTGAATGCTATGTTATGTTGATTATCAATCTATCATCTATGTGTTGTTTATGATCTTGCATGCTCTCCGTTATTAGTAGAGGCTCTGGCCAAGTCGTTACTTGTAACTCCAAGAGGGAGTATTTATGCTCGATAGTGGGTTCATGCCTCCATTAAATCTGGGACAGTGACAGAAAGTTCTAAGGTTGTGGATGTGTTGTTGCCACTAGGGATAAAACATCAATGCTATGTCTAAGGATGTATTTGTTGATTACATTACGCACCATACTTAATGCAATTGTCTGTTGTTTGCAACTTAATACTGGAAGGGGTTCGGATGATAACCTGAAGGTGGACTTTTTAGGCATAGATGCATGCTGGATAGCGGTCTATGTACTTTGTCGTAATGCCAATTAAATCTCACACTACTCATCATAACATGTATGTGCATTGTCATGCCATCTTTATTTGTCAATTGCCCAACTGTAATTTGTTCACCCAACATGCTATATCTTATTGGAGAGACACCACTAGTGAACTGTGGACCCCGGTCCATTCTTTAAAACAAATACAATCTACTGCAATACTCGTTCTACTGTTTTCTGCAAACATCATCATCCACACTATACATCTAATCCTTTGTTACAGCAAGCCGGTGAGATTGACAACCTCACTGTTAAGTTGGGGCAAAGTATTTTGGTTGTGTTGTGCAGGTTCCACGTTGGCGTCGGAATCCCTGGTGCTGCGCCGCACTACACTCCGCCGCCATCAACCTTCAACGTGCTTCTTGACTCCTACTGGTTCGATAACCTTGGTGTCTTACTGAGGGAAAAACTTGCCGCTGTACGCATCATACCTTCCTCTTGGGGTTCCCAACGGACGTGTGATTTACCGTCACAAGCAGCACTGATGAGGATGATTTGCTTTTCAACTTGTAAGTATTTTTTGTTTCTTTTGAAGTTGATTCGTATTCCCCTTGACGTAGTTATCCGCTTTGTTTGCAGTGATGAGGGTTTTACAGAGCCCCCATCGAAGAAGGCGAATACCAGCTCCAACAGGCCAGCTCCTGCCACATCCGAAGCTCCAGTTTTATCAAAAGAAGCAACAAATCCTTCTCTCCCGAAGGGAAAAGAGAATCCTTCGACAGCTGCCACTCCCCTCTCGACTCGCGGAGAGCATGTGAGTACCTCAACTACTTTCACTTTCATTCTTGATGATGATTTTCTCTCTTCTAGCCCCCGAGTCTATATTCAGCTGCTTGCGGTCGAGTGTAGACTCAAAGGGAATTTTAATGTAATCGTAACACATTTGACTTGTGCTATTTCATAGAGCATCCAAGCCTCCGCAACGATAATAAAGGAATTTACCTCCCAATTCACCCTGCTCTTCAAGCCGAAAATGTTCGGCTCCAAGAAGATGCCCAATCAAAATCTTCCCAACTTGATCAGACATTTAAGATTGCGGCCACTGCCCAGCAGGAGGTAGATTCACTGAAGAAGGAGCTTGGTCACCTGAAGAAGAAGAAGCTTAAGGAGGAGGAGAAGGAGAAGGAGAAGGCGGAGCCCCAGGTCTAGAAGAAAGAGGAGGATCTTGAGACCATTGCAGATGATGCCGTTTGCTTTTTCGACTTGACCATTGATTTGCGGGTGCGCCACCGATGCAAAATGTAATTTGATGCCTACGTCCGCACAATATGCTTTGAATTCCTTGGAGGTAAAATTGATGCCGTTGTCCATGACAATGTTGTGAGGGACACCAAATCGAAAAACTATGCCCACCGATGTTGCATCTGCCGAAGTTACTTGCATTGCCTCAATCCATTTGGTGAACTTGTCGAAAGCCACGAGCATATATATGTATCCTCCTGGCCAACCCTTATGCAATTTCCCCACCATGTCGAGATCCCATTGTGCGAAAGGCCACGACAAAGGTATTGGCATCAGCTATGCTGCCGGAGAATGAGGTTTTGTCGCAAATCTTTGGCACGCATCACAAGTGCGAACTATATCTTTTGCATCTTCTACTGTAGTTAGCCAGTAAAATCATGCCCTGAAAACCTTGGCTGCTATTGCTCGGCTGCTTGCATGGTGCCCGCATATTCCCTCGTGTACATCCTTCAGTATGACTCTTCCTTCTTCGGGTGTAACACATCTCTGCAATACTCCCGATATATTTCGTTTGTACAGCTCTTCCTTGACCACGGTAAAAGCTTTAGATCGTCGAATAACTCGTCTTGCTTCCACTTGATCTTCAGGTATCTCTTTCCTTAGGATATATGCTACGTAAACTTGCATCCAAGGAACTTGCACCATCATAACCTTGTGTGATTCCTTTTCATCCTCCGATGTGTTTGCTTCTGAAACTGCTGGAGCCCCCGAGTCCTTCTCAGGCTTCTCTTTCTTCTTTGGCTGTTTCGGTGCTTTCTTCGCCTTAGTTGATCTTTCACTTATCTCCTCACATAATACGCTAGCTGGTATTGCTTAACACTATGAACCAATATTTGCCAAAACATCGGCTTCAGCATTGCTGAGTCTGCTGATATGGTTTATGATGCTGGCGCGCAGTTGACGTGCCCGTTGGGAACCCCAAGAGGAAGGTGTGATGCGTACAGCGGCAAGTTTTCCCTCAGTAAGAATTCAAGGTTTATCGAACCAGTAGGAGCCAAGAAGCACGTTGAAGGTTGATGGCGGCGGAGTGTAGTGCGGCGCAACACCAGGGATTCCGGCGCCAACGTGGAACCTGCACAATACAACCAAGATACTTTGCCCCAACTTAACAGTGAGGTTGTCAATCTCACCGGCTTGCTGTAACAAAGGATTAGATGTATAGTGTGGATGATGATGTTTGAGAAGAACAGAACAAGTATTGCAGTAGATTGTATTCGATGTAAAAGAATGGACCGGGGTCCACAGTTCACTAGTGGTGTCTCTCCCATAAGAATAAGCATGTTGGGTGAACAAATTACGGTTGGGCAATTGACAAATAAAGAGGGCATGACCATGCACATACATGTTATGATGAGTAGTGTGAGATTTAATTGGGCATTACGACAAAGTACATAGACCGCTATCCAGCATGCATCTATGCCTAAAAAGTCCACCTTCAGGTTATCATCCGAACTCCCTCTAGTATTAAGTTGCAAACAACAGACAATTGCATTAATTATGGTGCGTAATGTAATCAATAAATATATCCTTAGACATAGCATTGATGTTTTATCCCTAGTGGCAACAGCACATCCACAACCTTAGAACTTTCTGTCACTGTCCCATTTAATGGAGGCATGAACCCACTATCGAGCATAAATACTCCCTCTTGGAGTTACAAGCAAAAACTTGGCGAGCCTCTACTAGGGAGAGCATGCAAGATCATAAACAACACATAGATGATAGATTGATAATCAACATAACATAGCATTCACTATTCATCGGATCCCAACAAACGCAACATGTAGCATTACAGATAGATGATCTTGATCATGTTAGGCAGCTCACAAGATCCAACAATGATAGCACAATTAGGAGAAGACGACCATCTAGCTACTGCTATGGACCCATAGTCCAGGGGTGAACTACTCACACATCACTCCGGAGGCGACCATGGCGGTGTAGAGTCCTCCGGGAGATGATTCCCTCTCCGGCAGTGCCGGAGGCGATCTCCTGAATCCCCGAGATGGGATTGGCGGCGGCGGCGGCGTCTCGGAAGGTTTTCCGTGTCTCTCGGTACTGGAACTATTATCGACGAAGGCTTAAGTAGGCGGAAGGGTAGGTCGGGGGCCACGAGGGCCCCACACGCCAGGGCCGCGCGGCCCAAGGCCTGGCGCGCCGCCTGTTGTGTGGGCGCCTCGTCGCCCCACTATCTCCCGGTGTTGGAAGCTTCGTGGAAAAGTAAGATCCTAGGCGTTGATTTCGTCCAATTCCGAGAATATTTCCTTACTAGGATTTCTGAAACCAAAAACAGGAGAAAACAACAACTGGCTCTTCGGCATCTTGTTAATAGGTTAGTGCCGGAAAATGCATAAATATGACAAAAAGTATGTATAAAACATGTAGGTATTGTCATAAAACAAGCATGGAACATAAGAAATTATCGATACGTTGGAGACGTATCAGTTCACTTCACATCCATCAAAGAGTTTCTCAAGTTCATTGTATACCTCCTTGTATGCTATCATGCTGTCATTGATTGCATCGCATTGGTTCATCACCTGTTGAGCCACCAATTGGGAGTCGCCAAAGATTTTCAGTCGAGTTGCTCCACACGCCTTCGCCATCTTCATCCCATGTATAAGCGCCTCATATTCCGCCTCATTATTGGATGCGTTAGGGAACGTCATCGCAGTACATATTTCATCTTGTCTCCTTGGGGTGATACTAATATCACGCCTGCTCCAGCTCCTTCTACTCTCTTGGACCCGTCGAAGTTCATGGTCCAAGTACTCGACAAATCTGGGGGTCCCGTGTTTTGCAACTCCATCCATTCTGCGACGAAGTCTGTCAGAATTTGCGACTTTATTATTTTTTGTTTTTCGTATGTGATGTCCCGAGGGGAAAGCTCTATTCCCCAAAGGGAGACACGACATGTAGCTTCTGGATTATTCACGATGTTTGATAAAGGCGCCTCATTGACCACTATTATCGGATGTGCCGAAAAATAGTGTCGTAACTTTCTTGCAGTTGTGAACACTCCGCGGGTACCGCTGTTTCGAATGCGATAAAACTTCTGATGAAATACACCGGCCTCTGGACTCCATCTTTTCTTCTTCTTTTTTCCTGAGTGCTGACAACCTGAGGTGTAGCCGCGATGTACATCATGAGAGGTTCCTTTTCCTTGGGCGTCACCACTATTGGGGGTGTCGAGATGTGCCGATGTACAATCCAATTATTCAATAGAAGCCAATGCGGATGCGGATACTGCCATTCCTCAATAAAAGCGTAGATAAAGTTGGTAAACAGGTGGCGCGAGTTGGTAATACTACAGACTGTGACCACAGGTCTGCTGGATCGGCTGTTTGATCAGATAAGGGCGGGTTCGATGCGTCACCTAAAGGGGTTATTGACCACCCTTCGTGGCCTGCCTCTACTGAGTTCGGAAATCAAAAGAAAGTCTCATGTTGCTCCTCAGAAAACGCGTATAGTGGCCTTCGTCGATGGGACCTCCAGTGTATGCGTTACAAGGCAACTAGCATTTTTTCATGGAAGTTCGTGAGGTGCTCGAAAGCCCTATCTGCTTCTTCGTTCCTCTCGAACTTTTCTCCTTGTTTGATGAGCGCATAAAAGGGTAGCGCTTTTTCTCCTAGCCTGGCAACAAATGTGCTCAGAGCTGCGACACGTCCTGTTAGATGTTGTATTTCCTTAAGCTTCGTCGACTTTCTCAATGTCACAATTGCTTGTATTTTTTCAGGGTTCGCCTCAATTCCTCTGGCTGACACCAAGTATCCAAGGAGCTCTCAGGAACGCCAAAGGAACACTTCGTCGGGTTTAGCTTGAGGCTAAATTTGTCTACGTTGTCAAAGGTTTCCTTGAGATCATCGATCAAAGATAACCCCTGCTTTGTTGTAATTACGACATCATCGATATATACTTAAACTTTCCTTCCAATCTGTGTGGCAAGACACTTTTGCATCATCCTTTGATCAGTAGCTCCCGCGTTTTTCAACCCGAAAGGCATCGTTTTGTAGCAGAACACACCATAAGGTTTTATAAAAGCTGTTTTGACCTCATCCTCTTCTTTTAGGCGGATCTGGTTGTAACCAGAATACACGTCCAGGAAGGAAAGACGTTCGCATCCCGCGGTGAAGTCGATAATTTGATCGATCCTCAGGAGGGGAAAGTGATCTTTTGGATAATGTTTATTGAGACCTGTGAAGTCGACGCACATGCGAAGGCCTCAGTGTTTTTATTCGGGACCAAAACTGGGTTAGCGACCCATGTGGCCTCCGTGTGGAGCTCTCTGATGAAATTGGCTTCTCGAAGTCGATTAATTTCTGAAAGCATAGCTTTGCGGTTTGGTTCCGAAAAACGCCGCAAAGGTTGTCGAATTGGTCTATTCATTGGATCCAAATTAAGAGGGTGCTCGGCAAGTTCCCTGGGTACTCCTGGCATGTCTGCTGGACACCATGCAAATATTTCTCAACGCTCACGGAGGAACTCAACGAGCGCGTTTTCCTATGCGCTATCCATGTTTGTTGCGATAGCAGTCGTCTTCTTAGGATCTGTCGGGTGAACCTATACTTCCTTTGAATTTTTGGTGGTGTTAAAGGTTTGCTCCTTCAATGGCCTCCCTCCGTCAAGAACCACATCATAATCAGTTGTTAACCTTGACGCCATGTATTCTGCCTGCATCCCGAAAGTTTCTGACAGACGATGAAAATATTTGTCGCACTTATCTGCCAGGGCAAAACTACCCTTTATTGTGATTGGGCCCTTGAGTCCAGGGAGCCTCCACAATAAGTATGTGTAATGTGGTACCGCCATAAATCTGGCATAAGCGGGTCGTCCTAGTAGGGCATGATATTGCGACGGAAAATTCACAACTTCGAACTCCAGCTTCTCTCTTCTGTAATTCTCTCGGGTTACAAACTAAATGTCGAGATTAATTTTTCCAGTGGACAACTTGGCTTCTCAGGGGTGATACCGTGGAAACGCGTGTCAGTTGGTGTTAAATTCGCCAAGGATATATTCATCTTCCTCAATGTATCTGCATACATAAGGTTTAAACTGCTGCCTCCATCTATGAACGCACGTGAAACGTCGAATCCCGCAATCACCCCTGGTAGGATCAAAGCTGATTGAACTGGTCGTGAAACTTTCTGTGGGTGGTCCGCTATGGTGAAATCGATATCCTGCCCCAACCAATTTAGGTACTCAATCATTGGTGGAGGCATCTTCTGTGCCATGCAAAGTTGTCGCGAAATCACTTTTTGAGTCCTATTCGAAGGTCTGCCCTTCTGAATCATCGAAACTGCCCGTTGGTGTCGATATAAGGACCATTGGTTGGAGCTACCGTCAATTTTAACTGATGTCGATTTTCGTTTGTAATTGCGGGTGGAGGTGGAAGATGAATCTCACTCCTTGGCCCCTTGGGGTTCCAATTCGCTGCATGTGCATTGGCATGCCCTGCGTACCTATGCAATGCTACGAAAGTTCGGCAGTCCTTCTGCAGGTGAACTGACTATCTTTTTCCATTATTATCGACGAAGAGATGCATTTGGCATGATCCGTTCAGAAGATCTTCGGGTGATACATATGGTGTTTGGAACCTTGGTCCACTATTTTGCCTGCTGGGATGGGGAGCGTCCCTATAATCGTTGCGCTTCTCATTACTCCTCTGATAATCATCTCGATTATTTCCTCCACTATTTATTCAGTAACCAGCCGATATTTGGCCAGGACCATCGTAATCTGAGAACTGTCGAGAAAAGCACTGTCTATTTTGATTGTTTCGGTTACGGTCGTCCTCAGGCGACCTATGCCGTTTGTTTTGAACATCTTCTCCATCTGCCCAGCGATTCGCTATTTCCATGAGCGTTGCTATAATTTTCGGATTAGTCCTTCCCAAATCCTCGATTAGGTCCTTTCTTCGGATTCCAGCAACAAACACATCTATGGCTCTTTCGTCAGATATGTTCTCTGTCGAATTTTTGATAATGTTCCACCTTTGGATGTATGTCCTCATTGGCTCATCATACTTCTGCCTGCAGGCCCTCAGCTGCTGTATTGACGCGGGTTTCTTGCATGTGGATAGGAAGTTCTTCACGAACATATCCTCGAAACTGTCCCAGCTGTCGATCGATCCAGGTGGTAGCTTTTTTATCCATGACCTCGCTGCTCCACTTAGGTGGACCTGTATGCTCTGCATGGTAGTTGCTTTGGTTCCACCCATCAATTTATTGTCTCCAGATAGTCGACTAACCAGTCCTCAGGAGCTTGCAAACCATGGAACTTCTTGTAGTTGTTGGGCAATTTAAACCCAGACGGGACACGAGTTTTACAAACTCGTCGAGTGAAGCAAGGAAGCCCGCACAAATTCTTCTCATCTACTTCTGGTGAATGCCGACGTTCTCTCCTTTTTTGGCACGCTCTATCGACACGCGCCTGCGTCGCAGTATCTCTCGCACCACCCGTTCTTGGATGATCTTGCACTGCCACAACATGTCGTGGACTATTTTGCCTTGGAGCACCTTCGGGAGGTGCACTTGTACTTGCAAACGCTATTCCCATGGCTCCAACTGCTGCCATAGCCATGTTATAGAATACTTCTCTTGGATCTCCAGGAGGTGGCCTGGATGCCAGTATAAAGGCTTGAGTCGCCATGTATCCAGCTTCCGGTGTTTTGGGGATAATATTTCCTCTTGTGTCTATCGACATAAAAGACATATCGAGGTTTTGGATCAGATGTTCCCTCTCGCCCTCAGGTATATGCTACAGCCGAGATCTTCCTCTATTACGAGCTTCTCTATGGTTATCTTCCGAAGTTCCTGATTGTCGACTATGCTTAGATCTTCGCCTACTTGACGTGGAAGCTGCAACTTTTCTCTGCTCGAGTATCACTCTTTGTTTTTCCAACACTCGGCTAGCACGCGCGAGTCTATATTGGTATGCTTGAAACTCTTCCGCCGTAGCCGTGGTGGTCATCGGATCTGTACCGCTCAAGGCTCTTGATGCTCTGTCCCAAGCTGCTTGCGAAAGTTGCACCCTCTAGCGCAGTGTAGGCCCGACATACTTGCTGCCTAAACCTCGCGTAAGATCAGCGGGATCGATGTATGGATTTCCCAAATCATCGAAAGCCTCTGATGTTTCGTCCTCTTGACGACTTTGCTCACCAATCACGCAGACTTGATGGTATGTTGCCATATGTTCATCTTCGGGGTCGGTGACACCGTCGTAACGATCGGCGAAGACCTCCCGAATAGAGGTAAATTTGTCGATGAAGTTGAAGATGTCGACGCTTTCCGAGTCGTTGTCTAGAACAGAATCCATGAACGACCCGAAAGACATGCCACCGAACAGATTGCTGAGATCTCCATCGGCGGCGGGCTTGATGCTGCTTGTCGACGAAGTTTCTCCGTCGCTCGACTTGGTTGACGATGATGATCCCGAGAAATCAGGACCAACCGCTAATGGTCCCGAACTGATCGGTGCCGCTAAACGATGTGAACCTTCTCCCCGACGCAAAAGTAGAAGCTCCCAAACTTCATCTCCATTGGCTCTTCCAAGTAGGTATATGCATCCAAACGGGCAGGAGGGTGAGGAACAAAATCAATGAGATCAGTTTTTATCTGTTTACCTCCATCCATCGCATTGCTTGCCACCGAAGATATCGACGATGTTGAACGTGCCATCGAGATCAGCTCCTTGTCACCTCTAATTCCCACAGACGGCGCCAATAGACAAGGTATTAACTTGTCAATGCCTACGAGTTGTAGACTAGGGTTTCGTGGAAAGTAGAGGGCAAGTAGATCTCGAGGGTTTTAGCCGGAAAAGTACTTGACTGTTAAAAATCTAGGGTTGTGTTGACAATGAATTGATACTTTCTTTCTCCCTCGACCCCCCCTTATATAGGAGGTGGAGCCGAGGTTTTCGTGATGTACACGTTACAAACAACGAGAAACTCTTTGAGTTCGTCCCGTATTGGTTACAAGTCGTTATTCCTAATACAACTCTATCTTCCATATCGGCACCCTACTTGGGCTTCCGGGCTTCGTATTCTTCGGATCATGGGCCTTCGGTAAACCCCGGTACCATATTCGGCAGGCCCATTGGGGATGCCTATGTCAACCACGGACATATTCGTTTACATGTATATTTTTAACGGCATCATGTTGTGCAGAAACGTTGGGCCGAGCTTGAAAGAACATTTCCATTACCCCATGTGTGGTTTTGGTAATTGATGACAATCCCTATGGACTAACGGTTGCATTGAGAATCAATCTTAGGTCAAGTCCATAGTCATGTTGGACTCAAGGTTGTAAGATGGAGAAGACGGAGTACAATGATGAAGATGGTATTGAAGAGAGACAAAGACGGTGTTGAAGATGAAGAGAGAAGATGGCGTTGAAGATGAATGAAGACGGTGGCATGTACAATCATGAAGAGTATGAAGACGGAGCTTGCCGACTCGAGAAGAACGCGCAAGTACTAGGTTTGTGCTCGATAGGATAGTGAGTCGCATCATCGGAGAGAGCTCAAACCTTGCATGCATTGCATCGTGTTCTTGGTTCTTCTTGGTTCTTATCCATGAGATAAGTTAGAGCTTGTGTTCATTCTCATGACAAGCTCTAGCTCATCGGAAACGGATTCCGGATGCATTGCATGTTGCATGTGCAAGGGTGATGATTTTCCCGATATACCATATTGAGAGGTTACACCTCTATGACCATGAGAAAATCATCACTCACTCTTTTGCATGTTTTCACCTTGTGTAGTGGTAGCTCTCGTCGTCCTCTTTCCGGCAAAATTGGTTTCACGTCAATCGGAGTTTCCAAGCTCGAGATATTGCCGTTTTCGTATCGCAGTTTAAAGGAAAAAAGGGCGGGGCGGTAGTACCGGTTAGGTACCGGTCAGGTACCGGTTTGGTCTCTGCGAGACAATGCATCTGGTCCGGTATTGACCCGGTACCGACCCGGTAGTACCGCTCGAGCGGTAGTACCGCTTGTGGTACCGCTTGTGGTACCGCTTGTGGTACCGCTTTGGGCCGATTTGGGCCGATTTCTGACCGTTTTCTGCGCAGTTCGCGCACGAGCGGTAATAGCCGACAAGCGGAGTACCGCTTTGGCGCGGATCGACCGTTTTTCTGCCTCCAACAGCTATATTTTGGGCCCCCTATTTATACCTCTCTTACACCTCCGACCAAACCACTTCTTCCCCTCCATTCTCTCTCCTCCATTGTTGACCTTGAGTTCTTTCTTCCTCCTCTTGATCTCCCCACTATTTGTTGCATATTTTTGGGGGAAAGGAGAGAGGAGATCTAGATCTAGAGCTTCACCAATTGAATCCCTCTCCAAGTGAGGGGATCTTGCTAGATCTAGATCTTGGAGTTTCTTGGTGTTTCTCCACTCTTTGTTCTTCCTCCCTTATTCCCCCAATTGCTTCTTCTAGCTTTGTTGGAATTTGGGAGAGAAGAACTTGGGCATCCTAGTGGTGTTCTTAGCCATTGCATTAGGTGCATCGGTTTGCGCTCTCTCCGGGGTTTCGATCTCGCAGGGTGTGTGTGTTCCTCCTTAGTGGTGTTCTTGCCTTAGTGGCTATCTTGCCTCTTGTGGCGCATCGCATCCTTGGTGGAGTTGGTTTCCTTGGTGGAGTGTGTTAGCCTCTTGTGGCGCATTGCATCCTAGGTGGAGTTGGTTTCCTTGGTGGAGTGTGTTAGCCTCTTGTGGCGCGTTGCATCCTTGGTGGAGTTGGTTTCCTTGGTGGAGTGTGTTAGCCTCGTGTGGCGCATAGCATCCTTGGTGGAGTGGGTTTTCTTGGTGGTGTGTTGTAAGCCTCTTGTGGCCGTGTACTTGAGAGCCTCCTCGTTGTGGAGTTGCCTCAAGCTTGATACTTGGGAGTTTGCCCAATCTTGTACGGGTTCGGTGACCACCCTCAAGGGTCCCTTAGTGGATCGAGGCTTTCCTTTGGTGGAAAGGCTCGAGGAGAATACGGTGGCCCTAGTTGGCTTCTTGGAGTGCCTTGTGCCTCCACACCGCTCCAACGGATACGTAGCACCCTTGGGTGTGAACTTCGGGATACATCGTCGTCTCCTCTTGCTCCGGTTACTTCTCAACCCGAGCTCCTTTACCTATGCACTTTACATTGTGATATCTATCATGCTTGATGTTATGCCTATCTTGTTATTACCTTTTTTCTCATCATGCTAGCATAGGTTGTTGGAGCATTTAGGCAAACCCCTAGTTGATAGGCCTTGAGCTAAACTAGTAAACACTTGTAGTTTTATTCCGCCTAGTTTAGCTCTCAAAAAGAAGTTTTTATACACCGCCTATTCACCCCCCCTCTAGGCGACGTCCTAGAACATTCAATTGGTATCAGAGCTAGGGCTCTCTTATCTTGTTGGGCTTCACCGCCTAGAGAGTATGACGTCGGCTAGAGGATTAGTGCACATTTCTCTCTTTACATTTGATGGCACTAATTATGATGCTTGGAAATTCTACATGCTTGATTATTTTAGGGACATGCACCCACATGTGGAGCGAATTCTTGATATGGGTTTTTCTCCTCCTAAGGATCCACAAAATCCAACTTTTGAGGAGAAGAAAAACTCTTATCTAGATGCTCAAGCTACTAAAGTCCTTTGCCGTGTTGTGAGTCATGTAGTGATTTCCTCCATTGCGCCTTTCCGGAGTGCTCATGAGGTTTGGACAAAGCTTCAAGATACATATGGTGGATCCAAGACCATTGAGGATGATCACGCTCCTTCCACTTCACCAACGTGTGGTAAGACACAAGGTAATGGTATGGTGAGTGGTGATGAACATTGCATTGTTGATGGTGAGCGCTCCCTTGATGATTCTTCATCTCTATCCCATTGCAATGTCTCATCTTTGGACTTTAACACTTGTAGCACTATAAATGATTTACATGCTAGTGTTGATAGTCCTTGCATATCTTCATCCCATGATGATATGTTTCTCTTGTCTTGTTGCCATAATGAAGATACTTTGCTCTCCTCTAGTATTTGTGCTAACAATGTAGAGGAAACCAAAGATACTATGGGCCAAGATAAGATAATGGATGGAGCTTCAAGGAATTCATCTTCTTCATCATTGCACGGTTCCTACACTTGCCTTATGGCTAAGGCTTCTAAGGTATCTCCTTCCTTGGAACCCTATCTATCTAGTGATGATGAGGATGATGATATGGAAGGACTTAATGTTGCTTCCTTAAACAAGTTGGGAAAGTCGGTTTATCATGCTCTTCCTAAGAAAAAACTTGCTCGCTCTAACTTCATGAAAATCTTCAATTTTGCCATTAAGAGCACAAAACTCATTGAGGAAAAGGAAGAGCATGAGCGCGAGTATGGACACGAGATTATAAAACTTGGTAAAGCTCTTAAAGAACAAGAAACCACCAATGAAACTCTTGAAGAGAACTTTGCTCTAAAGATACGTAGGGTAAAGGAATCTCGTGATAGAGCTTTAGAGGTGGCACATGATTTACAAATTAAATATGATGAGCTAGTAATTGTTCATAGTAAACTCCTTGAGGATTGTGAGCTTCTCACCGAGTCACTTGAGCGATTTGAGGCTCTCAACCAAATAGAGATTGCTAAGTTGCCTTCTCCTTGTGCTATAATTGATAATGCTTGTGCTTCTAACTCTACCTCTTGTGAAGCTTCCATCTTGAAGGAGAATGTTGAGCTAAGGGCTCAACTTGCTTTGCTAATAAGCAATTATGAGAAATTGGAAGGAAGTCATGGAAAGCTTTCTAGCTCCTATGATAACCTTCTAGTCTCTCATGATTTGCTAAAGTTAGCTCATGAGGCTATCATGACAAAGGTAAAATCTTATGTGCCTCATGAGAGTACTAGCACTACCTCTCAAAATGCTATTTTGCCATGTGCTAGTGCTTTTAGTTCACCCATTCATGCTATTGACTTATCTTGTGGTGAACTACCTTCTATGCCTTGTTCTACAATTCCTTGTACTAGTGCTAGTAAATCACCCACCCATGCAATTGCTATATCTTGTGGTGAATTACATACCTTGCCTCGTTGCTCTAACAATAAAGCTTCCACTTCCTCTAGTACTTGTGTTGTTACTAACCATGTAGGGGAAATCGAAGAGCTCGAGGCCCAAGTCTCTTCTTTTAAGAAGGACTTGGTAAAGGGTCATGAAGGGAAGCAATTCCCAAATGACAAGAGTGGACTTGGATTCAACAACAACAAGAACAAGTCCACCTCGCACAAGCGGAAGAAGGGCCAAGGGAATGTGAAGGACCCCGCCAAGATTGTGTGCTTCAAGTGCAAGATTGAAGGGCATCATGTTAGATTGTGCCCCTTGAAGAAGAAGCCACTTGGCGAGAAGAAACAAGGGAAGCGGCCTCAAGATGGAGCTCATGGTCTACCTCAAGGCCAAGCTCAAGGTCTACCTCAACGTGAAGAAGGACCACTACCCGAGAAGGATCAAGCCAAGGCTCCCGTTGCGGAGAAATCAAGTGAGAAGAAGGGGAGGAGAAGAAGATGCTACATATGCCGTGAGAAGGGCTACATCTCCTCCTTTTGCACAAGTGGTAACTCATCCAACCCTATCTTGATCGATGGTGCTTACTCTCTACATAAGGATAAGGTTGGCAATGTGTTTGCCAAATATGTTGGCACTCAAAGTGGTTTCGCAAGAAGAACCATTTGGGTTGCCAAGCCTATTGTAACTAACTTCTTAGGACCCAACTTTGTTGGGGACCAACAAGCCAAAATTTGAACAATAGGTATAAGTGGAGGGCATGGAGGCTTGACTAGCTCATGAAGACTTAGGGGATCTTCATCATTTTCACTTCCTCAAGTCAAGTTGTATTCCTCTTATCCTTTACCCATGCACCTCCTTGCGGTAACGAGTCCTCAACTCCTTTATATTGAAAAGTTACTCGCTCCCCTTTTTACATGTGTTGGTTTTGTGCCTTGCATGTGATTGTGTATGTTGTGCTTCCTACTTGCTTATCTTGTTTCTTTTTATGTTGGGTGGCACACCATGTACAATTGTTCTTTGTTGAGCCTATTGTATCTTATTCATATCTTAGTTGTTGGCTCATGTGAGAAATTAATGGACTATCCCATTTTGGGGGAGTGATATGCTCCGTGCATTTCACAATCCTAAAATGTGTGACATGATGAATTAAAATCCTATAATGTCCATTAATTATCTCACTTGGTTCTTATTTGCCTCTTGCACGGAAAATGTTTTTATCACATTATGGGGGAGTATTGTGCCATGTGCATTTTACAATCCTAGAAAATGTGAACATTTGAGGTTGTGTCACATAGAGTTGATATTAGAGATTATCTTGTTCCTATGTGACATGTGTGCTCAAACAAATCCCACTTTACCATTTGCTCTCTTGTTGTGAAGATAATCTTGGACATACTCACAAACTACCATATGAATATTTCCTATACACCTCTTGTCCTTTGACAATTGGTAATAAATTGTGTAGTATTGTTCCGGATCATCCTCACACTTGGCTCTTGTGCTCAATTTCTTCATTTCTTGCCAAGAATTTGTCCTTGTGGGTTAGACTCCCATTTGTCTTCCTCGCTTCTTTTGGATCTCCTTATTTCACTTGAACCTTGTTGGTGTTTTGACAAACATGATTGAGCAAATCCCGCATTTGTGCATTTTGTATTCAAATGCAAAATTCTAAATGGTGCACTAATTTTGGGGGAGCTCTCCTATGTTTCCTAGAACACTTCCTTGTTTCAAGTTTTTGACCTTGGAAGACAAACCTTTCCTTTTCGGTACTTTTGTGCCATCATGAAAAGTGTTGAGGGTTTGGTTTATTCGAACCTTGCTTTCTTTGGGAGTGGGTTATATCATTACCTATACTTGGTTTAAATTCTTAAAATGAGATAAGTTCTTGAGCATGCTTGTTTTGGATATCATCTTGCTCATTGTGTTTAGTTCTTTTGTTGAACTTTGGAGTCAATCTTATGTTGATTTGATTCTTGGATATGGGTTGGACAAGCTTTTGACATGTCACACCTTTGTGTGCCATCGTGTTCTATTTTGCATTTTGTCCAAGTCATATTTCCATTTGGTTCTTGAAAGTCTTGCATGCATATTTACATTGATGTATATCTTATGGCATGTTTGCTTTCTTTGATCCAATGCATAGGGAAAACTCCACCATAATCCTAAATCGGCTAAGATGTGCATGAAATTCAAATTCATATCCATATGCACATATTTATTTGGAGTTTGTCCTATGTGTTGTAGTTGCACTAACTACTCGGACCCAATTAGTTTGGGGACCATTGTGTGCTTGAGCTTTGTCTTAGGTACATTGGTGATGTTTTGGATGCTCGTCTCACTCATGAAGAAGAAGTGAAGGACAAGTGACTATTGGAGGCGAGCTATGATGTTATGACTAACTCATATCTACTACATCAAACCATTGCATCCGGGTAACAAGTATCAATCCCCTCATGCATGCTATCTTGTATCCAACCATAGGGTTATCCTTGGTATTTCATTTGGTGATACTTGTTTGCCTCTCTCAAAGCATCTCAACTATCTCCTTCTCTTGGTGATTCTTGTGATGTCTTTGAGGTGTTTTGGTTGAAGTTGTTCAATGAACAATGAGATAAATATGAGCCATTGGCCGTGCTATAAAGCAAATATCTCATTGGTATATTGTATTACTTCACCTTGGATATCTCGCTCTTATTCTCTTGTATCTATCTTGTGTGTGCATGTTTCTTGATGGATAAATATCTTTGTGATGTTGTTCACCTAGAGAAACTTATAGATATGAGAGACGATACATTTTCTTTTGATATCCATCTTTGTTGGAGTCCTTTCCTTTATTCTTGTTCATCTCTTTGGTGGCTCCACAAAGAATCTCATGAGCGCTTGTTTTATCCTATTTGCATCTTCACGCACTCATACTTGATTTTGGCACAAGCTTCGTTTTTTTTTCTTGCCTCTTATTAAGCTTGTGTTTCTTCTTGGTTCATTGATTGCTTGCTTCATTTGTCGAAGCTTTCTCACCTCACGTCCTCTTGCAATCTTTGATCCTAAATATAGTTTGATTTCCTCCGAATATTCGTCATTGAATATGTGCATTTGATTTCATTCACAATTATGAGAAATGCACAACTTATGGAGGAACGCTCACTATATTGGCCTTCCAAACCTTTCGTCCATTTTGGCAATCGATGCCAATGGGGGAGAAGTTTGTAGGGTTTAAGGGAATTGCTTTTGTTGGTTCTTAAGCATTTGCCTTTCATGCCTTGCATTTGTTGCTTTGCATGGTTGAATATTTAGAGGATACTCCGCTAGGCTTTAATTGCCGGTATATGCAATGAAATTCAATTTCATTCAGACATGCATATATTATGGGGAGTTTGTTCTAAATATTCAACTTGGGTTGTTCGCTAAATTCCATATCTAAACCCTCTCAAAGAGATTGTCATCAATTACCAAAATGGGGGAGATTGAAAGAACATTTCCATTACCCCATGTGTGGTTTTGGTAATTGATGACAATCCCTATGGACTCAAGGTTTCATTGAGAATCAATCTTAGGTCAAGTCCATAGTCATGTTGGACTCAAGGTTGTAAGATGGAGAAGACGGAGTATAATGATGAAGATGGTGTTGAAGAGAGACAAAGACGGTGTTGAAGATGAAGAGAGAAGACGGCGTTGAAGATGAATGAAGACGGTGGCATGTACAATCATGAAGAGTATGAAGACGGAGCTTGCCGACTCGAGAAGAACGCGCAAGTACTAGGTTTGTGCTCGATAGGATAGTGAGTCGCATCATCAGAGAGCTCAAACCTTGCATGCATTGCATCGTGTTCTTGGTTCTTCTTGGTTCTTATCCATGAGATAAGTTAGAGCTTGTGTTCATTCTCATGACAAGCTCTAGCTCATCGGAAACGGATTCCGGATGCATTGCATGTTGCATGTGCAAGGGTGCTGATTTTCCCGATATACCATATTGAGAGGTTACACCTCTATGACCATGAGAAAATCATCACTCACTCTTTTGCATGTTTTCACCTTGTGTAGTGGTAGCTCTCGTCGTTCTCTTTCCGGCAAAATTGGTTTCGCCTCAATCGGAGTTTCCAAGCTCGAGATATTGCCGTTTTCGTATCGCAGTTTAAAGGAAAAAAGGGCGGGGCGGTAGTACCGGTCAGGTACGGTCAGGTACCGGTTTGGTCTCTGCGAGACAATGCATCTGGTCCGGTATTGACCCGGTACCGACCCGGTAGTACCGCTCGAGCGGTAGTACCGCTTGTGGTACCGCTTTGGGCCGATTTGGGCCGATTTCTGACCGTTTTCTGCGCAGTTCGCGCGCGAGCGGTAGTACCGCTTCGACAAGCGGTAGTACCGCTTTGGGCGCGGATCTGACCGTTTTTCTGCCTCCAACAGCTATATTTTGGGCCCCCTATTTATACCTCTCTTCCACCTCCGACCAAACCACTTCTTCCCCTCCATTCTCTCTCCTCCATTGTTGACCTTGAGTTCTTTCTTCCTCCTCTTGATCTCCCCACTATTTGTTGCATATTTTTGGGGGAAAGGAGAGAGGAGATCTAGATCTAGAGCTTCACCAATTGAATCCCTCTCCAAGTGAGGGGATCTTGCTAGATCCAGATCTTGGAGTTTCTTGGTGTTTCTCCACTCTTTGTTCTTCCTCCCTTATTCCCTCAATTGCTTCTTCTAGCTTTGTTGGAATTTGGGAGAGAAGAACTTGGGCATCCTAGTGGTGTTCTTAGCCATTGCATTAGGTGCATCGGTTTGCGCTCTCTCCGGAGTTTCGATCTCGTAGGGTGTGTGTGTTCCTCCTTAGTGGTGTTCTTGCCTTAGTGGCCATCTTGCCTCTTGTGGCGCATCGCATCCTAGCTTGGTGGAGTTGGTTTCCTTGGTGGAGTGTGTTAGCCTCTTGTGGCGCGTTGCATCCTAGGTGGAGTTGGTTTCCTTGGTGGAGTGTGTTAGCCTCTTGTGGCGCGTTGCATTCTTGGTGGAGTTGGTTTCCTTGGTGGAGTGTGTTAGACTCGTGTGGCGCATAGCATCCTTGGTGGAGTGGGTTTCCTTGGTGGTGTGTTGTAAGCCTCTTGTGGCCGTGTACTTGAGAGCCTCCTCGTTGTGGAGGATCCTCAAGCTTGATACTTGGGAGTTTGCCCAAGCTTGTACGGGTTCAGTGACCACCCTCAAGGGTCCCTTAGTGGATCGAGGCTTTGCTTTGGTGGAAAGGCTCGAGGAGAATACGGTGGCCCTAGTTGGCTTCTTGGAGTGCCTTGTGCCTCCACACCGCTCCAACGGAGACGTAGCACCCTTGGGTGTGAACTTCGGGATACATCGTCGTCTCCTCGTGCACCGGTTACTTCTCAACCCGAGCTCCTTTACCTATGCACTTTACATTGTGATATCTATCATGCTTGATGCTATGCCTATCTTGTTATTACCTTGTTGCTCATCATGCTAGCATAGGTTGTTGGAGCACTTAGGAAAACCCCTAGTTGATAGGCCTTGAGCTAAACTAGTAAACACTTGTAGTTTTATTCCGCCTAGTTCAGCTCTCAAAAAGAAGTTTTTATACACCGCCTATTCACCCCCCTCTAGGCGACGTCCTAGAACATTCAGAGCTGCCTGATGTCATCAATGACATGGAGAAGAAAATGAACGTATATATCATGAATGCGGGCGGGAAGTGAATCTCGAGCTCGTATAGTATCACCACGATCTCATCCTGTAGCATCTTGAGTTGCCTCACGACTTCCTGGTGATAACATCGAAAAAGTGCAAAGGCCAAACAGCGTATCACAGACGTGCTCATCCATTATCAGTTGGATCTCAACGGGAACTATTTGCGTCATGAGCACGTGACTATCATGAGACTTCATCCCAGTGAACCTCTTCTTCGCTACATCTCAATATCTGCTTATATTTCCCGGGTAACCATGAGGAACTTTGATTCCTAGGAGGCACCTGAAAAACTGCTCGAGCTCCTCTAGACTCGTTGTGAAGCAGGCAGCGAGAAGCACAACCGCGTTCCTCTTATCCCTTTTGCGGAGACGTTGAGTCCCTTCCGTCTGATCATCATCATCGTCATCATATCGGGGGCTTGAAGATCTTTCCTGATGCTAAGACATTTCAGATCGTATCTTGCTTTCATCCCATCTTTGAACTTCTCCCAATTGCAAAGAGTGCCAACCAGAGTCTAACGTTCTTCGTAATGTGCATGACATCGAGCCTATGGGGCATGTGGAGGACCTTCCAGTACTCCAAGTCGTGGAAAACAGACCTCGCTTTCCATACACCGAGCAGCGGCTCTGGCTTCGATCGCTTCTTTCCCGATGCTGGGCACTCCTTCCAATCTTTCAGAAGCTTGTCGATTTCTGCGCCGCTCCTCGGGCGCGGAGCTCCATCGGGTTTATCTTTACCATTGAACAGATCACCGCATTTTTTCCACGGGTGATCCAAGCGAAGCCACCTTCGAGCACCTAGGTACACAGTTTTCAAAAACCCGAGATCCCTTGGTAGCTGGAGATGCAGGTCTCGTCCATGCACTTCACACGACCGTAGAATCCGTGGCTGGCCAGGGAAAATACGTATGCGTAACTAGGATAGTCCGTGACCGTCATGAGCAATGTGGCTCTCATATCGAAATAATCTCTAGTGTAGGCGTCCCATGTATGAGGTGATGTCTTCCACAACGTGTCTTTAATCCTCTTTCATCAGCCCGAGATACAAATGCATGTCAACACCTGGTTGTGTTTGGCCCCTGAATGAGAATACTCTGGTGTATGTACCTTTGCTTGGTGCACAACCACGAGGGTAGGTTGTAAGGCCATACAAACACAGGCCAGGTGCTATGCGTGCTACTCGAGTTACCGAACGGATTGAGTCCATCGGTTCTCATACCTAGCCTAACATTCATTGTGTCGCCCCCGAACCTCGGGAAGGCGAAGTCCAATGCTTCCACTGACCATCGTCTGAACGGTGTGTCATGATATAGCCCTTCTCCGGATCTTCTCCGGACTCCTTCTTTTCCGCGTGGCATTGCATGAGCTTTGCTTCCTTAGGATACACGAAATACCGCTGTAGACGGGGAGTGATAGGAAAGTACCATACCACTTTTCGAGGTACCTTCTTGTTCCCACTCTTGTACCGTCGGTGGCCGTACTCCGGACATGTGGTTCTGTATTTGTAACTCGCCTCGATAAATTGCGCAATCATTGATGCAGGCGTGGTATTTTTCGTGCGGTAGGTCAAGATGTCACACGAATTTCTTGGCTTCCTCGATACTACTTGGCAATATGTTCCCCTCGGGAAGACGATCGTAATAGAACTTTAAGTTCTTGTTGAAGCTCACGTCGGTCCATTTGTTTTGCGTCTTTATCAGCAAAGCATCAAGCGTTACTTCCAAAAGTGTATCCTGGGGCCTGCACCCAGGAAACAACGGAGTCATCCCGTCTTTCACCATTTGTGCCAGCTTGGCTTTCTCTCTGGCTGCAGCCCTGTCGTTGCACATCTCCTCGAGGAGCAGATCCTGAACATGAGTCCTGCAAGGCCGAAATTAGCGGAGTCTCCGTGTTCGCTCCTTCGTCATAATGATATTCTCCGTCGGCATCTCATTCTTCATGATGATCTTCTCCGCTGACATTTCCTTATTCATGATGATCTTCTCCGCCGATATGTCCTTCGTCATCTCGCTCGCCCTAGTCTTCATGCGCACCATTTGCTGCCGACGCCTGGTTGTCAGCATGAAACCACGCCTAAGCAGATGCTCCTCCAATTGTCCGAAATCAGGGTTGATCAAGCGCACGAGTTTGTATGATCGACATATACTTTTATCTGACGCATGTTGCACCGAATCATGTCAGCATTTGCATCTTTCTTGTATCTAGCGATTCGAGCGAAACTCATCGTGAGAACCATGATTGCATGCCCATGGTATACTTAGAGCAGAAAATGAGAACCGCAACATGCACACACATGCATGGTCACCGGAAAAATTCGACATAACCTCCCCTAAAAGTAAGACATGCACCACGCCGACACAAAGCAACAACCTTACATGCAAATATTCGTGCACCATACAAGCTTCATGTATAAAGATCGTCTTGCCATCCCGCACACACCTCCCACGCGCGATAAACGCTTCAGAAAAAAGCATCCATACACACTGACGGCTACACAAGATATGCATATGCATATCTCCTCCAACTACTCACCTAGCATATTTGATACTGAGACGAGACCACGATCGATGAGAGTGGTGTTAGAAAAAAAAGATATGTAGGAGAAGAGAGAATATGGAGAGGCTTCCTCTCACCAACAACTATATATCAACGAAGGTAGGTTCAACAACTACCAAAAATGGAGAAAAGTATGGGCAAAATAGGATGGGAGGGAAGGGGAGACGAGCTGGGTGGAGGGAGAAGAAGAATGAAATGGGTGGTGATAGGTAGGGGCTGCCACTCCACTAAATATAGTATATTTCTATGTCGTATCCTACAACGTGCACCACGGAAAGGTGGAGTTCTGTGACGCATCTCGACCCATGGTGCTTCGGTGCGCCACAAAAATTCTCTGTTTTAATGGCACATGCACACAGGTGCACCACATAGAAAATTATTTAGTGACTTATGGAAAATTGATATGCCACGAAAAGGCATACCACCTATTGTCAGTTAGCATCAGTGTCATCAGGTTTTTACCCCTGTAGTAAATAGTCGATATTGAGTATCTGCCCCCTAGTGGATACTTGCTATCTAGTATCTGTCACCGGTTTTCCTGATGATGCGAGGAGAACCTCTTTCGGGCTCTCTATTCTCTGCGTGCTTGGTTTCTATGTTACAAAGACTTTGTATTTCCGTTAGATCATGTTTAACAGGCCCTTTAAAATCTGCCCATCCCGTAAAAATCCGGTGGGATACGGGATGAGCGCGGTTTAGACCGCCTAGCAGGCCTCTTATTCGGGGCAGCCCATTTCGGCGGAATACAGGGGCTAGCAAAACCACAGCGCCGCCCCTTACATATACCGGGCGAAGGTGCGAGTAGGGGTTGAACCCCTCACTCACAACCCTAGCTCCGTCGTGCGCCGCCGCCTCCCCGCTAAGCTCCGGCGAGCAATTCCGAGCCGCTCGCCGCCGCATTTCCACCGCCGCTCGCCATGTCTTCACGCCGCTCCAGTTCCGCGTCGCCCGGGAGCGGATCGAAGCGATCCCGCTCGCCGGGCAGGCTCGAGGAGGCGTGGCGGCGGCAGTGCAAGTTGTCCGCCACTGGGAGCCGGCGCGCGACATGCAGGTACGGCGGCGCCCTGTACGTGCCGCCGTCGTTCCGCGAGTTCACGTCGGGCGGGCGCTGGTACAAGGCGGATCCGCCGCTTAAGCCGATGAGCGGCCCCGCCTTCGAGAAATGGCGCGCCGAATGGGAGAGGAACCGCCAGGCAAAGGCGGCATGGGAGGCGAGCACCAGCGGCGGATTCGCGCCGCCAGCCGGCGAGGAGGCGAAGGAGGCGGAGGAGGGGGAAAGCGCCCTCTTCTTGCAGGCGCTGGCCGCGTCCCTCAAGGACGATGCCGACAAGAAGCGGCCGGAGAAAGAAGAGAAGGCAGCGGCCATCGCCGCCGTGAAGGAGATGAAGGCGCGGGAGGCGGAGGCGAACGCGGACATCATCTTCCTCGACGACTAGATAGGTTCCGAGAAGTCGTGATCCATTAGGATCACGCAATTCTGCATGTATGATCCGTATGTATGATCAACTATGAACTATGAACAAATTTCCTGGGGTTTTAAAATTTTCAAATATACGGGGTTAAATACGGAGTCTGCTAGACGGAATGATCTATCTATGAGCAATTTTTTGATACGGGGTGGAGAACTCGCGTTTTACGGGACAGAAAAGTAGGAGGTCTATTAGACATGCTCTTATGTTGCAGTAATGAGAAGGGGCAGCCCGTTTGAAGAAAAAAAATGATCCGTCTCATTTTCTTTATCCACAACTTGTCCAAGATGTTATGATTATTCTTTGATTAATGAAAGTTTCATTTCGAATTAAAAAAAAGTTTTGCCCAATGGTCATCAGATTTGTATTTCCGTAAAAAAAATGTAAAAAAATAGCCTGACGCGGACTGCTGACCGACTCAAAAACCTCAGGAGATAGCTACTACGAGTACAACTCTTGATCGGTTCGTCCTTTTCACAGCGGCGGCGCCCTAAACACGAACGCATCTCTCCCGTCGTCCATGGCGACGCACCGGCACCGAGACCGCCTGAGCGCTCTCCCGCCCGAGGCGCTCGTGCGCATCCTCTCCCACCTCCCGTCCGACGAGGCCGCGCGCGCCTCCACGCTCTCCCGCCCGTGGCGCCGCGCGCGTCTCCTGCTCCGTCCCCGTCGTCCACCTCGTCGACGGCAAGATACTCAGCCAGAGCCTCCGGGGCAGCGGCAGGTATTTCTTGCCCGTGTGCTTCGACCAGCAGGTCACCAGCGCGGTCCTCTCCAAGGACCCGGGGACGCCGATCCGCGTCTTCCGGCTGCAAGCGCTCGACGCCCCGGCCCACATGCTCGACCAGTACGTGGATCCTCATCGCCGCCACCTCCGGCGCCGACGAGTTCGACGTCGAGCTGCGGTACCGGGGCTCCTCCCGCCGCACCATCTGCCCCTTCGGCAGGTCCGCCAGGGCCTCGGCCGACTTCGGCCACGACGTCAGGGGCCTCTACACCAAGACGCCACGCCAGCTGTTCCGGTGCAACACGCTGCGCCGCCTCTGCCTCACCAACTGGACGCTCGACCTGCCCGCCGGGGGCGTCCTCCTCCTCAGCGCCCCGTCCCTGCAGACGCTACGCCTCAAGCGCATCATGGCGCCGGGTGTCGTGATCCAGCGGCTCGTCGACAGCTGCGTAAATCTCGCCGACCTGACGCTCGAGGAGTGCCCCAGCGTCACGGAGATCACCGTGGCCAGCGCCCACCTGCGGAGCTTCGCCATCGTCTGCTGCCACAACGCCAGGCGCGTGGTGCTGCAGACCCGGCGCCTGCGGTCTCTTCACTACAAGGGTTGCCGCCCACACGACCTGCAGTTCATCGACATCCCGAAGTACGACGAGGTCGCGGCAGTGACCATCGATATCTGCGACGACCTCACGGGCGAAGGGTCACATGAGGTTGCTCCGGTCATGGAGCTCATCAGCCGGTGCAAGAAGCTGAGCTATCTTCACCTTGCCCTACGCCCATCGATGACTTGCTACAACAGCGAGTTCACAGCCATCGCCCGCAGCCTACCCAGACTCCGGCAGCTAGTCCTCAAGGGCTTCATGGCCACGGAGCATGCCATTTGGTCCGTCACCCGTTTAATTGCCGACACCCAGCAGCTGCAAGTGCTGACGCTGTTTCCTCTCGACCCCAAGCGCCCCAAGACGAGGATTGACTACTACACAGATGACGATTCAGATTCAGATACTGACACAGAGAGCTGCTTCATTCAGAACGGCGACGGCCACAACTACTACGTCAATGGCGGTGGTCACGGCTATGGGAATGGCGACGGCCACAACTACGGCAATGGCGATGGTCACGACTATGGGAATGCCAAGACCCACAAGTACCGCAATAGCAATGGTGGTCATGATTATGACAATGGCAATGGCCACAACCAATATAATAGCAATGCCCACAACCATTATAATAGGAGTGACCACAACCATTATAGTGGCAATGGCCACAACCATTATAATAGGAATGGCCACAACCATTATAGTGGCAATGGCCACGACTACGATGATGATGACGATTACTTCGATGATGACGGTGACTATGATGACGAGGACTATGATGATGGCCACAACTATGACGATGGCGACAACAACGGCAATGGCGACAGCTATGGTGTTGGCGATGACTGTGAGATGTATGGGAACATGTGGAAGATGGGCATCCCTTGCTCCAGTCATAGCCTGAGAAGCATCACCATTGCAAAATACAGAGGGACTGGCCTAGATAGCATACTTGCAAATTTTCTGCTGTCGAAGGGTAGAGCTTTGGAGGAATTCTCGGTGACCTTATCAGCTCAACTCTATCCACACAAAGAAGAGATTGCAATGAAGTTTAGATCCTGGCTATGTAATCCTAATGCCACAATAACTTGCAAATAGATGGCAAAAAAAAGAAACTTTTTATTCGCTAGAATATATATGTATCAATTGCTCGAATAAAATTCTCCATAAATTCACTTATGATAATGTTACCGACATTTTATTTTCCATGAATTTGACACAAGTCGCAATAATACAATGGCATCCACATAACTATTGGAAACAAACAAATGTTTCTTAGGCGGACATTGCACTATTTACAGCTCATTAAGTTTCCTATACTGCAGAGCTTGACAAAATGCTGCTTTATTAAGATATGGCAGGATACAGAAACAAACCTTCATATGGTGACGTGACTGACCATTTTATAGTGATTTGGCTGTTGCAATGACATTTTCTACCGTCAAGCCAAGCTCTTTGTATATTTTTCCAGCAGGAGCACTTGAACCGAAACGGTCAATGCCAATGGCTTTTCCCTTTTGTCCGACATACTTCTCCCATCCCAATGTAACACCAGCCTCGATACTAATCCTAGAACTGACATCACAAGGGAGGACACTTTCCTTGTATTCCTCAGACTGCTCCTCAAACAACTCCCAGCAAATAAGTGAGACAACCCGTACACATTTCCCCTCTTTCCTCAGCTCGTCTGCAGCTTTTGCTGCGATCTCAAGCTCCGAACCTGTGCCAATGAGGATGAGCTCTGGTTTGTTACCCAAAGAGTTATCAGATATAACATATCCTCCCTTGGCGGCGCCTTCAACTGATGTGCCCTCCAGCTGCGGGAGTTTCTGCCGAGAGAGCGCAAGGATAGAGGGCCTTTGCCTGTTAATAACTGCAAGCCTGTAAGCCCCCGAGGTCTCGGTACCATCAGCAGGTCGGAGCACTAATATATTTGGCATTGCTCGGAGACTGAACAACTGCTCAACTGGCTGATGGGTCGGCCCATCTTCTCCAAGCCCAATGGAATCATGAGTCATCACATAGATCACTCCTGAACCACATAATGCCGAAAGACGAATAGGAGCTCTCATGTAGTCTGTGAACACGAAGAATGTTGAACAGTAAGGTATTAGGCCAGGGCTATGTAGGGCAATGGCATTACAAATGGCACCCATTGCATGCTCTCTAACGCCAAAACGGATGTTTCTCTCTTCAGGAGTGTCCTTTTGGAAATCACCAAACATCTTTAGCAATGTCATGTTTGATGATGCAAGATCAGCACTGCCGCCAAGAAATCCAGGTATTACTTTGGCAAGAGCATTTAAGCACTGTTGAGATAAGTTCCTAGTAGCATCAGCAGGGCTTTCAGGAGTATAGGTCTGCAAAACAAACAAAGAGACATCAGAATTTTTCACACTATCTCGAACATATATAATTCTGACACTTTATTTAATATTATAAAGGAAGCCATTATTTGTAGGTTCAGATGAGAACTTACTGGAAGGGCCTTATCCCACTCAGAGGGCAGTTCCCCTGAAATTATGCTATTCAGCTCAGCGGCCTCCTGTTGGTATTTCTTTTCATATTCTGCAAACTTTGCATTCCATTCAGCTTCAAGAGAAGCACCCTCATCAAGATGGTGACCCCAATGGCTGTAAGGATTATTTACATAATTAAACTTCAGTGCAGAACAAACAAAGTTCAATACTGTATAAATCTGTCCTAATTCCGAAAATGAATTTACGAGCCTTAGTTCAGAACTTAAGTTAAGTCTCCACTGCAGAATGGTTTCCAGCAAGGTACAAAACAGAGAATTTGAGTTGGCATTCTCCAATAACAGCAATATGCTATCGTGCCAAGGCCGTTTCCTAACAACACACACCATTGCCATACAAGATATATGTACCATTTAAATATTATCAGAAATAAAAACCATGTCAAGACTGTACGAAGCATGGAACATCCAGAAGAACTCCAAAAAAAATGAACTACTCCCTCCGATCCATAATAAGTGGCATGGTTTTAGTTCAATTTTGAACGACAATTATTATGGATCGGAGGGAGTAGTTGTTTGAATTTATCGATAACAGAGTTCTCTATTTGCGATTACGAGTCTACAGGTTGAGTTCACCATGAACTACAATGTACCTTTTCACCTCATCAGGGACATGGAAAGGCTCATGCGGCCATAGAAGATTTTTCCTGGTTGCCTCAACTTCTTTGGAACCTAGAGCGCTGCCATGAACACTGTGTGTGCTTGCCTTGTTTGGAGATCCATAACCAATTATAGTAGTCACCTACATATACAAAACAGTTCTTGTTGGCTGTTGTCTGAAAAAACTGTATTGAACTGACAAACAAAAGAAATATTACTGTTTGTTTGCTCACCTTGATAAGAGTTGGCTTATCTTTGACTTCCTTTGCTTCTTTTATTGCTGCACGGATGTCATCATAGCCAGTGTTTCCATTCTTCACCCAGATAGTATGCCATCCTAGGGCCTCATATCGAGCAAGCACATCTTCAGTGAAAGCAATATCCGTACTACCATCGATTGATATATGATTATCATCATAGAAGGCAATCAACTTTCCGAGACCCCAGTGACCAGCAAGGGAGGCTGCCTCATTCGCAACACCTTCCATTTGGCAACCATCCCCAAGTATGACATACCTAAGACCATCAAGAAAAAGATCGCATTATCACGGTCCGGAGCACATCAGGATGTTAGTTATATTTGTTCAAGCAAGTAAATATTGTTTACGTGTAATGGTCCACGATGGTGAAATCAGGCTTGTTGAAACGAGCAGCCAGATGTTTCTCCGCAAGCGCTAGTCCAACAGAGTTTGCAAAGCCCTGCCCAAGAGGACCTGCATAACATGTGAACAGTTCACCAAACATATGGTTATTCCCACAGAAAAATAGAAGAAAGTAAACAAGATCAAAATGTCCAGTAAAGTGTACAAGAGGCAAACCAGTTGTGACTTCAACACCAGCTGTTTCAAAATTTTCTGGATGGCCAGGAGTTCTGCTTCCCCACTGCCGGAAAGCTTTCAGATCATCCATCTGTAACAACAAACATATCTATATAAATAACATAGATTCAAATCCCTAGTAAGCCATGTATATGATAGATATGGAAAGAAGAAGAAAACGTGAAGAAGGCCTGGTGCCATAATTCAACTCCCTAGCTTACATGTCAGTTCAATAATTATGAAAATGAAATCCATTTCGAAGTTTCATTTGCTGCTTCAGCTGAGATAATTTTGCAGCCATGTAGGATCAACTTTCGTTCATTCTTTTGCAATTATTTCATATGTAATCACCTAGCGACGAATATATTAATAAAAATAAACAATATGATGATTTTTGATATGGCGTCCTCTATCATCTTTTGATGGGATACAAACCACTTCACATTGCAAGCACATAAGGAATTAGGATTTCAGGCCTACTTAATCAATTGGTAGTACAATTCTCTATGACTTTAAGTTTCCTAAGTATGAACAAATTGCTCGACTTCGGGGCGTTCAAACATACTGTAATTAAAACTTCAACCTACGATGATCAAACCATGCCGTATAAAAATCAAGAGATGGGCGGTATACAAGGATCGAGCTAACAGAAACTTGGAAGAACGACCTTCAGAGTTCAGATAGATACAAAATGAACCACCAAACAGTTTTCCAACATGCTCACCCAGTAGAGATTGCTCCCATTTAAATGAAATTAGTATCCAACAGCCAAAAGGTCATTTAATATTCAGAAATTTCTCATAGTTTAACAGAGCGGAAAATGCAGAGTTCTGAGCTGTGATAGATCGACAGATGCAAGAACGGTTTATGGAAAGGAAACATAGGTGGTGTGTGATTCTTGTAGAAAAACTAACTTGAATCTACCGTACAAGTTATTTGGTTCTGTAAACTGATCTCTACCGGCCATCTTATTTCTTACTGTCAACTGAAACTGTTAACTGAAATCCACCGCAGCAAACCCTCACCTAAACCTCCCTATGATATACGGAGTAAATCGAAAAATTAGACAAAAATTCGAGCTCACCGTGACGCCTTTGTATCCTGCGAGGTGGAGCAGCGCGTAGTGGAGCATGCAGCCGTGTCCGGCGGAGAGCACGAATCGGTCGCGGTCGAACCAGCCTGGGTTCGTGGGGTTGAAGCGGAGGAACTCGTCGAAGAGGACGTGGCCCAGGGGAGCGCAGCCCATGGGGAGGCCCGGGTGGCCGGAGTTGGCCTTCTCCACGGCGTCCACGGCCAGGAACCGGATGGTGTTCACCGACCGCTCCACCAGCTCCGTCGCCGCCGCCGGCCGGGCACGGAGCGCGGTCGCCGGTCGGCCGCCAGGCCTGCCGGCGACGAACGGGCGACGGAAGAGGGCCGCCGCCGTGGACGCGGGCGAGGTGGGAATGCGAGCTGGAGTCGGCGTCGTCATGGCTGGTCTGCGAGGTTTCTCGGGCACGCACGCGTGTCTTGTTGCGTTGGGGAGTGGAGCAGCAGAAGTGAAGTTCGAGTCGTTGAAGTGTGATGTAGTGGGATCCATCAATATTTGCACCAAACTGAACAGATGTGACACGTTCCCTCCACGTCTCCCGTCGTCCCTTCTCGAAACAATCCACCTCTCGCGAGATATGCATATACAAACTTCGGTTGATCTACCAGTTGCATCATCTGACCATAAATAAGGTACTTTGTTTTTTCTTTTAGGGTCTTCTTTGAGTCAAGTTTTTTATTACCTAAAAAAAGTTGTTTAGGTCCATTTTAAAATGTAGTTTCATAATGAACCAATTTAATATCATATATGTTGCTCTCTCCAATTTAAATTATTTAATTGACTTAATTTTATTCTTATACGAATGTACCTAGATATGTTTTAAATCTAGATACATGCATATCTAGATAAAGTTAAGTTAATTATTTGGATCAGAGAAAGTAGTACTTTTTGACCATGATGTTGCTACTATTTTTTATAGAATTTTTTTGACTCGACACTAAGGTTAGATGTACACTTATTTAGGACGGGATCCACAAATAAGTGGTGGTTTGACCCGTCAACATTTCACGACGTTTATATACCATACATTTTTTATAAAAAAAATATAAAATAAATAAGGAACAAGGGAGTATCGAAATTGAAGTTTTCTTTAAATAGAACTCTGCAACATCTGGACAAGTAATAGAAGGCGATCCCCATGCAGCTAGGGTTTCCGTCCGCTCCGCTCCAACGGCGCCTACATTGGTCCAACTCGCCTCCAATGGCATTTCAAGTCCTGGATGAGCGACTGACCACTACCTTGCGTCCTGGAAATATATGATAGTTTGAGGATATTGTGTGTCTATGAAGCATTAATGCTTTTGTGCCGAGCTATTTGAAAGGATATACATTAATTTCATGTAGTTTCAAGTTGGCCCCGGTTAAATGGACAGGCAGGACAAAAGATTGTATGCAAATTTTCTTTGTCAGTATGCATGACTATATTTGGATCATACACCAGACACAACTGAATTAGAGATGAACACTTTGTTCTTAGGATTACATTATATGATCAATATCATTCATGCAATACCCCGCTATCACATCATGCCTACACTTTTAACCACCAAAAGTTACACATCACTACTTCCGGTAAAAACTAGAAATTTGCTGCAATTGTACACTACTTTTAATCAACTACTATAAAATCACCATTTGTTTTGTGAGTTTATTGATATACAGGTGTGGTTAAGAGTGACGTCTCAATTGCTAAAGTATTGTTGATATTCTTGTGTTCCCCTTGAGTCAAACTATAGATTGTGATAATACTTCCCATCGAAAACTTCAGTGATCCCCTATACTTGTGGACATCAGTTATGTCTTGAGATGGTGTACAAATAAGGCAATTACTTTACTTATTTTTAGCGAGCGAACGAATTAGGACACGCGCAGGAGAGCTGCCACGTGGCGGTACATAGGGCAGGCGCGGCCCCATCCTTGGACGCGCCTGGCCCATGTACTGGCGCCTCGTCGCCTCGTTTGCTCCGCCCTTCCGCCTATTTATTTCTTGTAACAGGAAAACCCCAGAGACCCGAGCCTCCATCCACGAAAAGTTTCGACTCCACCGTTTACCGAAACCCTAGTTCGGGAGGGTTATGCAGTCCATCCCCGCACCCTGCCAGAGAGGGAAATCACCGTCGGAGGCCTCTACATCGCCATGTCTTCATCCGAGGTGATGCGTGAGTAGTCCTCCACGGGACCATGGATCCATAGCAGTAGCTAGATGGCTGTCCTCTCCTTGTTTTGCTTCATGTATAGATCTTGTGAGCTACCTAACATGATCAAGATCATCTATTTGTAATTGCTACATGTTGGTTTGATGTGGATCCGATTTATAGAGAGATTGCTTTGGTTGAGATTATGTATTATGTTATTATGATCTTGCATGCTCTCCGTTTCTAGTAGATGCTCTAGCCAAGTAGATGTTAGCGACTCCAAGAGGGAGTATTTATGCTCGATAGTGGGTTCATGATTCTATTTAACCATGGGAAGTGACCTTGTTCTCTACGGTTTTAGATGTGATGTTGTTACTAGGGAGAAAACAGCGGTGTTCTATTCAAGGGTAGTTTCATCGTTTACTTTACACACATTGCTTAAAGCGATAGTTCGTTGCTTGCAACTTAATACTGGAGGGTGTCGCGGATGCAATCCTGAAGGTGGATTATTAGTCATAGATGCAGTTGGATTACGGTCTATGTATATTGTTGTAATGCCCGCATAGTTTCATAGCATGTATTCCGCACCAACCATTAGCGTAGAATCTCTGTTTGTCAATTTCCCATCTGTAATTTGTTTACCCGGCATATTTATTTATTGGGGAGGCACCTCTAGTGAACTGTGGAACCCGGCCCTTCTTCTTTTAATTGCAATCTTCTACAACATTTTTCTGTTCTGTTCTCTGCAAACAAAATTGTTTTTCCACATGGTTCGTTTAATCCTTTGTTTTCAGCAAAACCAGTGAGCTTGACAACCTTGCTGAAAGTTGGGGACAAAGTACTTGGTTGTTTGTGTGCAGGTCTCCACGTTGCTGCTGACGGAAGTGCGCCCTGCCACGAGTTGGTTCGCAACACCTCGGGAAAGAACATTTTTCTCCTACTGGTCGATAAACATTGGTTTCTTACTGAGGGAAAACTTCCTGTTGTGCTCATCATACATTCCTCTTGGGGTTCCACTCAGCATTGCGCATAAATTCTCTTTCATCAACTCCGCACCCAGCAATGCCTAGCGGTGCGAAATAAAATGGAAACTTGTTAGTCCATGGAGTTTGTATATGTGTTAGAGAAACGCCTGGACCGCTAATCTAAGCCATGCATCATTCATGGTGGAAATTTACAGCGAACCATAGTGAGAATTCTATGAAGCATTTTCAATAAAAAGTTTTACCCATAGTAAATAAAAAGATTGCTGAGATACTCATTGTCTGTTTGTCTTGTCATTTTGGTATGGGAATGCTCCTATATCATGGGGCAGGAGGTACCCTATTGGCGGTTCTCAATTATACATGTATACTTACAATGACAAGAACTTATTTGTGACCTAAGTTGAGTAGCATGAGGTTTAGGTACTCGTATTCAAGCGGCATGAAATTTTCAACTTGTGATTTGTCAAGCATATAGCTCATATTTGCCATCACATTAACTTTAACCATTCAAGAAGCTTATGATAGGAGCAATGATATCTCAAAGCTAATGAGTACCATAATTTTTTGAAGATTTATAAAGCTAGTTAATCTTGCTTACTCTGCAAAGAGTCTTTCTTTTACTATTATGTTGAGTCTTTATCTTTTGCTTTATGCACCAATTAAGAGAGCATAGTTGTCATTTTTATTGTAATGTGCATAGTCCCAAGATTATTATTGATCGATTGATGATTATGACTATTGCTTGTTCTTAATTACTTGTATAGTCACCCTTTGAACATTGAAGGTGTCCTAGCATTTATGTTTTGCTACTTCATAAAGGACATGCTGAGTACCACTTTGTTATATTTTTTTATGCTAAAAAACAAACAGTTGCTTTCAATGCACTACTATTCATGATCCTTTATTTGAGTACTTCTCATGTTATAACATAGTTGCTAAGTTCTATTGTTAGAGTTATATCTATCATGCATATGTTTAGAGTATTTTGACCCCAGCTCGCAATGCTTTACAATACTTTATCAAGATTGTGTTGGCTTCATGTCACCTCAAAAATTATTTTGTTATCACTTACCTACTCGAGGGCGAGCAGGAGTTAAGTTTGGGGATGGTGATACGTCTGAAACGTATCTATAATTTTTGATGCTCCATGCTTGTTTTGCACCAATTTATATATGTTTTGCTCATGCTTCGTTGCACTTTTATACATTTTCCGGCACTAACCTATTAACAAGATGCCACAGTGTCAGTTCCCTGTTATCTGTTGTTTTGTATTTCAGAAAAGTTGTGCAGGAAATATTCTCGGAATTGGACGAAACAAAATCCGAAGTCAATATTTTACCGTAACGAAGTCGGAGTCCAGAGGGGGGTCGACGAAAGGCAGCAAGGCGACCAGACCAGCCCTAGGCGCGGCCTGGCCCTGGCCCGCGCCTAGGGGAGGTGTGGCCCCCTGGCCTCCACCGACATCTCCCCGCCGCCTATTTAATCACGATCTCGGGAAAACCCTGAACACCCGAGCCTCCATCCACGAAAAGTTCCGTCGCGGTTGCCAATGCAGACCCTACCTCGAGAGGGTTCTGAAGCTCTTCCCGGCACCCTGTCGGAGGGGAAAATCATCGTCGGAGGCATCTACATCGCCATGCCCGCCTCCGAAGTGATGCGTGAGTAGTTCATCCCTGGACTATGGGTCCATAGCAGTAGCTAGATGGTTGTCTTCTCCAATTTGTGCCTCATGTTTAGATCTTGTGAGCTGCCCCGCATGATCAAGATCATCCTTATGTAATGCTACATGTTGTGTTTGCTGGGATCCGATGAATATTGAATACTATGTTGACATCGATTATATATTCTTGTCATATGTTATGTGTGATCTTGCATGCTCTTTGTTCCTAGTAGATACTCTGGCCAAATAGATGCTTGTAACTCCAAGAGGGGGTATTTATGCTCGATAGTAGGTTCATGCCTCTAGTTTTCTGGAAGAGTGACAATAACTTCTAAGATTGTAGATGTGTTGTTGCTACTAGAGAGAAAACAAAAATGTTTTATCTAAGGGTAATTCTATTGTTACTTTACACACATTGCTTAATGCGCCAATCTGTTGCTTGCCACTTAATATTGGAAGGTGTTCGGATGATAACCGGAAGGTGGATTACTAGTCATAGACGTAGTTGGATTATAGTCTATGTATTATGTTGTAATGCCCAAACGAATCTCATAGTAATCATCTTGTCATGTACGGTCGATATTTTGTCAATTGCCCAGCTGTAATTTGTTCACCCAGCATGTTATTTATCTTTATGGAGAGACACCTCTAGTGAACTGTGGACCCCAGTCCTCTCCTTTACACTGATAAATTCTTCTACTGCAATCATGTTCTGTTTATTTTCTGCAAGCACTCGATACATTTAATCCTTTGTGTTCAGCAAAACCGGTGAGATTGACAAACTGGGGTAAAGTATTTTTGGTTGTGATGTGTGCAGGTTTCACGCTGTTGCTGACACCGGTAGTGCGCCCTGCCACTAGTCAGCTAGCAACACATTCATAAGTCACGCATTTCTCCTACTGATCGATTAAACCTTGATTTCTTACCGAGAGAAAACTTGCTGCTATGCTCATCACACCTTCCTCTTGGGGTTCCCCAACAGTGTAGACCACCATCAACTCCCCAGTCCCTCGCAGTTTCCCTTCCTCCCCTTATTCTTCCCCAGCCGCCACAATCCGGGCTCCCAGAGGCCAGAGCGGCGTGCGCAGCCGCTGATCTCGCCGCTCCCTATTGACACTTCCCTTCGTCGGCACCTCCCAGCTTCCCTCCCCGTCGTCCTCAATGGGACGCCTATGCTCTGCATCCTCGTCGTTGTGGAGTCGTGGAGAAGCTACGACAAGATGTAGCTCCGACCATTCGATGCAACGGTTGAAGAAAGGCAGCGATCCAGCAAGGCAAAGCGAACCGGAAAGCTGCACCTCTGGTCGTCCGACACATCGATTGAAGGATGGCATCATAGAGCCACCGTGAGCCCGCAAGTTGTGCCTCCGACCGTCCGTCGCATCATTTTTTATTCAGTCTATGTATATCGGGCTTTTCAGGAATTTCCCGATCCCGATCCCGAATTATTGGGTACCCGAATTCTTGGGTAACAAATATTAAGATGTATTTTCGAGTGTCATTTTGTAGAGCCCGAAATATTTTTTTCCCGAATTTCCTGTCCCGAAATTTCAGAATTTCCCGAACCTCGCCTAGAGTGACCCACCAGGGCCTCGCTAACGGGGCCAGCCCAACACGGCATGGACGCCTAGGATGGTACGCGGTGCCGCCCGTACGCGCTGCAACGGGCGGTGTATAGGGTTTGTTGCGGCCGACTTGGTTGTCTTTTTATCCAATGGAACCTGATTGGCTGGCCTGAGCCGTTATGGGTACGGGTCGAGCCACCCCCTAAACCTTCAATCTTACCCATTACCCATACCCATACCCGTTAACGGGTACAGGTTTTTTCCATACCCATCACCCGACAGGGTAAATGGGTACTGGGGGTAAATACCCGCGTTTACAACACATCAAATTGATCAAAAAAATATGACATGAGCTGAAGCGTTCCTAAATAGCGGACTAATCCTCACTAACCTACTAGCAATTGTGAGACCGGAAAACGTGAGGTTCAGCCTAGCAACGTTAAGACGTGATTAGGGGAAAATTAAGTACTTTAAAACATTTAAGAATATTACAGCGGTCTACTTATCAAATTTAGATAGGTACGTGGGGTATGAGTTCTACGATCCCATACTCATATCCGCCCTACCCGATGGGTATGATCTTTTTTCATTTACAAAACCATAGCTAATATTTTGTTTCATACTCATACTTTTTTTGAGTTTTTACCTGGTGGATATGTAGGTCATGGATACCCATTGCAATCCCTACTGCTGGGCGACTCCATCTTATGCCGCAAACCCACGTAGTATCAAAGATCAAAGATCAAAGATATGTAATATGGGTATGTTTTGATCTGATTAAAGGAAGTAGGGATTTCCTAACAAATTCCAGCGTGAATAACTGAATCATGCAAATTTTGGAGATATATATCTTCAACTCCTCGTCAAGCAGGCAGCAACCATAAACACGCAAATTGAGCAAGCATATTCTCATCTCTCATCTCTCATCTCGTCAACCCTAGCTAGGTAAACGACGATGGTGGTGCACGGCAGAGACCGCCTGAGCGCCCTCCCGGACAAGGCGCTCGCGGGCATCCTCTCCCACCTCGAGTCCGACGAGGCGGCGCGCGCCTCCGTGCTCTCCAGCCGGTGGCGCCTCGTCTCTGCCGCCGTTCCCGTCGTGGACCTTGTCGACGGCAAGATCCGCCCTCGGGGGCGCAACGGCAAGCCGATTTGCTTCGACACGCAGGTGACGGGCGCGATCATGTCCAAAGGCCCGGCGACGCCGATCCGCGTCTTCCGGATCCAGGCTCTCAATGCGCCGCCTGACTTGCTCGTCCAGTGGATCGTCATCGCCGCCTCCTCCGGCGCCGAGGAGGTCGACGTCGAGCTGCGGTACCGGCACTACTCCAACCGCACGCTCTGCCCCTTCGGCCGATCCGAGAAAGCCTCGGCCGACTTCGATCGCGATGTCAGGGGCAGGTTCTACCGGACGCCGCGCCAGCTGTTCCGGTGCGGCACGCTCCGCCGCCTGCGCCTCACCAACTGGACGCTCGACCCGCCCCGGGGCGGCGTCGTCGTGGCGTCGCTGGAGACGCTCTACCTCAGGCGGATCATGGCGCCGGACGGGGCGCTGCAGCAGCTGCTCTCGAGCTGCCCGCGGCTCGCCGACCTGACGCTGGAGGAGTGCCCGACCGCCACGGAGGTGACGGTGACCAGCGCCCACCTCCGGAGCTTCGCCTTGGTCTGCTGCCACAACGCCAGGCGCGTGGTGCTGCAGACCCGGCGCCTGCAATCACTGCGCTACAAAGGCGGCCTTCCTCGAGACTCGTCATTCATCTCGATCGCGGACTACGCTGAATTGACGGCGGTAACCATCGATCTCTGCGAGGACCTCACCGGCAAAGAGAAAAAGGAAGCTGCTCCACTCACGGAGCTCATCGGCCGGTGCACGAAGCTGTCCTACCTCCACCTCGCCCTGCGCCCATCAATGGCACACTTCAGCAGCGAGTTCATAGCCGTGACCCGCCATCTCAGGCAGCTGGTCCTCGATGGGTTCATGGGCGCCGATCATGTCGTCAAGTCCGTCGCGGTCCTGCTCGCCAACACCAAGAACCTGGAGGTGTTGACCCTGTTTCCTCAGACACCCGAGCTACCAACGAAGAAGAAACCTTACTACTACTCTGACGACGAGGAGCCAGAATCAGAAGCTGAACCGGGGAACTGCGTCGATGAGAACCTCGACTACAGCTCGCTGACCAAGAGCCTGTGGCGGATGAGCATCCCCTGCTTGGGCCGTAGCCTGAAAAGGATCACCATTGCCAAGTACAGTGGACATGCCCTCGACAAGATACTTGCAAAGTTTCTGCTTTCCAAGGCCACTGCTTTGCAGGATTTCTCGGTCACCTTATCTGCTAAACTCTCCCCACAGAAGGAGGAGATTGTACGGGAGTTCAGATCCTGGCGTTTCAATCGCCGCACCACAGTAACTTGTAACTAGATGGAAGCAGAAAACTCATGCTGTTGCTTTGTTATTTGCCCGTAAAATTCAGTTCTTACAGAGTCGAAACTGAATCTGATAGTTGTAAGGTCATCGACATTTTGTTTCCCGTGATTCTACATGAGTTGCAAAGAGCATTGCCAAAACTACTGCAGTACCCATCACTAAGTTCAGTTGGAAAAGCAATCGATTTTCATTTGGCAGAAGCTTTAATAAAAGTATTGGCTGTTGCAATGAGTCACAAGTCACACACGATACCGCACGCGGATTAGTGACAGTTGACTCATATATATAGGCATACTTTGGATGGAAGGGAGAATGTTTTGGCTATCTCCTTGCTTGCTACTTGTTGAGAACGAGAGATCTCATCAAGATGGACGATACAGATGCTTGTGACACGGATTGCTGACTTGGACTCTGTATTAGTTACCCCTTCCACCAATTACTCGTCATAGCTGTTTCTTTCCAGCTAGGGAACGGTACAAATTTTAAAGAGAGTGACTCGGGATAATTGCTTTGCTGGTTCCCAATGCTGTATTAACTATACTAAATATGCGGCTACCTCTCTCTCTCAATAACTAAATGACCCTCTCTTGGTGGCTACCTCTCTCAGGAACAACATGGCCCTCTCTCTGAGCTATGAATGGTGTATTAACTACTAAATATGTGGCACCCTCTCAGTAACTACAGGCCCTTCGATCACCGAAAGGATTTCCAATGGTGTATTAACTACTAAATATGTGGCTATCTCTCTCTCAATAACTACATGGCCCTCTCTCGGTGGCTACCTCTCTCTCAGTAACTACATGGTCCTTTCTCAGTTATGAATTGTGTATTAACTACTAAATATGTGGCACCCTCTCTCTTAGTAACTACATGGCCCTTCCATCACCGGAAGGGGTCTATTTTATCCAGCCCCTGAAACACATATGAATACAGTAGTAGCTACAGAACTCAACTCATATACGTACAATCAAAATAGGGCAGATGACTAGTGGTCGAGATACCGCACGCGGATTAGTGGCAATGGACTCATATATATAGGCATATTTTGGAGGGAAGGGGGAATGTTTTGGTTCTATCTTTGCTGGCTACTTGTTGAGAGAAAGAGATCTCACCAAAAATGGATGGTAGGGATGCCTCGTCACACGGATTGCTGACATGGACACTCTTAATTAATTTGCTCTATTATACAGAGACCCTTCCTGCTATGGGACGATACATATTTCAAGGAAACTGACTCCAGAGCGCACTGCATTGGTGCTTCCCAATGATGTATTAACTCCAGAATGTGCAGCACTCCTCAGTTACTACATGGACCTCTCTCGGTTACTATGGTGCCCCTTCGATGACCAGAAGGGGTCCATTTTATCCGGCCGCTGAATCACATTGGAGCAGTACCAGAGAACAGGGCTAGTAATTACTCATCCAACAATTAAAGTTCGCCTCTGTAAATTTCTAGAGTTCTCAAAAGGAGTCTTGAGGTAGCAATGTGTCGCCCAGCAATCAAAGTTCAACTCTCGTCGGGAGCAAATTTCTGAAATTCTCAATAAGGAGACTTCTTATACTCCCTTCGTCCATTAATAGATGTCGAAAGGTTCATTTAAATTTGGATGTATCTATGCACTAAAGAGTGTCTAGATATATTTGAATTTAGACAAACTTTAGACATCTAAAAATAGACAGAGGTAGTATAAAAATATGGTACCAAGAGCTAGCCCTGGTTGGTCTCTTTTCTTCCATGCACGTCCATATACTCACCGTTTAGTTCGTACACGTAAGGATACTTAGATACTCAGATTTCAAAGGAACGTAGATCAATTGCTGATAGACTCTCAAGAACAACATAAAAACAGTAATGATTATTCTCCATATTTTTTACACACAGCATCTACCGCCTCGATAATTTTGCACATACAATGTAGCATCGGCAAATGAAATTTTCCACAGCAGAGACAATCTATACATACATCTCATGCCTTCAAAGCTTACGTTGATGATCTGATGCAAAATTACAACAGAATAGTGCACACACTAAGTGGCGACCAAAGTAAATACAAGTAAGCTAGCTAGTTAGCTACACATTGATTACCAGGTCCAAGAATTGTTTCAAAGTTACAAGAACCAACACCACACGAAGCCACTGTCGTGTTTAGCTCAAAATAACATCATCTAGTCATCAAAATATAAAGTCTTGGAGATTTTACTACACATCTAGCTACCCTGAAACTTCCAAGACACATAATCCCACTACTTCACAAGCCTAACCAGCCAGAATCACAAGCTTAAAAAAAACATCCCAAAGGAAGCAGTTACACTCTTGCTCGGAAGCATTACAATATGTCGACCATTACTCAACATGACAATGACCGAAATAGTACACATGTATAGGGCGTGGCCAGCAAAGCAGCAAATGCAACACCCGCTGGGGCTGGACAGAAATTAGAAGCATCTAGCTATGATCCCTCCGAGTCTTGTTCATCCTCTTCCTTGAGCTACAGAAATGCAAAGACCAAAATGAGACTAATCTGGCCAACTGGTCTAGTTCCCTATCCTTTCTTATTAACTGGTGGAATTGACAATGCAATTTCCAAGTCATGCGAAAGGATCCATCTTTCAATAAGCATATGCACATATTAAATCAAATCTGGTTCAAGGTTAACATTAATTAACTCAACCACTAGCAACATTACAACAATTTTTTAAAAGCAGATCCATTGCAACTACATGATCATATTGGCAGCAACATCAATGCATTCACTAGTTATCAAAACAACACATGCGAGCAAGGAACTTACTTAATCTCTAAATCATTCAGATACAACAGCTCATCCTGCTCACATATATAGTCCAATGCAATTAAGGTTCATCTTTGCAACAGTTAATTCATAAATTATTCTTAAACTCAAATTTAACATGTAATCAGGGCACGAAATCTGGAATAGTTCCGCCATGAAAAAAAAAACTAGAGCTCAGCGTTGTTCATCATGCAACAGGTGCATTTTGCCAATACCTGGAGAGGCAGGAAAGAAGTGGATACTGGAGTTATCTTCTCCTCTAGCTTGGTCTTTTTCTCAGCCCTGCAATAGATGTTCAGAATCAAGTACAGTTCCGGCATATAACTCATAATGAATAGAAAAGGATGGAACTGATTAAAGCCATTTCCAAGTCAGGCAACATAAAACCATCATTCGATAACCAGCCAAACATATGAAATCAGAAGCTCTAACACAAATAGATGTAAAAGTACGAAAACTTGATCAAGTCCTAAAACCATGCAACGGGTGCCTTTGGACAATACCTTGATAGACAAGAAAGAAGTGGATAGTGGAGTCATCTGCTCCTCCAGCTTCTTGTTTTTCTCAAACACGGAATCATGCTTCACCTGTAAGACATATGCAGAATCAACTCCAGATCCGGCATATAACTCATCATGAAATAGAAAGGATGGAACTGATATAACTCAGTCATAGGCAACATATTACGCAATCGAAGACAACAGAATTAGGCAACCAAAGGAAAACCGCTATGCATCCCTAAAACTAGAAGCCAAGTCTAGGCATAAACAAAGATGTTCATCTGTGAGAAGCACTTCCATAAGCATGTGGTGTAGTTGTACTGACCAAAGCAAACCAGTGAACAGTGAGAGGAGAGAAAGGTCGTAACCTGCAAGCTGAAGATGAGCATCCTGCTGGGGCAAGGAGACAAATCAGATGGCCCACTTGCGTCATTCCACCTGCTGGGGCAAAGCGCCATCTCAGAAGGGAATGGACACGCCTTTTCACATATCCGTGCTGCTGCTATCTCAATTTTTGTGTGCGACGCCCTCTTCCTTGGCATGGACCACCTCAGAAAGCTCCTGGGGTTTAGCTTTCATCATCGATCCCATGCTCGCCCTGCCACCGCCGACATCTTTAATTCTCCCGGTGCTCAGTGACACGCAGCAGGGAATCTATAAGAGGAAGTTGAGACAAGCGGCGCCACCTGGAACTCAGTTTTGCCGCCTTGGTCAAGTCAAGCGACCGAGGAAGAGCTTCTAACAGATGTACCAGATTTTTGGCGTTGAAGTCTAAAAAATTGACAAGTGAAACTTTATGAGAGGGTTGCTTAAAATATGATTTGCATAGTGTTGAAACAAACTATGGAGTCAATCTTATATCTTTCAAGGAATTTATCTAACTTACAGGAAAGAACATGTCAAACGTATAGAATTAAAGTTTTTCTAGCAACATCTTTAACTATTCCAGGTTGTGTCATATGTAACAGTTTTTTTTTAAATCACCACAGAAAGCAGGGCGCTTGATGTCAAAATTGGATACTTTGCATCGCACTAGAAGATTACATCACACAAAATATGAAGGTCACAGTTCATAGACATGATAAAACTGGAATGGCATCAATCAAGCAGGGCTAAGGAGAAAATATCGACATGACAAAGTCAGCTATGGTTGTCAACATCAAACCTGCAACAACAGTACAAGAAAAATACTAGGATGGTTTCCAGTTTGAATGGACTAAATTGGCACGAGATCAAAATTTGGCACTTGGATACCAAAGACACAATGAAATCCTTATATTAAACAAGATGCCAAAATTTCCCGCATTCCTTAGGCTGAACTAGGTAATTATTAAAAACATGATGACAGTGTAATCAAAAGATGACAATTTCTGCAGCATCAGGGCCCTAGCTGTACAAATCCTAACGCTAGAACACCACATCCATAGCTTTGAACAGAGCTGGAGCTACCTGACATGGGGATAGTGGCCTCGGTGCGCGCCGGAAAGCACCGGCATGTGGTCCACCGGAGGCCATGGATGCTGACAGGGGCAGCGGCAGTAGCTTCTTGTCCTTAACTGCATGAACAGGTAGAAGAATGAGCAAAGCTGAAATGGAGGTTTGGAGGCGGGGAGACGAAGTCGAGGGCCGCAGGGTAGGCAACAAAAATGATGTCACACTAGCAGCAAATGAATTAGGTGGATAAGTGTCCTACAGCACCATAAACAAGTATGTAGACAGTGGCTGATCGGGCATCCAAGATCAAGTGTCATAGGTGAGGAAGAGCATGTATATAACCGACTATAGCAACAAGAACTGCTTTCAATAACGCATGAAAAATAGACTGAAAGATAAGGATGGCCTGCACAATTACTACAGCTTTTTTTGGAAACAATAACAGACTAAGCCTCGATACAGCACACAAATGCAAAACTAGAGATCTAGATTCAATACAAAACATATTACATGTAATCAAAGTTTCACAAGCTTGCAATACATTTAGTCAGCACCACTAATTAATCATTGTCTCCTAGTGTCAGTTCAATCCAATTCATGTAAGTGCAAGAAAATCAAATTTCTATAAGCAGTAAACAAACAAACAAACAAACAAACAAACAAGAAATCCCCCCCCCCAATGCAGCAATCAATCGACTTGAGTGTGACCAAGGAGGTACCAACAGATGGCGATATCGGCAAACTATCGAACAACGGCGGCCGCTGCAGTATGCCTTGGGGGCGAGAAACTTGGCAGTTGCCTGCATAGTTGGTTCTTCTGCACAGTTGCCTGCATACAGCAAGACACTTGGAATTAACAACACACATTTAATGGTTTAAAACCTACTCAAGCATAGTTGGTTCTTCTGAACATGATAAAACCTCCACTATTTGAAAATTTACGTTCCAAACTTTTCACATAAAAGCATAAGTGGATCATTGCAGTTATGTTAACAACAAGATTACACAACACCTATCCGGGGATGTCCAGTAACAACAAGAAAAAGGCCCGTTAATATAAATTAATTCATTACATAAAAATGACAACAATGATTATTTTAAGGATAATATTAATAAAGAAAATACTTGTAATGATACTATTGCTCGAGTAAAAACATTTAACAGATGCAAAATACTTATAAGGATAGTATTGGTAGTTAAAAATGATGATTATTAGACACAGACAAAACATAACAGATTAAGTGAAGAAAGAATACCAGGATTAATAAGCTAAGATCACCTGTCTTACTCCGTCTGTCCAAAAAAGGATGTCACCGATTTGACTAAACTTAGATGTATCTAGACACGATTTAGTGTATAGATAAATCAAAATTCAGACAAATCCACAACATCCTTCTTGGGACGGAGGTATTATTATTCTGTTCTTATACGTACCTATCATCACAATCAACCAAGAGCAAGCGAATACCACAAGAAATAAACAAAATTTGATCAAGAGAACTACACATCACCAATCCAGAACGCTCACAAAAAAAGGGCCTTTAACAACAAGGAGAGCAAGATGACCTTGAGCTTTCTAGCTGCTACAACATGCTCTTCGCGGCTTCCCCTGAACCGGCGCTGCACCTCAATGATCTGTGGGTGTGCAATGGCACCCGTAGTCGACTTGACCTGCTGTACCTGCTCCCGCTGCTGCTTCAGGCTGAGGATACCGCTATCATCAATGGTGACCGAGACCCTGTCCTCGTGCACAGCCATCACAGCCTGCAGGAAAAGGCTTTTATTTTAGTGTGCTACGATGAATAATTAGCTTCTGCCCTCTTTTGAAAACTGGGAGCATTGCTGGATGGTGAGTCAGAGGCATGATCAGATGAACAGTGATCTAGGAGGCCCATCACAACTAAAATCCAACCACCCACAAGCCCATAATTAGTCTGCTTGATTAAACTGGCAACCTGCAGACTGGCATCAGGAACTGCTCACATTCCAGGTTCCCATGTGATGGTGGGAGATATAGATACGGGTGCGTAATATGCACCTGCTCAAAACATCGGCTCTCATTTGTATAAGCACGGAACAAACAAATGGAGAAGAAATCCTCAGCCTACAAGTTTCTGCACAATATATGAAAACATGCAGTACTTCACCAGAGCGTGACCAAGGAGCTACCTTCAAATGGTGATGTCGACAAGCTCCTGAACAGCGGCACCAAGGTCGCTAGCTGTGGCATGCCTTGGGGGCAAGAACCTCGGCATTGCCTGCATACAACAAGACACTTGGGATTAATAACACACATTTAACAATTTAGCACCTACTCAAGCATAGTTGGTTATGAACATGAAAATGCCTCCACTATTTGACAATTTAGGTTCCCAACTTTTCACATGTAAGCATAACTGGCTCATTGCAATCACATTAATAGCAAGATTAGAATACACAACACCTATCCCCATAATATCCAGTAACAACAAGAAAAAGAACCATTAACAGAAAAATGATTAATTACATAAGAACCACAACATTGATTATTTAAGGACAGTATTACTAAAGCAAATACTTGTAAGGATAGTATAGCTGAGTAACTACATAATGTCCAGTAAAACCTTTAACATAAGCCATATACTTGAAAGTATAGTATTGGTAGATAAATTAATGATTACTAGAAACAGACAAAAGATAACAGATTCAGTGAAGGTACAATACTAGGATTAATAAACTAAGATCAAATGTAGTAACATTCTCTTCTTATCCGTGCTATCAACACAATCAACCCACATCAAGAGAATACCACAACTTTTCACATAAAAGCATAACTGGATCATTGCATTTATGTTAACAACAAGCATGGTTTAAAAAGCGTCGCTTAGGCGTCCAGGCGCTCCCCCTCCGCTTTGTAAAAACGGCCGCTTTAGGCGCCTAGGCGTCCAAAGCGCCCGCCTAGGCGTCGCCTAGGCGCCAAAGCGCCCACCCTCCTTAAGGCGCCAAAGCATCGCCTTAAAAACCATGACAACAAGATTACACAACACCTATCCAGTGATGTCCAGTAACAATAGGAAAAAGGACCGATAACAGAAAATTGAGTAATTACATAAAAATCACAACAATGGTTATTTTAAGGATAATATTAATAAAGAAAATACTTGTAAGGATAGTACTGCTAGATTAACAACATAATGTCCAGTGAAATCATTTAGCAGAAGCGAAATACTTATTGGTAGATAAAAGCGATGATTATTAGACACAGACAAAACATAACAGATTAAGTGAAGAAAGAACACCAGGATTAATAAGCTAAGATCAAATGTAGTACTCCCTCCGACCCAAAAAGGATGTCGCCAATTTGTCTAAACTTAGATGTATTAGTGTCTAGATACATCAAAAATTCAGACAAATCCACAACATCCTTTTTGGGACAGAGGTATTACATTCTATTCTTATCCGTGCCTATCATCACAATCAACCAACAGCAAGCGAATACCACAGGAAATAAAAAAAATTGATCAAGAGAACTACACATCACCAATCCAGAACGCCCACAAAAAATGGGCCTTTAACAACAAGGAGAGCAAGACGACCTTGAGCTTTCTAGCTGCTACAACATGCTCTTCGCGGCTTCCCCTGAATCGGTGCTGCACCTCGATGATCTGTGGGTGTGCAATGGCACCCGTAGTCGATCTTGACCTGCTGTACCTGCTCCCGCTGCTGCTTCAGGCTGAGGACACCGCTATCGTCAATGGTGATCGAGCACATGTCCTCAAGCACATCAGTCACAGCCTGCATGAAAAGGCTTTTATTTTAGTGTGGCTAGGATGACTAATTAGCTTCAACCCTCTTTCGGTCAGAAAGAATGTATATAACAACACTTTATACAAGATGTGCTAGTTTCAGAGCAGAAGAATAAATTTGGCGGAATTATCTTGCTAGCAGCAGTATACGTACTTTGTATGAGCAGCAAGCAAGCAACAACTACATATGTATGTTGACGTTTAAACATAATACCTTCTGTCCATGGACAGTAGTGGCAGAAGGCCTCGTCGGGAAGAAGGTACCAGAAATTCCCCTTCCTGCCGGTGGTAGCAAATCGGTTATGTTCGGTATATAGTTTTGGTGGGGAATCAGATTTGATTGGAGCGCGAGTAAGGGGAAAAAGAATCTGACCTTGATGTCGACAAGGAGCTCCTCCTGAACGGGGACGTCGCGATGGGTCTTGGGGGCGAGCACCTGCGGGATGTGGACGCGCGCCTCCCCGCCTTCAGATGCGGCGGTCACGGCCGTGTCCGTCGGGCGACCCCGCGAAGACGCTGCCGGAGCAGCGGACGGCGGTGCGACGGAGCTCGCGCGGGGCGGCGACCTCGAAGGCGGACGTTGACCGGGGATGGAGTGCCCTCGACGTGCTAGATGTCGTGGACGAGCAGCGTCCCCCACGGCCGGTAAACCGACGGCAAGGCCGGGCCGGAGCCGAGTGTAACCGCGCGAGCCCAGGGCCCATCGTCCTCGACGCCGGCAGGCCAGCCTGTAGGTAGGGTTACCGAAAATCTGCGATTGGAAGCGCCTGGATGCGGCGTAGGCTAGGGATTCGGCCGCGGGGTTAGGATCCAGAGTTTCCCCGGCGGCTGCGAGGTTGTGGGATGCCGGCAACGGTGAGCGGCGGCGCATAGCTAGAGTTCTTGGGAGAAAGGAAAATGCAAGGGGAATTGTGTGGCTGGAAGTGAGGTGAGAAAGAGAGACGTCGCGATGGGGCGTGCGTTTGGGTCAGAATTAGCGCTCTAATTTTTTGTGCCGAAAGTTTTTGAAACCATGAGAAAATCTTGGGACGCGCGGGAAAATTTCCAGAGAATTTCATTTCCATTGGTTGTAGATGTAGATGGTGGAGGTTGGACCGAGGAGGCACATTTATTGGGTGGGGGATCGAGTAAAATCTTATTCTTGCCTACCATGCGACAAAATCACCTCCAACACTGCTCCGGTCACGGACAACAAATTTGGTACAACAAATTTTTGTCTAAGTATATAGTATCACTCTCGAGACACAAAATTTGTCCAATGGTATAATTTTTGTGACATATATATCATATTTTGTTGATCAAATTTATAGTCAAATTTGAATTGTCCCATAAACCGGTATGGAGGGAGTATTTGTTACAAATCGGTTTCGCTTCTCCCTAGTTAAAACCTAATTTCCCTTCATCCTTTACTTCAGTCAATCACACCCCCTTTAAATTACATGCAATGCTCAATTGTTATCCCACGTCGGGCGAATAGCGTGGTTGCCTCCATTTCCTACATTATACAATGTAGTGGACCTTTGCTCGAACTTACTTAATGCGGAAGTTTGGTTGATGACGGCTGCTCATGTGCTTTCCGAAAGACATGACTGATTCATGCCTTCAAAAAGTGATCTTACTTTGCCCCGAGGGACCGAGGGTTGATGGTCTAAGACATGAGAATCGGTGCTCTCACGAATGAGTTGGTGAAGAAACGATGGGTCCCATGCCATTGTTGAGTGCACCAAGAGCAGAAAGAAGTCATACGTTAAATAACCAAATTTAGTAAGCAAGACCCATAACGATAGATAAGACATGTCACTCCATAGGCGAAACTTTGGACGAACCCTAGTGTGGCCCTCCTTTGCCAACGATGTCTCCCTGGTCCTTGGCTTATTAGAGCCATCATTATATTATGAGTGGGGAATCTCCCCCTCCTTGGTATCGTCAGAGCCACCATTATTATTTTATTCGTCGTCCCCCCTCCTCATCCGAGCCGTCTGTTGGGTCCCATGATCGGAACATGAAGAGAAACAATAACTTTTTCCCACCGGGTCGATCTGTTGAGACTTCGTCGTGGATCTGACTCAGGTGAAAGTCCATGGTTCTTACCTCTGGACGTGCCGGTGCGGAAGTTGATGACACGTCTCAAGCACACCACCACATGTTATGAGTACCAATCATTTCATGTGCTAATGACATAGCCACACGTTATTAGGGTCATTATTTCATGTTGGGAGACGGATACTACCTATTGTTTAATGTGCGAGCGACTAGGGTGGACCTAGGTGTACAGCCGAGTGGGGGTCTAGTCCCACAATAAAAAAACGAATTCACTTAGTACATGCACACGTTTTTAATGACAAATACTCAAATTTTGCAAGTTCATAGAAGAATTTCCCCCACTCAAATGATATTCCCTAGTAAGAACTTTTTCCAGGACCGCCCTTGACTATGACCTATCATTTTCATGTGCCCCAATGTTGGTAAGCTTTGTTTGGGGTCAATGTCTTATTCTTGGTGACGGATTTTACCTATCATTTTATGTGAATGTTGTCTTCTCGTATTAGGTTGATTCTTTTCTTCTATGAACTACCCACAAAAATACTCCTAATATCAAGTTAATATTTAGTGAAAACAAATATCAATCAAGATGAAACATGAAATGATAGGTATATCTCATGAATCAAATAACGGTTTATATTAAAGTACAGTGCCAAAAAGAAGAATCATAACAAATCCTACTCGTACCAACAACTTGTCGTACTATTTTAGTAGAATTGGACAAAAAACACGACAAGATTGTGCTCGGTGAATCAGTCTGGCAACAGACAAAGAAATAAAGTAGGCATTGCTCCAGAACCTTAACCGCTAACTCCCCCTCTTCGTCTTCTCCCATGAGTGCCCCTGTGGCGAATAATCACTTTGAGATTTTCTTCTCGAGAGCCCCCCCCCCCCCTTGACGGTGACGAAAATGGTGGGCGGCGGTGATTGTGAGGGGTATGGGGTCTGGTTTTCAGTAGTTGTATGTTGTTTCCTTTTCATCTCCCTCCTGGTGAATAATAAGGCGGTCGGTTATTGTTCCGTTGAAGCTCTCACTTGTGTCTCTCTTCCTCGACTACGTAGAAACAAGGTGGGAGGCACAGAGAGGGTATCAATGTTTCCTATGGTGGCACCTCTCTGTTGGTTCCATGGCAAGGGATTGCTTCAACCCCCTTGGCCCCAAACCCCATATTTTTATTGGTTGTAATAACTTCGAGTTGGCTAGCTTATGTTTTCCATGTATTCTCATTTGCTTGGACATGGTGGCTGACCAGGAGAAGACTAGAGGTACCGAGCTTCAGATCGATTGGTGGAGTACTTCTCTTGTACGGTTCATCTTCGTGGGCGTGGTGAAGGATGAATGAGATAACAGGATCTGGTGCTCCACGGGGAGACCTAGTTGCAACTTGTGGCGGACTCTACATCAACGACAGAGAATCTATGCCGCTGGTGTGTGCATTGTCATCAAGGGCGCTTTGTGTTGTGGCGTTCTGAGCGTCGCAACATATTCAATCTCTAGGTCGCTGGGCCAAGGAGGCTCTCCAGCGACTCCGCGATGATGTCCATCATCAAGTTGTCTAGTCTACGGCGATGGCGTGTAGGTAGTCGCGGCGTCAAGAGCGTCATGAGTCGACGATGGAGAAGGGCCAATTTGTAATTTCCTAGTTTAATTTAGGTTAATGTTTGTATTAGTTGAGGAGTTGGTTGTAATTTTTATTTCGTTCGAAGTACTCCACGTAACATTTAGTCGACTATTTAATGCAGCCTGGACCCTCGCCCCCTTGACGGTGACGAAAATGGTGGGCACGCTGAGTGTGAGGGGTATGGGGTATAGTTTTGAGTAGTTGTATGTTGTTTCCTTTTCATCTCCCTCCCGGTGAATAATAAGGCGGTCGGTTATTGATCCGTTGAAGCTCTCACTTGCGCCTCTCTTCCTTGACTGCGTAGAAACAAGGTGGGAGGCACAGTGAGGGTGTCAATGTTTCCTATGGTGGCACCTCTCTGTTGGTTCCATGGCAAGGGATTGCTTCAACCCCCTTGGCCCCAAACCCCATATTATCATTTTTTTTGTAATAACTTCGAGTTGGTTAGCTCATGTTCTCCATGTATTCTTATTTGCTTGGACATGGTGGTTGACCAGGAGAAGACTGGAGGTACCGAGCTTCAGATTGGTGGAATACTTCTCTTCTACGGTTCATCTGCGTGATCGAGGTGAAGGAGGGAATGAGAAGAGGGGATCTAGTGCTCCACGTGGCGACCTAGTTGCAACTTATGGCGGATTACATCAACGACGGCGAATCGGTGCCGCGGTTTTATGCATGGTCATCAAGGGCTCTCCGTGTTGTGGCGTCCCGAGCGTCGCAACATGTTCAACCTCTAGGTCGGTGTGCCAAGGAGGTCCTCGAGCGACTCCGCAACGATGTTCATCGTCAAGTTGTCTAGTCCCCGACGATGGCACGTAGGAAGCCATGACGTCAAGCGCGTCATCATCGACGTTGGAGAAGGACCAATTTGTAATTTCCTATTTTACTTAAGGGTACTATTTGTATTAGTCGAGGCCTTGGTTATAATTTCATTTTCTTTCGAAGTCCTCCACGTAACTTTTAGTTCCACCACCGTTTAATGCAGCCCAGACCCTCCAGGGCATGGTCCTTCCTTTCTCATGAAAGAAATATCAATAAACATGTTTTCATTTTGATAGTGTAATTAGCACATTTGCATATGTTCATTTTACAACTTGTAATGAGAAGTCATGAAATGCCCCAAAAATTAGAACATGTTAAGTCGGACACTCTTGTTAATGAGATTTTAATAGGTACACTCCCTCAGGCCTCAGGACATAAATACTTGTTGCAGGTTTAATAAAAAAAAATGTAGATTTATAACTGATCCTCCGATAATAAGTACTCCCTCCGTCCCAGTTCACAGGGCTTGCGCGTATCCCTAGATTGTCTATTTGACCAACATAATATCAATTCTATACTATAAAAATTACATCATTAGAAAGTAGAACATCTAAGCTTTCTAATGATATATATTTTATAATATATATTTTATATTATGTTGATAAAATTTACGATCTAGAAATACGTGCAAGCCCTATGAACCGGGACGGAGGTAGTACTCGTATTTAGGTTTTGGATGGAGTAAAGTAGCGAGGAAGCTAGGAGAACAAGTCATGTGAGCCTAGCTTGTTTGGCTGATCTCGATATGGTATTATTGAAAAAAAAAGCAGCATGTCTTGATCCATCGATCGGTTGCAGTATTCGTAATGCAAGCTAGTAGTACTCTGAGAGACTGAGAGGAGATAGTGGTAGTAGTAAGAATTTTTTTATTTATATTCCTGATTAGTTGGATTCATAATGATCGATTGGGTGGATCGAGTAAACAAAAAGAGAAGAAAGAGGAAGAATAGGCGATAATCGATAAAAGACGTCGGGTGGTTTAGGCTGGCCATAGTGCTAGTATCATAGGTAGTATTATGCATGCTAGGCCCACAAAAAAGATGATGTAGCATGTAATTAAAGAGGAGAGATAGAATTAGAGTAACATAGGTGGATACTGTATCATAGCGCACCTTACGAGAAAAGTAAATGCCAAGTAGATCTTGTACATAGATTTACATTGAGATTCTACAAAACAATAAATTTAGAAGTTTATGATACAACTCTATAATACCACCCACTATAGAGATAGTATCATAGACAAGTATCATATGCATGATACTAGTATATGATACTATGCACTATGACCATGACTAGCCTTATTATTTGTGGCTCCGCTGGGGCCTCATTAATTTGAGGCGCTTCGATCGTGGAGAAGGAAAAAAAGTGATGCATCGAAAAAGGGAGATGCCGCTGCTGTGCGAGGAGAAAATTAATGCGCAGTCCACGAAACGAACGAAAGCCGCGACGGCCCGATCAAGATACCTCGCGCGCGTGCATGTACGTACAACCGCCCGCGGCTTCACCGGCGGGCTGGCAATCCCTTGCTACATGCGAACTCAATTTTGGTGGAATACTTCTCTTGCATTGTTCATCTTCGTGGGGACGAGGTGAAGAATGAATGACACGACAAGACCTAGTGCTCCACGGGGATTAACCTTAGACAATCCATCAATTTTGTGCAACAAATATCAATTTACATACATACTCTATGTTATATCGACCACTCGCGTTAATGAGATTTTAATATTCCATCCGGTCATAAAAACTTGTTGCAGGTTTAATCAAAATATAGGCTAAAATATGCCTAGGTTTATGAATAAATATTTGGAAAAGTCTTATGGACAACAGGTCTGTCCGTCCCACGGCTGCATGCTCTCGCCTTTGGTCGGCCGCGTCGTGCTCCCGACATTGGCCGTCCGCTGCCGCAGCTCCTCAACCCCATGCGGTTTTCTCTTCCGTTGACAACACTTTCCAGCCAGTGTCCACCGTCAGATCAATCTAGACTGCTCGGTTCTGCATCAGTGCGCACGCCCGCCGCCGCCGTGTGCCGACGGATAGACGCCGCTAGTGAAGACGTTGATGCCTTGCTGTGAGCTCAATGATGGTGTCACCGATGCTCGCCGCGACCCCCGATCTGCCACCAGCGTGGTAAATTGGTGGATTTATTTTCCAGATGAGTTGGATTCATAATGATGGATTGGGGGGATCGTGAAAAAAAAAAGGAAAAAAGAGAAGAAGAGGTGAGAATCGATAAAAGACGACGTGTGTGTGTGGCTTGTGCCACATTAGTTGAGGTGCTTCGATCGGGTAGAAAGTGATGCGTGAAAACAGGGATATGGATCCCTACTATGGCTGTGGTGTGCGAGGCGAAAATTAAGCATCCGCGAAAACAAACGGCGTGCTGCAGTCCAAGCGTTAGCCATCCCATCCTTGGCTCTTGCGCCGTGCATGCTACTAGTACAACTGATTCATTGATTGAGTTTTGGAACTCACACGCCGGGCTTTTAATTTTTTTTTTTTGAAGTAGGCTTTTAATTTATTTGATTGGATCGAATTAATTCCTTTGGTGCATCGACGTGGATTGTTAAGTCCGGCCGGCCGGCCGGGGAGAGGAAAGACGTGACATGTCTTAACTTTGGTGCATTTCATCATCGACTCAAACTTCACTTACTCATGCGGAACAAAGACACAAGTGCGTGCGTGGTGCGCGCGTGCACGTACGACCGGCCGTGGCTGCTCCGGAATCACCGGCCGGCTCTAATTAATTCAATTCAATTAATTCAATTCAATTAATTGCGGTATTGGCGACTCACGAAGCGTTCGGCCTTTCGATCTGGTCGCTGCGGGGAGATGGGATTCCCACCTCGCGCGCGTCCAACGTACCACCGGCCTTGTGCTGCTCCGGATTTTGGCACGGGCGCGGGAGGACCGTCTCGCAGTTGGAGCCACTCAACACCTCCACGTTCGGCTGACTGCTGGCCCGCTCAAAATGAGTCCGGAGACATGTACTACGAGTACAACTCTTCATCGGTTCGTCCTTGTCACAGCGCGCGGCGGCGCCCTAAAAACGAACCGAACGCATCTCTCCCGTCCGTCCCGTGCGATCAACAAACACAAACATCGATGGCGACGCACCGCAACGGGCCTAGCCCACCACGACATGGAGGGTACGCCGTGCCGACCATACACGCGCGCTGTATAGGGTTTGCGGCAGCCCATCTTAGGCCGCAAGCCCACCAAGTATCAAATACGTAGTATATCACGTGGGGTATGTTTTGATTTGATCAAAGCAAGTACAGTAGCGATTTCCTAACACAAATCCAGCAACCATAAACACGTACGCGAATTGAGCAAGCATTTTCTCATCTATCATCTCGTCAACCCTAGGTAACGACGATGGTGGTGCACGGCAGAGACCGGCTCAGCGCCCTCCCGGACAAGGCACTCGAGGGCATCCTCTCCCACCTCGAGTCCGACGAGGCCGCGCGCTCCTCCGTGCTCTCCAGCCGGTGGCGACTCGTCTCCGCCGCCGTTCCCGTCGTGGACCTCGTCGACGGCAAGATCCGCCCTCGTGGCCGCAACGGCAAGCCGGTTTGCTTCGACACGCAGGTGACGGGCGCGATCATGTCCAAGGCCCCGGCGACTCCGATCCGCGTCTTCCGGATCCAGGCGCTCAATGCGCCGCCTGACTTGCTCGTCCAGTGGATCGTCATCGCCGCCTCCTCCGGCGCCGAGGAGGTCGACGTCGAGCTACGGTACCGGCACTACTCCAACCGCACGCTCTGCCCCTTCGGTCGGTCCGAGAAAGCCTCGGCCGACTTCGACCGCGATGTCAGGGGCAGGTTCTACCGGACGCCGCGCCAGCTGTTCCGGTGCGGCACGCTCCGCCGCCTGCGCCTCACCAACTGGACGCTCGACCCGCCCCGGGGCGGCGTCGTCGTGGCGTCGCTGGAGACGCTCTACCTCAGGCGGATCATGGCGCCGGACGGGGCGCTGCAGCAGCTGCTCTCGAGCTGCCCGCGGCTCGCCGACCTGACGCTGGAGGAGTGCCCGACCGCCACGGAGGTGACGGTGACCAGCGCCCACCTCCGGAGCTTCGCCTTGGTCTGCTGCCACAACGCCAGGCGCGTGGTGCTGCAGACCCGGCGCCTGCAATCACTGCGCTACAAAGGCGGCCTTCCTCGAGAGTCCTCGCTATTCTCGATCGCAGACTACGCCGAGCTGACGGCGGTAACTATCGATCTCTGCGAGGACCTCACCGGCAAAGAGAAAAAGGAAGCTGCTCCACTCACGGAGCTCATCGGCCGGTGCACGAAGCTGTCCTACCTCCACCTCGCCCTGCGCCCATCAATGGCACACTTCAGCAGCGAGTTCATAGCCGTGACCCGCCATCTCAGGCAGCTGGTCCTCGATGGGTTCATGGGCGCCGATCATGTCGTCAAGTCCGTCGCGGTCCTGCTCGCCAACACCAAGAACCTGGAGGTGTTGACCCTGTTTCCTCAGACACCCGAGCTACCAGAGAAGAAGAAACCTTACTACTACTCTGACGACGAGGAGCCAGAATCAGAAGCTGAACCGGGGAACTGCGTCGGCGATAACCTCGACTATAGCTCGCTGACCAAGAGCCTATGGCGGATGAGCATCCCCTGCTTGGGCCGTAGCCTGAAAAGGATCACCATTGCCAAGTACAGTGGACATGCCCTCGACAGGATACTTGCAAAGTTTCTGCTTTCCAAGGCCACTGCTTTGCAGGATTTCTCGGTCACCTTATCTGCTAAACTCTCCCCACAGAAGGAGGAGATTGTACGGGAGTTCAGATCCTGGCGTTTCAATCGCCGCACCACAGTAACTTGTAACTAGATGGAAGCAGAAAACTCATGCTGTTGCTTTGTTATTTGCCCGTAAAATTCAGTTCTTACAGAGTCGAAACTGAATCTGATAGTTGTAAGGTCATCGACATTTTGTTTCCCGTGATTCTACATGAGTTGCAAAGAGCATTGCCAAAACTACTGCAGTACCCATCACTAAGTTCAGTTGGAAAAGCAATCGATTTTCATTTGGCAGAAGCTTTAATAAAAGTATTGGCTGTTGCAATGTGGCATTTTCCACCGTCAAACCAGGCCGGCTTCTATATTTTCCAAGCAGGAGCACTTGAACTAATCGAAACGGTAAATGCCAGTCACTTTGTGTTTTGGTAATATATTTATACCATCCTCGATGCATATCATTCTTTTTAGAATGGTGTATATGTATCTATTAATTATGTAGAAGCTTGGTTACAATCTTTCAAAATGTTTTCAAATGCGTAGGAAGAAATATTGCCTGGAGACACACACCACCATTACAACAAACACTGCCTGCAATCTTCCTAACCTTGAAATCTTGCTGTAGATTGATCAAACGTTTAATGTCCGCTACTACACTCGAAGTAGATGATCTGACCTGTTCAAGATTTGAGATTTTCATCAACAGATTTCAGCATTCTGATTTGAGAACCATTTTCTCGGCTGTAGTAAGCAGAGCATGTTTCAGACTTTCATAGTCTGCAACTGCCTCGGAAATTTATGCACTTCGACATCCCAGGCCGATGGGATGATCTGTTCTGTGCCATTCATGGTCTCGGATCATAGCCCCCAAGACGTCAAACCTGGTTCTTTGATGAAGCTAGCTCCTGAGTGCTAGCTCAGTGGTTTTAGTTCAAGGTGCTAAACCCGCCCATACTGATTTCGAAACCTGTGCAAACCGCGGACTCCTTAGAGGTGCTATTTATGCTGAAAAAAGCAAGGAGAAGTCTCATACTCTATCTAACAACTTATAGCCAAGGGAGACGGGTTGCACATCGTGGTTGATTATGACTTATTGTACTTGCTCTGAATATGAGGTCAGGCCTATCGTGGTTGATTATGACTATCGCGGGATTGGCCTGTTCCCAAGAGCTCATATCGTTATGATTTAAAATAAATAGTAGTCTCTCCATCCATTTTTGGATGGACGATACGTGGCTCGTGGTTGAAGTCGGCCTCTGGAAGGTCGGGGCAGTGGATGCACACGTAAGAGAAGGCAGCAGGTGGGCCGGTGAAGCAGATCGAGACCTCCAAGTCATGGCATATCTGCTTGTGCTGGCTTTATATTAATGGTGGAGTTGTTGCGGCGGGCGAGGTACACCCCTGCATCGAGCACGAACGTGGGCAGGAGGCCTTGGGACGTGTCCAACTCCGCAATGACCTGTGGGTTCAAGTATGCCAGCGCGACAGATCCACCATCGCACCAAAACGGCAACACCAAACCACTTTATCCACAACATGTTCCAACATAAACCCAGGTTGACGCTGCAGTTTGAACAAGTATATTTGACTATTCATTTAAGGACCAGTTATTCAAGAACCAATGGCTATCAAAATGACCGTCGGCCGCCACACATACGGCAAGAAGGACACAATCAGCTAGCCGATGACGGGGACAGCGGCAACACGGCCAAGCTTGTCACGGCTGTCGAGGAAGACACAGACGCGCGTCGAGTCGAACCCTGGCGGGCTTGGGCTAATGCCCACGAAGAGCACCTCCGTCGTCAGATCGGGCCGCTCGGTGTTGATTCTCGTGACCGCCGGTGTAGCCGGCATGCCCACCAACTCCGGCCATGATGCTTTCCCAGAGCTCATCTTGTGCGTTGCTACTACGAGTATGGTGACTCTGCGTGTGGAGTGCATAAGTGTTTCCTTTGGCACAAAATTTATATGCTTGGTGTATAGATTAGTTTAGCATGCAATCCTACGGCCGGCATGACCTATTCTGGTGTTGCTTTGATGCTAACGGACTAGTTTCTGGATAGATCGCTTGTTGACAAAACATCCGGGCTACTAACTCGCGAGACATGCATGAATGTTGCAGACAATACTACGCACAAAAATTGGACATGTTTTACTATGAAAAAATTATGGTCGACACATCCAACAGTTCTTTTCGTATAAAAAGGGAAGGTGGACACATTCAGCTAATTTTCATGAGAAAAAAAAGTAGATCGTCGGCACATTCACCTAATATTTGTTCTTGGAAAACCATTCACCTAGTGAGGAGGGTTTTTTTATTTATAAGTTTTAAAAAGCAGGGTTTTATTTTCATTTCCTGGTTCCCTCTTCTCTTGTAACCATTCAGTAAAGACTATTTCCTAGCCTTGTTGACTACATGTTCGCCGGATTTGGTGGCAAAAAATGGCATTATTTGCATTTTTTAGACTATTTGAATTTAAAATTTAGTTTTCTCTTGTTAATAGCTGGTTAATGACAAGTTACCAAAATTACAAAAAAAAAAATCTAAACATTTAAAACCTTGCATTGTGTATTGGCACAACATGCAAACCTAGCTCCACCAGCTTAAAACAACAACAGAGAGCCTTAGAAGGAGATCTCCCGCACCGCAGACCACCTCTCGCAAGCACCGTCGCCGTCGACCACCTCGCCGATCTCCCGCAACCTGGCCGCCAGACATCGACACCGCCCTCGCTCACCAGGCCGTCCCCCACCTAGCTAGCAAGCGCGCTAGCCTCGCATTGCCATCGCCTACCTCGCCCTGCCCTCGCCTACCCCTCTCCATCGCCGGAATCGCCGCGCCGCTGTCGCCCTCACCGCAGACCCACGGTCACCTCATGCCCCTATAAAAGGAGAACCCCCGCGCCTCCAATCCTCACTCCCCTCGCCTCCTCTCATCTCCTTAAGCCTGCTCGAGCTCAGCCACCTTGATGCGCGTAAATGTACACGTCCGTTGGGAACCCCAAGAGGAAGGTATGATGCGCACAGTGGCAAGTTTTCCCTCAGAAAGAAACCAAGGTTTAATCAAACCAGGAGGAGCCAAGAAGCACGTTGAAGGTTGATGGTGGCGAAATGTGATGCGGCGCAACAACGGGATTCCGGCGCCAACGTGGAATCTGCACAACAAAACCAAAGTACTTTGCCCCAACGAAACAGTGAGGTTGTCAATCTCACCGGCTTGCTGTAACAAAGGATTAAACGTATCGAGTGGAAGATGATTGTTTGCAAGAAAACAGTAAAACACAATTGCAGAGATTGTATGCTATGTAAAGAATAGGACCGGGGTCCACAGTTCACTAGAGGTGTCTCTCCCATAAGATAAAAGCATGTTGGGTGAACAAATTACACGGACAATTGACAAATAGAGAAAGGCATAACAATGCATATACATGATATGATAAATATAGTGAGATTTAATTGGGCATTACGACAAAGTACATAGACCGCCATCCAACTGCATCTATGCCTAAAAAGTCCACCTTCAGGTTATCATCCGAACCCCATTCGTATTAAGTTGCTTGCAATGACAATTGCATTAAGTATGGTGTGTAATGTAATCGACAACTACATCCTTAGACATAGAATCAATGTTTTATCCCTAGTGGCAACAGACATCACAACCTTAGAACTTTCTGTCACTGTCCCAGTGTCAATGAAGGCATGAACCCACTATCGAGCATAAATACTCCCTCTTGGAGTTAAGAGTACAAACTTGGCCAGAGCCTCTACTAATAACGGAGAGCATGCAAGATCATAAACAACACATAAACAATAGATTGATAATCACCATAACATAGTATTCTCTATCCATCGGATCCCGACAAACACAACATATAGAATTACGATAGATGATCTTGATCATGTTAGGCAGCTCACAAGATCCAACAATGAAGCACAACAAGGAGAAGACGACCATCTAGCTACTCTATGGACCCATAGTCCAGGGGTGAACTACTCACTCATCACTCCGGAGGCGATCATGGCGATGAAGAGTCCTCCGGAGATGAATCCCCTCTCGGCAGGGTGCCGGAGGCGATCTCCGAATCCCCGAGATGGGATTCGCGGCGTCTCTGGAAGGTTTTCCGTATCGTGGCTCTTGGGGTTTCGCGACGGCGGCTTTAAGTAGGCGGAAGGGTAGGTCGGGGGGGAGGCACCACAGTCGGCGCGGCAGGGGCAGGCCGCGCCTATGGTGTGGCCACCTCGTGGCCCCACTTCCTTCCCTCTTCGGTCTTGGAAGCTCCATGCAAAAATAGGACCCTGGCGAAGATTTCGTCCAATTCCGAGAATATTTCCTTACTAGGATTTCTGAAACCAAAACAGCAAAAAACAGCGGCTCTTCGGCATCTCGTTAATAGGTTAGTTCAGAAAATGCATAAATATGACATATAATGTGCATAAAACATGTAGGTATCATCAATAAAGTAGCATGGAACATAAGAAATTATCGATACGTTGGAGACGTATCAGCATCCCCAAGCTTAGTTCTGCTCGTCCCGAGCAGGTAAAACGATAACAAAGATAATTTCTGAAGTGACATGCCATTATAATCTTGATCATACTATTTGTAAACATATGTAATGAATGCAGCGATCAAAACAAAGGTAATGACATGAGTAAACAAGTGAATCATATAGCAAAGACTTTTCATGAATAGTACTTCAAGACAAGCATCAATAAGTCTTGCATAAGAGTTAACTCATAAAGCAATAAATCAAAGTAAAGGTATTGAAGCAACACAAAGGAAGATTAAGTTTCAGCGGTTGCTTTCAACTTATAACATGTATATCTCATGGATATTGTCAACATAAAGTAATATAACAGGTGCAATATGCAAGTATGTAGGAATCAATGCACAGTTCACACAAGTGTTTGCTTCTTAAGGTGGAGGAAGATAGGTAAACTGACTCAACAATAAAAGTAAAAGAATGGTCCGTCAAAGAGGAAAGCATCGATTGCTGTATTTGTGCTAGAGCTTTTATTTTGAAAACATGAAACAATTTTGTCAACGGTAGTAATAAAGCATATGAGTTATGTAAATTATATCTTACAAGTTGCAAGCCTCATGCATAGTATACTAATAGTGTCCGCACCTCGTCCTACTTAGCTTGGACTACCGGGTCTTTGCATGCCATGTTTCAACCAAGTGTCACAAAGGGGTACCTCCATGCCGCCTGTACAAAGGTCTAAGGAGAATGCTCGCATTTTGGATTTCTCGCTTTTGATTATTCTCAACTTAGACATCCATACCGGGACAACATGGACAACAGATAATGGACTCCTCTTAAATGCATAAGCATGTAGCAATGATTATTATTCTCATATGAGATTGAGGATATATGTCCAAAACTGAAACTTCCACCATGATTCATGGCTTTAGTTAGCGGCCCAATGTTCTTCTCTAACAATTTTGCATGCTCCAACCACTGAAATGATAGATCATTTAGACAAGACGGACATGCATAGCAACTCACATGATATTCAACAATAGTTGATGGCGTTCCCCAAGCATGGTTATCGCACAACAAGCAACTTAATAAAAGATAAAGTGCATAAGTACATATTCAATACTACGATAGTTTTTAAGGCTATTTTGTCCCATGAGCTATATATTGCAAAGGTGAATGATGGAATTTTAAAGGTAGCACTCAAGCAATTTACTTTGGAATGGCGGAGAAATACCATGTAGTAGGTAGGTATGGTGGACACAAATGGCATAGTAGTTGGCTCAAGGATTTTGGATGCATGAGAAGTATTCCCTCTCGATACAAGGTTTAGGCTAGCAAGGTTATTTGAAGCAAACTCAAGGATGAACCGGTGTAGCAAAACTCACATAAAAGACATATTGTAAACATTATAAGACTCTACACCGTCTTCCTTGTTGTTCAAAACTCAATACTAGATATTATCTAGACCTTAGAGAGACCAAATATGCAAATCAAATTTTAGCAAGCTCTATGTATTTCTTCATTAATGGGTGCAAAGCATATGATGCAAGAGCTTAATCATGAGCACAACAATTGCCAAGTATCACATTATCCAAGACATTTTAGAATTACTACATGTAGCATTTTCCAATTCCAACCATATAACAATTTAACGAAGAGGAAACTTCGCCATGAACATTATGAGTAAAGCCTAAGGACATATTTGTCCATATGCAACAGCGGAGCGTGTCTCTCTCCCACAAAGTGAATGCTAGGATCCATTTTATTCAAACAAAAACGAAAACAAAAACAAACCGACGCTCCAAGTAAAGAACACAAGATGTGATTGAATAAAAATATAGTTTCGGGGAGGAACCTGATGATGTTGTCGATGAAGAAGGGGATGCCTTGGGCATCCCCAAGCTTAGACGCTTGAGTCTTCTTAAAATATGCAGGGGTGAACCACGGGGCATCCCCAAGCTTAGAGCTTTCACTCCTCTTGATCATAGTATATCATTCTCCTCTCTTGACCCTTGAAAACTTCCTTCACACCAAACTTCAAGCAAACTTATTAGAGGGTTAGTGCACAATTAATAATTCACACATTCAGAGGTGACACAATCATTCTTTACACTTCTGGACATTGCATAAAGCTACTGGACATTAATGGATCAAAGAAATGAATCCAACATAGCAAAAGAGGCAATGCGAAATAAAAGGCAGAATCTGTCAAAAACAGAACAGTCCGTAAAGACGAATTTAAAGCTGGCACCAGACTTGCTCAAATGGAAAAACTCAAAACTAATGAAAGTTGCGTACATATCTGAGGATCACGCTCGTAAATTGGCAGATTTTTTCGAATTTTCTACAGAGGCCTGTGCCCAGATTCGTGACATACAGCAATGCTGTTTCTGCGCAGCGATCCCAAATATAACATCAACTTTGACATAGAAACTTTACTTGGCACAAAAACATGATAAGGAGAGGTTGCTACAGTAGTAAACAACTTCCAAGACTCAAATATTAAACAAAAGTGCTGTAGTAAAACACATGGGTTATCTCCCAAGAAGTTCTTTCTTTATAGCCATTAAGATGGGCTCAGCAGTTTTAATGATAATGCTCTCATAAGGATGAGAGTTGAAGCAAAAAAGAGCATCAAGAAGCAAATTCAAAATACATTTAAGCCTAACCCACTTCCTATGAAAAGAAATCTTGTACACAAATATATTCATGAAGAACAAAGTGGCAAGCATAGATAAGCAACACAAGCGCAATTTCAAGATTTTCAACATAAAGAGGGGAAACTTAATATTATTAAGATGCATATAACCATGTTTCCCTCTCTCATAATAACTTTCAGTAGCATCATGAACAAATTCAACAATATAACTATCACATAAAACATTCTTGTCATGAGCCACATGCATAAAATTATTACTCTCCACATAAGCATAATCAATTTTATTAGTTGTAGTGGGAGCAAATTCAACAAAGTAGCTATCATTATTATTCTCATCACCATAATCATCATACATAGGAGGCATATTGTAATCATAATTAATTTTCTCCTCAATAGTAGGTGGACTGAAAATATCATATTCATCATTGTTAGCATCATATATAGGAGGTAAAGTATCATCAAAGTAAATTTTCTCCTCCATGCTTGGGGGACTAAAAATATCACAACCAGCTTCCCCAAGCTTAAATTCTTCCATAGCTTTAGCAATAATGGTGTTCAAAGAGTTCATGCTAATAACCTTGCTACAACTATTTTGCAAACAAAGTTCCATGGGTTTTTTAATTTTCTCTTCAAACACATCATGTCCTAATTCAAGATAAATTTCATAAAGATCTCTAATTTTTTTTGTTTTCCATTATGCCTAACTAGTGAAAATAAAAACAAGTACATGACTAGACATGATAACAGAAGTAAACTAAATGCAAGTAACTAATTTTTTGTGTGTTTTTGATATAGAGAGCAAGACAGTAAATAAAGTAAAAACTAGCAACTAATTTTTTTGTGTTTTGTTTAGGTGCAGCAAACAAAGTAGTAAATAAAATAAAGCAAGACAAAAACAAAGTAAAGAGATTGAGCAACGGCGCCAGAAAACAGGCTTGATGCGCGTAAATGTACACGTCCGTTGGGAACCCCAAGAGGAAGGTATGATGCGCACAGTGGCAAGTTTTCCCTCAGAAAGAAACCAAGGTTTAATCGAACCAGGAGGAGCCAAGAAGCACGTTGAAGGTTGATGGTGGCGAAATGTGATGCGGCGCAACAACAGGGATTTCGGCGCCAACGTGGAATCTGCACAACAAAACCAAAGTACTTTGCCCCAACGAAACAGTGAGGTTGTCAATCTCACCGGCTTGCTGTAAAAAAGGATTAAACGTATCGAGTGGAAGATGATTGTTTGCAAGAAAACAGTAAAACACAATTGCAGTAGATTGTATGCTATGTAAAGAATAGGACCGGGTCCACAGTTCACTAGAGGTATCTCTCCCATAAGATAAAAGCATGTTGGGTGAACAAATTACAATTGACAAATAGAGAAAGGCATAACAATGCATATACATGATATGATAAATATAGTGAGATTTAATTGGGCATTACGACAAAGTACATAGACCGCCATCCAACTGCATCTATGCCTAAAAAGTCCACCTTCAGGTTATCATCCGAACCCCATTCAGTATTAAGTTGCTAAGCAACAGACAATTGCATTAAGTATGGTGCGTAATGTAATCGACAACTACATCCTTAGACATAGAATCAATGTTTTATCCCTAGTGGCAACAGACATCACAACCTTAGAACTTTCTATCACTGTCCCAGGTGTCAATGAAGGCATGAACCCACTATCGAGCATAAATACTCCCTCTTGGAGTTAAGAGTACAAACTTGGCCAGAGCCTCTACTAATAACGGAGAGCATGCAAGATCATAAACAACACATAAACAATAGATTGATAATCACCATAAAATAGTATTCTCTATCCATCGGATCCCGACAAACACAACATATAGAATTACGATAGATGATCTTGATCATGTTAGGCAGCTCACAAGATCCAACAATGAAGCACAACAAGGAGAAGACGACCATCTAGCTACTGCTATGGACCCATAGTCCAGGGGTGAACTACTCACTCATCACTCGGGAGGCGATCATGGCGATGAAGAGTCCTCCGGGAGATGAATCCCCTCTCCGGCAGGGTGCCGGAGGCGATCTCCTGAATCCCTCGAGATGGGATTCGCGGCGGCGGCATCTCTGGAAGGTTTTCCGTATCGTGGCTCTCGGTACTGGGGTTTTCGCGACGGCGGCTTTAAGTAGGCGGAAGGGTAGGTCAGGGGGGCTGGCGAGGGGCCCACACCACAGGCCGGCGCGGCCAGGGCCGGGCGCGCCGCCCTATGGTGTAGCCACCTCATGGCCCCACTTCCTCTTCTGTCTTCGGTCCGTGCAAAAATAGGACCCTGGCGAAGATTTCGTCCAATTCCGAGAATATTTCCTTACTAGGATTTCTGAATCCAAAAACAGCAGAAAAAACTGGCTCTTCGGCATCTCGTTAATAGGTTAGTTCCAGAAAATGCATAAATATGACATATAATGTGCATAAAACATGTAGGTATCATCAATAAAGTAGCATGGAACATAAGAAATTATCGATACGTTGGAGACGTATCACACCTCCCTATTTCAACCGTAGAGCGCCAATTGATCGCCGGAGTCCGCCGGAGCAGGAGCAGAAGAAGTCGTCGAATTCGTCTACCCCCGACGCTGCCGCGACCACCATTGGCTTCCTCGTCATCGACAACGTCGACCTGCACCTCGCCAACCCCTCGCCGGAGTCCCAGCTCGCCGCCGACCCCCTACCTCCGCCGCGGCAGCAACCATCTCTCGTCGACGACGACGACGAAGCTCCACCACTCGATCAGCTTCTAATCGCACGGCTCAGAGTAAAAGGTACCGTTTCGGTGAATTCAAGTCACTGACACGCGGGTCCCACTGTCAGCTGGCCCGCAGCGCTAGCTGGGCCGGCCCAATCCTTCTCTGCTGCACAGCCCAGCTATTTTTCCCGCCTAAGCCCATATTTCAAATTCTGTTAAATCAATTCAGTGTGAATTCAAATACTGGTCCTGACTTTGAAATTCCATAGAATCTGTTTGGCTTGGCCAAATTTAACAAAATTTATATTGTTAGAAAGCTATTGAAGAGTTCTAAACAATGCCACTGGTCTCATTGTGAGATCTGTTGTAGAAATAATGTGACAAAAAGAACAAGTCAGGGACTTTTGCACATTCAAATAAATCTGAAAAATCAACCAAAAATGATATTGGGCTGATTTCAACTCTCATGTATCACATTTCACTTACACTAATTGTTTCTGCAAAAATATGGCATGGTCACTTTGGATGATCATGGCCTAGTTTAAATAAAGGACTATATGGCTAGTTTAGTTAAGTGACATTGTCCCAAACTATTATGTAAATTTTATGAAGTGTTCTACTCCATTTAGATCTTGTCCCAAGTACTTTCATATGAAGTTAGACCCTGGTCAAACTACTCTCACATGAAATACTTGGTGATATTAAATCATAATTAACATTGTTAAATAGTATGAGGTATTTTACCTCATTTAAATCACTTTCTCAAATGATGATGAATGGTTGACTTAGGTCAACATAAATTCATGTATGATTGTTTGAGAAGTTAAATCTTAAGAAGATTCAGTGAGAGGAAATTATTCCTCAAGAACTAAAAGGAAACTATCATTTACATATAATGAGAGGAAATTATTTTTCCATGAATTATATAGAAACATTAATCAATATTTGTAATGAGAGAAAATTATTTTTCTTAAGAATAAAACAATATCAACCAACATGATGGCAATGTGATAATGCTAGAATAGCTTGTGTGAATCAAGTGTGTGCTTAGTCTAGTATTTGAGCTTGTTTGGTGATTGGATGCGTCGTATTTATTTTTAGACGCTAGCACCGGAGAATACCAGGAAGAGGAAGGTTGCTACCAAGAGGAGGAAGAGGAGAACTTTGACCACTACCAAGGCAAGCTAATATTCTTGCAAAGTGCAAAGTTCTACCAAGAACAAGGCACACTCATCTTTTCTTATGCTTCATGAACCCATCCCAAGTTTTATTCTTACAAGTTTGACTTTGAATACTTAAGCTTTCTTTTATAGTTAACTTTGGTCTAAGTCTAGAGTACTACAAGAGTATCAAACTTAGCCTAAAAAGCATCACAAGTAGTTAGCACCCCTCATGACTAATTGCTAGTGCTAATACAAAAACTTGACTACTCTAGATGGGAACATGTGACTTGAAATAAATTTGAAACCTTGGAATGATGATTCATTCCATTGAATAAATTTTGAAGATGAATATGATTTGGAGAAGATAGTGATTTTTGATTAAAAACTGATATTGGGTTGAATGCAATACTTTTCCAATTTTTGAGTGCCCCCACAATACCTGATTATAGGTATGGCTTAACTAGAAATTTATACATCTTAGTATGGGTTCCCTCTGAATACACATCATAGGGGTTATGCCGAGGCAGTCTCCGTTGTTGAGAAATGATGTGAATTGAGGTGAATTGTACGGCCAAGCCCTGTGCAGTTTCCAGGTTAACAGTTGGTCTTCACTGGGAGGCCAAGCTCATGGGGATACTAGGGTTTATAAGTGAAAGGTTATGGTTGATGATCCGCGTACTGTGTTACGATGATTCGGGGTTATCCCGACGGATGAAATCAAATGTTGTGGCACAAGTGTGCAACCTCTGCAGAGTGTAAACCTATTCGAATAGCCGTGTCCACGGTTACGGACGGTTGGAAAGGCCATATAGTTTCCGGTGTTAGATTCTTGAAAAGGTTGGTGAAAGTGAATGGTGAATGGTGACTTTCTTTTGAATCACAACTAAGTTGTGGGAATGACACTAATGTTCCCATTTGAGTTAGTTAGCACTTAAAGAGTCTTTTATCAAGTACTTAGGAACTAAAATTGGCTTTATGCAAATAAAACTAGAGCTTAGCACCCCTGTACCAGAATTGTTAGTACTTACATTAGTATTAATTTGCGAGTACTTTAAATTAGTCACGGCTGTGTCCCTGGCTATTCAAATGGCCAGACTATGAAGAGGAGCGGAACTACCAGGAGGACGGACAGCAAGACGCCTACGACAACTAGGGATTCTTCTGACGTCAGACCTTGGCCTGTGGATTAGATAGTCCACTTCCGTTACGCTTCCGCCATGTAATAGGTTCGTTGATCAGTAGATCAACTATTTGTGTAATATTGGATCATGTGATCTATTTGTAAGACGACTATGGTATATAATGAATGATGACTTATGATATTCAACTGTTATGTCTCGCAACAACAATATTCCTGGGATTGCGATGTATGGCATAACAGGCATCTGGATTTAAAAATCCGGGTGTTGACAAGTTGGTATCAGAGCCATTGTTTGACCTTAGGAGACCCTAGTTAGAATGGACGTCTGAAAAACTTAGTTTCAAAAACCAATGAAGTGAATATTTGTGAAAACTTATTCTCACTCTTATCCTTGAGATCTTTTTCAAAATTGAGAAATCTATGCTCTACTTTTCTTTGCAAGCCTACATAAAATTTTGCACACTTAACTACTTCTTTAACTTACTCATCCTCATTGCTCACAGATGGAGTACACCTGCAAGTCCTATCAGCTTGGCCACGGAGGAAACCTAATGTTCGAGAGGGATTTGAAGCAACTAGTGGAATATCTAGGACGCCCGTACCCCGAGTTCTTCGGAATACCCGTCAATAATCACTCAGGAGGGCCACCTCGGTGGGAAGTTACTGCAGATCTGCGAAGAAAGCCTGGAGACCCAATATGGGAAACCTTTTGGTTTTCTGTAACGGGAAACACTTGGAAGGAAGGACTAGTCAGAGCTATGCAAGAAGCAATCGCCCGTCTGTGTGGACAAAATGAGACCAAGATCCAGAACACTCGCTTCATCTACTACCCAAGACATGACCCCATGGGAAGACCGATGACCATGCCCCCGCACACGGAGATGAACCACTATGTAGCGCACCTGGACTTTATGATGTACAAGACCCGCAAGGAGTTGGACAATGCCCTCGCCTTTCGCCAAGCATATTACCCGTGAAGACGAAGAAGCCACCCTGAAGAGTAGTATCACTAAAGCACGTTCGTAGGTGTGAGTTGTATCAGGATCCCCTTGTATCGTAGAACGAATGAATGGTTCTTCAAACCAACGGTGTGTTAGATTTCTAATGTGTGATGTTTGGTATGAATGAAAAAGTGTTTTTGGTTTTACCCCCTCAACACTACTCAAATTTTCAAGTTTTGAACTTTTGAACTTTCTTAAACTTTAAACCAAACAAACCATAAAAATTTCCCTCTTATCTTAGCATCTACCTCAATGTTCAGATGGCCCAACCCGCAGCGCCAACCAAGACGCCATGATGCAGATGCTTCAAATGATGATGGCTGACCGAGAAGCCGAGAGAGCTGAATGCCAAGCCAACATCGCTGCACTGCTGCAGATCGCTCAGAACAACAACGGACATGGAAACCACGACCACCCTGGGTCAAAACTGAAGAACTTTCAAAACACCAACCCACCTATTTTCAGCAAGACTGAAGAACCTCTGGATGCCGATGATTGGGTGCAGACCATGGAAAACAACTTAGAAGTAGCTGTAGTGGATGCCAATGAGAAAGTGCTATTTGCCACGAACTAATTAGCAGGACCAGCAAGAGCTTGGTGGACCAGCACCCGTGCCATGAACGGAGGTCAAGTCATGACTTGGGCAGATTTCAAGCTCAAGTTCAGCAAATACCATGTGCCCCAAGGACTGATTAAGAAGATGAGAGACGAGTTCCGCGAACTCAAGCAAGGCAGAATGTCCGTGGTAGAATACCGCGACAGATTCCTTACTCTGTCAAGGTACGCCCCGGACGAAACCGACACAAACGAGAAGCGGAAAGAGAGATTTCTTAACAGATTACACGACGAGATGCAAACTGTACTGGTCAACATTCCCTTTGCTGACCTAGAAGCCCTGGTGGACTCCGCCATCCAGATGGAAGGGAAGCTTCACCAAGCCAATGAGAATTGCAAACGCCGGATGATGAACCAGCATGGGTCCAGCAATACCCAGAAGTACCGCAACAACTCATCTGGAGGATTTACTCCCAGATACAACAAGCCCACTGCCCAGACTTACCGCCCAAACTACACCAATAACCAAGGAGGACCCCCGAAGCCCGGAGGCAACAACAACAACAACAATCACAACAACACCACCAACCCCAACAGCAACAACAACAACGGGAACAACAACAACAACACTGGCCCTAGGACTGGAAGCAACGCCATCCCCGTCGCCACCAAGGACAAGGCCACCATCACTTGTTATGAGTGTGGAGTGGTTGGGCATTACTCCAACGAGTGCCCCAAAAGGTTAGCCAAGATTGCCGCCAACACCGCTGCACCTGCTCAGAACCAGCGCCGCTTTGCCGCAAGAAGGAACCAGAACAACAACAACGGCCGCCTCTACAACATGACTGCCACAGAAGCCCAAGAAGCACCTCAGGCCATGCCAAGTATGTTTTCCTGTTAAATCATATCGCCCAATCTCTCTTAGGAACCTAACTTTTCTTAAAATCTCGGGACGAGATTTGTTTAAGGGGGAAGGGTTTGTAACATCCCAAATTTTAAAACAAAGAGAAAATGAATTTCCTTTTTCCAAAAATGAGAACCAACAAAAACTTTTCTTACATAGGGTGCTATGCATAGTACTCCTCCACAACCCTTGTGTTTTTGCCATGATTGTTTGTTTATTACTTTGAACACATTTCCAAAATCCTAAACCCTAACCTCCTCAAATCCAAGTGGATCTATTTTGAGAAACCAAAATAAAAGAAAAAGACATATGTGGGCATATAGCCCTAATATGTAAATCTTGAACCCTACTTTTCTTATTTTGATAAATGGTGGTGAAACATGGTGAACCCCACTAAACCCTAAACCTCATCCCTCTTGTCACCAACCTTTGAAAAACAAAATAAAAAGAAATGATCTTAATTAAGAAAAAGGCATATGCAAGCCTATGGCTACTTTTTGCAAATGCTAAACTTTGATTGTCTACCTTGGTAGATGGTTTGGAAATACCTCAACAAACCTGAATTAAGGCTTACCATTCAAATCTTGGTAAAACCAAAAAGAAAACAAGCATCAAATAAAGCATATGCATAGAGGCATATGTGGCACTTAGCCAAATATCAAATCTTGACCTAGGCACCCACATTGCCCTAAAATGGTTTGAACCCTTTACCCAACTCAATCTAACACCAAATAAACCTCACTCTTGTCAAAGAGAAGCAAAGAAAAAGAAAAGGATAAAAAGTAGAAATCACAAAACCCTCACATATGGTTTATGCCATTTTTCCAAATCTTTGACCTAGACCAATTTGGCCTTCACCATTAGTTGTATTATGTTACTAAACACTTATTACAACTTTTGGAATCAAAGAAACACAAATCAAACCTTTTTCAAACTCAAATTGGGATCACATATGATAATGGTCAAATCTGCCATTTATATTCTGGTCACCACTTTGAGCCCCTCTATCTCAAGTTTTTAAAAATAAACTTTCCCAATTCTTTGCACCTCATCCAAGAGCACATGAAGGAGAACAACTTTGGTAAAGACCACCATGTCAAATTCCTCTTGGATCAAAAACTATGCTCATCCAAAGTTGGAACTTTTTATCAAATGCAACAATCTCACACCTTGCAATTTTGCAATTCTTTTATTTTTTAAAATTCCACCACAACTTGTTTTGTCTCTGGTCATTGGCAACTTATCCAAATGAACCATTTTCAAATTTTGGAACCCCTTGAACCAAACCCAATTTAGCAAAATTTGCAAATTTCCAAATAGGCATAAATTCAAACACTATTCTAAATAGTGTTTTGGCCCAACCTAGTGCACCACCTTGCTCCTACATGTTCCCTTGTCCCCTCTCTCCCTATTCCAAGCACAGCAACCCTAGAGGGAGGCCAACACATGCATAGACCAAACCATGCCGGCCATGTCAACCCTAGACATGCCCACCCAAGATCCTCCTCTATCTAGCCCTGGCCACCTTGCCCCTTTGCCCCCCTTGCTTCCCTGCACATGCTAGCAACCGCCATGACCGGAGCCATGCACCACAGCAATGGCACGCGTCGCGCCCAGAGCTGCCCAGGGCATGCCGAGGACGTCGTGCGCGCGCGCCACGGGCAGCGCAGAGCACCTGTCGCCTCGCAGCTCGACGCCTCCCCCGGACCCCCTCGCTGCACGTTGAGCTTCGCCGCCGCGACACAAAACCGCCAGACACGCCCCCGTGCTCTCGCAAGCACTGATACGTCTCCAACGTATCGATAATTTCTTATGTTCCATGCTACTTTATTGATGATATCTACATGTTTTATGCACATTATATGTCATATTTATGCATTTTCTGGAACTAACCTATTAACAAGATGTCGAAGAGCCATTCTGTTTTCTGCTGTTTTTGGTTTCAGAAATCCTAGTAAAGAAATATTCTCGGAATTGGACGAAACTTTCGCCCGGGGTCCTATTTTTGCACGAAGCTTCCGAAGACCGAAGACCTAACGAAGTGGGGCCACGAGGAGGCCAGGTGGCCGGCGCGGCCCGGGCCCTGGCCGCGCCGACCTAGCCCCTGGGCCCCTCGGCCCCCCGCGTTGACCCTCCGCCTACTTAAAGCTTCCGCGAAACCCGACCGAGAGCCACGATACGGAAAACCTTACAGACGCCGCCGCCGCGAATCCCATCTCGGGGATTCGGAGATCCTCCGGCACCCTGCGGAGAGGGGATTCATCTCCCGGAGGACTCTACACCGCCATGGTCGCCTCCGGAGTGATGAGTGAGTAGTTCACCCTGGACCATGGGTCCATAGCAGTAGCTAGATGGTCGTCTTCTCCTTGTTGTGCTTCATTGTTAGATCTTGTGAGCTGCCTAACATGATCAAGATCATCTATATGTAATTCTATATGTTGTGTTTGTCGGGATCCGATGGATAGAGAGTACTATGATTATGGTGATTATCAATCTATTGTTCATGTGTTGTTTATGATCTTGCATGCTCTCCGTTATTAGTAGAGGCTCTGGCCAAGTTTTTACTCTTAACTCCAAGAGGGAGTATTTATGCTCGATAGTGGGTTCATGCCTCCATTGAATCTGGGACAGTGACAGAAAGTTCTAAGGTTGTGGATGTGCTGTTGCCACTAGGGATAAAACATTGATGCTATGTCTAAGGATGTAGTTATTGATTACATTACGCACCATACTTAATGCAATTGTCTGTTGCTTTGCAACTTAATACTGGAGGGGTTCGGATGATAACCTGAAGGTGGACTTTTTAGGCATAGATGCAGTTGGATGGCGGTCTATGTTCTTTGTCGTAATGCCCGGATTAAATCTCACTATATTTATCATGTCATGTATATGCATTGTTATGCCTTTCTCTATTTGTCAATTGCCCGACTGTAATTTGTTCACCCAACATGCTTTATCTTATGGGAGAGACACCTCTAGTGAACTGTGGACCCCGGTCCTATTCTTTACATAGCATACAATCTACTTGTTTTTACTGTTTTCTTTGCAAACATCTTCCACTCGATACGTTTAATCCTTTGTTACAGCAAGCCGGTGAGATTGACAACCTCACTGTTTCGTTGGGACAAAGTACTTGGGTTGTGTTGTGCAGGTTCCTAGTTGGCGCCGGAATCCCTGGTGTTGCGCCGCATCACATTTCGCGACCATCAACCTTCAACGTGCTTCTTGGCTCCTACTGGTTCGATTAAACCTTGGTTTCATACTGAGGAAACTTGCTTCTATACGCATCATACCTTCCACTTGGGGTTCCCAACGGACGTGTGCATCTACGCGTATCAAGCTAAATTTCTGGCGCCGTTGCCGGGAGATCAAGACACGCTGCAAGGGGAGTCTCCACTTCTCAATCTCTTTACTTTGTTTTTGTCTTGCTTTATTTTATTTACTACTTTGTTTGCTGCACTAAATCAAAACACAAAAAAATTAGTTGCTAGTTTTACTTTATTTACTTGCTCTCTATATCAAAAACACAAAAAAATTAGTTACTTGTCTTTACTTTATTTGCCTAGTTTACTTTTTGCTTATTTCATCATGCTTAATCCTAAGTTTACTTTGGAAGAGATACCGGTAGGACGAGGGTGTATCATTGGAAGAGATAATATAGAAGAATTTTTCACCCATGTTAGTATGGATGAAGATTTTGAAGATATACCATTATTAAAAACTGCTCCTACTTATGAAAGTGCTTCTGCCTGTTTGATACACATGTTAGAAACTAGATTTGTTAATCTCAATCCCATAATACAACACATGTTTCTTACACTTTCGGATATGGAGATGGGGGAAAAGAGAAATTTTGTTTTAAAAGTCCTTGTTAGAGAATTTGAGGATATAGTTAAAGAAGCTAGAAAAGTCTTTATTAAGCATAAGAGGCTTGGTCTCTTTCCTAATTTTAAACAAATACTCGAAAAGATGGATATGGATAGAATTAAGTATACTAATAATGTTAATGATGGTAGAGAAATTAAAGCGCCAATACCTAGTAAACTACTAGGGATGCATGAAGCTTTGGAAAATAACTATGCTTGGCTTGTTCCTGAAAATTTGTTTGATGAAAATAGTAAGCCTAGGAGCAATGAGAGAGGAGTTACTTATATAGACCAGATACAATGCATTGTTGAGAAAACTCCCAATACCCCTGGTAATAATGTTGATGCTTCTACTCTCGATGTTACTTGATTTGCACTTTCGCGCCTAGCTGAAAGGCGTTAAAGAAAAGCGCTTATGGGAGACAACCCATGTTTTTACCTACAGCAATTTTTTGTTTTGTTGAGTCTTGGAAGTTGTTTACTACTGTAGCAACCTCTCCTTATCATGTTTTTGTGCCAAGTAAAGTTTCTATGTCAAAGTTGATGTTATATTTGGGATCGCTGCGCAGAAACAGCATTGCTGTCTGTCACGAATCTGGGCATAATTCTCTGTAGAAAATTCGAAAAAATCTGCCAATTTACGAGCGTGATCCTCAGATATGTACGCAACTTTCATTAGTTTTGAGTTTTTCCATTTGAGCAAGTCTGGTGCCATTTATAAATTCGTCTTTACGGACTGTTCTGTTTTTGACAGATTCTGCCTTTTATTTCGCATTGCCTCTTTTGCTATGTTGGATTTATTTCTTTGATCCATTAATGTCCAGTAGCATTATGCAATGTCCAGAAGTGAAAATAATGATTGTGTCACCTCTGAATGAGTGAATTATTAATGATGCACTAACCCTCTAATGAGTTTGCTTGAAGTTTGGTGTGAAGGAAGTTTTCAAGGGTCAAGAGAGGAGAATGATATACTATGATCAAGAGGAGTGAAAGCTCTAAGCTTGGGGATGCCCCCGTGGTTCACCCCTGCATATTTTAAGAAGACTCAAGCATCTAAGCTTGGGGATGCCCAAGGCATCCCCTTCTTCATCGACAACATCATCAGGTTCCTCCCCTGAAACTATATTTTTATTCAGTCACATCTGTGTTCTTTACTTGGAGCGTCGGTTTGTTTTCGTTTTTTGTTTTTGTTTGAATAAGATGGATCCTAGCATTCACTTTGTGGGAGAGAGACACGCTCCGCTGTTGCATATGGACACATGTGTCCTTAGGCTTTACTCATAATGTTCAAGGCGAAGTCTCTTCTTCGTTAAATTGTTACATGGTTGGAATTGGAAAATGCTACATGTAGTAATTCTAAAATGTCTTGGATAATGTGATACTTTGCAATTGTTGTGCTCATGTTTAAGCTCTTGCATCATATGCTTTGCACCCATTAATGAAGAAATACATAGAGCTTGCTAAAATTTGATTTGCATATTTGGTTTCTCTAAGGTCTAGATAATATCTAGTATTGAGTTTTGAACAACAAGGAAGACAGTGTAGAGTCTTATAATGTTTACAATATGTCTTTTATGTGAGTTTTGCTGCACTTGTTCATCCTTGAGTTTGCTTCAAATAACCTTGCTAGCCTAAACCTTGCATCGAGAGGGAATACTTCTCATGCATCCAAAATACTTGAGCCAATTACTATGCCATTTGTGTCCACCATACCTACCTACTACATGGTATTTCTCCGCCATTCCAAAGTAAATTGCTTGAGTGCTACCTTTAAAATTCCATCATTCACCTTTGCAATATATAGCTCATGGGACAAAATAGCCTTAAAAACTATCGTAGTATTGAATATGTACTTATGCACTTTATATTTTATTAAGTTGCTTGTTGTGCGATAACCATGTTTCTGGGGAACGCCATCAACTATTGTTGAATATCATGTGAGTTGCTATGCATGTCCGTCTTGTCTGAAGGTCTATCATTTTGGTGGTTGGAGCATGCAAAATTGTTAGAGAAGAACATTGGGCCGCTAACTAAAGCCATGAATCATGGTGGAAGTTTCAGTTTTGGACATATATCCTCAATCTCATATGAGAATAATAACTTTGCTACATGCTTATGCATTTAAGAGGAGTCCATTATCTGTTGTCCATGTTGTCCCGGTATGGATGTCTAAGTTGAGAATAATCAAAAGCGAGAAATCCGAAATGCGAGCATTCTCCTTGGACCTTTGTACAGGCGGCATGGAGGTACCCCTTGTGACACTTGGTTGAAACATGGCATGCGAAGATCCGGTAGTCCAAGTTAAGTAGGACGAGGTGCGGGCACTATTAGTATACTATGCGTGAGGCTTGCAACTTGTAAGATATAACTTTCATAACTCATATGCTTTATTACTACCGTTGACAAAATTGTTTCATGTTTTCAAAATAAAAGCTCTAGCACAAATACAGCAATCGATGCTTTCCTCATTGAAGGACCATTCTTTTACTTTTATTGTTGAGTCAGTTTACCTATCTCCTTCCACCTTAAGAAGCAAACACTTGTGTGAACTGCATTGATTCCTACATACTTGCATATTGCACTTGTTATATTACTTTATGTTGACAATATCCATGAGATATACATGTTACAAGTTGAAAGCAACCGCTGAAACTTAATCTTCTTATGTGTTGCTTCAACACCTTTACTTTGATTTATTGCTTTATGAGTTAACTCTTATGCAAGACTTATTGATGCTTGTCTTGAAGTACTATTCATGAAAAGTCTTTGCTTTATGATTCATTTGTTTACTCATGTCATTACCTTTGCTTTGATCGCTGCATTCATTACATATGTTTACAAATAGTATGATCAAGATTTTGATGGCATGTCACTTCAGAAATTATCTTTGTTATCGTTTTACCTCGGGACGAGCAGAACTAAGCTTGGATGCTGATACGTCTCAACGTATCGATAATTTCTTATGTTCCATGCTACTTTATTGATGATATCTACATGTTTTATGCACATTATATGTCATATTTATGCATTTTCGGAACTAACCTATTAACAAGATGCCGAAGAGCCAGTTCTTTTCGCTGTTTTTGGTTTCAGAAATCCTAGTAAAGAAATATTCTCGGAATTGGACGAAACTTTCGCCCAGGGTCCTATTTTTGCACGAAGCTTCCAGAAGACCGAAGACCTAACGAAGTGGGGCCACGAGGAGGCCGGGGGGGCGGCCCGGGCCCCCGGCCGCCCGACCTAGCCCTGGGCCCCTCGTGTGGCCCTCGCGTTGACCCTCCGCCTACTTAAAGCTTCCGCGAAACCCCCAGAGAGCCACGATACGGAAAACCTTACAGACGCCGCCGCCGCGAATCCCATCTCGGGGGATTACAGATCGCCTCGCACCCTGCCGGAGAGGGGATTCATCTCCCGGAGGACTCTACACCGCCATGGTCGCCTCCGGAGTGATGAGTGAGTAGTTCACCCTGGACCATGGGTCCATAGCAGTAGCTAGATGGTCGTCTTCTCCTTGTTGTGCTTCATTGTTAGATCTTGTGAGCTGCCTAACATGATCAAGATCATCTATATGTAATTCTATATGTTGTGTTTGTCGGGATCCGATGGATAGAGAGTACTATGATTATGGTGATTATCAATCTATTGTTCATGTGTTGTTTATGATCTTGCATGCTCTCCGTTATTAGTAGAGGCTCTGGCCAAGTTTTTACTCTTAACTCCAAGAGGGAGTATTTATGCTCGATAGTGGGTTCATGCCTCCATTGAATCTGGGACAGTGACAGAAAGTTCTAAGGTTGTGGATGTGCTGTTGCCACTAGGGATAAAACATTGATGCTATGTCTAAGGATGTAGTTATTGATTACATTACGCACCATACTTAATGCAATTGTCTGTTGCTTTGCAACTTAATACCGAGGGGTTCGGATGATAACCTGAAGGTGGACTTTTTAGGCATAGATGCGGTTGGATGGCGGTCTATGTTCTTTGTCGTAATGCCCTTAAATCTCACTATATTTATCATGTCATGTATATGCATTGTTATGCCTTTCTCTATTTGTCAATTGCCCGACTGTAATTTGTTCACCCAACATGCTTTATCTTATGGGAGAGACACCTCTAGTGAACTGTGGACCCCGGTCCTATTCTTTACATAGCATACAATCTACTTGTTTTACTGTTTTCTTTGCAAACATCTTCCACTCGATACGTTTAATCCTTTGTTACAGCAAGCGGTGAGATTGACAACCTCACTGTTTCGTTGGGACAAAGTACTTGGGTTGTGTTGTGCAGGTTCCTAGTTGGCGCCGGAATCCCTGGTGTTGCGCCGCATCACATTTCGCGACCATCAACCTTCAACGTGCTTCTTGGCTCCTCTGGTTCGATTAAACCTTGGTTTCATACTGAGGGAAACTTGCTTCTATACGCATCATACCTTCCACTTGGGGTTCCCAACGGACGTGTGCATCTACGCGTATCAAGCACCGTCGCCGTCGACCACCTCGCCGATCTCCCGCAACCTGGCCGCCAGACATCGACGCCGCCCTCGCTCACCAGGCCATCCCCCACCTAGCTAGCAAGTGCGCTAGCCTCACATTGCCATCGCCTACCTCGCCCTGCCCTCGCCTACCCCTCTCCATCGCCGGAATCGCCGCGCCGCTGTCGCCCTCACCGCAGACCCACGGTCACCTCATGCCCCTATAAAAGGAGAACCCCCGCGCCTCCAATCCTCACTCCCCTCGCCTCCTCTCATCTCCTTAAGCCTGCTCGAGCTCAGCCACCTCCCAATTTCAACCATAGAGCGCCAATTGATCGCCGGAGTCCGCCGGAGCAGGAGCAGAAGAAGTCGTCGAATTCGTCTACCCCCGACGCTGCCGCGACCACCATTGGCTTCCTCGTCCTCGACAACGTCGACCTGCACCTCGCCAACCCCTCGCCGGAGTCCCAGCTCGCCGCCGACCCCCTACCTCCGCCGCGGCAGCAACCCTCTCTCGTCGACGACGACGACGAAGCTCCACCGCTCGATCAGCTTCTAATCGCACGTTGGACCGTAAAATTCGTCACCGACACGCGGGTCCCACGTCAGGCCCGCACGCGCTGGGCCGGCCCAATCCTTCTCTGCTGCACAGCCCAGCTATTTTTCCCGCCTAAGCCCATATTTCAAATTATGTTAAATCAATTCAGTGTGAATTCAAATACTGGTCCTGACTTTGAAATTCAATAGAATCTGTTTGGCTTGGCCAAATTTAACAAACTTTATATTTTTATAAAGCTATTGAAGAGTTCTAAACAATGCCACTGGTCTCATTGTGAGATCTGTTGAAGAAATAATGTGACAAAAAGAACAAGTCAGGGACTTTTGCACATTCAAATAAATCTTAAAAATCAACCAAAAAAGATATTGGGTTGATTTCAACTCTCATATCTCACATTTCACTTACACTAATTGTTTCTGCAAAATATGGCATGGTCACTTTGGATGATCATGGCCTAGTTTAAATAAAGGACTATATGGCTAGTTTAGTTAAGTGATATTATCCAAAACTATTATGCAAATTTTATGAAGTGTTCTACTCCATTTAGATCTTGTCCCAAGAACTTTCATATGAAGTTAGACCCTGGTCAAACTACTCTCACATGAAATACTTGGTGATATTAAATCATAATTAACATTGTTAAATATTATGAGGTATTTTGCCTCATTTAAATCACTTTCTCAAATGATGATGAATGGTTGACTTAGGTCAACATAAATTCATGTATGATTGTTTGAGAAGTTAAATATTAAGAAGATTCAATGAGAGGAAATTATTCCTCAAGAACTAAAATGAAACTATCATTTACATATATAATGAGAGGAAATTATTTTTCCATGATTTATATAGAAACATTAATCAATATTTGTAATGAGAGGAAATTATTTTTCTTAATAATAAAACAATATCAACCAACATGATGGCAATGTGATAATGCTAGAATAGCTTGTGTGAATCAAGTGTGTGCTTAGTCTAGTATTTGAGCTTGTTTGGTGATTGGATGCGTCGTATTTATTTTTAGACGCTAGCACCGGAGAATACCAGGAAGAGGAAGGTTGCTACCAAGAGGAGGAAGAGGAGAACTTTGACCACTACCAAGGCAAGCTAATATTCTTGCAAAGTGCAAAGTTCTACCAAGAACAAGGCACACTCATCTTTTCTTATGCTTCATGAACCCATCCCAAGTTTTATTCTTACAAGTTTCACTTTGAATACTTAAGCTTCCTTTTATAGTTAACTTTGGTCCAAGTCTAGAGTACTACAAGAGTATCAAACTTAGCCTAAAAAGCATCACAAGTAGTTAGCATCCCTCATGACTAGTTGCTAGTGCTAATACTAAAACTTGACTACTCTAGATGGGAACATGTGACTTGAAATAAATTTGAAACCTTGGAATGATGATTCATTTCATTGAATGACTTTTGAAGGTGAATATGATTTGGAGAAGATAGTGATTTTTGATTAAAACTGATATTGGGTTGAATGCGATAGTTTTCCAATTTTTGAGTACCCCAATACCTGATTATGGGTATGGCTTAACTAGAAATTTATACATCTTAGTATGGGTTCCCTCTGAACACACATCATAGGGGTTATGCCGAGGCTGCCTCCGTTGTTGAGAAATGATGTGAATTGAGGTGAATGTACGGTCAAGCCCTGTGCAGTTCCCAGGTTGACAGTTGGTCTTCAATGGGAGGCCAAGCTCATGGGGAGAGGTGCCTATACTAGGGTTTATAAGTGAAAGGTTATGGTTGATGATCCGCGTACTGTGTTACGATGATTCGAGGTTATCCCGACGGATGAAATCAAATGTTGTGGCACAAGTGTGCAACCTCTGCAGAGTGTAAACCTATTCGAATAGCCGTGTCCACGGTTACGGACGGTTGGAAAGGCCATACAGTTTCCGGTGTCAGATTCTTGAAAAGGTTGGTGAAAGTGAATGATTAATGGTGACTTGATTTTGAATCACAACTAAGTTGTGGGAATGACACTAATGTTTCCATTTGAGTTAGTTAGCACTTAAAGAGTCTTTTATCAAGTACTTAGGAACTAAAATTGGCTTTATGCAAATAAAACTAGAGCTTAGCACCCCTGTACCAGAATTGTTAGTACTTACATTAGTATTAGTTTGCGAGTACTTTAAAGTACTCACGGCTGTGTCCCTGGCTATTCAAATGGCCAGACTATGAAGAGGAGCGGAACTACCAGGAGGACGGACAGCAAGACGCCTACGACAACTAGGGATTCGACTTGGCATGTGGTTTAGATAGTCCACTTCCGTTACGCTTCCGCCATGTAATAGGGGTTCGTTGATCAGTAGATCAACTATTTGTGTAATATTGGATCAGGTGATCTATTTGTAAGACGACTATGTATGTAATGAATGATGACTTATGATATTCAACTGTTATGTCTCGCAACAACAATATTCCTGGGATTGCGATGTATGGCATAACAGGCATTTGGATTTAAAAATCCGGGTGCTGACACCGTACACTTCGGGGTGGTGTAAGTGAGCCTGGTAAGATAGCACAAATATCAATCTTTTGTGCATCGGACTTGATCTCACTTACGCCATCCCTAAATGTTAATATTTGTGTTGACCAACAATGTATGAGGCATTTATTTCATTTCTCTTGTGCAACGGACTTGGTCTCACTTGGTCTTCTTCCATTTTAATCAGAGGAGGAACCGGATGAAGACCCCGATGCAAGCGAGCCTGGCGGGTAGAGAGGAGGGAGCAAAGGAGGAACTGGATGAAGACCACTTTGTATCTCGAAATGGGGAAATTTGTAGGAATTAAGAGTTGTATGTAAAACATTTGACACTTTCCACTATATATGTATCTTGATCGGGCTCTAAGTAATGTGATGATGATGTCTATGTTATATCTGTGCAATGTACATGCTATTTATATTATATCTGCATATTTCTGTATATAATATGTATAATATATGTATATTGTTGTATATAACATGTATGTGTATAGCAGGCAGCACAAAATCGTGTATAATACGAGCACATTCTGTGGCGCACTAAAAACAACTTCTGCGGCGCACCCTTTTTTGTGGCGCACCGAAGCACTGATGCGCCACAGAAACCTTAATTATGTGGCGCATGAGCAGGTGCGCCATAGAAACCTTATTTTTGTGGCGAAATTTCTGTGGCGCACCACCCATGCGCCACAGAATGTGTTTTTGGTGTGCCACTAATGAGCATTTTCCTACTAGTGCAAAGCAAGGTTCTCCCGTAGTGTATTATATAGCACGCTACAACATATCTAGGAAGTTCAGACTAAAATTTAATAATTTTGCTTGTTATGATATTATTTTAAGATAGCATGCTATATCGCGTTAAAACATCATAGCTAGTGTTAGGATCCTATTTTTTCCCGACTAAAGGCCCGAGTTTTTGTGCATAGGAAAAAAAATAAGAAGTTGCTTACTGTTTGGCATGGTGATGAACTCCAATCTATTGATTCCTTTTCTGAATCGAAAGTTGATATTGCTAATGCTGATATTCTTAATAAGTGATTAATGCTATGTTGTTGCCAGGTGGATGTTCTAGTTACGCTTCAAGACAATTGTAGAACTATGTTTGTATGTCCTTATCCATGATGTATTCTTACGACCTTTTTTAAATACTTTTGGACTATATATTTATTCTTACTAAAATCATTTATTTATGGGTTATATCTAGGTGATTACACCGTTTGAAATATAGCACATTATTTACACCATATATAGTGTGTATAACATTTGGACGAAACTCTCTCTATTTCTCTTAGGTCTTAGCACACTATTTTAAACATCGCTCGAAACACGAATCGTGGTTTGCCACTTGTAAAATTAGGAATTGTTAGAAGTGGATGAAACATGCCGGGGATTAACTTATCTTAATTATTGTTGGGCATGTATAATGGTAGGAAATGCGCGTCTTCTCTTAGCAGTCCACATCATCTAGAAAAGACACTAAATATAAGTGGTACAATTCATTATCTCTTATAATCATCCGTAACAACAAATGAGAATTAATTAAATTTTAGAAGGAAGTTGAGTTGCTAAGGGAGGACAAATAGTGCAATTGAGAAAATATTTCATAAAAGATGATCCCTTAGTAAAGGGAAGGTGACCTTCTCTTTTTCAATCTCTCTGCTGTAATTAATCAAAAAAATCCAACGTGGCAACCGTCAAGAAAGGTTGAGGTTTTGCTAGACGGCGGCCAAGGTTGGAATGAAAGCAAACTGCGCGAGGTGTTCTTTGATGTTGATGTTGACGATATACCGAAAATCCCGGTGGGTAGGGCTGGAACAGGAGACTATTTAGCATGGAATTATACCAAAAACGGGGTCTTCAGTGTGCGGTTAGCGTACCATCTTAAGATGCACCTCAATTCGGTCCGACCTGGCTCGGCTAGTTCGTCCACAAATCTCGTTGGCCACCGAGGCTGGCTAGCCCTATGGGACGCAAATGTACCTGGGAAGGCAAAGGTTCACGTTTAGAGGCTGATACAGAATGGGTTGGCCGTCGGCGAGGAGCTGCACAGGAGGAGGATTAAAAGGGGGTGCGCTGCATTGTATGTGACCGTGATGAAACGCTCTTGCACCGGTTCTGGGAATGTGGGCACTCGATGGAGGTGTGGGAACTCGCCCGCAGGCAGACGGGGCTTTGCCTCTGCCAACCTGAGGGGCCTATGCGCCGCCATCAGGACTTGCACGGGTGGCTTCTACAATGGATGGGTGGTCTAAAGGAGGACGAGCTCAGTGTGTGCATCATGGTTCTGTACCAGATGTGGTTGGCAAGAAATGATGCCAGGGACGAGGCTCAGGTTACTTCCCCACATGCGATCATACAAAAATCGCTACATCTGTTGGAGGAGTGGCAAGGGCTGCAGCCGGCGCGTATTGCGGGTTCTGCGCAGGTGGTGGAGCACTGGCTTCCCCCTGAGGAGGGCTGGACAAAACTTAATGCCGATGGTGCATTGGCGAAGGACGGTTCGGGCGGGTGTGGTGTGGTCATGCGTGATCATGATGGCAGATTCCTGGCGGGAGCGAGCCATTTTTTCCACCTGGTCTCCGATCCGGAGAGAGCTGAGCTTCTGGCATGCAAGCAAGCGCTGTTGATGGCGAGGGCAAAGGGTTTGTCGAAGGTGGTTTTGGAGACTGATTGCCTTAGTGCGGTGGCAAAGATTGGAGGCAACGCCATAAACAGGTCTATTCATGGACCTTTAGTCGAGGAAATAAAGTCGATGCTGAAGGACTTCGCCGGTCACTCGATTAGGCATGTGCGTCGTACTGGTAACAAAGTCGCGCATTATTTAGCTCGGTTTGGCTGCGAAAATAAGTGTTGTGAGGTATGGGAGTTGGATCCCCAGACTTTCTAGTAACCGTATTAGCACCTGAGTGTGCCGTTTAATATATCGCAGCAAGTTTATCTCAAAAAAAAAAAGTTGAGATCATCTTATTGTACATGCTCTAAGACCTTTAAATGAATAAAATTTGATGCCAAGCTAGTAAATTGATGTGTTGCTGGATTGCCATTACTACACGAGCATAATCCTTTTTTTTCTTTTGACAATTCACGAGCATGATCTTTTCCAGTTAATGTTAAAGAACTGCGCCTCAATTTACTCCATCTGGCCGTTATTTGCCAATGATTGCCAGGAACTCTCGTCGCCGAAATACCAGGACATGCAGGCCCACGACGGACCAAAATAGGCAATAGCTAGGTTCTCCAGGCCTGACAAGTCGTTTCTATCAGACGAGAAATTACGTTGATAGATTGCTTGCTCCATGTGAGATCGGATCACATCATGGCTGCTCCCAAGACCTACCCGCATGCGCCGCCGTGCGATGGAGGCTGCAGAGACCGCCTGAGCGACCTCCCGGACGGCGTCCTCGGCACCATCCTCTCCTTCCTCCCCACAAAAGAGGCCGCCCGCGCCGCCGCGCTCGCAAGGCGCTGGCGCCGCACGTTCGCCGGCGTCGACACCATCTCCTTCGTGCAGCGCGAGGCCCACAGCAACAGACTACACCTTCATGGGGTCTTCCCAGGAGCAGCGGAGCAAGAACGGGGACTTCATCGACGAGGTCAACGCCGCGCTCCTCTGCCGCCGCCGCTGCGGCAGCCACGGCGCGCCGCGCGTCTTCCGCGTCAACTTCGGATGCTTCGACTGCTGGGACAGGCCCATGCTGAACCGGTGGCTCTACTCCGTGCTGAACCGCAGCGTGCAGGAGCTCCACCTCGACCTGCGCCTCCAGCACGCCGCCACCGGCGAGCACTACGTTGGTGATCCCCGTGACGATGGCACCGACGTCGACAGCGACGCCGACTTCCCTGCGGATGATGACGACTGCCTTGCGTACGGCTACGACGCGCATCAGTAAAAGCTTCCGCGGATGCTCTTATCCTGCGCCGCCATACGGACGCTTTGCCTCGGCGCCTGCTCGCTCGAACCACCGGAGCTCATCCACCTGCCTTTGCTCCAGACGTTGGTCCTAAGTAACATCAGGAACTCCGGCAGCAGCGTCCAACGCTGTGACAACATCCAACGTCTCATCTCTAGTTGCCCACGCCTCATCGATCTCACGCTTGAGAGGTGCGGCCAAGAACACAAGTGTTTCACAACCCCTGCTCTGGACTATAGCTACACGATCACCATCCTCGACAAGCAACTCCATAGATTCGCCATACGGTGCTGCCACAACCTTGTCAGAGCGAGCATCGACGCATCCGAGCTGAGGGTGATCGAGTACAAGGGTGCCGTGCCCTCGGAGTCGCTCCTCGCCCTGCACGGTGCCACCAAGAAGATCTCTTTGTGCTCCATCGGTTTCTGAGGCAAGAAGGTTTACAAGGGGGAAATGACCCGATTCAGAAAGCTACTCGACCAGTTTACCGGCACGAGACATCTGCATCTAGATTCTACTCATCTCGGGTCAGACATCGAGAGTAAATCCTTCACGGGGTTCCCCTTGTTTCCAAACCTCATGCGGCTTGAGCTAACAGGATACCTTCGAATGTGCAGCATTAGGGCAATGATTAGGATACTCGACCAGGCTCCGAGCATTGAGGTTTTGACGTTGTTTTTCAAGCCAATGTACCGGGAGAGATTTGAAACCCCCTGGGTGCACTTGCACAAGCTCAGCGATGACATCCTGGTTCCAGATGTTTCGATCATGTGCTTGCGGAATCGAGTGAAGCGCATCAATCTTGTGCACTACCGGGGCAATGTGACACAGAGGAAGGTCGCCAAGTTGCTATTTTCCAATGCGCTGGTTCTTGAACAAGCCTGTGTTGTATTTCCAAGAGGCACGCAAGAGTTGCAATTGAAACTGAAGAATGAAATTGACAGATGGGTGGTGAACAAATCAGCAAAGACGATTTTCTAGGATGGGTGCCAAGGTTGTTTTGTCCTAGGATGACAAACGATCTTACAACTTTAGCCATTTGTTTCAATGCTTTTTGATTAGAAGTCGAACTAGTTATTTTTAGAAGTGGTTATTCCTTACTCGATATACAAATAATTGTATGTTTCTCCGCTTATAGTCGTCTGCTTAATATCATCTCATTTCTTCAAACTTGCAAGAACCATAACGTTTAGGTTAGATGTTTATTACCAACGTCTTTGATTATTTACGTCTATCCTCTACAAGACAATGATTTATGATAATCTAGACAAAAATAATTATCAATAAACTGCAGCATGGGATAATCCCTCCTAGCCCTCCCTCACCCATCATCACAATACAACGGAAGTAATGGAAATTTTTAAATGATCACGATGTTCATTTTATTTAGGACATGTATATGTGCATCTTAGAGCATCTCTAACCGACTTAATATTTTGGTTTTACTCCTCTAACGGGCACCTAACCAATCCCTTATAACACCATTAGAGGAGTAACTATTATGCTCAACCGCGCCGCGCTCCCTTATATTTACTTGACCGAAACCGCGGTTCTAATAATTTACTGGATCAACACAATTATATATTGTGGAAGTTACGGACTGTCAAATTCGAGTGACGTCTTTCGATGTTTGGTCTAGTGCTTCACAATTCTAACTTGCTATTGTTGAAGCAATCTGTAATGGACAACGCCAATTCTGATACAGCCAATAAGTAGTAATACAACATAAGAAGTGCAAAAGTTGCAGTGTTTCTATCTGTTGAACGGCAACATCTTAAACTCAAGGAGTGTTAGCGGAAGTTGTTAGGCATAAGACCAGATCAATTCAGCGCATGGGGTAGCTGTTAACACTTTTAGTAGTTGAGGCAAGTAATGAGTGACAAGAAATTTCTACTAGTCACTTCCCCTGTTGTATATTTAGGCCTCTCAGAACAATTTAGGGCTGCTGCTCAGAATTTGGTTGTTGACCCGCAGGTCTCTAATTCCATAATTATTTGTGATTTATTTCACGCCAGCCTAACATATGGTAGAGCACTTTATCTGCAAATCTAGTTGCCAATGCCTGAATCTCTGCTTAGTAAAAAAAAAGTCATATATAGTATCATAAGAAAATATTTACAAGTTCATTCTCTACATCAGTTGTTGAAATTCCCTAAATCCACATTAATTTGTTGTAGCCATATCAATCCATGAACTCTATCTTAAGCTGCAGCCAAATGTGGATTTAGGAAATTTCAACAAGATGCATCACATTAATGGAATTAATTTAGGGATTCATTGTACGAGATAAAATTCAATCGAGACAATAATTCCGCTATGGATTAACTAAAGAGCATCAAAACCTTGGCAGACAACCTTAATCATCAGAAGAAAATTGTCTCCGTTGAAGTATTCACAACCCATCCTTCTATTTCCTCCTTTAGTTTCATATGTAGCTCGAGCGTCCCCCTCAGGAGGGCAACACACAGTCGTTCTAGCACCATGGCATTGCAGAGCAGCAGCCTAGCCGCATATCTCTGCGCCTCAAGGCCCGGATAGTGCACCAGGTTGATCTCTCTGAGTCGATTGTGCAAGCACGAGATCATCAAAACGTTCAACTCATCGTCGCGGAGCTCGTGCCACTGCTCGCGGACGTTGTACGTGAAAGGTCTCCCGTGACCTTTGCTTCATGAAGAGCGACAAGATCTGGACGCTGGGAGCCTGCCGGAGTATCCTAGCCAACGCCTGGATGCTCCCCATGTGAAGGTATCCTGTCAGCCGGAGGCGCGTGAGGGCTGAAAACAAAGGGAGTCCAGTGATGGCCTTGTCGCTGTTGTCGATGTCAGCACCGAGGTGGGTGGACATGAGGTGGAGGTGTTTCGTGCCGGCAAATAGCTGGAGGAACTTGGTGAGCCGGGGGAGGTCCTGGTCGTAAACCATCTTGCCGCAGAGATCGATGGTGCACGACGAGATGTTGCAGCTCACCCTGACCAGGTTGTGGCAGCACCACAGAGAGAGCTGATGGAGGCAATGTTAATGATGTCCGCATAAGCACTAACTAACGGTTCAGAGAAAATTCTCTAGTGAATACTATATTTGTGACCGGTCGAACGAGATATCTTATACTGTCGAGTCTTGTAGTTGTGGAAGAAACGAAAAATGATTTTAGGGATCTCCCCCTATTATTTCGTGGCAAGCTACAATAAACATTTCATCACGTGCCATGAAACAAAATGAACATCATCGCACCAAATTGTTTTTCAAAAAAGAAGATAACCCTGCCCTGTGCATCTACCCAAAAAGCTCATTTCATCGAGTGCCATGAAACCAAATGAACACCGCATCAAAAAAATACAAAAAAAAGAAGATACATTAATTGCGACCTTACGCTATAACAAGTGTGGATTTAGCAAATTTCAACAATCTGCATCACGAGTTAATGGAATTAATTGAGGGATTCATTGTACGAGATAAATTGATCGAGAAAACAATTCCTCTATGGATTAATTAAAGATCGAGCTTCAAAACCTTGGCAGACAACCTTAATCATTAGAAGAAAATCGTCTCTGTTGAAGCAGTATTCACAACCCATCCTTCTATTTCGTCCTTGAGTTTTATCTGTAGCTCGACCGTCCCCCTCGGGAGGGCAACACACAGTCGTTCCAGCACCATGGCATTACAGAGCAGCAGCCTAGCCGCATATCTATGCGCCTCAAGGCCTTGGTAGTGCACCAGGTTGATCTCTCTGATCCGATTCCGCAAGCACGGGATCATCGAAACGTCCAACTCATCATCGCGGAGCTCGCGCCACTGGTCACAGACGTTTTGAAAGGTCTCCCGCGACCTTTGCTTCATGAAGAGCGACAAGATCTGGATGTTGGGAGCCTGCCGGAGTATCCTTGCCAGCGCCTCGATGCTGCCCGCGTGAAGGTATCCCGTCAGCTGGAGGCGCGTGAGGGTCGGAAACGAGGGGAATCCGGTGGCGATGGTCTTGTTGCTCTCGATGTCAGCACCGAGGTGAGTGGACTTGAGGTGGAGGTGTTTCGCGTCGGCAAACAACTGGAGGAACTTGGTGAACCGGGGGAGCTCCCGATCGTAAACCATTTTGCCGCATAGATCGATGGTGCACGACGAGATGTTGTGGGCGCCTTGGAGGGTGAGGAAGGATTCAGCCGGGACTGCGCCCCTGTACTCGAACGCCCGCAGCTCCGTGGCGTCGACGCTCACCCTGACCAGGTTGTGGCAGCACCGCAGAGCGAGCCGATGGAGGTGCTTGTCGACGACGGTGATGGTGTAGCTTCGGTCTACGTGGGAGGACGCGAACGAACTGCAAGAGAAGGGCGTGTAGCCGCACCTTTCGAGCGTGAGGTCGACGAGGCGCGGGCAGCTGGAGATGAGGCGTTGGATGTTGCGGCTGCATTGGATGCTGGTGAGGAGCAGCGTCTCGAGGAAAGGGAGGCGGATGCGGTCCGGCGGATCCAGGCCGCATCCGCCGAGGCGGAGCGTCCGCAGGGCCATGCAGGAGAAGAGCCTTGCGGGAAGCGTGTAGATATCCGCTTGGTACCTGCTGTGCGCGAGGCACTCGCCGTCCGCGCTGCCGGCGCCGCGGTAGCCCCACTCCTGCCCGTCGAAGTTGTGCTCGCCCAAGACGGTGAGCTGGAGGTGGAGGTCGAGGTGGAGCTCCTGGCGGGCGCTGCGCTTGAGCAGGAAGGAGAGCCACTGGCTGACCATGGGCTCGTCCCACTCGTCGAAGCAGCCGAAGTGGACGCGGAAGGCGCGGGGCGCCGCGTTGATGTCGCCCGCGCAGCGGCGGCGGCAGATGAGGGCTGCGTTGACGCCGTCGATGAGCTCCCCGTTCTTGCTCCGCTGCTCCACGGCCTCCAGGCAGTATGTGTAGTCGTCGCGGGTGATGCCGTAGTGCGCCCTCTGTTCCACGAAGGAGATGGTGTTCACGCCGGCGAACGCGTGGCGGTAGCGCCTGGCCAGCACGGCGGCGCGGGCGGCTTCTTTGACGGGGAGGAAGGACAGGATGGTGCCGAGGAGGTCGTCCTTGAGGTCGCTCAGGCGGTCTCCGCCGTGCTGCTGAGCCGAGGTGTTTCGAGAAGCGATCGCCATGGATTGTGTACGTGCTTCTTGGTCGAGGTGCCGGTATTGTTGGCTGATCATATCAAGATCGATCTCGTGAGGTTTTTGGCAAGATAAGTCGGTACGGTTCCTTGATAATACTAGGTCGGCATGGTTCCTTAATCATAGGTCGGTTCCTTTGCTAGGTTTATGCGTGATCCGATCTTTTTTTTATATGTATGCGTGATCCGATCTGAACTGTAGATATGTGTTCCAGACTCCCAGTCTATTTAGAAACAATCATTCCTTACGAATTCCACGTCAGGGAAAGAGGGGCAATTTTCTCACAGCGCCACAAATTTTGCTTCAAATTCTTCCATTCAGAAGATTTACCTTGGAAGCATTGGATCCTAGCTCAATACCCAAACCCAAATATTGCATCCAACCCATCCTACCTTCGCAAAATTATTGCAAAAAACATGGACATGCTACTACAGATCACCCCACATGCATAGTACATTATGGAAAATCAACTTTCTTTTGGTATGATACTTGGCTCCTTTCGGAACCCCTAGCCACAACTTTCCCAGCAATCTACTCCGACCACATGCATCCCCATGCATTGGTATGTGATGTATTGCTGAACAGAATGTATACCGGCGTGCGATGTGGACTAACTAATGCTGCGTCCGAGCAACTTGTCTCTCTCTCAAATCTTTTGCAGGAGGTGTGCCTTACAAATGAACCGGACGACGGAACCTTGATGGATGGCACACCTTTCTCAACCAAGGGTGCATACCTCCACATGCAATCACAGCTACAAGACCCCCAAGCCGCACATGATGAGGACATCCCTACCAAACTACTACCTCCATCATTGCAAGATGAAGACGATGCTGCTGTGAAGCTCAAGTCCAATAAAGTTAGAATTGGACCTATTACAAGGGCTCGTGCGAAGCTACTTAAGGAATAGGTGAATTCACTCATAAATGGTACTTTGATTGATGAGAATTTTATGCTGCCTAAGTCCTTTTACTTATGTATGATCAGGCACGAAGATGGAGCAAGCATCGCACGAGGAGGAGAGGAGCAGCTGGACATGGAACTAGACATGAAGCTGGACATGAAGATATCCCATGGACGCGCGAAGGAGAAAGAGAAGGTCCAGGTTGGTGCCACGCCTGGCTGAACCGGTTGCCACGCCGGCCGGCCCGGCCCCAGGCCCAGCCATACCGGCCGCCCCATCAGATGAGTCTGGCGCCAGCCGGGTCCTGCGCCGGTGCCAACCGGGCACAGTCCAGGGCCCTGGTGACCCCATACGGTTCTAGCCCAGTCCCTGGCCCGGTCCAAACCGGCCAGCCCTGTCCCTGGCCCGGTCGACCGGCCCCCAGGCCGACCGTGTCCGAGTCAGTCTCGACCAGATCCCGATCTAGGTTGGTTATTATTGTTGGTTTTCGACTTCTGGTCGTCCTGAACCCCTATATAAGTGCCCAGGACGCCCCATCATAGCTGGAGACCACGTTTATGATAAACCCTAGTTCATAGTTGATTGCTTTGCAACTCTATTGAATCTATACAACAATTCTCATCGATCTGGTGTTTTGCTACTGAAAGTTTATGTGATCTGTTTTTCCATTGGGGTTTAGAAGATTGCAATTTACCGCTTCGTGGTCAGCGGCTACGTGCGCAAGTGTGTGGAGTTGCGAATATTTTACAGGGTTGAGAGCTGTTGCATTAGCGACGGGAATCAATCGAGAGACTTCGTCGGGGTCATACAAGTTATCTCCACCTCTTCATCGTGTTATCTCCGTTGTGTTCATCGTGTGTTCATCACCACCACCGTGCTTACTGAGAAGATCGGGCAACACCTTATCATCTTGGTATCAGATTTCAGCGTTTCCTCGGTAAACCATCCACAATCCACCCCATAGTTGAGTTGTGAGTGTTTTCCTATCCAGAAAAAGCCAAAAATATTAGGGTTAGGGTTTGCCATAGCCTTAGATTGCAATAATTTCAAGTTTTAGTTGCTTTTTGTAGTTGTTTTTGCGTATCTTTTTCTTCCATCACGTTTTCTAGTAGATTGTCTAGGGTTTGTGTTTCTACATCTTCTAGTTTATCATCTAGTGTTTGCTTTTTGTTGCTCCGAGTCCACATATCCTACAGTTTGCTTGTTCCCAACCATAGACACAGCCTTTCGATATAAGTGACTAGGAACTTTCCCAGAAGAGACTAGTTTTACCGCTCGACAGGCTGCTCATTAGGGTTTTGGTGCTTTGCAATATCTGTTAGCCGTGTTACAAAGGAGTAGAGTAATAAAAGCAAAAAAAATTGAAAAGAAATAAAAAGAGATCTCTTGTGCTGCGTGTGAAAAATCAAAAGTGAAAAAGAAAGAAAAAGTGAAAGTGCTAGTCAGATCAAGTGAAGGCCTAGTTTACTTTTTTGCATCTGTAGTTGAGCAATTTTGTGCCTGTTCCGTTGAGCTTTGATAGTCTCTCTCGAGTGCTTTGCAACCTTTTCATCCATATAGTTGCATAGCCACATATATCCTGCTTTGTCGTGTGATTGTTCTTATACCCTTGATATTCGCTTCTCTACATCCGTGCACTAGTTTGTCAATCCAAGTTGGTAGGCAATACTAATTCACTTTGGAGCGGTAACATTTATCTTTCTTATCAGTTTTGAGTGAATTGTGAGAGTACCACCAAAGATATTTGTTTTAGTGCACTAACATACTAATCATGTCTGCTAGTGATGCTAAACTTGTTGACCAGAAAAATAAGGATGGAGCTGATATTGTTTCTTGGAGGGAGTATGAAGCTCTTCGTAATGAGACGCGACGTGAATTCCGCGCACAGAGCGAAGGACTTAATGATGACATTCAGAAGGTCACCAGGAAGCTTGACACTACTAATGAGACCGTCAATACACTTCAAGAACAAGTGACGAATATTCAGCGCAACATTCAAGCGTTGACTCTTTCCATTGATAATCTGACTCAACAACGACAAGTCACATCATGAAGACGAGGACAGTAATCATGGTGATTTTGAAGACGAACCCACTGCTGAAGAGCGTGGTGCTGGTCGTGGCATTGGACATGGCGCCTGTGGTCGTGGTTTTTCCCCCGTTGGAGGCCACCGTGTTCCTCCACAACCGCAAAGATGATGGTTTGGGTAAACCAAAGTTCTCAATACCCAAATTTGAAAGAGGTCCTGATGTTGAAGATTACCGCACTTGGGAGCTGAAAATTGAGAAGTTATGGCGTTTACATGATTGTACTGAAGATAGGAAGATCAAGCTTGCTTCCTCAGAATTTGATGGCTATGCATTACATTGGTGGGATGGAATTACACGGGCTCGTCAAGAAGATGGAGAAGTGCTTGTTCTTACATGGCGAGAGATGAAGGCAATTATGCATGCTCGTTTTGTTCCCACTAATTATTTGCGGTCTATATATGATAAGTTGACCCTCTTGAGACAAGGTACGTTGATGGTTGATGCTTATTTCTTGGAGATGGAGATGCTTATGCAGCGTGGCCATGTCCGTGAGTCGCTTGAGATGACAATGCAGCATTTTCTACATGGTTTGAAGTATAATATGAAAGGCATTGTTCATCATCACCGTTACACTACTATGAATGAGCTGCTACATCATGCAAGAGAAGCTGAATCAAAATTAGCTGAAGAAGCGAAAATGAAGGGATGTGCTATTGGTGCTGGGCGTTACACACCTAGGGCGCCGCCTCCTATGAGACCGGCGCCATCCTTCCGTCCCGCAACATTTCCTACTTCGTCTAGCAAGCCGGTCTCCAATGTGTCCAACACAAAGAAGCCCGAACCTACTACAAGTGGAAGTGGTTCTAGCATGTCTACAGTGCACAACCGATATATGGCTTGTCATACATGTGGTGGCAAGGATCACTTCAAGAGAGATTGTTCCAACCGCAAGGTCATGTTCATTAATGAGGACAATGAGTATGAGGACAATGAGTATGATGCTGATCTGCAGGCTCCAAAAGATGATGATTATGACAGTGATAGTGTAGATGCTTATCTGTCTAAAGCTCGCACTATTGTTGTGTCACAACGTGCTCTTAATGTGCAGCCGAGTGCATCTACTCAACGCTGCAATTTGTTCCAAACAAAGCCACTAGTTGGTCCCGATAAAGCTTGCAAGGTCATTATTGATGGCGGGAGTTGTCGCAATCTAGCAAGCAAGGAGTTATATGCCAAGCTGAAACTGAAGTATCTACCGCACCCGCATCAATACTATATTCATTGGTTGAGCGATAATGGTGAGATGAAGGTAAACCACATGGTGCGTGTTGATTTTGAGATACGACCATACAAAGATTCCATTGATTTTGATGTGGTTCCTATAACGGTGTGTCACTTACTATTGGGTCGGCCATGGCTCTATGACCGTTATGTGCAACACAATGGCCATGCCAATACATATCACTTGGAATTCAAGGGCAAGAAAATTAACTTGCAGCCTAGGTCATCACAGCAAATTGTCAATGAATCTCATCAGAAAACTGAAGTACACTTGGAGGATGCACCTATAGATAGGCGAGAGAATTGTAATGTCGTGAGTGTGTTATCACCAGATTTTGGCCAAATCAGGAGATGGGCCGTAATTGAGATGGGCTTGAAGGATATATACGTGGAGCGTCTCTGAAGCGGCGTTGCACGAAGAGTTTGGGCTAGATTGCCCGTGTATCTGTATTATAGTAGATTGTATCTTAGTTTAGAATTAAAAGATAGAGTTTAACCCGTACACGGTTAGGTGTACGTTCGAATTAGAAAGTCCCTTGGACTATAAATATGTACCTAGGGTTATTGAGAAAGGAGGACAATCACGTTCACAACAAACACAAACCAGGCGCATCGCCACCCCTTGTTTCGAGGGTTTCTTCCGGGTAAGCATCATGCTGCCTAGCGCATCTAGGCAGTACACGTTTATTCGTTATCTTGTGTTGCTCGTGCTGAAGCGTTGTTGATGGCGAGTAACACTACTTATCGTAGATGTTTTGGGGCTTGCATTGATGCTTTTCTTATACATATTTGCTTAGCTATGCCGTCCCTCGATATCTAGATGCCCTTATGCCTATCTAGGTGTAGGGGCAGCACCTTGCTTGTTCATTGTTTAGTAGATCCAATCTGTTATAGTTGCTCCTTGTTCTTCAAGGATTAGTTTAATATCCGTATGGTTAGGCCTTGCAAACAGGTTGAACGATCCGGTAGTACGGGAGGTGCGGTTTGTTAGCCCTAAGAGGGATTGTTCGGGGAATTGACTTAATGTTGGTTTTTAGGCCTCTTTTAGGGTTAGTTTTCCATCATCTTTCGTGTCTATTAGGCTCAACTACGCGTAGGATGTTCCGATCATGCGGTGAAAACCCTAAACTGTCGTGGATTGGTTTAACTTTGTATTGATCAAGCAGGATCCCCATGTCATCGTAAACCCAACGTGAACCATGGGGCGATCGGCTCTTTGATCCGATCCACAGGGCAACGAGAGCCGATCGGGCTCGTATTTAATGTTTACGTGTCTACCATGCAGACTAATCGAAGCAATCCAACACCTTCCTGACCAGGTATAGGTCAGGTGGCACGCCCTGCACCGCCAGGACGTGTGCCAGAACATTGCGGGACGACGTCGAGGGACCAGGTCCCACAGCAGTCTTGGCGCCTCGGCTCTTCGTGTTGCTTAACCACTGCTCGCCGGTGGGTTTTGGCAGCAACACATTCTGGCACGCCCGGTGGGACACTTTCTACAGCAACCACGTCAACACCTGCATCCAAGATGGCGGACGAACCGATCAAGTACGAAGATCTGCCTGCGAGCACAAGAAGAAATATGATGAGCTCAAGGCCATCTTCGAAGCCGATCTCATCGGCTCTTTTGAAGACCCGTTCGCACGGCATTAGGTTCAAAGGATTCCAACCCGAAGGCGTGTTTGAGGGACTAGATCTGTCTCTTCCTTCGGAGGAACGTACCAGAGCCCTGCGCCAGGAAATTAACTATGCGGTGGCTCATTCTCTACATCGGCATTCTGAAATCCTGGTGAACACTCTTGAGCGTGTTGCGCCGTGTGGTTCAAGAAATCATGAAGCATCGGTATTCTCCGTCAGGACCTGCTCTAGGGACTCACCAGGGAGAAATACCGTTCTACACTAGGCCACCATTGCCATTCACGTTGGCAGCTCCACAGCAACAAGGGCGTACGTCGCCTACAAGGTTGGAGGTGATCCTGGCGATTACCAATTCCTGTATGAGCCTCCCAAGGAGATCCCACATGGATACGTGTGCACATACGTGCCGGACTGCAACAACTGGGCGCCTACGAACCAGATTACAGCAAGAGGGATTGCCGGAGCAGGAGGGAGTTCTGGAGCAGATGCTGAGAAACAAGCGTGGCTAGCTAAATATGCCACCAGAACAAGTCATGAAAGCTCAACTTCTACAGCTCCTACTGTGGATCAGATCAGTGCAATCTTGAGAGACCAGTTTGGTATCCTGCCGAAAAAGAGAACAATCGGCTATTTCAAGCCGTATCCCAATGAGTATGACCTGATCCCACTACCGCCTAAGTATCGGCTCCCTGACTTCACAAAATTCAGCGGATCAGATGGGTCTAGCTCAATTGAGCACGTGAGCCGATATTTGGCACAGTTGGGCATGGTCTCAGCATCGACCAGCTACGTGTGAGGTTCTTGCAATCTCTCACGGGTCCAGCCTTTGGGTGGTACACCTCGTTGCCACCAGATTCGGTTCGAACATGGAAGCAGCTGGAAGAGCAGTTTCACATACCATATCATTCGCTCGAAGCTGGCATTGCCGATCACGCAGTGCGGCGAGAGGCGAGGAGAGACGGTGTCTGAATACATTCAGCGTTTCAGACGTCAAGAACCGATGTTATTCGGTTCGTTTATCCGAGAAGGAAGCGATCGATATGGCAATAGCAGGCCTCTCAGCGCCGCTCAAGGATCTGACGTTCCAAGCAGACTACAATTCAGGCGCACATGGTTCAGAAATTGACATCGTATGAACAGCGCCACCCAGAATTGTACCAGGACAAGTTCAAGCGCCCGGTCGCCCTGGTCGAGACAGAAGAAGATGAAGACTCTGCAGAAGATCAGGAAGTCGCCGTGGCTGAATGGGCTCGGGGGCAGCACCCTGCCAAGTGGGTTAAACAACCAGGGCCTGCAAAAGGGTTTGACTTTGATTTAAGCAAAACGGAGCAGATTTTTGATTTGCTGCTGAAGGAAAAACAGCTGAAGTTACCCGAAGGCCACAAAATCCCCACGTTACAAGAGGTGAACGGAGACCATACGCAAATGGCATCACACGTTCACCCACGCCACCAACGACGCAAAGTATTGCGCGGACAGATTCAAATGGCGATAGAACAAGGCCGATTACTCTTCGGTCAGTTTGCCATGAAAGTTGACACACATCCGTTTCCTGGCGTCAACATGGTGGATCTCGGTCACTGCATAAGATACAAGCCAGGTTTCTCTTTGGATATCAACATGGCAGGGCTTGTAGACCGCCATGGCAAGGATAAAGCAGAAAGCCACTCCCGTGGCAAAGATAAAGCGGAGGCCGATCCACGCGACCGGCCCCAGTATGATGACAGACGGTACCTGACTGAAGAAGAAGTGAGAAGCGTGCGGTATCAACGACCACTCTCCGCGCATCTCCTTAACAAATACGAGCAGCAGTATGACCGACGTTGGCGCTACGACGTAGATGATGAAAGATATCGTCGGTCTGATGCAGACACAGAAGTATCGTCGATATGATAGAGACAACGAAGGGTATGAGCGTCACGCTAGAAGGAGGTCGAGAGAGCAAAAGGACATGGATAGGCATTGGGCTGTCCCTTTCTTTAAACACTGCTGGAACTCGGGAATGAGCCGATTGCCTACAATCGAGAACTGCCCGAATGTAAACAGCAGAGGAAGGGAACAAATGAAGTTTCGTGTTCAAGCATCTAGGGCCTCTCCCACCCCAACAAACGAGCTGAGTCATCTCGAGATGAAGACTTGAGGAGTCGGATGAAGAAGAAGATAGATATCACCGGCCACGGTGGTGTCTGATGGACTCAGCCATTCCCGAAGCGTAGGGTGCAGCGGCTACGAAACCTAGAGGAAGCCGAGGCACGCACCTACACGTTGAGAAAGCACGGCCCGATCTGCCGTGAAAATTCAACAAACGTTGGAGACGGAGGCACGGCCACGAAGAAAGTGTGGCGCCCCAAGACAAAAGCCGATGCAGAGGCATCGGCTGATACAAACATGGTGTTCATACTCCCGTCGAATTTTGTGCTCCAAAAGACGAGGAAGTGTCAATGGCACGTTTGATGCGGTCCACGGCCAGTCATCTTTGAGAAGCCACGAGAGAGAAGCTACAGGCATTTGAAAGCCCTATACCTGCGAGGTTACATCAATGGGCAGCCTATCGGCAAGATGTTGGTTGACACGGGAGCGGCAGTTAACATAATGCCGTACTCCATGCTACGACGTTTGGGACATTCCAATGAAGATCTGATCAAGACCAACGTCACGTTAAACGATTTCAACGGCCAAGCGTCAGAAGCAAAGGGTGTTCTGAACGTAGATCTAACCGTGGGCCGAAAGACCATCCCTACATCGTTCTTCATTGTCGACAGCAAGAGCACTTACGCTGTCCTGCTAGGGAGGGATTGGATCCACGCTAATTGTTGCATTCCATCCACAATGCATCAGTGCATCATACAATGGGATGGAGACGAAGTGGAGGTCGTCCATGCAGATGACTCTATCGAGATCTCGCTAGCCGCCATGAATATTTGGGATGCAAACGACCAAGAGCCACTCTCTGGAATCAGTTTGGACGGCTGTGAGCGCATCGAAGTTTCAAAAAACGGGGTGGGCTGGTCTTATCCACCGGCCTGACAGAGTAGCAAGATCCAAGTCTATGGACGTACGTGGCAAGGCCGATCCATGCGATCGGCCCCAAAAAATAAGAAGCAAAGATCTTACCTCAAGCATGTCACGTAGCCATAGTAGAGAACCAAAAGTTGTAAACCTTCATTGAACATTGCAATGAAAAAGGAGGCCGATTCTAGCAATCGGCCAAAATTATCCTCAACATGCCTTTTGCCTGTGTTCAGCATTGATCTAGCAGGCGATAGAAAGCTGGGGTATGGGTTCACATCAGCTGATGAGCTGGAAGAGATTGACATTGGTCCTGGGGATAAGCCACGACCAACATTTATCAGCAAAAAGTTGGATCCGCATCTTAGGGGCCTGTTGATAGCCTTGTTGAAAGAGTACCCAGATTGTTTTGCATGAGATTATACAGAGATGTCTGGGTTAGACAGGAGCATCATTGAGCATCGGCTCCCTCTGAAGAAAGGGTTTCGGCCGTTCCAGCAGCGAGCACGACAGATGAAGGCCAAAATCTTGGTGGAAGTCAAGAAAGAGATCCAGAAGATGTTGGACGCCGGGTTCATCAGCCATGCAGGTACGCTGAATGGATTTCCAATGTCGTACTGTGGAAAAAGGATGGCCGATGGCGCGTCGCCATAGATTTTGGAATCTCAATAGTGCCACTCCAAAAGATGAATATCCGATGCCGGTAGCAGAGACATTGATCAATGCGGCTGCTGGTCATAAAGTTTTAAGTTTCATGGATGGCAATGCCGGCTACAACCAAATCTTTATGGCTCAGAAGATATACACAAGACTGCATTCAGAGTGCCAGGCTCGGTGGGCTTGTTTGAATATGTAGTCATGACATTCGGACTGAAGAATGCCGGCGCAACATACCAAAGAGCCATGAATTACATCTTTCATGATTTAATCGGCAAATTGGTGGAGATCTACATCGATGACGTGGTGGTCAAGTCTGTTTCGATGGACGGACACTTGGAAGATTTGCGACACGTCCTGGACCGAACTAGAAAGTTCGGACTAAGAATGAATCCAAAGAAGTGTGCCTTTGGTGTGACGGCCGGTCAGTTCTTGGGTTTCTTGGTTCATGAGCGTGGAATCGAGATCGGCTGAAAAGCCAAGAGGCAAACGATGAAGCCGCCCACCACGAAGAAGGAGCTCCAGTGTCTCATCGGCAAAATCAATTTCATCAGGAGATTTATCTCCAACTTGTCAGGACGAATTGAGCCGTTCATGGGATTGGTCAAAATCAAGTCTGATGAGGAGTTTCGCTGGGGGGAAGAGCAGCAAGCATTTGACGATATTAAGGAGTACCTAATGAAGCCACTGTGTTGGTTCCACAGCAAGACAGGCCATTCTACATTTACTTGTCGTGGCTGACACCTCCATCGCGTCGGTGGTGGTGGTGCAGGTCTATGATGGTCTGAAAAAGTGGTTTTCTACCTCAGCAGAAGGATGTTGGATGTAGAACGAGGTACCCTGAGATCGAGAAGTTGTGCCTCTGTTATTTTTCACCTGTACCAAGCTCCAGCACATCTTGCTATCAGCGGAGATTATCGTCATATGCAAATCGGATGTCATCAAGCACATGCGTCGGCTCCTGTTTTGAAAGGCCGACTAGGCAAATGGATGTTTGCTTTATCGAATTTGATATCCGGTATCAGCCTGCGAAGCAGTCAAGGGACAAGCGTTGGCCGATCTTATTGCTGAACGAATAAACACAGACGTAGCAGCACTATCTGTGCGTGCATGGGCCATGTTCTTCGATGGATCGGTCTGTGAGGATGGTTGTGGCATCGGCGTGCTGCTCGTGTCGCCTCGGGGGGCAACATACTCCTTCTCCATCGGGCTATCTACCCCTTGCACCAACAATGTTGCTGAGTATGAAGCGATATGCAAGGGAATGGAGTTGCTATTGGACGCTGGGGAGGCGGTTGAGATCTTTGGGGATTCCAAATTGGTGATTTCTCAACTCACGAAGGAATACAAGTGTGAGAGCGAGTTGCTCTTCCCATTGGATACAATGCCGTGAGCTGATGGCACGTTCAGGTATATAAACTTCAATTGGATCCCAAGGTCGCAAAATACCGAGGCGAACGATCTCGCACGGCGTCGGGATACAAGGACGTAGATGGAGCCGATTTTCGGTGCGTTCATGGAACTGATGATTGGAGAGCCGATATCTTCAATTACTTGAAAGATCCGCTCGGGGGCACCTAAACGGATAAGATACAGGGCCATGAAGTACATCCTGATTGGCGATGACATGTTCTACAGGACTTTGGAAGGGTTACTTCTCAAATGTTTGGGACCAGCCGAGTCCAATCGGCTCTTGCATGAGGTGCATGAGGGTGCCTGTGGAACTCACCAATCGGCTCATAAGATGAAGTGGCTGATCAGACGACCGGGATTTTATTGGCCCACCATGCTTGAAGATTGTTTCAAGTACTATAAAGGGTGTCAAGCATGTTAGAAGTTTGGGAGCATTCAAATGGTACCTGCATCAACAATGAATCCCATCATCAAGCCGTGGCCGTTCCGAGGATGGGGCATGGATATGATCGGCAAAATACATCCTCCTTCGAGCAAAGGCCATGTGTGGGTTCTGGCCATTACAGATTATTTTACTAAATGGGTGGAGGCCGTCCCTATGAAGGCAGTGGCATCATCAGATGTTATAGATTTCGTGAGAGAACATGTCATTCATAGATTCGGGATTCCCCAGACTATCACGACCGATGGAGGTTCGGTCTTCGTTTCTAAGGACTTTAGAAAGTTCTGCGAGGATATGGGAATCAAGCTGATCCGATCGTCTCCATACTATGCTCAAGCAAATGGACAGGCTGAAGCGTCCAACAAAAGCTTGATCAAGCTGATTAAGAGGAAGATCGACGAGCATCCTAGACGTTGGCACGAGGTATTGTCAGAAGCGTTGTGGGCTTATCGCAAGTCGTGTCATGGAGCAATAAAAAACTCGCCATATCATCTGGTTTATGGACAAGAAGCTGTGTTACCCTGGGAAATCAAGGCTGGGTCGAGACGGATTACATTTCAATGATTTAACTGAAGAATATGCAGCCCTGATGAGTGACAGCATTGAGGATGCAACGGAACTCAGACTATGGTCGCTTGAGAAAATCAAGGAGAATAAAGCCAAGGTGGTTCGCGCATATAATAAGAGGGTAAAGCCAAAGGAGTTCCAGGTTGGTGATCTGGTATGGGAAGCTGTATTGCCGTTGGGGACTAAGGACAAAATGTATGGTAAATGGTCTCCAAATTGGCACGGCCCGTATAAAGTTGACCAGGTTTTAAAGGGGAATGCATATATGCTTGAGCAGTTGGATGGTGTGAAGTTCCCAGTGGCTGTTAATGGCCATCATCTCAAGAAGTACTTCCCAAGCATGTGGGATGATGGGCAGTAAGATATGGAGGCCGATACACGAAATCGGCCAAAATTTTTTTGGGAAACAGCCGATGCACAGACATCAACTTTAGAATAAAATAGCCGATGCACGGACATCGACTTGAGAACAAAACAGCCGATGCCCAGCCATCGACTTTAGAGTTACAAAGTATTATGGTCAGATATCAAATTACAGCCTGAATTCGAGGAGAGTTTGCTTGGATGTCTGCCTAATTTGGTGTTTGAATTCGGTCTTATGGGCGTTTGAGGGTGAAAGACCGATACGTTGCTATCGGTTCTTGGTGCGATGACTTGTTTTGGCAATCGGAAGATTTGAAATTGAACAAATGAAGAATCAAATTGGAAGAACGATTTTCATTGATTCGAAGAGGAATTTTTACAATGAAGAGCCGATGGCTCTCAAAAGATCATTCGATGCCTAATGCACTACTACTACTAGTACTACTGCTAAGTCCCTAATCTATGGGCCGTCGCTGCCCTCATCGTCGCCGTCGTAGCTGCCGTCGGCGCTGCTACCGAGCTCCTCGTCGCTGCGATGAAGCCGCCGGCGGGGCTTCATCCTCCTCGTCATCATCGTCGTCATCGTCATCCGAGCCAGCGCGGAGCGCTTGGCGTGCGCGGGGAGGACTCCTCCTCCGACTCCTCCGCCTCTTCCTCCTCCTCGTTGGAGGAGAAGCCCCGTCCCAGAGAAGAGGTCGTCGTCGCTTGCTGCCTCCGGCTCCCCGTCGATGAGGAACTGGAGGTCTTCCTCCCGTCGGTGAGGGTTGTCGTCCTCCGGTTCGACGGAGGAATCCGGCCCGCGCGTCCCAATGCTCGGGGCGCGGGCCTCGTAGATGGCCATCGATCGACCTCCGCTCGAGCTCGCTGAGGAGGAAGGCGGAAGGATAGGCCGGAGGAGATGGAGGAGGAAGAAGAGTCCATGGCGGCTGAGGAGGGGTTTTTTTTGTTTGCCGGTGGCTAGTACGGAGCAGAGGGATGAAGAGATGAACTGCTCGATGCGGTTAAATAAAAAGGGGATATAGTGGAGATTTAATGCTTGAGCAGTTTCCGAGAACGTGGTACCAAAACTGTCAAATCATGCAGAGAAGTTGAGAAGGCAAGGCGTCATGATGAAGGATACTGCGACGGTCTGCCACGACATAACCCTTCGAAGGAAAAAAGAGTGGTTTTGAAATTATCATTACCAAAACCAGGGGGCATGTTATCACCAGATTTTGGCCAAATCGGGAGATGGGCTGTAATGGAGATGGGCTTGAAGGATATATACGTGGAGCGTCTCTGAAGCGGCCTTGCACGAAGAGTTTGGGCTAGATTGCCCGTGTATCTGTATTATAGTAGATTGTATCTTAGTTTAGAATTAAAAGATAGAGTTTAACCCGTACACGGTTAGGTGTACGTTTGAATTAGAAAGTCCCTTGGACTATAAATATGTACCTAGGGTTATTGCGATCTAGGCAGTACACGTTTATTCGTTATCTTGTGTTGCTCGTGATGAAGCGTTGTTGATGGCGAGTAACACTACTTATCGTAGATGTTTTGGGGCTTGCATTGATGCTTTTCTTATACATATTTGCTTAGCTATGCCGTCCCTCGATATCTAGCTGCCCTTATGCCTATCTAGGTGTAGGGGCAGCACCTTGCTTGTTCATTGTTTAGTAGATCCAATCTGTTATAGTTGCTCCTTGTTCTTCAAGGATTAGTTTAATATCCGTATGGTTAGGCCTTGCAAACGGGTTGAACGATCCGGTAGTACGAGAGGTGCGGTTTGTTAGCCCTAAGAGGGATTGTTCCGAGAATTGACTTAATGTTGGTGTTTAGGCCTCTTTTAGGGTTAGTTTTCCATCATCTTTCGTGTCTATTAGGCTCAACTACGCGTAGGATGTTCCGATCATGCGGTGAAAACCCTAAACTGTCGTGGATTGGTTTAACTTTGTATTGATCAAGCAGGATCCCCATGTCATCGTAAACCCAACGTGAACCATGGGGCGATCGGCTCTTTGAGCCGATCCACAGGGCAACCTGAGAGCCGATCGGGCTCGTATTTAATGTTTACGTGTCTACCATGCATGAGACTAATCGAAGCAATCCAATACCTTCCTGACCAGGTATAGGTGGCACGCCTTGCAACCGTCGGACGTGTGCCATTGCGGGACGACGTCGAGGGACCAGGGCCCACACAGCAGTCTTGGCAGCCTCCCGGCTCTTCGTGTTGCTTAACCACTGCTCGCCGGTGGGTTTTGGCAGGCAACAAAGTGATATAACGAAAAGTGAGAGAGTTAATTCCTTAGTTATATTAGCCACCAAAGAAGATATGAGAGAGTTTAGTGAGGATCCTACAACCATGCCTCTTGTGCTCATGTACAAGGGTGAGGTTTTGGTTTCTAACGACATGACCTCTATTTCTCTTGGTGTTTCTAATGTGTTGCAGAAATCCAGCGACGTGTTTCCGGAGGAGGTGCCCGCAGGCTAGCCACCATTGCGTGGTATTGAGCATCAAATAGACTTGATCCCCGGCGCATCGCTGCCCAACAGGGCGCCATATAGGACGAACCCCGAAGAGACGAAGGAAATTCAGAAACAAGTACAAGCGCTACTCGACAAAGGTTATATCCGTATAAGACTTAGTCATTGTGTTGTTTTTGTTATTTTAGTTCCTAAGAAAGATGGTACTTGACGCATGTGTGTAGATTGTAGAGCGATAAACAACATTACTATTCGATATTATCATCCTATTCCCCGCTTAGAGGATATGCTAGATGAATTGAGTGGTACTGCTGTTTTCTCTAAAATTGATTTGTGTAGTGGTTATCATCAAATTAGGATGAAAGAGGGGGATGAATGGAAAACAACATTTAAAACAAAATCTGGTCTATATGAGTGGTTATTGATGCCTTTTGGATTAACTAATGCACCTAGTACTTTCATGAGACTGATGAACCATGTTTTGTGTGATTTTATTGGCAAGTTTGTGGTTGTGTACTTTGATGATATATTAATTTACAGCCGCAATGAACATGATCATACTATGCATATTCGACATGTTTCGCAAGTGTTGCGTGATAATAAACTCTTTGGTAATCTTGAGAAGTGTACATTTTGCAAAGATAAGGTCATATTTCTGGGATATGTTGTCTATAAGCATGGAGTAGAAGTAGATGTGTCTAAAATTGAAGCAATTCAAAATTGGCCTACTCCCATGAATGTGAGTCAAGTAGAAGTTTTCAGGGTCTTGCTGGGTTTTATCGATGTTTTGTGCCCAATTTTAGTACTATTGTTGCACCTTTGAATGAATTGACTAAAAAGGGTGTTGCATTTGAGTGGGGCGTCGCCCAAGATCATGCATTTGATGAACTGAAAAGATTGTTAACTTCTGCACCGTTGCTTGCACTTCCTGATTTCAATAAGCAATTTGAGATTGAATGTGATGCTAGTGGTATTGGAATTGGTGGTGTGTAAAAAAAGAGGGTCGCCCAATTGCATATTTTTCTGAGAAACTTTCTGGTGCTAAGTTGAACTATCATATCTATGATAAAGAATTGTATGCTTTAATTAGAGTTCTTGAGGTTTGGCAACATTATTTGTGGCCAAAAGAATTTATCATACATTCTGATCATGAAGCTTTGAAATATCTGAAATCCCAATCTACCTTGCATAGGCGTCTTGCAAAGTGAGTTGAATTCATTGAATCTTTTCCATACATTATTAAACATAAGAAGGGAAAAGATAATATTGTTGCTGATGTTCTATCTAGGAAAAATATGCTATTAACTCAACTTGATGTTAAAATTCCTGGATTAGAAGTAATATGTGATTTGTATGGCACTGATCATGATTTTGCTGAACCATATTGCTTGTGTGCTATTGGTAAGGCATGGGAGAAATATCACATACATGATGGGTTCTTGTTTAGAGCTAACAAACTATGTTTGCAGAATCGTCTGTGCGTTTACTCTTATTGCATGAATCACATGTTGGAGGTTTGATGTGTCACTTTGGGCGTGAGAAGACGCTACTCATGTTCGCTGATCACTTTTATTGGCCAAAGATGAGGCGGGATGTGGACATGTATGTGAAGATATGCATTACTTGCAACAAGTCCAAATCCAAGCTGAAGCCTCACGATTTGTATACTCCTTTACCGGCACCTAGTATACCATGAGAAGATATAAGTATGGATTTTGTGTTAGGTTTGCCGCGTACTAAGAGAGGCCATGATTCTATATTTGTGGTAATGTATAGATTTTCTAAGATGTCACATTTTATTGCCTACCACAAGAACGACGATGCGTCGCATATTGCTAACATGTTTTTCAGGGAGATTGTACATCTACATGGAGTCCCGAAGACTATTGTTTCTGATCGTGACGTCAAGTTCATGAGATACTTCTGGAAGACACTTTGGAGAAAGTTGAGGACGAAGCTACTTTTCAGCACTACTTGTCATCCCCAAACTGATGGTCAAAATGAGGTGGTGAACCGAACATTGTCACAACTGTTGAGATCCATGATCAAGAAGAAATTGAAGGAGTGGGAAGATTGTTTGCCGCATGTGGAGTTTGCTTACAACAGGGCGGTACATTCTACCACAGAGCTGTGTCCATTTGAGGTGGTGTATGGTTTCAAGCCCATTACTCCACTTGCCTTGTTGCTTTTACCTATACATGAGAGAGTAAACATGAAGGCATCAAAGAGGGCAGATTTTGTGCGGAAGATATATGAGAAGACTAAAGAGATGATAGAGAAGAAAGGCAAGAACAATGCTGCAAGGATAAACAAGAAGCGCAAAGAGGTGTTGTTCAAGCCTGGTGATATGGTCTGGATTCATTTTCGCAAGGATAGGTTCCCGAAGCTAAGGAAGTCCAAGTTGCTTCCTCGTGGTGCTGGTCCTTACAAAGTCCTTGCCAAGATCAATGATAATGCATATGGTATAGATCTTACAACTGATGAGTTTTGTGTCAGCAATTCTTTCAATGTGGCTGATTTGACACCATATGACAGAGAAGACCTTGGAGCGTCGAGGTCGACGCCTTTTGAAGGGGGAGATGATGATGACATCCCTACCAAACTACTACCTCCGTCATTGCAAGATGAAGATGATGCTGTGAAGCTCAAGTCCAATGAAGTCGGGATTGGACCCATTACAAGGGCTCGTGCGAAGCTACTTAAGGAACAGGTGAATTCACTCCTAAGTGGTACTTTGATTGATGAGAACTTTATACTGCCTAAGTCCTTTTACTTATGTATGATCAAGTACGAAGATGGAGCAAGCATCGCACAAGGAGGAGAGGAGCAGCTGGACATGGAGCTGGACATGAAGACATCTCGTGGACGCGCGAGGGAGGAGATGGAGGCATGCGCGAAGGAGGAAGAGAAGGTCCAGGCCGGCGCCACGCCCGGCCGAACCGGTCGCCACGCCGGCCGGCCCGGCCATACCGGCCGCCCCGCCGGATGAGTCCGGGCCCAGCCAGGTCCTGCGCCGGTGCCAACCAGGCATAGTCCAGGGGCCCTGGTGACCTAGCCAGGTTCCAGTCCGGTCCCTGACCCGGTCCAAACCAGCCCGGTCCCTGGCCCGGTCGACCGGCCCCCAGGCCGACCGTATCCGAGTCAGTCTCGACCAGGTCCCGATCTTGGTCGGTTATTATTGTTGTTTTTTGACTTCTGGTCGTCCTGAACCCCTATATAAGTGCCCAGGACGCCCCCATCTAGCTGGGGACCACGACTTAAGATAAACCCTAGTTCATAGTTGATTGCTTTGCAACTCTATTGAATCTATACACCAATTCGCATCGATCTGGTGTTTTGCTACTGAAAGTTTGTGCGATCTGTTGTTCTATTGGGGATTAGAAGATTGCAATTTACCACTTCGTGGTCAGCGGCTACGTGCGCAAGTGTGTGGAGTTGCGAATATCTTGCAGAGTTGAGAGCTATTGCAATGGCGACAGGAATCAATCGAGAGACTTCGGTGGCGTCATACAAGTTATCTCCACCTCCTCATCGTGTTATCTCCGCTGTGTTCATCGTGTGTTCATCACCACCACCGTGCTTATTGAGAAGATCGGAAAACTCAAGGACGGCACAGAAGGTTAAGGTGTTTGGATGGCTCCTACTCCTAAACAGGCTAAACACACGGGCCAACCTGCTACGCAAGAACATTATATCTTCCCAAAAATACCTCAGATGCAAGGCTCCGGCTGAAGACCACTCACACCTCTTCTTCACTTGCCCAGCGTCGACGGCAATATGGAGACAGTTACATATCATGCCAAATGCTCCTCCATTCACGGATATTTGGTCTAGCATACTCCGCGGGGGCCTCCCGCCAACAGTATGGAACAACGTAGCACTTGCCATTCTCTGGAAGATATGGGACGCGAGAAATGCCAAAGTATTCAGGGATGTAGATCAAACCCTACAAATAACAGTTAGAAACATCCTCTCCAACCTCACTCTATGGTGTGTTACCGCTTCAAAAAAAAAAAAGCAGAGTTAAGAGTGGACGCCGATCTGTGGCGGAACAATCTCTCCCAATGTAACTCTTGAATTCTGCTGACTAGAGGCAGCATCAATTGCATCAACAAGATAACCACACCACAAATGGCTATTTCATTATTTACTTATTAAGATGGAACATCTTATTAACCAGTCCTTTCATATCACAAAGTGGGCTCCAAACTCACTAGTCACTAATATTCCTTCCTTTCTAAAATGAGTGCCCCAACTTTATTTCTCTATTTATTTTGGAATGGAGATAGTAAGTTTGAATGCTTAAAAATGATCTTCGATTGCACTATTTTCTTTTTTGAAGGCTGGTATCTGGTTGCTATTTCTCCTCATGTAAACCTTCGGAACTGTAGAGGATGTTGACTTTGCTCTAGCTTCAGACGAATTGCCATTTTCATGCTCATGCATATCTGGGTCAGTCGCCCTACCTGGCCTGCACGTACTCTTCCGTGAAGGGCTCCTCAGAAGGTCGTTCTGGTTGTCCACTTCTAGGGTTACCGTAGCGGTATTGTCCATCTGATGATACCTCAATGTCGTTTCCTCCGACAGTTGTTCTCCAGTTCCAGTATCGAATTCCTTTTTCACCGCAATATGTGATGTCTCCTTATCTGAACTCTTGGCGCAACCTGAAGCTGTTTCACTCATTTGCTTTGGTATTTTCCGTGGCCTCCCTCTTGGTCGCTTGGTAGTCTCTGAACTAATTGGTTCTTTGCATTTAGTTTCCATGGTATTGACCTCCTTTCCTTTTGGTTCAGACAAATGATTCATGCTAGCAGAGGTGTCACCTTGAGCTGCAACATGGCAAAGTAGAATCATCAGGCAGAATAAAGACGAAAAACGCAACACATCATATTGAAATAGAGTCAAAGAAACGTATAAAGTATGTATTTCTTTGAAACTTTCGAGCTTGGTAATAAGTTCGTTAAAGCTTCACGGTTTTTGGTGTCTAACAGATCCATACGAACTTTTCTTTTAAAGATCACCACTATACTATTATAGCACACAAAGGCCTCTGGGGATACACAACAACTGTTGTACTCCCTCCGTCCTATGAAACTTGTTGTTCATTTGTATAAATTACATGTATTTATATACTAGATAGTGTCTAGGTACATCCAATTTTTGACAAATCTAAGACAACTTTCGTTGGATGGAGGGAGTACTATTTCTCTAGAACCATGTGCCATCTCCAGCCTGCTATAGCATACTGGTCGTGCTTCAGTAATCAGTACATTGAATTTTCAGTTTCCATCTTAAGCCTAAACACAAGATAAGTTTTCTGCTCTCCGTAGATCTGGTACATAACCTATATATTAAAAATGGAGAAATGCGATGTTAACCATGAACCTCCCAAGAACAATGGAGAAACCTATATATCTGGTTCACTTACACTACACTAACGTACACCCAACAATATACAATACTAGACAACTTTTATCATGGTACCTCCTAGAACAAATTCAACACTCCCTCATGCTCATCTCGTGTACTCGAAGAATATACAGTCTGGACATGTTCCTTTGCTTCTGAAATCTCCGTTGTGCACGGCATGCAAGAGTACTCTATAGATATATCACACGTACTCTAATAACACCAAGGAAGGCAAAATTGCAAGGCACAATATCATTATTGTATTATGTCAGTTGACTGAACTACAAGAGATGAAGTCTAGGCATCCAGCTATAGCACAGTCCTCACTGCTTACTGATGAAATTACCACATATACCTGACCAGATTTCATGCCACGTAGCATTTCAATTAATATTGATGCATAGACAAGCAGGGGCATGTTGTAGGCTGATGTCATAAATAGCTAATTAACATTCAGTACAACAAAGAAAAGGCAAAAAGTGCAGTGTTGTGTAACTTGAATGAATGCAGATTGAGAAAATTAGTTTGGGAAATTAGAGTTTCTTCAAAAAGTGACATAACTGTGACATATAACAAGAACGCCATGTAACCAGTAATAACTGCAGGAACTTACAGCGATTTGATTTCTGGTCATCAGGTGATTTCTTATCAAAGACCAATGAATTCATGGATTTTTCCTTCCTCTTCCCTTGTACTTTCAATCTTTTCAGCATTCTTCGAGGCTGGTGGTTAAAAAAAATATATCTCAAATATAATCTAAAGAAGTTCTGGACACTTCTAATGTTACGTCAAGGTACATCCTATAGCCATGACACTGAGTTATTTTATCGAAAGAGTAAAGGTATGTTACAATTACCAGATCCGTACATCTGTCGAAAGAGTATATGTCTGTTACACTTCTCGTTGGAACACAGGCATGTTTGCTTATTTCTCCTGTCTCAAGGTAGCTCATTACAGATTTCAGCGTGCGGAATACAAGATGACTGACAGGATCAGTATAGTACTGCACAATCATATAATGAATGATTAAACTACAAAGTCAAACCATCAATGATTTTTAAAGGAATATAAGAAATGTGTGACTTGTTCAGTTTAACGAATGAAATGCTCTGTTCTAATGTACCGGGTGTTTTTTAATTCCATCATTGCATTTCCTAAATATCATTTCTTTCACCCATCCTTTAGGTAGCCCATCTGGATTGAACTCAACCTGTGCAAGTATCTAAAAAGATCCAAAGCTTAGTTATGACAAAAAAAGGGAACAGTATTCTCGAAAAAAATAAGGGAAGTTACAAGTTTTTATAGATACTATTTTATTCAAATAGGAGAATAGTTCCAGGAAGCATACGTTATCTTCGGAGGTTGTGTCACACAGTCCCTTCACATCACATCTAGAAATCGCCCCCTCATTCACATAACGCAGTACATCTTCTTTTGAGAAGAATCTCATTCCAGTAGGCAGATGAACAAAAAACTACAAAACAACACACAGACATGGTAAAAATGATGTGGCTATGCCTCCTGAGGTACTCCTACAAAATCAGTTTAACAAATGACCATTGTTTTCAAGGATGTATACGAACACGTAAATATAAAAACAATATATACCCCATAAATAAACGCTCTCCTACTCTCAAACTCTACCCAACAGAATTAAAAATATTCAGCCTCTATTTAAGAAATGTCTTTCATTAGACAAGAAACAACACATAGAGCCATTCTAGAAATAAGCACGAATTAGTAGTAACTTATTAATAAGAAAAATGTTTTTTTAGATACAACCTAACGAGTCTCTCGTACTTTTGATCTCTTATGTGTCTAGTGGCACTGACCTACTATCACGATGAGTTTCCAGTTCTTTTGAGAAATAGATAAGCCAATAACTAGCATAAGTCAAATATTAATGTGAAAGCAAGTTGAAATTAACCTTGTACATTTTGTCCATCATCTTCCCCCCGGCTCTGATCTCAATCACCCAACTGTCCGGAAGCCATGCATTCATATTCTGTGTGCAAGAGGGAGTTACATCTCAAATGTAATCAACACATGACATATAGAAAACTCACTCACATGAAGCTCCTTGTCCTCCGTGCATGTTCGCGACTCCAACATGTGCTCGTCCATCTCCGAGAATAGATAGTTTAGTGCCTCCGTATCCGTCGAGAATGTGTATTCTGACACTGGAGAAGTGTAGTACTGCAACGAAACAACGAAAAAGTAACGACCAATTATTTACGACCTATATATATATAGTCTTTATTTTTTTGTTCTCTATCTCTTTTTAGCTGCATGTGTATTTGGTTCCTTCGTTTTTCTGTCGCCATGTACTTGGGTAACTTCTACGCAGTTTCATATTTTTGCTAACAACTCTGTCTTATCCAGCCCATAATTTAATTTTTTAAAGTTGAATTATTTTTTGGTAGGGTAGTGTCTCCAGTCTCATAAGATAGGTAATAGGTAACACATCTCAGCCCAACATCAACATAGCAGCAATAATAATACATACAAGCATGTACACGTACACAAGGTGCATATGGGAAGCATGTTAACAAAATTTAGCATAGAAGCAGAGTAGGGATGTACCCGGTATGTCGACCCATCATCATCGCGGCGAACATGTATGATCCAACCATCGGGAAACCAGAACGGCGCCTCCTTCAAAGCCTCTGCATTTTCATCAACCTCCTTTGGTCCCTCTGCCTCCACAATCTCCGTTCCCTGTTTATTCCGCTCTTCTGCCTCCTTTTGATGGTTCACTTCAGCGTCATTCAAGACCACCACCGGTGGCTGCAAGTCGTCCTTCTCTCTGTTTAGCCAGAAAATAATAACATGGGTGCTAAATCAGATACAGAGACATATTCAGTCAGAGAATGGAAACGAAGAACTTTCATTCATTTTTGCAAATAATTTTCCTAGAATACGCTGTGCCCAATATAGTGAGGGTTCGCAAGATTGCGGATCCACCATTGTTACACAGAGGAGAGTTGTTGCGATGGTCAAATATGGCATGGCACACACAGACCAGCTTATGCAGTCCACAGGGATCGCATGATACCCAGCATATAAATCATTTAGGAATCTCCCAACGGTACCCCTTAATTTGGCAATCATCCATCCATATTACTCCTAGCTATCGCAAGCGCACCACGAGGTCAACAGTGTGCATAACTGCATATCACAAATTGACAGTTGGACAGAACATAATATAGCTGTTGGAAGCAGGGACGAACCTGGCGCGGACGGACCGCCGGGAGGGCGAAGCGTCGCGCCGGCGCCGCGAAGGCGGGGAAGAGGGGCCAGGAGCAGCGGTGGCGGCCGCGCTGGGCCTGGGGGGCGTCTGGTCCGGCGGCAGGCGACGGCGACGTGCCCGCTCGGAGCGGCGAGGGCCCGAGCCCGGAGGCTCGGCACCAGCGGAGGTGGCAGGCATGGGAGGGCAGGGCTCTCTCGCTCGCCGGCGGTTACCGATCGACGGCGATGTGTGGGAGCGGTCGCCGCAGGTGGCAGTGGAAAGAGCAGAGTGGGGAGCTGAGACAGGTGATCCGTGAAGGTGGCGTGTGGGCCCCGCGAAGATGAGTCAGGCAGGCCATTTGGTGCTGCTCCCGAGACATGTCAGCCGCCGGAGAATGTGCCAAATTTTTGTTTACAGTAGGCTTGTCGGACTCGTGCATGACCAGTGGCAGCAACGACAAAAACGACAGAACTGGCTTGGAACGAATTCACCAACTAAAGGCATCTGCAGCAGACCGATCTAAATCAGCGACTCAAAAGGTTGTTTTGGTTTATTTGGATTGCCTCCCGGACAAAAATTTGGCGTTGGTCCAACCTGTCTGGACAGCGTGCCCAGCGGCTGACCCATTCGTCTCCATCTTGGCGTCTCCTAGTCGTCCTCGTCAGAGTGGTAGTGGCAGCGGTACATGGTCTCGTCGAAGGATGTTTGGAGGCAGCGCAGGGGCACGCCGGCGAAGCGCAGTAGGTTAGGGGAGCGCGGCGGCCAACGCATGTTCCTCCGGCGGCGAAGGTTAAGAGATGGAGTGGGTTCCTCCGGCCGCGCAGATGCAGTGGGGGAGGTTGTGAGGTGGGCATGTCGGTGGCGCGCATGAGGTTGGGATGGACTGCGGCCCGCGAGGGGGTCTGCTGGCGACACACCACATGTGGACATTGTACTACTCTAAAGCGTCCACAGCAAGCAATCAAATAACTCAAAATGTTTTTTTTTGAAAAGTTGCAGGAGAGCTACAGTATTCATTAGAAGAAGACTCAGGCTACAAGGAACCGAAAAATGGAAAAGGAAAAAAAAGCAGCGCTAAGCGCTGGGGCTAAACCCTCACTCTCGCGGTACAAACTGCCGACCTCTGGCCAGCACGCCAGCACCCAAACAGCCAACTCATCGGCGACCTCAGCTGCAACGATGGTCACCGGCCTATCCTTGTTATCGAATATACGGCGGTTCCGCTCCTTCCAGCACCCATAGCACCGTGAAGATGGTGGATCATGTGCGCTTGCGATCGCGCACCGTTGCCGCGGCGATAGTGGGGGCGAGCCAGTCCAAAGTACTCGAGGGCGTGCCCCAAGTGAGCGGGGAGAGAACGGGGAGGTGGTGGGCGTCCGCCACCGCTGTCCAGACTCGTCGCGCCCACGGGCACTCCACAAGGAGGTGGAGGGCCGTCTCGAGGCTCCGTCGGCACAAGGGGCAGAAGTAGGAGTTCGATGCTGAATCAGCCGCTTCCCACTTTATACGTAGCAATCAAACTGATAAAAATTTGCTTCACATACCAGTGATGCTTTTTTCTTCTACCTTGCACATAAAAGTGCACTCATCGAAATTTGCTTCAAGTATGTCGATTTGTTGTATGTCCAGACTCATCAACGTGTGAAGTTTATTTTTATGAGTGGGTTTCGCCACCATGACATGGTCTCCTTCACCAATAGAGTTTGAGCTTCAGATCCTTGGGCGACACTGGCAGCAAAAGAAACGCACATCTCGTCCGCGCACGTGGCCTTTCTCAGCAGGAACTTGACAAGCCTTCTCTGCGCCTCTTGCCCACTGTACCCCACAAGGTGGATCCTCCTCAGCGTGCTGCTGAAGCACTTGATCTGGGCAGACAGCATATCCTTGGACACGACGATCTTCTTATTGCTCGATGCTTGGTCAGGTTGAGAAGTGTCAATGACCAGCGTTAGAGTTAGAACCTCAAGGTTGGGCGTGTTCTTGACGATACCGATGAGGCCGGTGATGTGGAGGTTGTTCCGGAACGGGCCCCTGAGCTCCAGCCGCGTGAGCCCCGGCAGCCAGGCGCGGTAGGGGAAGAAGGGCGGGGTGGGCTGCGCGGAGAGGCGAAGGGACTTGAGGCTGGTGCATCTCTCCACCATGGCTACCACCTCCCAGATTTTTGGCGAGTCCTTTGGACAGTAGGATACCGTCTCGCAGATGTCCATGGCCAGGGCTTCGATGGCTCCCCAGTTGGTCAGCGACAGCGGGTCCGGCACGCTTCCTTTATAGTCGAGGGAGCGCAGGAAGGGCGCGTTGACGAACACGTCTGTGGCTTCGTGGCAGCAGCGCAGGGTGAAGGCCCGGAGGCGGAGCGCGGTTGGCTGCACCCTGATGCTTCTCACCCACCGGCACTCCTCCAGAGTCATCGCGGCGAGGCGAGGGCAGGCCGAAACCAGGCGCCGCAACGCTTCCTCCGATGCGTCCACCCGGCGGAGCGAGAGCGTCTCTAGCGATCCGAGGGTGAGCGTCTCTACGTGCTTGGGCAGACGGAGCTCGCAGTTCCCAAGCCGGAGGTGGCGCAGCGCGGCGTGGGTGAGCAGGCGGCGAGGCACGGTGTAGAAATTCAGACCGTAGAAATCATATTTCGGTCTTTCGTAGCGAGTGTTGGTATGTTGGCAGAGTGGCATGCCCGTGCCTCCCTGTGTTAGGTCGAGGTCGAGCGTCTCTGCGCCGGCGAACACGGCGGTGGCGATCCACTGGTCGATCAGGGCGTTGGAGGGGCGGCCGATGAAACCGGCGACGCGGAAGGTGCGGATCGGAGCGGCGCCGTCGCGGCTTAGGAGCGCGCCGCTGACCTTAAGGGCGGCGCCGACGGTCGTTGTTCCGTTGCTGAGGTCGATGCCGACGCTGACGGCCGTCGTGCCGTTTCTGATGTCGACGACGGGGACGGCGGCGAAGACGCGGCGCCAGCGGCGGGAGAGCATGCTGGTGCGGACGGACTGGTCGGTTGGGAGGTGCGAAAGAACGCGGGTCAGCGTGGCGTCCGGGAGGGCGCTCAGGCGGTCCTCGCCGCCGGCGCGCTGCATCCTCGCCATCTTCTCGTGGCCTTGGAGTTCAGATGGAACAGAATTTGAAGGCTGGAACAGAATGTCTTTGCTTGCGGTTCAGATGGAACAGAATTTGGAGACCCTACGCGTAATTTCATGGAGGATCGACAGAGCTTGTATCAATCACGATTAAATTCTTTCTTTTCTTTCCAAAATAAAAAAGGAGTACTATGTTTTGTCCAATCAACCATGAAATTCTTCTACTGGAACCGATAGGGAAAAAATTATGAGACCTGGTTCATAGCAGACAAACTAATCTTGTGTCCATAATTAGAGAGATGTCTTAGATTTATCTAAATTTAGATATATCAATACAGATTTAGTGTATTTAGATACATCAAAATTTAGTGGTGTATAGATATGTTCAAATTTAGGTAAATCTAAGAAATTTATTTACGAACAGAGAAAACACCCTTCTCTCCTGAAAATGGTTTTTTCGTTTAAGTGGATTGGAAAAGGTTTTTTTTTTTTTGGAACCAACCACTACAAGTTTCACCTCAGCAAACCAGATTACATTAGCTACTCCCGCAGGGGGGAATTCAATTCGGCTCCTGAATATATGTATATGCTCCCTTTATTTAAAAAGATATACTTTTAATTGTTTAAAAAAATTAACAACAAGTTTCGTAGGTACATCTCGGTGACCTATGTGCGTTCGTACAATTTCGCGAGAAATAGATATTTATGTAGTTGATGTAAAAAAGACAAAACATTCTCACAAAAAGGCTTATTTGTAGCACAAAATTTTGTCTTTTTACATATCCCAAAATACAAGTTGATATTTCATGAATTTATTTTTGTGTGCACATAACATGTGAAGATGCACACTTGATTTTTTTTGTATTTATTTAACATTTCAAAATGTATCAAATATATATTTCAAACTAAAGGGAGCATATGGAGCCAAAACATTACCCTCCATTTATGATATGAAATTAGTATCATTAGATTCCTCTTGAAATATATAGTAGTATCATAATGTACCAAAATTTCACGACATATATGTTGCTAATCTTTTTTATGAAATTTGTTAAAATTTAAAGAAATTTATTTAGGACACATTAGCTGACGAAGTGCTTATTCTTTTCTTTAATTGACGAAGAGCTTATTCTAATAAGGTATAAAGTTTGTAGTGTGGAGCAAAGTTTTAAATAATGCGCTATCTCTTCACTGTAGTATCGGCATAGTGGATTCACAACACTAATATTTTTACTGTTAAATAGAATCTCTCACTGATAGCTCGCTAAATCACGATAAAACCCTACATAGGTCTACAACCTAACGTTATTTTTCCCGCTAAGCCCAAATATTTCCATATTTGAATTTGAAAGTTAGACCTAATTATGCAATAAACATTAATGAAATACTGTTGTTACTATAATCATCATGATTGTTCAATACAAAAGTTTGTATCATTGAATTTCTTGTCATATTTATAGATGATATGAATATTTCATGGGATGTGCTAGTTCTCATCTAGCTAAAAACTAACTTCGTGATCAGTCAATTCCTACACCGTTTGATTGCGTCGTGATTCGTGCATATGAGTTGTAAGTTGGATTGCAACTGAGTTTTTGCAACTGTTGCAACTAAGAAAAATTATTCGACCGTTAAATTTGCTTCGTGATTCATGGTAGTTATCAGTGTAAACATGAGCTGCAACTAAGATATGATGACATCATCTGACTGAGAATAAAGTTTGTTCTCAGTCGATTAAGAAATAGTCTAGATGCCTAATATTTCTAAGAATTCTCGCGTGTAGATATTGTCAATTCTCGAATAGCTGGATTCCCGAGCCAACTTTTGATCTCATCTGTGAGGGCGTCGAGCGCACCGCCGCATCCGCTGGCAAACACGACACGGAGCGACTGGAGCACGAGCGCGCCACGAAGCAACGTCTTGAGCAGCACCCTCTGCACGTTGCCCCCGTCGTACAGCCCCACGCTCATCTCTCTCATCCGCTCCCGCAGGCACTGCGCCGCCGGCACATCATCCGGCACGTCCACGGCGAAGCGCGCGCTGTATATACCGTAGGAGCTTTCGTGGTCACCTAGCCTGAGCGACAGAGCAGTCAGGTTCGGCGTCTGCCGCAGGATCCCGGCCACCGCATCAACGGCACGGGGGTGCACGCAGAGGCTTCCCAGCTCGAGCCTCGTGAGGTTGGGGAACCGAGGGAACTGCAAGGTGAAGAAACCGTCGTAGTCTGAGAGGGGGTTCTTGGTCACGTCCGGCCAGGCGAAGTGGAGGTGCTTGGCGTTCACGAACAAGAGCAGGAAGCCGCTGAGGCTCTCGAAGTCGATCTTTCCGGACGAACAGGTGCAGATGCGGATCTTGGCCGAGGCATTTGTCGGCGGGCCGTCGATGACGGGCGCCGCCTGGCCTAGGTACTCGAAGACCCGTGTTTCCGATAAGTCGACGGTGACGCGACGGACGGCGTGGCAGCAGCGCAGGGCGAAGGTCCTGAGGTGGGTGTCCACCGCGATGTCTTGGATGTGGTGGCAGGCCTCGAGCGTTAGGTTCGCGAGGCGCGGGCAGCCAGAGATCAGCTGCTGTATGGAGGCGGAGCTAGAGACGGAGGAACTGATGTTGCTGAGGGCCAGCGTCTCCAGGGACGGGAGCAGGACGGTGGACGCCGCGAGGTTCGGCGGCAGGGAGCAGCATGCGAGGTGTAACGACCGCATCATAGCGCAGGAGAAGAGCTTTGCCGGGACGGCATATGCGTTTGGATACGCGTAGTTTGAGTAGCCGCTGCTCTTGCCGATGTCACGGCCGCGGCAGAGCGCGCAGATCATGTCGTGCTGGTGCGTGCTGGTTTGTAGGTGGAGCTCTTGGACGCGATGGCTGAGGGCGTAGGAGAGCCACTGGTCCACGGCGCAGGAGTCCGGCGAGACGCGCCCTGGTACGACCACGCGGTACGCGTGCATGGCCACGCGGAGGGAGCGCAGCGGCGCGTCCTCGCCGCAGCAGCGTCTCCGGGAGAGCAGCGCGGCCGTGACCTGGTCGAGGAGTTCGCTGTGCAGGGTCCGGTTCCGATAGGGTCGGGACGAAACGGTGCACGATGATGACGATGTGCCGAAAGAGACCGTGTGGCAGACGACCTCGGCGAAGGCGTGGCGCCAGCGGCGGGAGAAGATGGTGGCGCGGGCAGCCTCGTCGGTGGGGAGGAAAGAGAGGACATGGCCGAGAATGGCGTCCGGCAGGTCGCTGAGGCGGTCGAGGCGGCCGATCCGCCTCTTCTTGGCAGAGGACTCCATGTGACGATCGTGTCCCGGCAATCCTACACCCCAACTCCGTGAGCGCCTATTGTTCATCGGCCGCCTGCTTGTTAGGGATTATTACGGGCTTGCTTTTTTCCTTTTTTTTTCGAGGGTCACGGACTTGTCTTTTCCTTTTTTTCGAGGGTCAACGGACTTGCTTTTTTCCACCGAGCTGATTCTGGAGCAAGAAAATTGCCTTGGCCACTTCGATGATTCTGGAGTGCGGGAGTCCACCGAGCTGGTCGGCCCTTATGCTGTTGTCGCATATTCCCATGCGCCTCATGTTCCTAGCTGGCGTCTGTATTCCCCGCACTCTAATCTTATAATAAAGATGCTGGATGTTTTCTGTAAAAGACACATCTTACAACCATGGTGATAGGAAGTTTAGACATGGTCATGCATTGTTGAGGTACATATTTTACAACTAGGAAACTTCTTCATTATTTATGTTACACTAGTGGAATGCCCGTGCTTCGCCACGGCTCCCTACCTTATGCCAGTCACAATATTACATGGATCTCTACTTTATGTAGTTTCACAAATATTACAAGTGTAAATGATGCACAAAAACATTTAAGTACATAAAAATAACCACATAATATTTAAAATATCATAAGATCATATCACATAATTTAGTGTAATAATTATAAAAGGCAACGAGACCGACATATTATTTCTTATATTATTTATTAAATCCATGCTCTCTTGATCGTGAATAACATATGCTCGCACAACATCCTGTATGTTATTTTCAATGTCATTAGCAAGGTACTTGAGTATGTGTATCAAAAATCTCTTTGTCAACTCGTAGCCATCCTGCACAATCAATCTATCGAGTTAGCATGAAGTTTTATTTTCATAAAAATATAAGAATGTGAACATAAAGTACTCCCGGTGCAAATTGGATGAACAAATCATTTATCGCATGAAAGCATAAAAGAAAATACTAAGTAACCAAACAATTTTTTGCAAATAAATGGAAAATATTATTATCTCTTGGTCATTAGGATGATAATACTTTTTTGTAATGATAACCACAGAAAACCACATGTCAGTGCTTGTTGGTATTGGAGTATTGAGAAAAGTCGGACAATCCTGCTTTCTTCCTCACCCAAATTTCCCCAATTTTAATTTTAAAATAACAAACTTTTCCCAATTTCACATTCTCCCGACACCACCGCATGGGTTACTCATGCCGCCTGTGGCCACACACGCCGCCAAGGTCACTCGCTGTTTGGCGCCCGTCCACGGCTAGCTCTCTCACGTCCATCCCATCCTCCGGCGCCGAGCCACTCACCGTCGGCCTCCACACCCCCGGCGCACGGTTTCGGCTGCCGACCTCCCTGCCATTCGGCGGACGGTTCAGGCTGCCGACCTCCCCGCCCTCCGGAGCTAAACCACTCCTCCATCAGCCGCACGGTTGTTACTCCGCCGTTGAAGAGTTGCCCGTGCTTTCCTTTGGTTCCCACGCGGGCCCACTATTACTATTTTTGGAAATATTCCTTTACCACATATGGATAGTTTCGGTGACCTGATTATAAGCAAAAACATGGTCGACCTCGATGTAGTTCTGTCCAGGATAGAATGGGAAATTAATATGGCATGAACCAGAATCATTCAATAGATCAGTTTGAACCGTAAAATTGGTTTATAATACACAAACTTTACCGTTCATTTTTCTCCGCTCTTTCCCATTCTCATGGCACAACAAAAAAATCATATGATAGAAATTTATTTCTGACATTGCCATATTTTTTATATGATACGAAATTAATTTCTGATATTACCCATAAAAATGGTACAGAATTCCAACACGATTTACACATATGGAGATTAAACAAAAGTTTTATTCAGAACAAACCATCCATTGACATTTGGATCTGAAGCATTTGTTCTTGAGATTCCCTTCAAAAAAAAAATCTGTTTGAACAAGAACGATTGGCTCAATAAATATAATGGAGTATATGAACAAGAATTTTCTGCAACATGAAGTAGATAAATAAGATGCATGGACCAACGTGAGCCCTCTCCATGTCAGAAATTTACATCAGGCTACAATCATGTTCCACGGTCACAGGTTATCATGAATATATCACAGATTCTGCATATATTAACAAACAAGCAAAACAGATTTTGGGGGATCCAAGATCCATGAATACATCGGTAATAAAAACAGGAAAATACAGAATCCAAAAGCAATTATAGAACAAATAAACAGATCGGAGACTTCAGGGGAGAGAAAAAAATATCGGATCTGCAATCTCAATAAATCAAACATCTCAGACTAATTACTTACATAAGCTAAGCAAGATCACCACATGATCTGAACGGTGAAGTATCCAAAGACATGACAGAAGTCAACAAAGCAGTAATAGGATCACCACTTCGTATGTCAAAAAAACCTGAACGCGGTGCCGTTGGATGGAGGCGTGACCCGCTGGTTGCCGGCCTGAGGCGCTGGGAAACAAAAAAAATTACAGCTGTCAGGAAAGCAGCATCTAACACTCTTGTACGTGCTAGCAAGCAGCATCAATAGCAATTAGCAGCCGCGGCATACACAAGAAAGCACACGCGCTCATTCTGAGATAAAATAAGACGAAGCGGAAACACACCTTTGCAATTGGCAGGCAAACACGCGCGCTAGCAGTCAGCGGCAGCAGTAAACACACAAGCCAAATCTATGTCTCCAGCTATTCTCATCTCTTTTCTCAATTTCTCTTGCGCATGGCAAATGAGGCATACGCGGTAGACCACACGCCTTGGTCGCTGCTTAACCCTCGATCTACTCCCTCCCTCTTCCATCCAAAGAGCCGAAAAAATTCAGTCGCCCTGTTCATCCAAAGAGCTACCGGCGGCCGCGACGTGCACGCACCATGGGAAAGCCGACTCGCACTGCTACACCTTCCAGATTTGCGCCTGGCAGTCCCACCCATCGGTGCAGCGATGCCACGCCACCAGAGTCGGAAACGATGGGTTGCCATGATGATATGCGTGTGGTAAATTGAGTCAAACTGTGATAACTCCATCAAGGTAGTTGTTCCTATTAGCAAGATAAGATAATATAAGATAAGATAAGATGGTTAGCTATTTTTTAGGAGTGCGGACCGGGTGGTTTGAGGGAGGAAATATGAATTGAGAACGTGGGGGTATTATTATCCATCCTGAAAATGTGACACCAGGCATTCACCAGTTTGCTCTTAATAGTAGAGATATATATCATTATAAAAAGTGAACATAGAACCCAGTTGTCATTTATGAAAAAAACTGATGGGTTTTCTCTTCTCAGTTTTTTTTATATTACTCTTTTTGTCTACCACTAGTAGAAATTCGAAAATTAAAGACGACGCCCTGAGCCGGTTTCAACCAAGTTTAGGAAAACCCACTACGGCTATCAGCCCTCAGCCGGTCACGATTGCTCGCCCATCTATAATACATTTAGAGCCGGTGAGGAGTTATCACCATCTCAAAAAGTTGTCGGCCCGCAGCCGGCCCTTAAAAGAAACGGCTCTAATATATTCCTTGGACGGTGATGATATACAACCGCCTCTAAAAGAATTGTACCCGTGTGTGTAGCAACCGTCTCCTTGCATAGGAAGAGTGAAAATCTGTAATCCGGCAACACCCGCCAGTTCCAACGACACTACAGTACTACTCTCTGCCTTCATCATCATCTTTCTATTTGATTTCTTTCTCTGGATTTGCTCGTCCATTCGTCGATTCTTTGTACATAGAAATAGAGTGTGCTTCTACATTTCATTCTATCCAATTTGTTCCCCTAATAGATGGTGCTTTCTCGATCTGTATTTTTCACCATTTCGTCTAGGTCTTTTTTAGTTTGGCCTTGTTCTGATTTCTGTCCTCCATATTCTTGTTCTTCGATGTCTTCTTGCATTTCAATGCGCAGAAGAAGGTTAGAGTATACGTAGAGATGGAGATCTGCCGTATATGCACCCAACCATAGGAGAACTAGCGCCGCTCAAGAGGAATGTAGTGTCGTTCTACATCATCTTGAACCACCCAAACTTTCAGCACTTTGTGGTGAGTGATTTTTAGACTCAGTAAGCAAATTACTAATGTTTATCCTCAATCAACATATTAATTTTTAGCCTCAATCAGCAAATTAGTAATGTTTATCCTCAATCAACAAAATAATTTTTTGCCTCAATCGGCAATGTACTAATGTTTATGCTTAATCAACAAAGTAATATATAGCATGCATTCTTTTTGCTCAAGTAGGAATTTTCTTAAGATTTTAGGAGTAGTATTGTTAAAGTTTTCAATCAATTAATTTCTACCTCTGATATTTTGTAAACAGTAAAAGAAAACAACATAATGATAAGTCACACAAGAGCCTTTCACTTATGTTTTTTCAAGATTGTGCTACTTTCTTAATTAGTAGTACTAACAAGATGATTTAGCAGATCTATGTAGTAGATCTGCTGTGTTATATATGCATCAACATCATCTTCTTCTTTGCTTTTTGTTCTCAGGACATTCCTTGTCGCTTGAAGGAAAGACTCAACTATTTTGCCAATAAGTTTCTACCTGATGTGGCCGCAGGCCATAGGTTTAAGCTTTTCCTGGTGAAAAGAGAAGAAGCTACATACATAAGAGGACCATTCTGGACTTCGTTCTTGAGGTCACACAATATTGCTCCCGATGATTGTGTGACCTTTTTACATTAATCACACAAAGCTAGTAATGAAGAAGATTATGAATGACCTGAGGAAAGATGAATACGAGGAAGAATAGGAAGATGTGTAGGAAGAGGACCCTCATGCCCCTAATGGTGACATCAAAGAATTCTAGAATATTCCTGGTATGTAGTTTCCCATCAAATGCATGCATGTATATACTAAATATTGCTTGTCATCTGAAATTGTTAATTGCATTTTACAGGAGTGACTACGCTAGGTGTGGATCCCAGCATTAGGGAGATTTTTTAGAAGAGTGTATTCATAGATATTCATCTCATTTTATGGTAGATTTGTGTGCCATAACTTTTAAGATGATGAAGGAAGTAATAGTAGAAATTTCTTCATGAAGGAAGTAAACTTATGAGACTTGAGCAGCATCCTCTGCATGTTTACCCCCTCGTATAGATCCACGCTCATCTCTCTCACCCGATCCCGCAAGCACTGCCGATAGACCCGGCACGTCCATGGCGAAGCGTGGGATGTACGCCCTATATTAGCTTTCGTGGTCGCCGATCTTGAATGACATGTTCGGCATCCGCCGTAGGATACCGGCCACCATGTTGACAGTGCGGGGGTGTGCGCAACGGCTTCCCAGCCGGAGCCTTGTGAGTTTGGGGTACGAAGGGAACTGCAAGGTAAATAAATCGTCATACTATGACAGGGTGTTCTTGGTCGTGTTCGGCCAGCCGAGGTGAAGGTGAATGGCATTCACGAACGGGAGAAAGAAGCCCCCGAGACTCTTAAAGTCGATGTTCCTGGAGCACGCCCCGCGGCAAACATGTATCTTGGCCGGGGATATTCTAGGCGCGTCGCTGCCGAAGAGCGTTGATAACGCGTGAAGCACACGTCCGTTGGGAACCCCAAGTGGAAGGTGTGATGCGTATAGAATCAAGTTTCCCTCAGTATGAAACCAAGGTTTATCGAACCAGTAGGAGATGAAGGCCACGTGAAGGTTGTTGGTGAAGGAGTGTAGTGCGGCGCAACACCAGTGATTCCGGCGCCAACGTGGAACCTGCACAACATAATCAAAATACTTTGCCCCAACGTAACAGTGAGGTTGTCAATCTCACCGGCTTGCTGGAAACAAAGGATTAAACGTATGGTGTGGAAAATGATGTTTGTTTGCGAAGAGGAACAAAGAACAGAGATTGCAGTAGATTGTATTTTAGATAAAAAGAATGGACCGGGGTCCACAGTTCATCGTGGTGTCTCTCCAATAAGATAAATAGCATTGATACCCCACGTATCCATAATTTCTGTCGTTCCATGCTTGTTTTATGACAATACTTACATGTTTTGCTTGCACTTTATGATGTTTTTATGCGTTTTCCGGAACTAACCTATTAACAAGATGCCACAGTGCCAGTTCCTGTTGTCTGCTGTTTTTGGTTCCAGAAAGGCTGTTCGGGCAATATTCTCGGAATTGGACGAAATCAACGCCAAAGATCTTATTTTTCCCGGGAGGCTCCAGAACACCGAAGGGGAGACGGAGAGGCCCAGGGCCCCGACACCACACGGCCGCGCGGGCAGGCCCCGGCCGCGCCGGCCTAGGGTGGCGCCCCTCCCCGACGCCGCCGCCGCCTTTTAACCCCTTTCGACCTAAAAACACCGGACCACTTGACGAAACTCCAGAAAGACTCCAGGGCGCCGCCACCATCGCGAAACTCCAATTCGGGGGACAGAAGTCTCTGTCCGGCACCCTGCCGGGACGGGGAAGTGCCCCCGGAGGCCATCTCCATCAACGCCACCGCCTCCATCATGCTCCGTGAGTAGTTCCCCCATGGACTACGGGTTCTAGCTGTAGCTAGTCGGTATTCTCTCCCCATGTAGTTCAATACAATGATCTCATGAGCTGCCTTACATGATTGAGATTCATCTGATGTAATCGGTGTTGTGTTTGTCGGGATCCGATGGATTGTTACATTATGATTGTCTATCTACAAAGTTTATGAAGTTATTGTTGCTGCAATCTTGTTATGCTTAATGCTTGTCACTAGGGCCCGAGTGGCATGATCTTAGATTTGAGCTCTATACTTATTGCTTAGATTGTATCTACAAGTTGTATGCACATGTCACTGTCCGGAACCAATGGCCCCGAAGTGACAGAAATCGGGACAACCGGAGGGGATGGTAGTGATGTGAGGATCACATGTTTTCACGGAGTGTTAATGCTTTGCTCCGGTGCTCTATTAAAAGGAGTACCTTAATATCCAGTAGTTTCCCTTGAGGCCCGGCTGCCACCGGCTGGTAGGACAAAAGATGTTGTACAAGTTTCTCATTGCGAGCACGTATGACTATATATGGAAAACATGCCTACATGATTAATGATCTTGATATTCTGTCTTAATGCTATTTCAATCCTATCAATTGCCCGACTGTAATTTGTTCACCCAACTCTTGTTATTGGAGAGTTACCACTAGTGTAGATAGCTGGGAACCCCGGTCCATATTTCATCATCATATACTTGTTCTCTATGTCATTGGAAGTAGTATCAACTATTTTCTGGTGCCATTGCTCTCATATTATTGCTACTTTCTGTTACTATTGCTCTCATATTATTGCTGCTTTCACATCACCCTGTTACTAGTGCTTTTCCAGTGCAGCTGAATTGACAACTCAGTTGTTAAGGCTTATAAGTATTCTTTACCTCCCTTGTGTCGAATCAATAAATTTGGGTTTTACTTCCCTCGAAGACTGTTGCGATCCCCTATACTTGTGGGTCATCAAGACTATTTTCTGGCGCCGTTGCCGGGGAGGCATAGCTCTACTCATAAGTTCACCTGGGGAGTACACTCTACCTCTCTCTCTTTTTATTTTATTTTTTTTTGCTTAGTTTACTTTTCTCTTTATTTGTGCTTAGTTTATTTCTGTCTAGTATTATTTTGCTTAGTTTACTTTTGCTTAGTTTCTTTTTGTCTTGTTTTATTTGTCTCATATACCCAAAAATCCATAAAAATTTGAAAACCCAAAAAATTAAAAACTGCTGTTATGGGAGAACCAACAACCTACTTGGAGCTTATGGAATGTTATAATTGTTATAGAGAATCAAGAACTGGTAAAATGATGAGTGCTATGATAGAAAAATTGAATACAATTGCTAAAATCTTGCTTAAATGCCATGATATAAACTGTTGCTCTCAACAGGACACTAAACATCTTAAATTTCAATGTGGCTTTAGTGAGGAATTTTTATTAAGAGCTATAATCGGAATTGCTATATTCATTATGGGTTCGAAGAGGTAGAACAATTTGTCTTATTTATGGGAGCCTCCGAGATAGAATCCTTCATGGTTGAGAATTATGAAACTTGTGTTGTTTGTAAGGACCTTAAAGATTATGTCTCTACTATCCTTAATTCTTGCATAGAATGCTACAGTAGGAATCCTTATATCCTTGATTATAAAGAGAGACACATTAATGCACAAGAATGCACTCACAATTTGCAGGAACCGGTGGAAGAAGAAATTGATGAACCTGAAAGCTCATTGGATGAAAAAGAGGAGGAAATTGATGAACCTGAAAGCTCATTGGATGAAAAAGAAGAGGAGAGCGACGAACAAAAGGAGGAAGAATGGATTAGCTACCCATGTCAACCTTCTAATGAGAGTAACTCTTTATCTCTTACACTATTTGATTGTCCTCCATGCTTACCGGAAAAGGTTGAATGTTATGTTCCTGTGGATTCTCTTGAAATAATACCTATGAGTAATACTTGTGAGAATGATTATGCTACTGTTATATATGATAATCCATGCTACTTTGATAAATCTTATGATAATGCTTTGTTTGTGCCTGATGTCGAAATGCATGGTACTAAAGAATTTTGTTTGGCAAATGTCTATGATAAAGCTCTTGATGATGGTCCTATGTTACTTGATAATATTAATTGTACTACTAATGAAAATGGGATTGGAGAGTTCTTGACTTATTCTATGAGTCCCATATCTATTGAGATTGATCAACTACCTTGTTATATTATTAATAAAAGTAAGTTTGAAAGTTTTAATTCCACAATTCTTGAACTTGATAAAAATTATGTGTTTGGAAATCATGAAAAGTATGCTGCATGTGATAGTTATATTGTTGAGTTTGTTCATGAAGCTACTGAAAATTATTATGAGAGAGGAAAATATGGTTGTAGAAATTTTCATGGTACTAATACACCTCTCTATATGCTGAAATTGTTGAAGTTACTCTTGTTTTATCTTGCTACGCTTGTCACTTTGTTCTTCATGAATTTATTTGTGTACAAGATTCCTATGCATAGGAAGCATGTGAGACTTAAATGTGTTTTGAATTTGCCTCTTGATGCTCTCTTTTGCTTCAAATACTATTTCTTTCGAGTGCATCATTAAAACTGCTGAGCCCATCTTAATGGCTATAAAGAAAGCACTTCTTGGGAGATAACCCATGTGTTATTTTGCTACAGTACTTTGTTTTATATTTGTGTCTTGGAAGTTGTTTACTACTGTAGCAACCTCTCCTTATCTTAGTTTTGTGTTTTGTTGTGCCAAGTGAAGCCTCTAATCGAAGGTTGATACTAGATTTGGATTTCTGCGCAGAAACAGATTTCTATCTGTCACGAATCTGGGTCTAATTCTCTGTAGGTAACTCAGAAAATTATGCCAATTTACGTGCGTGATCCTCAGATATGTACGCAACTTTCATTAGTTTTGAGTTTTCTGATTTGAGCAACGGAAGTATTTTATTAAAATTCGTCTTTACTGGCTGTTCTGTTTTGGCAGATTCTGTCTCTGTTTTTTTGCATTGTCTCTTGTGGACTTTAAGCGAGGTTTTCTAGACGTAGAGGGCTGTAGCTAATGTTTTATTGAGTTCTTGCAATGTGCCACTACAGGACCAAGGTGGATTCAAATTTTTTGAGTACTAACCCCTCTAATGAAGTTTATGAGAAGTTTGGTGTGAAGGAAGTTTTCAAGGGTCAAGAGAGGAGGATGATATATGATCAAGAAGAGTGAAAAGTCTAAGCTTGGGGATGCCCCGTGGTTCATCCCTGCATATTTCAAGAAGACTCAAGCATCTAAGCTTGGGGATGCCCAAGGCATCCCCTTCTTCATCAACTTATCAGGTTCCTCCCCTGAAACTATATTTTTATTCGGTCACATCATATGTGCTTTACTTGGAGCGTCTGTGTGTTTTTATATTTGTTTGTGTTTGATGGATCCTAGCAATCCTTGTTTGGGAGAGAGACACGCTCCGCTTTCATATGAACACTTGTTCTTGGTTTTACTTTTAATGTTCAATGAATAAAAGTTGGAAGCTACAATATTTATCTTTATTTGGTTGGGACAAGAAAATGCCTCATATGTCTTGGATAATTTGACACTTGGCAATTGTTTTGAGCTCTCAAGTATGATTAAGTTTTTTCATGTAGTTTAAACCTATTAGTGGAGAACTACTGTAGAGCTTGTTAAAATTGGTTTGCATAATTGATCTCTCTTAAGGTCTAGATATTTTCTGGTAAAGTGTTTGAGCAACAAGGAAGACAGTGTAGAGTATTATAATGCTTGCAATATGTTCTTATGTAAGTTTTGCTGTACCGGTTCATACTTGTGTTTGCTTCAAACAACCTTGCTAGCCCAAAGCCTTGTACTGAGAGGAAATGCTTCTCGTGCATCCAAATACTTGAGCCAAAAACTATGCCATTTGTGTCCACCATACCTACCTACTACATGGTATTTTCCGCCATTCCAAAGTAAATTGCTTGAGTGCTACCTTTAAACAATTCAAAATTTATCATCTCTTATTTGTGTCAATGTTTTATAGCTCATGAGGAAGTATGTGGTGTTTTATCTTTCGATCTTGTCATTTACTTCGGACAGACTTTCACAATGGACTAGTGGCTTCATCCGCTTATCCAATAACTTTGCATAAAGAGCTGGCAAAGGGGTTCCCAGCCCCAATTAATTAACTTCATTAATAATTCTCTTCACATGTGTTGCTCTGATTCATCAGTAAGCAACTTAATTTTGCAAATAGACACTCCTCCATGGTATGTGAAAAGTTGGTCGGCACCCGATGGAATCGGTTAGCCATGGCTTGAGAAAGCAAAGGTGGGGAGGAGTGTCATCATAATAAAAATAAAATAAAAAGGCACTCCTTCATGGTATGAGATTGTTGGCAGGCACCCGATGGAATCGGTTAGCCATGGTTTGTGAAAGAAAGGTTGGAAGGAGTGCCACCCCACTAAAATACATGTGTAAACAAAAGAGAAGAGGGATGATCTACCACGGTGGTAGAAATAACGTCCTTCATGGGAGCCGCTCTTGAAAGTCTGGTTGATAAGGTAGTTAGAGTACCCATTACCATTCGTTGACAACAACAAACACCTCTCAAAACTTCATTTTTATGCTCTCTTGATGTTTTTAAAACCAAAGCTCTAGCACAAATATAGCAATCGATGCTTTCCTCTTTGAAGGACCATTCTTTTACTTTATGTTGAGTCAGTTTACCTACTTCCTTCCACCTTAGAAGCAAACACTTGTGTCAACTGTGCATTGATTCTTACATACTTGCTTATTTGCATTCATCATATTACTTTGTGTTGACCATTATCCATGAGATATACATGTTGAAAGTTGAAAGCAACCGCTGAAACTTATATCTTCCTTTGTGTTGCTTCGATGCCTTTACTTTGAACTTATTGCTTTATGATTTAACTCTTGTGCAAAACTTTTGATACTTGTCTTGAAAGTACTCTTCATGAAAAGTTTTGCTATATGTTATCTATTTGTTAGCAACTATAGATCATTGCCTTGAGTCACTTCATTCATTTCATATGCTTTGTAATAGTATGATCAAGGTTATGTAAGTAGCATGTCACTACAGAAATTATTCTTTTTATCGTTTACCTGCTCGGACGAGCATGAACTAAGCTTGGGGATGCTGATACGTCCCCGACGTATCCATAATTTTTGTCGTTCCATGCTTGTTTTATGACAATACTTACATGTTTTGCTTGCACTTTATGATGTTTTTATGCGTTTTCCGGAACTAACCTATTAACAAGATGCCACAGTGCCAGTTCTGTTTTCTGCTGTTTTTGGTTCCAGAAAGGCTGTTCGGGCAATATTCTCGGAATTGGACGAAATCAACGCCAAAGATCTTATTTTTCCCGGGAGGCTCCAGAACACCGAAGGGGAGACGGAGAGGAGGCCCAGGCCCCGACACCACACGGCCGCGCGGCAGGCCCCTGCCGCGCCGGCCTAGGGTGAGGGCGCCCTGGTGCCCCTCGACGCCGCCTCTTCGCCTATTTAACCCCTTTCGACCTAAAAACACCGGACCACTTGACGAAACTCCGAAAGACTCCAGGGCGCCGCCACCATCGCGAAACTCCAATTCGGGGGACAGAAGTCCGGCACCCTGCCGGGACGGGGAAGTGCCCCCGGAGGCCATCTCCATCAACGCCACCGCCTCCATCATGCTCCGTGAGTAGTTCCCCCATGGACTACGGGTTCTAGCTGTAGCTAGTCGGTATTCTCTCCCCATGTAGTTCAATACAATGATCTCATGAGCTGCCTTACATGATTGAGATTCATCTGATGTAATCGGTGTTGTGTTTGTCGGGATCCGATGGATTGTTACATTATGATTGTCTATCTACAAAGTTTATGAAGTTATTGTTGCTGCAATCTTGTTATGCTTAATGCTTGTCACTAGGGCCCGAGTGGCATGATCTTAGATTTGAGCTCTATACTTATTGCTTAGATTGTATCTACAAGTTGTATGCACATGTCACTGTCCGGAACCAATGGCCCCGAAGTGACAGAAATCGGGACAACCGGAGGGGATGGTAGTGATGTGAGGATCACATGTTTTCACGAGTGTTAATGCTTTGCTCCGGTGCTCTATTAAAAGGAGTACCTTAATATCCAGTAGTTTCCCTTGAGGCCCGGCTGCCACCGGCTGGTAGGACAAAAGATGTTGTACAAGTTTCTCATTGCGAGCACGTATGACTATATATGGAAAACATGCCTACATGATTAATGATCTTGATATTCTGTCTTAATGCTATTTCAATCCTATCAATTGCCCGACTGTAATTTGTTCACCCAACACTTGTTATTGGAGAGTTACCACTAGTGTAGATAGCTGGGAACCCCGGTCCATATTTCATCATCATATACTTGTTCTCTATGTCATTGGAAGTAGTATCAACTATTTTCTGGTGCCATTGCTCTCATATTATTGCTATTGCTACTGTGTTACTGTTACTACTGCTCTCATATTACTGCTGCTTTCACATCACCCCTGTTACTAGTGCTTTTCCAGTGCAGCTGAATTGACAACTCAGTTGTTAAGGCTTATAAGTATTCTTTACCTCCCTTGTGTCGAATCAATAAATTTGGGTTTTACTTCCCTCGAAGACTGTTGATCCCCTATACTTGTGGGTCATCAAGCATGCTGGGTGAACAAATTACAGGTGGGAAATTGACAAATAAAGATTCATATACATATCATGATGATCACTATGAGATTTAATCAGGGCATTACGACAAAGAACATAGACCGCCATCCAGCATGCATCTATGCCTAAAAAGTCCACTTTCAGGTTAGCATCCGCACCCTTCCAAAGATTAAGTTGCAAACAATGCATATTGCATTAAGTATGGTGCGTAATGTAATCAACACAAATATCCTTAGACAAAGCATTGATGTTTTATCCCTAGTGGCAACAACACATCCACAACCTTAGAACTTTCTGTCACTGTCCCAGATTCAATGGAGGCATAAACCCACTATCGAGCATAAATACTCCCTCTTGGAGTTACAAGTATCAACTTGGCCAGAGCCTCTACTAGCAACGGAGAGCATGCAAGAACATAAACAACACATATATGATAGATCAATAATCAGCTTGACATAGTATTCCATATTCATCGGATCCCACCAAACACAACATGTAGCATTACAAATAGATGATCTTGATCATGTTAGGCAGCTCACAAGATCTAAACATGATAGCACAAGAGGAGAAGACAACCATCTAGCTACTGCTATGGACCCATAGTCCAAGGATGAACTACTCACGCATCAGTCCGGAGGCGGGCATGGTGATGTAGAGCCCTCCGGTGATGATTCCCCTCCGGCAGGGTGCCGGAGGCGATCTTCTGAATCCCCCGAGATGGGATTGGCGGAGGCGGCGTCTCAGTAACTTTTCTCGTATCGTGGCTCTCGTTACTTTGGTTTTCGCGACGGAGAGTTTAAGTAGGCGGAAGGGCAGAGTCGGAGGAGGCTCGAGGGGCCCACCCCATAGGGTGGCGCAGGCCCCTCCTTAGCCGCGCCGCCCTATGGTGGCGACTCCTCGTGGCCCCACTTCGTATCCTCTTCGGTCTTCTGGAAACTCGGTGGAAAAATAAGACCGTGGGCTTTTGTTTCGTCCAATTCCGAGAATATTTCCTGTGGATTTCTGAAACCAAAAACAGCAGAAACAGGCGCTTCGCATCTTGTTAATAGGTTAGTGCCGGAAAATGCATCAAAACATCATAAAGTGTGAACAAAATATGTAGGTATTGTCATAAAACTAGCATGGAACATAAAAAATTATAGATATGTTGGAGACGTATCAAGCGTGAAGCACGGAGCCTTTCGCGCGCCTGGCCTAGGTACTCGAAGACATGTGCCTCTGACATGTCGATGGTGACGCAGACCCGGTGGCAGCAGCGCGGAGCGAAGTTCCTGAGGTGCATGTCCACAGTGATGTTCTTGATCTAGCGGCAGGCCTCGAGTGTCAGGTCGGCGAGGCCCAGGCAGGCGGTGATGATACGTTGTATGGAGGCCAAGGCAGAGTGGTAGGTGATGTTGCTGAGGGCCAGCGTCTCTAGGAACATGAGATGATGGTGGATGGCAAGTGCAGCGGCGGCTGGAGCAGGAAACGAGGTGCCCAAGTCCTCCCTTGCCCCTATATAAAGAGGACATGCAGAGGGATTTACATACACAATAATTAGAGAAATACCTCTCTCTCTAGTTTTTTCTCCCCGTGGTTCCCCGAAGAACTGCGCAGGGAGGGAGACAACTCCACCCTATACGCATGAGCTATGTTGGGTTTCAGATCCAGAAGATCTACTTCCGCAACTTTGCTGGAACGGAGACGGGAGAGTCGCTATGCGCAGTACCTCTGCAAAACTATGAGGTGATGAACCTGCGACACTCTACATCGTGGGAGAGGACTTCTACTCGACCTCGAGGTCGGCGACAAGTACGTCTACATCAACCACATTCTAGCAGAACGTTGGCCGCTATATATCTACGAGGGTACGCCTCATCACTGTTACTGCATTACCCCTTAGATAGATCATGGGAAGTCGGTGTAGGATAGTTAGATTTTTTTCCCTTAAATTATCCAACATTCCACGAAGACGTATGTAACACTGATGCAATCTCTCTGTATCATATACATAAAATCTGTGTGTCACTTTGCACATACTTATACAACAAAAACAAGTAGCAATGTAACAGATCATGACACCGTGTGTAATATCTAATAAATCTCCCACAAATTGGCCTTCTATACCGACGATGGAGGCACTACCATGGACGAATCGAGCTTGCCAGCCACCAATCCACCTCGCTGGAGACCAGTTAGAGGCAGATCGGGAGTCACGAACCACAAATCGAGTAAATCCCCTTAATCCTCTTCCACGCTGGAGGTAGGGCGGTTCCAAATCGAGCCAAATTGATGGGTGGAGGAGCATCAACGGCGACCGGCGCGAGCAGACAAGCAACGGTGTCCGGCACACGCGGAGGAGCTGAAAATTTGGCGACACGAGCTGAGGACCTCTAGGGGCCGAGCTCGTGGTGTGCAGCAGCTTCAGCGACCAACATGGTGGGGGGGCAGCGGTAGTGAACGTGTATGCAGGGGAGTTGCGGCGGTGGTCAGCGCTAGTGGAGACGCAGGGATGGCCGACGTGTGCGGAGAAGCAGCGATGGCCGGCGCGGGAGGATAAGCAGCTGCGGTGGCCAGCCCGAGCGAGGCGCGACGCGGCGTGTGGGAACAAATGGATTGTTGCTACAGCCGGTTGAAGGAAATACTTTTCTTGTTGTTTGCTCATTACAAATTTCAAATGAGCTAGGAAAGGTTCTCTTCTGAGGTCTAGTTATGACTATGTCTACGTGGTTTTTAGGTTCTACGCTTCTTAGTCTCTTGTGTCTTCTAGAATGGCGAGGTTTGGTCAACTTTGGCTTTGTCATGGTGTTAGTGAGGCCAGTTTCTCGAGATCTTCTAGTCGGATCTGGGGTGGTTGTCCAACCCTTTTCATCGCTTTCTTCACTAGGGTGGCGATATGTTTCTCAGATCAAAATCGCTGGCTTCTTCTGTCTCCAATCAGTGACTTTCCTATTATCACATTAACACCGTTTACCTAGCTTCGACTTGCCAGATGCATCGTCAAGTTTAGCTTAGACCAGGCATTGGAGATTTTTTAAAGTATCAAGTCACCTAAAAATAATACAAATGCAGTTCGGAAAGAAATGCAATGTTGAAATAAATGGGCTTAATCATTTGGCCCATGTAGTATTTCAGCTTTGCCGTAAATCTCAAAGCCCATATAGTGGCAGCCTTGTGAGTTTGAGCCCAAGTTGGTGGCAGCTCACTAGGGAGTGGCAAGAGGTGGGAAGTTTAGTCCCACATGGAAAGTTGGGAGGAAGTTAGACCACCTTATAAGGTGGGTTGTTCCACCACTAGTAAGTGAGTAAGAATAGGAGTGGTATACGCGCGCTCCTCCTCCTCGCTCGCTCGACTCGACTCGACATGTCTCGACGCGCGCCAACAACGTTACTGCTGCGACGTCATCTGCTACACCGCCACCGCCACCTCCACCAGATCGATTCGTGCGACATATCTCGATCTGTTTAGCGATGAATGTTGTACCGTTTGCACTGCTACTATTCATGTTGATTAATGCATCTAGAATGTTCGAGTTTCACATGTTAGTAGTTGTTGTCATCATGTTTAATATTCTGAAATTAATCATGGAAATTGTGCCTAATTCTCCAACACTCCAAAAAGCTAATTGTAGGCAATTTTCTGAGTTAACAATGGCTGGTTTTGCTGATGCACTGAGACCGGTTAAGTTTACCGGTGTGCACTTTAAGAGGTGGCAGATTAAGGCCACACTCTGGCTTACTCATCTGAAAGTGTTCGAAGTTAGTAATGGTCTTCCTGAAGGAACTATATCTGACCAAGATCAGAACAAGTTCAAGGAAAACAATACTCTCTTCATTGGATGCGTATTGAGTATTCTTGCTAATCGTCTATGTGATGTGTATATGCACATAGTAGACGGTAAAGAGCTCTGGGATGCACTGAATGCTAAATTCGGCGCAACCGATGCAGTGAACTGTACATCATGGAGAGCTTCCATGACATCTGGATGGTGAACAACCGTTCTGTAGTCGAACAAGCTCATGAGATACAGTGCATTGCGAAAGATCTTGAACTCCTTAAGTGTGCCTTACCTGACAAGTTTGTGGCTGGATGCATTATTGCTAAGTTGCCCCCTTCATGGAGGAACTTTGCCACAACTCCCAAACACAAGAGACATGAGATATCAGTTGAAAATCTGATAGCGTCTCTTGATGTTGAGGAGAAAGCTCGGGCTAAGGATACTACTGAGAAAGGAGAGGGCCAGTCTAGCGCCAACATGGTGCAGAAGAAACCCTACAGCAAGAACAAAGGGAATAAAAAGCCCTCCTTCGATAAGCCTATGAAGACTACAACCTTCAATAAGAAGAAGATGATAAACAAAGCAGATCTGAGCTGCTTTACCTGTGGAGAGACTGGCCACTTTTCTAAGGACTGTCCAGAGAGGGCAGACCGCAAGAAAAAGGCGAGGCAAGTCAACACGGTGACCGCTAGCAATGCTGATGGGTACGGTAATCTCTTTACTGTTCTTTCGGTATTTCAGTCTCCATGTTGGTGGATTGATACGGGTGCTAATGTTCATGTGTGTGCTGACATATCCATGTTCACTTCTTACCAGGTCGCCCGGGATTCTTCCGTCTTGATGGAGAATGGGTCACATGCTTCTGTTTGTGGTGTTGGCACGGTAGATCTGAAGTTCACTTCGGGGAAGATCGTGCAGCTGAGGAACGTGCATCATGTCCCTACTATGAACAAGAATCTCGTTAGCGGCTCCCTTCTATGCGGAGATGGGTTTAAGGTTGTTTTAGAGTCAAATAAAGTAGTTGTTTCGAAGTTTGGACAATTTATTGGTAAAGGCTATGAGTGCGTGATGCGCGTAGATGTACACGTCCGTTGGGAACCCCAAGAGGAAGGTGTGATGCGCACAGCAGCAAGTTTTCCCTCAGAAGAAACCAAGGTTATCAAACCAGTAGGAGCCAAGAAGCACGTGAAGGTTGTTGGTGGAGGAATGTAGTGCGGCGCAACACCAGAAACCGGCGCCAACGTGGAACCTGCACAACACAATCAAAGTACTTTGCCCCAACGTAACAGTGAGGTTGTCAAGCTCACCGGCTTAAAAAACAAAGGATTAAGCGTATCGAGTGGAAGATGGTGTTTGTTGCAAAGAACAGAAAAAACAGAGAATGTATTCAGATGTAAAATAATGGACCGGGTCCAGTTCACTAGTGGTGTCTCTCCAATAAGATAACTAACATGCTGGGTGAACAAATTACAGGGGGCAATTGACAAATAAAGATTCAATACATACCAATGATGATTACTATGTGATTTAATCAGGGCATTACGACAAAGTACATAGACCGCTATTCAGCATGCATCTATGCCTAAATAATCCACCTTCAGGTTATCATCCGAACCTCTTCCAGTATTAAGTTGTAAACAACAGATAATTGCATTAAGTATGGTGCGTAATGTAATCAACACAAATATCCTTAGATAAAGCATCAATGTTTTATCCCTAGTAGCAACAGACATCCACAACCTTAGAACCTACTGTCACGATCACAGATTCAATGGAGGCATGAACCCACTATCGAGCATAATTACTCCCTCTTGGAGTTACAAGTATCAACTTGGCCAGAGCCTCTACAAGCAACGGAGAGCATGCAAGAACATAAACAACACATATATGATAGATTGATAATCAACTTGACATAATATTCTATATTCATCGGATCCCGCCAAACACAACATGTAGCATTACAAATAGATGATCTTGATCATGTTAGGCAGCTCACAAGATCTAAACAATGATAGCACATGCGGAGAAGACAACCAACTAGCTACTGCTATGGACCCATAGTCCAAGGATGAACTACTCACGCATCAATGAGGCGGGCATGATGATGTAGAGCCCTCCGGTGATGATTCCCCTCTCCGGCGGGTGCCGGAGGCGATCTCCTGAATCCCGAGATGGGATTCGCGGCGCGCGTCTCTGTAAGGTTTTCCGTATCGTGGCTCTCGGTACGGGGTTTCGCGATGAAGGCTATTTGTAGGCGGAAGGGTAGGTCGGGCGACGCGAGGCCCGGACCACAGGGCGGCGCGCCAGGGCCCACCGCGCCGCCTTGTTGTCCGGCCGCTTCGTGGCCCCACTTCCTTCCCCTTCGGTATTCTGGCTTCGTGTAAAATAGGACCCTTCGCGTCCAATTCCGAGAATATTTCCTTACTAGGATTTCTGAAACCAAAAACAGCAGAAACAAGAACACGACATCTTGTTAATAGGTTAGTGCCGGAAAAATGTATAATAATGTTGTAAAGTATGTATAAAACATTCAAGTATTGTCATAAAAGTAGCATGGAACATAAGAAATTATAGATACGTTTGAGACGTATCAAGCATCCCCTTAGTTTTTACTCGAGTAGGTAAACGATAACACAAATAATTTCTGAAGTGACATGCTACCAACATAATCTTGATCAACATTATTGTAAAGCATATGAGATGAATGGAGTGATCTGAACAAAAGATTGCTAACAAAGATAATGACTAAACAAATGAATCATATAGCAAAACTTTTCATGAATAGTGCTTTCAAGACAAGCATCAATAAGAGTTGCATAAGAGCTAACTCATAAGCAATAAATTCTAAGTAGAATGCATTGAAGCAACACAAAGGATGATTAAGTTTCAGCAATTGCTTTCAACTTGTAACATGTATATCTCATGGATATTTGTCAACATAGAGTAATATAACAGGTGCAATAAGTAAGAATCAATGCACACAGCACACAAGTGTTTGCTTCTAAGATAGAAAGAAGTGGTAAACTGACTCAACATAAAGTAAAAGATTGGCCCTTCGCAGAGGGAAGCATGGATTACTATTTTTGTGCTAGAGCTTTTGTTTTGAAAACATAGAAACAATTTTGTCAACGTAGTAATAATTCTATGCATAATACTTTCTAAGTTGCATGTCTCATGCATAGAGTACTAATAGTGCTCGCACCTTGTCCTACTTAGCTCTGAAAACACGGATTATCATCGCATAACATATGTTTCAACCAAGTGTCACAAAGGGGTACCTCTATGCCGTACAAGTGTCTAAGGAGAAAGCACGCATTGGATTTCTCGCTTTTGATTATTCTCAACTTAGACATCCATACCGGACAACATAGACAACAGATAATGGACTCTCTTTTAATGCTTAAGCATTCAACAATTAATATTCTCATAAGAGATTGAGGTTGTATGTCCAAACAAACTTCCACCATGATAATGTTCTTCTCTAACATATGCATACTCAAACCATTTGACCATGAAATCGCACTTACTTCGACAAGACGAACATGCATAGCATCTCACATGATATCCAACAAAGGTAAAAAGTTGATGACGTCCCCATAAACATGGTTACCGCTCAACAAGCAACTTATAAGAATTAAGACACATAACTACATATTCATCACCACAATAGTTTTTAAGCTATTTGTCCCATGAGCTATATATTGCAAAGGTAAAGGAATGAAATTTTAAAGGTAGCACTCAAGTAATTTACTTTGGAATGGCAGAAAAATACCACATAGTAGGTAGATATGGTGGACATAAATGGCATGGATTTTGGCTCAAGATGTTTGGATGCACGAGAAACATTTCCTCTTAGTACAAGGTTTGGGCTAGCAAGGTTGTTTGAAGCAAACACAAGTATGAACAGGTACAGCAAAACTTACACAAGAACATATTGCAAGCATTATAAGACTCTACACTCTTCCTTGTTGTTCAAACACTATACCAGAAAATATCTAGACTTAGAGAGACCAATCATGCAAACCAAATTAAACAAGCTCTACGGTAGTTCTTCATTAATAGATTAAACTACATGATGCAAGAGCTTAAACATGATCTATGAGAGCTCAAACAATTGCCAAATTTCCAAACCATATGCAGCATTTTCCGATTCCAACCAAATAGCAATTTAACGAAGCAATTTCAGCCTTCGCCATGAACATTAAAGCACAATTAAGAACACAAGTGTTCCATATGAAAAAGCGGAGTGTAATATCTCCAATATAAGAATGGTGGGATTCAACTTTATTCAAAACAAAACGGAAATAAAAGCAAACCGACAAAGTAAAGAACATAAGATGTGATGGAATAAAATATAGTACTAGAAGCGACCTGATAATGTTGTCGATGAAGAAGGGGATGCCTTGGGCATCCCCAAGCTTAGATGCTTGAGCCTTATTAAAATATGCATGGATGAACCACCGGGGCATCCCCAAGCTTAGACCTTTCACTTTTCTTGATCATAGTATATCATCATCTTCTCTTGACCCTTGAAAACTTCCTCCACACCAAACTTCAAGCAAACTCATTAGAGGGTTAGTGCATAATCAAAAATTCACATATTCAGAGATGAAACAATCATTCTTAACACTTCTGGACATTGCACAAAGCTTCTGAAAGTTAATGGAACAAAGAAACTCATTCAACATAGCAAAAGCGGCAATGCGAAATAAAAGGCAGAATCTGTCAAAAACAGAACAGTCCGTAAAGATGAATCTGGAAGGGGAACTTAACTTGCTCAAATGGAAAAACTCAAAACTAATGAAAGTTGCGTACATATCTGAGGATCACGCTCGTAAATTTTCAGATTTTTTCGATTTTTTTACAGGGAGCTCTACGAGAATTCGTGACAGACAGCAATGCTGTTTCTGCACAGCAATCCCAAATATAGCATCAACTTTAGCATAGAAACTTTACTTGGCACAAAAACATGATAAGGAGAGGTTGCTACAGTAGTAAACAACTTCCAAGACTCAACAATACAGTAAATAAAATAAAACATGAGTTATCTCCCAAGAAGTGCTTTTTTTTTAACGCCTTTCAGCTAGGCGCAGAAAGTGCAAATCAAGTATTTTCAAGAGATGATGCATCAACATTATTACCTTGGGAGTTGGGAGTTTTCTCAACAATGCATTGTATCTGGTCTATATAAGTAACTCCTCTCTCATTGCTCCTAGGCTTACTATTCTCATCAAACAAATTTTCAGGAACAAGCCAAGCATAGTTATTTTCCAAAACTTCATGCATCCCTAGGAGCTTACTAGGTATTGGCGCTTTAATTTCCCTACCATCATTAACATTATTAGTATACTTAATTCTATCCATATCCATCTTTTCAAGTATTTGTTTAAAATCAGGAAAGAAACCAAGCCTCTTATGCTTGATAAAAACTTTTCTAGCTTCTTTAGCTATATCTTTAAATTCTCTAACAAGGACTTTTAAAACAAAATTTCTCTTTTCTCCCATCTCCATATCCGAAATTGTAAGAAACATATGTTGTATTATGGGATTGAGATTAACAAATCTAGTTTCCAACATGTGTATTAAACAGGCAGAAGCACTTTCATAAGTAGGAGCAGTTTTTAATAATGGTATATCTTCAAAATCTTCATCCATACTAACATGGGTGAAAAATTCTTCTATATTATCTCTTCCAATGATACACCCTCGTCCTACCGGTATTTTTTTCAGAGTAAACTTAGGATGAAGCATGATGAAATAAGCAAAAGGTAAACTAAAAAAGTAAAGTAAAGACAAGTAACTAATTTTTTTGTGTTTTGATATAAAACTAGTAAATAAGACAGAAAGTAAAGTAACTAATTTTTTGTGTTTTTAATATGAAGCAAACAAGACAATAAATAAAATAAAGTAAAGCAAGACAAAAACAAAGTAAAGAGATTGGAAGTGGAGACTCCTGCAGCGTGTCTTGATCTCCCTCAACGGCGCAAAAAGTGCTTGATGCGCATAGATGTACACGTCCGTTGGGAGCCCAAGAGGAAGGTGTGATGCGCACGAAGTTGAAACCAAGGTTATCGAATGATGGCGTGTAACTCACACGTTCGTTGGGAACCCCAAGAGGAAGGTATGATGCGCACAGCAGCAAGTTTTCCCTCAGAAAGAAACCAAGGTTTATCGAACCAAGAGGAGCCAAGAAGCACGTTGAAGGTTGATGGCGGCGGATGTAGTGCGCAACACCAGGGATTCCGGCGCCAACGTGGAACCCGCACAACACAACCAAAGTACTTTGCCCCAACGAAACATCGAGGTTGTCAATCTCACCGGCTGCTGTAACAAAGGATTAACCGTATTGTGTGGAAGATGATTGTTTGCAAGAAAACAAGTAAAACAAGTATTGCAGTAGATTGTATTTCAGTATAAAAGAATGGACCGGGGTCCACAGTTCACTAGAGGTGTCTCTCCCATAAGATAAAAGCATATTGGGTGAACAAATTATAGTCGGGCAATTGACAAATAGAGAAGGCATAATAATGCACATACATGACATGATAAATATAGTGAGATTTAATTGGGCATTACGACAAAGTACATAGACCGCCATCCAACTACATCTATGCCTAAAAAGTCCACCTTCAGGTTATCATCCGAACCCCTTCAGTATTAAGTTGCAAAGCAACAGACAATTGCATTAAGTATGTTGCGTAATGTAATCAACAACTACATCCTTAGACATAGAATCAATGTTTTATCCCTAGTGGCAACAACACAACACAACCTTAGAACTTTCTGTCACTGTCCCAGGTATCAATGTAGGCATGAACCCACTATCTAGCATAAATACTCCCTCTTGGAGTTAAGAGTAAAAACTTGGCCAGAGCCTCTACTAATAACGGAGAGCATGCAAGATCATAAACAACACATAGGTAATAGATTGATAATCACCATAACATAGTATTCTCTATCCATCGGATCCCGACAAACACAACATATAGTATTACAGATAGATGATCTTGATCATGTTAGGCAGCTCACAAGATCCAAGAATGAAGCACATAAGGAGAAGACAACCATCTAGCTACTGCTATGGACCCATAGTCCAGGGGTGAACTACTCACTCATCACTCCGAGGCGACCATGGCGGTGTAGAGTCCTCCTCCGGGAGATGAATCCCCTCTCCGGCAGGGTGCCGCAGGCGATCTCCTGAATCCCCCGAGATGGGATTGGCGGCCTGCGTCTTTGGAAGGTTTTCCGTATCGTGGCTCTCGCATCGGGGTTTCGCGACGGAGGCTATTTGTAGGCGGAAGGGCAGCATGGGGGGCCACACGAGGGCCCCACCATAGGTCGGCGCGCCGCCTGGGCCGCGCCGCCCATGGTGGCGGCGCCTCGTGGCCCCACTTCGACTCCTCTTCGGTCTTCTGAAGCTTCGTGGCAAAATAGGACCCCGGGCGTTGATTTCGTCCAATTCCGAGAATATTTCCTTACTAGGATTTCTGAAACCAAAAACAGCAGAAAACAGCAACTGGCTCTTCAGCATCTTGTTAATAGGTTAGTTCCAGAAAATGCACGAATATGACATAAAGTGTGCATAAAACATGTAGATATCATCAATAATGTAGCATGGAACATAAGAAATTATCGATACGTTGGAGACGTATCATCGAACCAGTAGGAGCCAAGAAGCACGTGAAGATTGTTGGTGGAGGAATGTAGTGCGGCGCAACACCAGTGAAACCGGCGCCAACGTGGAACCTGCACAACACAATCAAAGTACTTTGCCCCAACGTAACACTGAGGTTGTCAATCTCACCGTCTTGCTGAAAACAAAGGATTAAGCGTATCGAGTGGAAGATGGTGTTTGTTTGCAAAGAACAGAAAGAACGAGAATGTATTCAGATGTAAAAGAATGGACCGGGGTCCACAGTTCACTAGTGGTGTCTCTCCAATAAGATAACTAACATGCTGGGTGAACAAATTACAAAGGCATGACAAATAAAGATTCAATACATACCAATGATGATTACTATGTGATTTAATCAGGGCATTACGACAAAGTACATAGACCGCTATCCAGCATGCATCTATGCCTAAATAATCCACCTTCAGGTTATCATCCGAACCCTTCCGGTATTAACTTGTAAAGAACAGATAATTGCATTAAGTATGGTGCGTAATGTAATCAACACAAATATACTTAGATAAAGCATCAATGTTTTATCCCTAGTAGCAACAGCACATCCACAACCTTAGAACCTACTGTCACGATCCCAGATTCAATGGAGGCATGAACCCACTATCGAGCATAATTACTCCCTCTTGGAGTTACAAGTATCAACTTGGCCAGAGCCTCTACTAGCAACGGAGAGCATGCAAGAACATAAACAACACATATATGATAGATTGATAATCAACTTGACATAATATTCTATATTCATCGGATCCCGCCAAACACAACATGTAGCATTACAAATAGATGATCTTGATCATGTTAGGCAGCTCACAAGATCTAAACAATGATAGCACATGCGAAGAAGACAGCCAACTAGCTACTGCTATGGACCCATAGTCCAAGGATGAACTACTCACGCATCAATCCGGAGGCGGGCATGATGATGTAGAGCCCCTCCGGTGATGATTCCCCTCTCCGGCAGGGTGCCGGAGGCGATCTCCTGAATCCCCCGAGATGGGATTCGCGACGGCAGCGTTCTCTCGAAGGTTTTCCGTATCGTGGCTCTCGGCACAGTGGCCGCGACGAAGGCTATTTGTAGGCGGAGGGTAGGTGGGGCGACGGAGGCCCAGACCACGGGCCGGCGCGGCCAGGGCCCGGGCCGCGCCGCCCTGTTGTCCGCCGCCTCGTGGCCCCACTTCCTTTCCCTTCGGTCTTCTCGAAGCTTCGTGTTGAAAAATTGGGCGTCGATTTCGTCCAATTCCGAGAATATTTTCTTACGATTTCTGAAACCAATAACAGCAGAAAACAAACTGGCGCTTCAGATCTTGTTAATAGGTTAGTGCTGGAAAATGTATAATAATGATGTAAAGTATGTATAAAACATTCAAGTATTGTCATAAAAGTAGCATGGAACATAAGAAATTATAGATACGTTTGAGACGTATCAGTGCGGAGGCTTGTTCTGCTTTTCGCTTTCTGATTTCAGTAATAAGTCTGTGAACCATATTTGTGGCAATGTTAGTGATGATACCAGTGTTTGGCATTCTCGTTTATATCACATTAATTTTGGTTTAATGTCTCGGCTATCCAGTTTAAGTTTAATTCCGAATTTCACCATTGCCAAAGGTTCTAAGTGCCATAGTTGTGTGCAATCAAAGCAACCTCGGAAGCCTCACAAGGCGGCCGAGGAGAGAAACTTGGCACCTCTAGAACTCATACATTCTGATCTATGCGAGATGAATGGTGTGTTGACAAAAGGTGGAAAGAGATATTTCATGACATTGATTGATGATGTGACTAGATTTTGCTATGTTTATTTGTTGCGAACTAAAGATGAAGCTTTAGACTACTTTAAAATTTATAAGGCCGAAGTTGAAAATCAACTAGAGAGAAAGATCAAGGCATCTTAGGTCGGATCGTGGTGGTGAATATTTTCCTAAAATCTTTGATGAATTCTGTGAGGAACATGGTATTATTCATGAGAGGACGCCTCCCTATTCGCCCCAATCAAACGGGGTTGCCGAGAGGAAAAACCGCACGCTGACTGACTTGGTGAATTCCATGTTAGCCACTGCTGGTTTATCAAAGGCATGGTGGGGGAGGCTTTGTTGACTTCATGTCATGTCCTGAATAGAGTTCCTAACAAGAATAAAGATAAAACCCCTTACGAGGAGTGGGCTGGGAGAAAACCATCACTTTCGTATTTGCGCACATGGGGATGTTTGGCGAAAGTCAATATTCCAATTACTAAGAAGCGCAAACTCGGACCAAAGACAGTGGATTGTATCTTTCTAGGTTATGCTCCGCTGAGTGTAGGCTATAGATTTTTAGTAGTTAAATCCGAGGTACCTGATATGCATGTTGATACTATTATGGAATCTCGTGATGCAACATTTTTTGAGAATATGTTTCCTATGAAAGATATGCATAGCATTGCTAGAATTTCTACTGAGATAATTCCTGAGTCTAGTACATCTAATGAGTATTTTGAACAATCACATGAGAATGTTACTGAGAAGGATGACAATGAAGCTCCTAAACGGAGCAAGAGACGGAGGATTGAAAAATCTTTTGGTGATGATTTCATTGTGTACCTTGTGGATGATACTCCCACGTCCATTGCAGAGGCATATGCATCTCCAGATGCAGATGACTGGAAAGAAGCTGTCCATAATGAGATGGACTCGATTCTTTCTAATGGAACTTGGGAGCTGTCAGAACGACCCCATGGATGCAAGCCTGTAGGCTGCAAATGGGTGTTCAAGAAGAAGCTAAGACCTGATGGTACTATTGAGAAAGGCGCGGCTTATAGCGAAAGGCTACACACAGAGAGAAGGCGAAGATTACTTCGACACCTATTCACATGTCGCTAGACTTACCACCATTCAAGTACTACTGTCCATGGCTGCCTCCTATGGTCTTATCGTTCATCAAATGGACGTAAAGACAACTTTTCTTAATGGAGAGTTGGAAGAGAAAATCTATATGGATCAGCCTGATGGGTTTGTAGTAAAAGGTGAAGAAAGAAAGGTGTGCAAGTTGCTGAAATCTTTATATGGCCTGAAACAAGCACCTAAGAAATGGCATGAGAAGTTTGACAGAACTTTAACTTCTGTAGGCTTTGTTGTTAATGAGGCTGACAAGTGCGTTTACTATCGCCATGGTGGGGGCGAAGGTGTTATACTATGTTTGTATGTGGATGATATTCTGATCTTTGGTACAAACATGAAAGTAATACACGAGGTCAAGTCTTTCTTGTCAAAGTGCTTTGATATGAAAGACCTGGGAGAAGCTGATGTGATTCTGAACATCAAGCTTATTAAGAACGAGAGTGGGATTACTCTAATGCAATCCCATTATGTTGAGAAGATCTTGAGCCGGTTCGGCTATATTGATAGCAAGTCTTCTCCAACACCTTATGATCCCAGTGTGACATTACGCAAGAACCGGAGGATTGCCATAGATCAATTGAGATATTCTCAGATCGTTGGCTCACTCATGTACTTAGCGAGCGCGACTAGACCCGACATCTCTTTTGCTGTTAGCAAGTTGAGTAGGTTCATGTCAAACCCGGGTACTGATCATTGGCATGCACTTGATAGGGTCATGCGCTACCTATGTGGTACAATGAGTTATGGGATTCACTATTCAGGGCACCCAGCTGTGCTTGAAGGATATAGTGATTCGAATTGGATCTCTGATGTAGCTGATCTCTACGCCACTAGTGGGTATGTATTTACCTTTGGAGGTGGCGCAGTGTCATGGAGATCTTGCAAGCAAACCATATTGACGAGGTCAACTATGGAAGCAGAACTTACTGCTTTAGACACAACCACTGTTGAATCAGAATGGTTGCGTGAGCTCTTGATGGACTTGCCTGTGGTTGAAAAACCTGTTCCGGCAATCCTTTTGAATTGTGACAATCAAACGTAATTGTCAAAGTGAACAATTCTAAGGATAACGCGAAGTCATCAAGACACGTCAAGAGACGTTTGAAGTCTGTCAGGAAATTGCGAAACTCCGGAGTAATAACTGTTACATATATTCAAATAGACAAAAACCTGGCAGATCCCTTTACAAAGGGACTATCACGTAATGTGATAGAAAGTGCATCGAGGGAGATGGGTTTGAGACCCGTTGATGTTACACCATAGTGGTAACCCAACCTTTGTGATCGGAGATCCCGTGAATTAGGACCTGAGAAGAACAAACTAGTGGTTTAATTGAGGAGAGTATTATGTAACCCTCTCTATGTGAAGATGCACAACTCTCAATTGCTGTAAGGCAGGTTGGCAACACCCTTAGATGGGAACAACTAGGCTGCGGCTGGCCCCAGTCCCTCAGCGACGGCCCGCAAAGCCTCCCGGTCGCGCGCCGATGCAAATTGCAGGGCGTGCCACCTGACCTATACCTGGTCAGGAAGGTGTGGATGATGCCTCGCTTAGTTTCCTGCAGGGCACACTCGTACACGTTAAATACGAGCCTCGATCGGCTCTCAGTTGAATCGGCTCAAGGAGCCGATCCACCCATGATTCGTCCAAGGTGGCCGAATATATGGTGGTCCTGCTTGATCAAGATAAAGCTAATGAGATCCACGACGATTTCGGGTTTTCACCGCATAATCGGATCATCCTACTCACGATTGGGCCTCGCGCTCGCGCACGGTGATCGTAAGCCAATCCTAGACAAGGCCTAAAAACCAACACGAGGTTGATCCTCGGAACATCCTGTCTAGGGCTCGCAAACTACACCCTACACGCCGCTGGATCCTCCAACCCTTTGTAAGGCCTAACTATTGCGGATGTTAAACTAATCCTTGATGAATCAAGGAGCAACCGTAACGGATCAGATCTACTAAACGATGATCAAGCGGGGTGCCGCCCCTACACCTATGATGGGGTGTAAGGACGGCTAGATGCGCAAGGGTTGCACTACGACAGCATATGATACTAGGAACAATGCTAACCCTAACACATCTATGATAACTACGTTGCTCGCCATCAAAACGCTTCAGACGAGCAACGCATGAACAACGTAGGCAGGCTTGCTGCCTAGATCGCAAGATGCGATCTAGGCAGCATGGTGCTTACCGGAGAAACCCTCGAGACGAAGGGGTTGGCGATGCGCCGAGATTGGTTTGTGGTGAACGTTGGTTGTTGTTTATTCCATAAACCCTAGATACATATTTATAGTCCAGGGACTTTCTAATGTGGGCGTGCACCAAACCGTGCACGGGTAAAACTCTAACTTCTAAACTAAGATGCGATCTAATATGTCATAGATACATGGGCAGTTTAGCCCAACCTGGTAGAAAAGGCCGATCCACGTATTTCCTCCATGTATAATCTTCACGTCCATCTTGATCGCGGCCCACCTCTGACTGGTCCAATTTCTGGTGATAACACATGCCCCCCTGGTTTTGGAAATGACATTTCCAAAATCATTATGCTTCCTTCCGTCGGGTCATGTCGTGGCAGAGCAGAAATCACCGCAGAACCCTTCATCATGATGCCTTGCCCCTTCCACTTCTCCACGCGTCCGAAATTTTTTCCTGCTGGACATCACCTCCTCGGAAACTGCTGTGGCATTAAATCTCCCTCATATCCCTTCTATTTAGCCGTTCTAAACAGCTTGCCCCTCCTTCATCCTCCTCGCATTAGCATCCATAAGCCCTCCTGCGCCGCCATGTGTTCTTCCTCTTCCCGCGAGACACCGCCGGAAATCCGCGCCCCAGAAGAATGGGATCTGGAGGACCACGCCTCCTCCATCTGGTCCGAGGACGACCAGTCCCTGACCAGGCGGGATGAAACTTCAGTTCCTTGTTGACGAGGAACTGGAGTCGACCAGCGAGGACGACCTCTGGGAGGGCTGTCCCACCTCTGAAGAGGAGGAAGAGGTGGATGACGACGACGACGACGACTCCCTCGAGGGCTACCCGCCAGCGAAGCGCCTCCGCATGTGGTGGGACGACGACAGCAGCGATGATGAAGACGGGGATGAAGCTCCCGTAGAGGGCTACGGGAGTAGCGACGAGGAGCCCATCGGCAGCAGTGCCGATGAGGGTATCGAGGACGACGACGAGGGCAGTGATGGCCCGTAGATTAGGACCTACTAGCATAGGCCTAGCAGTAGTAGATGGGTCAATAGACCCTTCTTTGTTCCCTTTCTTTGAGTAATCGGTCCTCCCTTTGTAAGAAATCCTGTTTTATTAATGGAGAGCTTCCCCAATTTGATCTTGCCGATTTCTTCAAACCGCTTCTCAATGAGCCGATAGCAATGTATCGATCCTTCACGACTCACCCTTCAGATCCTTCAACCGATGATTTTCCAACTGGTAGATAATGTGGGATCTTCAGGAGAGCCCCTAAATTTCTTCCGCTTTCAACGAATTTTTAGTGATCGCTCATCATTTTGTGAAGAAGGTGGCAACGGAAAATCAGCCGATGACATCTCAATTGGCTCTTAAATAGAGTCACCATTAGCCTCTAAGCTGTAATGCAGCAATCAACCGATTCTAACCGAATCGGCTTTTAAAAGCAGCGAACCTTCAGGGTGAGCTGCCCCCCGAGTTTCCTTAGCGCATTCCTTGCGCCTTGCTGGTCAGATCGGCTCCTCTCCTCAGGTGGATTTGATGCAGCATCAGCCAATGTAACTCCAATCGGCTCCTCAATAGAGCATCTACCAGGCCTACTGCCCCCCGAGTCTCAGCCAAGGCAAACAAAAGAGACGAGGATGCGCAAATTCTCTGAATGGGCCTTGGTTTAATCAGGGGCCTGGGCTCGATCATGCAGAGCCAACCGATTTGAACATAAATCGGCTTCCCAGAGCAGGGAGCCTTCCACGTGAGCTGCCCCCCGGGTTTCTTCAGTCCGCTTCTAGCGCTTTGCTGGTCGGATTGATTCCCTTTCCTGCTCTTGGCATTGTTCTTGAAGAGGGGATCCAAGCCCTTAAACTGCTCCACTGAGGAGTTCTTCCATTAAAACAAATCCCTTTGTGCTCCATTGACCCTCTGATCGTAATAGTTATTCTTCTTGAGTCGATGGCCATGCATCGGCTGTGCTCAAAATTTTGAATTTTTTGGAATTTTTACGGCCGATTTTATGCGTCGGCCCCCATGCTTGATACTCCTATCTCATATCCTCGTGTTCCATCCATGTAGGTGCCCCCCGAGCCGATTCTGTCAAGAGAATTGATGGTATCGGCTCTTCAGGTAGTCCCTGTTGGGTCAAACGTTGATCCCAGGCAAAATAGATGGTGAGGATAATTTTGGCCGATTGCTGGAATCGGCCTCCACGTTGCTTGCTCGGTGAAGGTTTTGTAATGTCCCTTCATAATTTTTGGGGGGCCGATCGCAAGGATCAGCCTCGCCACGTTTGTTTAATGACGTGCTCTTGCTACTCGTCGAGGCCGGTGGATAAAACCAGCCCAATCTCTGACTTTATCACGTTGGTGCACTTGCTGTCGTCCACCTTGAGTGCATCGTGTAACCGTGGAGCTCTAGGCTTGCCGGAAGGACGAGCACCATATTTGTGCCAGCCGATGTTTCATCATCGGCTTTTCCTGCTTGGGGCGCCACTCTTTTCTTTGTGGCCGACCCTCTTCATCCAGGGTTCGCTGAACTTTGGCGCCAGATCAGGCCGTGCCTTTCAACGTGTGCAGGTATCTTTCGGCTTCTTCTAACGCACGTAGTCGCTGAACCCTTCGCTTTTGGGAGCGGCTGAGACCATCAGGGCACCACCTTGGCCGGTGGTATATGTCTTCTTCCTCTTCCTCGTCTTCTAAATCCTCGAGATCTTCCAACCGAGGGGTCTCAGCGTGTTTGCTTCGCGGCGGGAGAGGCCCTAAGCGTTGGAACACAGACACGTTGGCTGCCTCCTTCCTCTTTCGGTTGCATTCTGGGCAATTGCCGATTGTTGGCAATCGGCTCATTCCCTGAATCCCAGCAGTGTCTGAAGAAGGGGCAATCCAAGTGCCTGCCCTCGTCGTCTTGCTCCCTTGCCGTGTCCTTGGCATAAGGCTCGTGCTCCTCCTCATCGTGGTTGTGCCGACGATGTCTTCTGGCTTCTCTAGCCAGACGAGCTCCTTCATCATCATCGCTGGACTGTCGGCGTTGGTCATACTGACTCACATACTTGTTGAGGAGGTGATCGAGAGAGGTCGTTGATATCTTATGTTCTTCACTTCTCCCTGACGTAGCGCGTTATCTTGGCGGAGCTGTCGCCCTGGAGCGGCTTCTCCTTCCCTTGCTATGAGAGCAGCTGCCCTCATCTTCATCCTTGCCAGCGTGGTGTCCAGACCCTATCATGTTGATGCTGAACGAAGACCCTGGCTGGCAACCTCCATGGTAAGCATACTCCACCATGTTGACGGCGGGGAAGGGATGTGTGTCGACCTTCATGGCGTACTGGTTGAAAATTAGTCGCCCATTTTCTATCGCCATCTGGATCTGCTGACGCCATACCCTGCAGTCGTTAGTGGTATGGGTGTACGTGTTATGCCACTTGCAGTATGGCTTTCCGTTCAGCTCTTGCACCGTAGGAACTTTGTGGCCTTCGGGTACCTTTATATGCTTCTCCGGCAAGAGACGATCGAATCTGCCGCTTGGTCACGTCGAAGTCGAACCCTCTTGAGGCCCCGGTGGCTTTACCCATTTGGTTACTGGGCCCGCCGCTCGAGTCCACTCAGCCACCGCGACCTCCTGTTTCTCCCGTAGCACCTTCATCTTCGCCCGCGTCAACCATGGTAACCACGCGCTTGAATTTGTCCTGGTAGACATCTGGGTGGCGCTGTTCATACGCTGATGCCTTCTGCACCATGTGTGCTAATGAAGGGTAGTCTGCTTGGGAGGCCACGTCCTTGATCGATGATGATAGACCCACCACCGCCAACTCGACTGCTTCTTTTTCGCTTACGTGAACCGAATAGCATCGGTTCCTAACGGTCCTGAAGCGCTGGATGTACTCCGACACTGTTTCCCCGCGCTTCTGTCGTACTTGTGCCAAATCGGCAATGCCAGCCTCGGAAGCCTCTGAGTGATATTGCTCATGGAACCGCTCTTCCAACTGCTTCCAAGTCTGGATCGAGTTCGGTGGCAGCGATGTGTACCAACCGAAAGCCGATCCTGTGAGGGACTGCGAGAAGAACCTCACACGCAGCTCGTCTGATGCTGAGATCATGCCCAGCTGTGCCAAATATCGGCTCACATGCTCGATGGAGCTGGAACCATCTGATCCACTGAACTTTGTGAAGTCCGGGAGCCGATATTGGGTGGTAGCGGGATCAATTCGTACTCGTTGGGGTACGGCTTGGTATAGCCGACTCTTCCTTTTCGGCACCATGCCGAACTGATCTTTCAGAATCGTACAAATCTGATCCGCGGTGATGGCTGAAGGTGTCGAACCGAAGATTCGCCCGGGGTGGCGTACTTAACCAGCCATGCTTGTTTTTCCGGTTCTGAGCCAACTGCAGGAGCTGGGCTCTGGAGTTTCGTCGGGGTGGCGTATTTAGCTAGCCACGTCTGCTTCTCAGGGTCTGCCTCCGACGTTCCTCCTGATGTTCCAGAAGTCCCCGCTGTTGCAACCTGGTTCGAGAGTGCCCAGGCACTGCAGTCTGGTACGTATGTACACGTGTATCCATGCGGGATCTCCTTGGGCGCGTCATGCAGAAATTGGTAGTCACTGGGGTCACCACCAATCTTGTAGACGACGTAGGCCGATGAGTTCGGCACTTCTGGCGCTGCCAAAGCGACCGACGGACGGGACTGGAGAGCCAACTCTCCTTGGTGAGTCCCTAGAGCTGGTCCTGACGGAGAGTACTAATGGCTCATGATTTCCTGGATCACGCGAAGAGCGACACGCTCCAAAGTGTTCACCAGGCTCTCAGAGTGGCGGTGCAGCGAATGAGCCACCATGAAGTTGATCTCCTGACGCAGCGACCTGGTGCGTTCTTCTGACGGGGTGGATAGGTCCACTCCATCGAGCGCGCCTTCAGTGAGAACCCCTTCCACCTGATGCCATGGGAGCGGGTCCTGTGAAAGAGCCGATGAGGTCGGCTTCGAGGAAGGCCTTGATCTCGTCATACTTCTTCTTGAGCTCGCCATTCAGATCCTCGTAAGTGACCGGAGTTTCGTCCGCCATCTCAGGTGTAGATGGCGATGTGGTGGATGTTGAAGATGTAGATGCTTGTCCCACCGGGCGTGCCAGAATGTGTTGACGTCAGAAACCCACCGACGGGCAGCGACAGGTCAACACCGTAGAGCCGGGAACAACTAGGGCTGCGGCTGGCCCCAGTCCCTCAGAGCGACGGCCCGCAAAGCCTCCTGGTCGCGCGCCGATGCAAATTCGTGCCACCCGACCTATACCTGGTCAGGAAGGTGTGGATGATGCCTCGCTAGTTTCTGCAGGGCACGGCCGAGCCTCGATCATTAAAGCAGAGGATCTGAGATTCGTCCAAGGTATATGGTGGTCCTGACCAAGATAGGAGATCCACGGATTTAGCACCGATCGGATCATCCACTCACGATTGGGCCTCGATGGCTCCTATGGCGTTGATCAAGATTTAGATCCAAGGGCCTAATAATCCCTACTCAACGATTATCCTAGATGATCACATCGTAATTTTGCGACAAGGGCCAACACGAGTTGATCACGCCTAAGCATCCTCCTCCCTTTACTCGCCCTAACTCGCCTCCAACCCTTTGTAAGGCCAGACGTTAAACTCAGATGAATCAAGGAGCGTAACGGATTGCAAATGTTGATCGGGTCCCCCCTACACCTATGCTGGGGGTGTAGATAGTACACAGGATACTAGGAACAATGCTCCCTAACACATCTATGATAACTACGTTGCTCGCCATCAAAAAGGCTTCAGCACGAGCAACGCATGAACAACGTAGGCAGGCTCGTGCTGCCTAGATCGCAAGATGCGATCTAGGCAGCATGGTGCTTACCGGAGAAACCCTCGAGACGAAGGGGTTGGCGATGCGCCGAGATTGGTTTGTGGTGAACGTTGGTTGTTGTTTATTCCATAAACCCTAGATACATATTTATAGTCCAGGGACTTTCTAATGCGTGCACCAAACCGTGCACGGGTAAAACTCTAACTTCTAAACTAAGATGCGATCTAATATGTTACAGATACATGGGCAGTTTAGCCCAACTTGGTATAAAAGGCCGATTCACGTATTTCTTCCATGTATAATCTTCACGTCCATCTTGATCGCGGCCCACCTCTGACTGGTCCAATTTCTGGTGATAACACATGCACAACTCTCAATTGCTGTAAGGCAGGTTGGCAACAATCCTTAATGTGTTTATGTTGGCTATTTTAGCAAAGATGTTGTCCTACAGAGCATTCTTGAAATAACACACCTATATGAGTCCGATTGTTAAACGTCGCAATCTATGAGATTTGGGTGATCTCTAGTAAACTCATGAAGAGACCATGAAGTATGACGCATATGCTTCACCCGCGGGGTAGGCTACTGGCAGCCATGTACTGGTTATGACTTTGAGTGAAACCCTGTTCACGCAAAACTTGCAATTCAAGGCTTAGTCCATTGTTCAAGTGTGAATGGATGTAGCTTAAGGTTCTAGGCGGAAGTTCAACTTAACAGTCTCCGCTGAAACACTGGTATATAAACAAGCAGCGAGTATTGGTAAATCTCTAAATGGGGATTTGAGATCTGGTGGGGGATTGTTGAAATATTGGGCCTACACTTAGTGGCCCATACTAGATTTCAGTTTTCCCTATAAATCTCAAAGCCCACATAGTGGCAGCCTTGTGAGTTTGAGCCCAAGTTGGTGGCAGCTCACTAGGGAGTGGCAAGAGGTGGGAAGTTTAGTCCCACATGGAAAGTTGGGAGGAAGTTAGACCACCTTATAAGGTGGGTTGTTTCACCACTAGTAAGTGAGTAAGAATAGGAGTGCTACACGCGCGCTCCTCCTCCTCCTCGCTCGTCTCGACTCGACTCGACACGTCACGTCACGTCACGACGCGCGCCGCGCTCGTGGTGAGTGGATTGAGCCTCGAGCCGAGACTTTCCTTTCTTTTTGCAGTTCAGGAAAACGAACAGAGTTCTAGACGGACGCGTTGACAAGGGATTAACTTGTCAATGTCTACAGATTGTAGACTAGGGTTTTGTTAGATGTAGAGGGCAAGTAGATCTCGAAGGTTTCATCCGAAAAGTACTCGACGATATGAAAACTAGGGTTTGGGAAAACAATAGCTCGATCCTTTCTTTGTCCCTCGACTCCCCTTATATAGGAGGTGGAGCCGAGGGTTTCGTATACAAGTTTACAGAGTCCGGGTAGGTTTCTAACTCCTCCCGCAAGTTTACAAATAACACTATCTATTACAACTCTAGCTTTCCTTAGTAATATCTCGGGCTTCCGAATCTTCTTATTCTTCGGGTCGTGGGCCTTCAGTAAACCCCGGGTACTATCTTCGGCAGGCCCATTGGGTATGCCTATGTCAGTAGCCCCGAGATTTTTCTTGAATCGCAGAGTCAGGGAAAATCTCCACCTTTATGTTCTTTCGACAACTCTGAATTTTCGTACATATCTTTGCATACAAATTTCTATATTGTACAGGGATAATGGTAGTTGGGGCTAGTTCATCTGACGGATCAGGTACTAGTTAACTGCTCTAGTGGCAATCCGCAAAAACCTACTTCAAAATCACGTCCCTGGACATGATTTCGGGATACTGGTGTAAACTTCGACAGGTGCCGCTTAAGGTCTTACCATTCTGTCGAGTCCCAGTCATATTTATCGGGTACCTAACGCGTCCGTTAGGATTTTTCTTCGTATCTGTTGATACGGAAAAAGTAGCCAACCGACATCAGAGACGGCGCCACGCCGCACAGAACGGATCTGGGGTCTTACCTACGCAAATTTTGCGGCATTCAGAGATTTATTCGCAACCGGCGCTCTGAGAATATATTGTCGAGTGCTTATTCGGCTGTTGGAATAGCATATTTTATTGAGTCAACGGATGACTTATATTGCGTTCCCGATGGGAGTATATGTAGAGTTATTTTAACTCGAAATATACTCTATTGCCCTTCTTCTTCTCTTTCTCTCTTTTTATGATTTCATCGGGCACGCGAACAGCGTTCCCGATGGGAGTAGCCCCCGAGGCTACAACCAAGGACTTGTACTTGGTTGTAGGCTCCACGCCTTATGCCGCTATATTCGATTTCTCCCGAAATTTTATAATTTTTCGGGTGCGCGACAGCGCTCTTGATGGGAGTAGCCCCCGAGGCTATGAACAAATGCTTGCATTTGGTCATAGGCTCTCGCCATTTCTATCTTGTCGTACTCGAAGTTTTCTATTTTTCCAAAGTAGCCCCCGGGCATTTGGGCAAAAACTTGTATTTGATCAAAGGCTCTCGAAATCATCTTACGTTGTCGATAATCTTTCCCAGCTTCATAGTCGAGCTTTTCTTTTACCATGATGACGTCATTGCTGATGATAGCCACGATTTCTGTATTGGAAACATGCGAAAACCGCTCCTCTCACTGCCTTGTGGGTCCAAATTCCCCATCTGATTGACACGTCGTGCAAGTGGGGGACACACGTCCTCCACTTTTTCTGGCGCACGTACTGTGCCCTCTGTCGTTTCTTTTCTCAGTGAAAAGCCATTTTTACCCCTTGTCCACGTGTAATCCATCTACGCCGTAAATTTTTCATCGAATGGCTGCGTCGATTCACCGCACCTCTATTTAACTGCATCATCTTCTTCCTCTGCTGCCTTCGCTCACTCCGCCCATCTGCGCCTTGATACGTCTCCAACGTATCTATAATTTCCAATGTTCCATGCTTGTTTTATGACAATACCAACATGTTTTGTTCACACTTTATATCATTTTCATGCATTTTCCGGAACTAACCTATTAACAAGATGCCACAGTGCCAGTTCCTGTTTTCTGTTTTTGGTTCCAGAAAGGTTGTTCGGGCAATATTCTCGGAATTGGACGAAATCAACGCCAAACCTCCTATTTTTCGGAAGCATCCAACACCGAAGAAGAGTCGGAGAGGGGCCAGGGGCCACCACACCACTTGGCGCGCGGGCCGGGCCTAGGCCGCGCCGGCCTGGGGTGTGGCGCCCCAGTGCCCCCCGCCGCCTCTTCGCCTATAAAAGCCCTTTCGACCTAAAAACGCAGTACCAATTGACGAAACTCCAGAAAGACTCCGGGGCGCCGCCGCCATCGCGAAACTCCAATTCGGGGACGAACTCTGTTTCGGCACCTGTAGGGACGGGAATTGCCCCCGGAGCCATCTCCACCGCCGTCTTCACCGCCATCTTCACCGCCATCGCTGCCTCCATGATGAGGAGGGAGTAATCCATCCCCGAGGCTGAGGGCTTCGCTGTAGCTATGTGGTTCACCTCTCTCCCATGATTGCTATTATCTATGTGCTACTCTAGCAAAGTTATTAAAGTAGTTCTATTCCTCCTGCACGTGTGTAAAGGTGACAGTGTGTGCACCGTGTTAGTACTTGGTTTATGCTATGATCATGATCTCTTGTAGATTGCGAAGTTAACTATTGCTATGATAATATTGATGTGATCTATTCCTCCTACATATGCATGAAGGTGACAGTGTGCATGCTATGCTAGTACTTGGTTTAGTCTTTTGATCTATCTTACACTAAAGGTTACTAAAATATGAGCATTATTGTGGAGCTTGTTAACTCCGGCATTGAGGGTTCGTGTAATCCTACGCAATGTGTTCATCATCCAACAAAAGTGTAGAGTATGCATTTATCTATTCTGTTATGTGATCAATGTTGAGAGTGTCCACTAGTGAAAGTGTAATCCCTAGGCCTTGTTCCTAAATACTGCTATCGCTGCTTGTTTACTGTTTTACTGCGTTACTACTGCTGCAATACTACCACCATCAACTACACGCCAGCAAGCTATTTTCTGGCACCGTTGCTACTGCTCATACATATTCATACCACCCGTATTTCACTATCTCTTCGCCGAACTAGTGCACCTATTTGGTGTGTTGGGGACACAAGAGACTTCTTGCTTTGTGGTTGCAGGGTTGCATGAGAGGGATATCTTTGACCTCTTCCTCCCCGAGTTCGATAAACCTTGGGTGATCCACTTAAGGGAAAACTTGCTGCTGTTCTACAAACCTCTCCTCTTGGAGGCCCAACACTGTCTACAAAAGGAGGGGGAACGTAGACATCAAGCACTTTTCTGGCGCCGTTGCCGGGGAGGAAAGGTAAAAGGTACTCACACTCCGGATCTCGGCTACTAAGCTATTTCCCGCCATTGTAAGTACTCGAAGCTATTTCCTTTAGATCCTGCAATTGCAACTTTTTGTTTCTTGTTTACACTAGCTAGGCATAATGGAAAACAACAAAAAAATTAGTGAGCTTTTTAATCTTTTTCCTGATTTAGAATTGTTTGATGCGAAAATTAAAAAACCTATGGAACCTTATTTGCATGTTAGTAGCGATGTTATTAGTATGAATGCAATTACTGCTAATACTATGGAGAAGTCTAAGCTTGGGGAAGCTAGTTTACATAAAAATAATCTTTTTTGCTCCTCAGCTTTGGAAGAAATATTTTGCTCTGATAATGCTTTATCTCCCATATGCGATAACTCTAATGATGCTTCTGATATTTTAAATCCACCTGCTGAAAGTATTCCGTATAAAATACCTATGAAAATTATTGAACGTGTTATGGATAACCGCTATGAAGGGGATGGAACTGTCCATCCTGGAGATCATTTACTGTTTTTGCATGAATTATGCGGGTTATTCAAGTGTGCAGGTATCTCTATGGATGAAGTGAGGAAGAAGCTATTCTCTATTTCGCTGTCTGGTAAAGCGGCGCATTGGTATAAATTGTTGAAGAATAGTCATTCTCTTGGTTGGGAGGAAATTGTACCTCTCTTTTATTCTAAATTTTATCCTCCTCATGAAGTGCATATTGATAGGAATTATATTTATAACTTTTATCCTCGTGATGGAGAGAGTATTTCTCAAGCATGGGGGAGATTGAAGTCACTAATGCTCAAATGTCCCATTCATGAGCTTCCCCGTAATGTTATTGTTAATAATTTTTATGCGAGGCTTTCAGGACAACACAAGGACTATCTGGACGCGTGTTCGGAGGGATCTTTCACAAGCAAGGAGGTTGAAGCTAGGTGGGATCTTCTTGATCGGATTGAGGACAACGCTGAAGGATGGGAGAACGACAAAGGTAAAGAGTCAGGTATAAATTATGATTATGAATGCATTGAAGCTTTTATGGATACCGATAAATTTCGAAATATGAGTGCTACTTATGGTCTTGACTCTCAAGTTGCTGCAAATCTTTATAAAGCTTTTGCTTCTCACATTGAATTGCCTAGGAAGAATTTTGATAAGTATCATGAACCTTTTAAAGACGCTTGCATGAAGGATGAAACTGTTATTAATGATTGCAATGAACATGTTGAAACTTCTGAAAATGTTATTTCCTATAAGCATGTTAATTTTTGTGGAATACATAGACCTTGTGGAGTTAATCAAATAGAAGATGAATATTGTATCCATCACAGAAATGAAAAAACTAGAAAGTGGTCTAGAGCTCTAGATGATCTTGGAGAAAAAGTGTGCGCCCTCTATCCTTTTATTTGTGAACTTTGCCATAGAGTTGGTCATTTTAATTTTCAATGCTCCTCCAATGATAATTCGAACCCCATGAGTGCTGCAAATTTGTATTGTGATGATGAAATTATTCCTAATCAGCATGATGAACTTACCTTATTTTTGAAGTGTGAAGAGTTATCAAGAAAAATTTCTTTGTTAAATATTAACGATCTTGATATTGATGATGTCCTGCATGGGTGTTTTTCTTATTGCATTAATAATTGCCATACAAATACTTACATACAAAATATTTTAGAAGATGACACCTTGCCAAAATATGATAGGACCGCTGTGTGTTTTCAACTAATTAATGAAAAGGAGGGATCCTCCCAAGTTTCTTCTATTGTTTCTGAAAGTAAATCAGGTTATGCGGACAAGCCACCCTTCAAGCCTCTTCCTCCTGAAGAAGGGAACGAGGAAAAGGAGAAGGAGAAGAAGAAGAAGGGAACGAAGAAGAAGAAGAAGAATAAGGGGAATAAAAAGAAAGAGGTAACAGCATATCCCCGCGTATATGAGATAACGATAGGTAACCGTAAGTATGTTGCTCCTGATGATTATTGTGATAATGAATCTAAATACGATGATCTTCCTATGCCCTTTACATACATTAGCAATCATGATTTGAATGAGCATACTACTTTTGATATTGCAAATCTCTGGGAAATTAATTCTGAAAATGATGATGATAATGATTGCCATAGTGTCAGTGTTATCCATGCTTCCTCCCATAATGATATAGAAAGCTCTAAGCTTGGGGAAGAGGTGTTTGCAAATCCTTTAGCTACTGGTCATTATGTTCTTGATACATCTCCTTCTAATAACAATAATGGTGTGGACACAGATAAACCGATTGTGAAAGATAACTATTCTATTTCCTATGATGACACTGTGCCTCCGATCTCTGATGTTCATTACAAAGAATGCTATGATATAGGTTCTAACTATCCTTATGAAACTTGTCATAGTCATGATTGGGTTACCAAAAACAATTCCCTTAATATGCAACTTGTTTACCATGTTCAAATTCTTGATAATAATCCTGCTCCAATTACTATTAATGAGAATAACTCTTCTTATGCCAAATTTAATGATACTTCTATGCATATGAACCATGATAAGAATGTTTTAAGTGATGGGTATATTGTGGATTTCATCAATGATGCTACTGAAAGTTATTATGAGAGAGGGAAATACGGTTGTATGCATCTTAATAATATTCGGTTTCCCCTCTTTATGTCGAGAATCTTGAAGTTGCTCGTGTTTTATCCTCTTATGCTTGTCACTTTGTTCTTTATGAATTCATTTGTGTACAAGATTCCTCTGCATAGGAAGCATGTTAGGCTTAAATGTGTTTTGGATTTGCTTCTTGATGCTCTCTTTTTGCTCCAAATACTATTTCCTGCGAGCGCAACATTAAAACTGCTGAGCCCATCTTAATGGCTATAAAGAAAGAACTCCTTGGGAGATAACCCATGTGTTATTTTGCTACAGTACTTTGTTTTATATTTGTGTCTTGGAAGTTGTTTACTACTGTAGCAACCTCTCCTTATCTTAGTTTTGTGTTTTGTTGTGCCAAGTGAAGCCTCTAATCGAAGGTTGATGCTAGATTTGGATTGCTGCGCAGAAACAGCATTGCTGTCTGTCACGAATCTGGGTCTAATTCTCTGTAGGTAACTCAGAAAATTATGCCAATTTACGTGCGTGATCCTCAGATATGTACGCAACTTTCATTAGTTTTGAGTTTTTCCGTTTGAGCAAGTCTGGTGCCATTTTAAAATTCGTCTTTACGGACTGTTCTGTTTTTGACAGATTCTGCCTTTTATTTCGCATTGCTTCTTTCGCTGTGTTGGGTGGATTTCTTTGTTCCATTACCTTCCAGTAGCTTTGAGCAATGTCCAGAAGTGTTAAGAATGATTGTGTCACCTCTGAACATGTGAGTTTTTGATTATGCACTAACCCTCTAATGAGTTTGCTTAAAGTTTGGTGTGGAAGAAGTTTTCAAGGGTCAAGAGAGGAGGATGATATACTATGATCAAGAAGAGTGAAGAGTCTAAGCTTGGGGATGCCCCCGTGGTTCATCCCTGCATATTTCAAGAAGACTCAAGCATCTAAGCTTGGGAATGCCCAAGGCATCCCCTTCTTCATCGACAAATTATCAGGTTCCTTCTCTTGAAACTATATTTTTATTCGGTCACATCTTATGTACTTTACTTGGAGCGTCTGTTTGCTTTTGTTTTTGTTTATGTTTGAATAAGTTCATCCTTGTGTGGGAGAGAGACACGCTCCGCTAGTTCGTATGAACACATGTGTTCTTAGCTCATAATATTCATGGCGAAGTTTCCTCTTCGTTAAATTGTTATATGGTTGGAATTGGAAAATGCTACATGTAGTAATTGATAAAATGTCTTGGATAATGTGATACTTGGCAATTGTTGTGCTCATGTTTAAGCTCTTGCATCATATACTTTGCACCTATTAGTGAAGAAATACATAGAGCATGCTAAAATTTGGTTTGCATAATTGGTCTCTCTAAGGTCTAGATAATTTCTAGTATTGAGTTTTGAACAACAAGGAAGACGGTGTAGAGTCTTATAATGTTTACAATATGTCTTTTATGTGAGTTTTGCTGTACCGTTCATCCTTGTGTTTGTTTCAAATAACCTTGCTAGCCTAAACCTTGTATCGAGAGGGAATACTTCTCATGCATCCAAAATACTTGAGCCAACCACTATGCCATTTGTGTCCACCATACCTACCTACTACATGGTATTTCTCCGCCATTCCAAAGTAAATTGCTTGAGTGCTACCTTTAAACAATTCAAAATTTATCACCTCTGATTTGTGTCAATGTTTTATAGCTCATGAGGAAGTATGTGGTGTTTTATCTTTCGATCTTGTCATTTACTTCGGACAGACTTTCACAATGGACTAGTGGCTTCATCCGCTTATCCAATAACTTTGCATAAAGAGCTGGCAAAGGGGTTCCCAGCCCCAATTAATTAACTTCATTAATAATTCTCTTCACATGTGTTGCTCTGATTCATCAGTAAGCAACTTAATTTTGCAAATAGACACTCCTCCATGGTATGTGAAAAGTTGGTAGGCACCCGATGGAATCGGTTAGCCATGGCTTGAGAAAGCAAAGGTGGGGAGGAGTGTCATCATAATAAAAATAAAATAAAAAGGCACTCCTTCATGGTATGAGGTTGTTGGCAGGCACCCGATGGAATCGGTTAGCCATGGTTTGTGAAAGAAAGGTTGGAAGGAGTGCCACCCAACTAAAATACATGTGTAAACAAAAGAGAAGAGGGATGATCTACCACGGTGGTAGAAATAACGTCCTTCATGGGAGCCGCTCTTGAAAGTCTGGTTGATAAGGTAGTTAGAGTACCCATTACCATTCGTTGACAACAACAAACACCTCTCAAAATTTCATTTTTATGCTCTCTTGATGTTTTTAAAACCAAAGCTCTAGCACAAATATAGCAATCGATGCTTTCCTCTTTGAAGGACCATTCTTTTACTTTTATTGTTGAGTCAGTTCACCTATCTCTCTCTACCTCAAGAAGCAAACACTTGTGTGAACTGTGCATTGATTCTTACATACTTGCATATTGCATTTGTTATATTACTCTATGTTGACAATTATCCATAAGATATACATGTTACAAGTTGAAAGCAACCGCTGAAACTTAATCTTCCATTATGTTGCTTCAATGTCTATACTTTAAATTATTGCTTTATGAGTTAACTCTTATGCAAGACTTATTGATGCTTGTCTTGAAAGTACTATTCATGAAAAGTCTTTGCTATATGATTCAATTGTTTACTCATTGCATTTACATTGTTTCGAATCGCTGCATTCATCTCATAAGCTTTACAATGGTATGATTAAGATTATGTTGGTAGCATGTCACCTCAGAAATTATCTTTTATCGTTTACCTACTCGAGGACGAGTAGGAACTAAGCTTGGGGATGCTGATACGTCTCCAACGTATCTATAATTTCCAATGTTCCATGCTTGTTTTATGACAATACCAACATGTTTTGTTCACACTTTATATCATTTTCATGCATTTTCCGGAACTAACCTATTAACAAGATGCCACAGTGCCAGTTCCTGTTTCTGCTGTTTTTGGTTCCAGAAAGGCTGTTCGGGCAATATTCTCGGAATGGACGAAATCAACGCCAAACCTCCTATTTTTCCCGGAAGCATCCAGAACACCGAAGAAGAGTCGGAGAGGGGCCAGGGGGCCACCACACCACTTGGCGGCGCGGGCCAGGCCTGGGCGCGCCGGCCTAGGGTGTGGCGCCCCCAGTGCCCCCTGCGCCGCCTCTTCGCCTATAAAAGCCCTTTCGACCTAAAAACGCAGTACCAATTGACGAAACTCCAGAAAGACTCCAGGGGCGCCGCCGCCATCGCGAAACTCCAATTCGGGACAGAACTCTGTTTCGGCACCCTGCCGGACGGGGAATTGCCCCGGAGCCATCTCCACCGCCGTCTTCACCGCCATCTTCACCGCCATCGCTGCCTCCATGATGAGGAGGGAGTAATCCATCCCCGAGGCTGAGGGCTTCGCTGTAGCTATGTGGTTCACCTCTCTCCCATATCACTATTATCTATGTGCTACTCTAGCAAAGTTATTAAAGTAGTTCTATTCCTCCTGCACGTGTGTAAAGGTGACAGTGTGTGCACCGTGTTAGTACTTGGTTTATGCTATGATCATGATCTCTTGTAGATTGCGAAGTTAACTATTGCTATGATAATATTGATGTGATCTATTCCTCCTACATATGCATGAAGGTGACAGTGTGCATGCTATGCTAGTACTTGGTTTAGTCTTTTGATCTATCTTACACTAAAGGTTACTAAAATATGAGCATTATTGTGGAGCTTGTTAACTCCGGCATTGAGGGTTCGTGTAATCCTACGCAATGTGTTCATCATCCAACAAAAGTGTAGAGTATGCATTTATCTATTCTGTTATGTGATCAATGTTGAGAGTGTCCACTAGTGAAAGTGTAATCCCTAGGCCTTGTTCCTAAATACTGCTATCGCTGCTTGTTTACTGTTTTACTGCGTTACTACTGCTGCAATACTACCACCATCAACTACACGCCAGCAAGCTATTTTCTGGCACCGTTGCTACTGCTCATACATATTCATACCACCTGTATTTCACTATCTCTTCGCCGAACTAGTGCACCTATTTGGTGTGTTGGGGACACAAGAGACTTCTTGCTTTGTGGTTGCAGGGTTGCATGAGAGGGATATCTTTGACCTCTTCCTCCCTGAGTTCGATAAACCTTGGGTGATCCACTTAAGGGAAAACTTGCTGCTGTTCTACAAACCTCTCCTCTTGGAGGCCCAACACTGTCTACAGGAAAGGAGGGGGAACGTAGACATCACGCCTCTGCAAAAAATCCTCCATTGCGCTCATTGCCCTGCGCACTCCTCCGAGCTCGTGCTGCTCTGCTCTCCTCCGGTGGAACTCATCCTCTCCTCGACACGCATACAGCGCTCCAACAATCCAAATGGCCGCCGAAGATCTGGAGTGGGAGAGATCCAAGATCTCCAATCAAGACATGAACCTGCTGAAGAGGTTGGGGTTCACCAAGAAGAAGATGCACTGCGCTTCCCCCACGAGGAAAGCTACCCAAATCCTCCAATGGAATATCGGGTTAGTTTTGTTGACCATCTTATCCGCGGTCTTTCCCCTCCTATCCATGAGTTTCTCCGGGGTCTTCTTTTGTTTATGGGCTTCAGCTTCACCAGCTGACGCCCAATTCCATCTTGCACGTGTCGATTTTTATCACATTGTGCGAATGCTTTCTCGGAGTCCAACCTAACTGGGCTCTGTGGAAACGCATCTTCTGTCTCCGCCGTAATGGCTCCCACGGCGTCGCCTATAATATTGGCGGCGTCGTCATCTGTGTTCGTTCTGACGTCGATTATTTCGACGTCAAATTTCCTGACTCTGTCCAAGGCTGGCGCAAGAGGTGGCTGTATGTACACGAGGAAAGCTCTGACTCCATAGAGTACAACATCGCCCCTTTTGACGGAAAAACCAAAATTCTTCGCCGCCGCTCCTGGGATGCTGAAGCTTCCGAAGAAGAGAAATTGGCGACAGAGGCGCTGATGACTCGCATCCGTGAACTTCAGAGTACCCGTGGCAAGGAGCTTTCGGGTATCCAAATCACAGCCTACTTCCTTAGGATTAGAATGCAGCCTCTGCAAGCTCGAAAAAATCCCCTTTGGATGTACGCTGGTGATGAAGATGTCGAGAGGCTCTCCACGGATCTTTCTGCAAAAGATTTGGAGAAGCTAATCCGAAGAATCTCCAAGCTTAGCAAGAAGGACACCATTCCAACTTCTTGCAAGGTTGCGCCATTTTGTCGCGCCAATCCTCTTCCCGAGGTATTTTGTTCTTCGCCGCTATTATACCTTCTTCCCGAATTATTTTTGTGTCGACTATTTTTACTTGTAGTGAAATATAACTGTTGTCGATTTTCTTTATTTTCTACAGGGTCACCTTGTTCTATCTTCTCTTCCTCCCCTTCCCGAGGGTGGGGAAGTCGAAGAACGGGCTGTTGTCACCGACGACAACCAGGGTGCTTCTCGCCCTGAAAGTGGAGTCGGGGATTCCCATAAATCCGCGGCTTCTCTTGAAAAAGAGACTGAAGCAGAGGTTTCTTCGTCGACGCGCTCATCTCTCCCCGCTGCTTCTCCAAAGGGCAAGAGGAAAAGGGATGAAGCCATCGACTCTGGCACCTCCAAAGTTAATACTTCCCGTGCCGGAAAAGCTGCACTCGATGCCGAGGAAGAAACTTTGGATCTTTATGGTGCTGCACTCGTCAGCTCGTAAGTTCTTTGAAATTGCTATGTACTATATTTTCCTTTTGTCGATGTTTTTAAACTTGCTATTTTATCTTGTCGCTATTTTTATGGCAGTGACGATGAAGAGGAAAATGCACCTATTGACGAGACTGCTCGAACGAGCACGTCTCATACTTTAGTTGTTTCAGAAGCTCGTCCTGATGGCGACGAAACTTCTCCTCCGCCGCAAAACCTTGAACATCCAAAACCAGCTCAAAGCCCCCAAGCTCCTTCCCCGAAGAGAGCTAGGGTAGAAACAACCAAGGAACCAACCATATTAACTGGTTGTTCCTCGACTTCTTCGATGGAAGAGGTAAATTGTTCTGTATTGTCTTTCTGCTTAAAGTTTTCCTCTTTTTCTCCTTGATATCAACTTTTTCTTCTTCCTCTACTGATCCTTTTTTCATTGTAATCTCTTCAGCCTTTTATGAAAGAGCTCGTCCGCTTTGGTACCCAATTTATCGGGTACCGTGATTATGCCCGCGAACTTGAAGGTACTCATTCTGTCCACTTTCTTTGTCGAGTTTTTCTGTCACTATCGTGCTTATCTGTCTTTATGTTGGCAGAGAAACTGGCAGAAGCCAACAAACGTGCTGACGCCCTCGCTATTGAGTTAGAACATAGCGAGAGTGCGCACACAAAAACTGTCGAGGATCTTGAAAAAAGACTCGGCGACGCAAAAAGGGCCTTGGAGGAAAATGTAGCTCAGCATTCTGCTCGAGAAGAAGAGATCCTCAGTCGACTAGAAACTCAGAGTCGACGTTTTGTTAGTAAGTTCTCACACCCTTGGTGTTTTCTCACTTCGTGTTTTGGTCTCCCTCCTTTTTTCTTTTCGATAACCTTCTTTGTATTTATGCTTTAAGCAGGGAGGACACATCAAGAATATGAGCTGGAAAATCCTGAGGATGACGAGCTTCTCGATGCGCTTTCTCTCCTCGAAATTCACGGGACGGAAGCTCGTAACGGATTAGATGAAGCTGAAGCTGGCCTGTCGCGGCTCTTCCCCTATTTCTTCCACAAAAAGGAGCAACCTGCGACTTTCATTGATCTTGCCCAGTGCTTCAATGGCAAGGAAGACCTTGGACTCCAACTTCGTCAAGAAGGACTAAAGGTTGGCGTCGAAGGTACAATGGCTTTGATCGCCGAGAGTCAGCAGCAAGTCGACTGGTCCAAGGTTGGCGACACGGGGAAGATTGAGACGAAGAAATGGCAGTCGCTAATTAAAGCGGCAAAGCCCAATTCGAAGAAGATCCTCGCCACTTTGGGATATAAGCCAGCACCTGCTCCGAGTTCTTCAAAGCCGGAGGTCAAGTAGACCACTTCGCTTTTTTCTTTTCTAGTTTATCTCCCCCTTTTGGCATTGTCGCCGTAGTGTTCTTGGCGATGATTGCTCCAGTAGTTCTCTAGAGGTCCTTCTTTTGTAATAGACATGTACATATTATGAGAATGAATGGAAATCTATCTTTGCTCGATGATTGATGTCGAAATTTCTGTTTTCAGTTGATTTTTGACAACTATACGGCAACTCCTGGTCCTTCCGAGGTTTTTCCTTCGTCTCATTTGAAGAAAACCCCTGTCTCTGTTGAATTTGTTGAAAATTCTTCGAGTAAAAATTCGGCCGAAGATTTGGAAGAACTTCGACAACAACTCCAGTCCACGAAGAAGCAATCACTTATACTCATGGAACAATCTCGAAAGTCTTCTGAAGGGGAAAAAAATGCACTCCAACAAGCTCAAGATGCCATCTATGAGAAGGACGCCGTTGCTGAAGCTGCTGCAGCTACAACCCGCGAAAATTTTATGCTTCAACTGCTGACAGATGCTAGCTTGGACATGGCAGGTGTGCTTCATTATCATTGTCGTGCTTTTTCTTTTCCTTTTTACTTGTCTTCTCATTGCTCACTGGTTCTTGTAAAAAATAGGTTCTTTTTTGGATGCTACTACTGAAGATGAACGTGTCGAGGCTCGATCCAATGTACTTCTTCGTCTTGCCAAAGATCATGGTTCAAATTTTTGGGGCACACCTGAACGAACTCGCCAGATTGTCAGGTTTCAGGATCGCGCACTTCAGGTTCGCGATTATCTCGACTTCTGCACGAGGACTTTGTCTCTGGTCTATGGCACCATGTTTCCTCGCAATAAGATGCCAGAAACTCTTCCTGCCTTGATGGATAAATTTCGGGATGCTCCTCGAATCCATGGCTTTGTACGAGCCCAACTAGCTGCTGGCGCAAGGTTTGCGATGATCATGATAAAAATCTGCTACCCGAAGTTAGACGTGGGGCAAATTGTTCCAAAGTGCTTGGCCAAGATGTCGAAGAGGAAAAGAAACTTCGGCAAATATGATGATATTGTTACTCCTGTTGCCGAAGACATGATGGATGAACTTCTTCGGATGGATGCCGAATTCTTCGTGAAGGGCAGCTACGCTGAGCATAGCACTCGTGCTGTAAATAATGAGCGCTTAACCATAGACAATATATTGGGAAATCCTTGAAGATAAACTTGTTCCGAAGATTGTTTCTTGTGTATATGATCTGTATTGTAAAGTCACTATATTTTTATTTTTACCGCCAAGCCCCCGGGCGTTTTGATTGCAGTATTTTTGTTTTTATAATGCGAGGTTGTCCCAAGGCAAAATAAATACTGTATTATTTTTGTGGGTATGAGCTCCCGAGCTTTATGTTGACCGCTATTTGTCGATATATCTTTATTCTGGCGAGGTATTTTATACCAAGGCAAAATATTGTCGTGAATTGTATTTTGTCGGTACCATATGTATATATTGTATCTTTGTAGGGGGAAGCCCCCCGAGTCTGTCGAAAAGATATATAATTCCACTATCTTTATTATATTGCAGCACCGCGAGCCCGCCTCATTAAAAACCTTTTCCGCCCCACTCGGTGCCCCGAAAAAGGAAAAGAGTGCGTCTGAAAACACGCGGGCGTTTCAGTACATTGTATGGTTACAAAGGAGACTATATTTTGACATCTAGGCGTAAAAACGCCTGAGCTGCGCCACGTTCCAGGGATTTGGCTCGTCAATCCCCGTCTTCTTGTCTTTGATTCTGTATGCTCCTCCTTCAATTACTTCTGTGACGATGTAAGGTCCTAGCCATGGTGACTCGAGTTTTTCATGACTTTTTTGATTGAGTCGTAAAACCAGGTCACCAACTTGGAAGGATCTTGGCCGCAATCGTCGACTGTGATAATTTTTCAGGTCCTGTTGATATTTGGCGACTCGTGACAGGACTTCGTCTCGAGCTTCATCAAGTGCGTCAACATCATCCTCCAAAGCTTTTCTCGAAATTTCTTCATCATATTCTGTGACTCTTGGAGAATCATGCTCTATTTCTATCGGCAGGACTGCTTCGGCTCCATGGACCAGAAAGAACGGCGTTTCCTGCGTCGCCGTATTTGGTGTTGTTCGAATACTCCACAACACACTTGGCAACTCCTCCGGCCAAGTATGTCGAGCTTTTTCCAATGGTCCTAGCAGGCGCTTCTTGATACCATTGCAGATGATGCCATTGGCCTTCTCGACTTGACCGTTGGTCTGTGGATGTGCTACAGACGCAAAACTCAATTTGATGCCCACTTCTGCGCAGTATGCTTTGAACTCCTTGGACGTAAAATTGCTGCCGTTGTCTGTGACAATGCTGTGAGGGACTCCAAATCTAAAGACGATGCTTTTCACGAACTTGATCGCCGACGCGCCATCCGGTGAATTTATCGGCTTTGCTTCTATCCACTTAGTAAATTTGTCGACAGCAACGAGCATATACTCATATCCTCCTGGCGAAGCTTTGTGTAGTTTTCCCACCATGTCGAGACCCCATTGAGCAAAGGGCCAAGATAATGGGATTGGCATAAGTTCTGCTGCTGGCGAGTGAGGTTTTGCCGCGAATCTTTGACATGCATCGCAAGTTCGCACTATTTCCTTCGCGTCCTCAATTGCTGTTAACCAATAAAATCCCGCTCTGAAGACTTTGGCCGCGATAGCGCGGCTGCTTGCGTGGTGCCCGCATATTCCTTCGTGTACATCTTTTAGGATGATCCGTCCTTCTTCGGGTGTGACACATCTCTGTAACACTCCCGAGATACTTCGCTTATACAACTCCCCTTTGACCACAGTGAAAGCTTTAGATCGCCTAATTATTCGCCTTGCTTCAACTGGATCGTCGGGTATTGTTTTCCTTAGGATATATGATATGTAAGCCTGCATCCACGGAGTTTGCACCATCATTACCAGCTCCTGTTCCTCTTCTTCTTCCACTAAATCTTTGGTGGTAGTCGAAGATTTCTCTTCTTTCTCCTTCTTCTTTATTTTCACTGGCTTTGTTGATCTCTCGCTTATTTCTTCCCAAAACACGCCTGGAGGGATCGCGAGACATTGTGACCCGATGTTTGCAAGAACATCGGCTTCATCGTTACTCAGCCTGCTGATGTGGTTTACCTCGCATCCATCAAACAATTTCTCCAGCTCATTGTACACCTCTTTGTATGCTATCATACTTTCGTTGACTGCGTCACATTGGTTCATAACTTGCTGTGCCACCAATTGCGAGTCGCCGAAGATTTTCAATCGGGTTGCACCACAAGCTTTCGCCATCTTCATCCCATGTATGAGAGCTTCATATTCTGCTTCGTTGTTGGACGCGTTTGGGAACGTCATCCTTAAGACATATTTCAACTTGTCGCCTTCAGGTGATACCAATATCACGCCTGCTCCAGCACCTTCCAACCTTTTGGACCCGTCGAAGTTCATGGTCCAAGTTCTCGATAAATCTGGAGGCCCCGTGTTTTGTAGCTCCATCCACTCTGCAATGAAATCTGGTAAAACCTGCGATTTTATTGCCTTTCTTTTTTCGTACGTGATGTCCCGAGGGGAAAGTTCTATTCCCCAAAGGGAGACACGACCCGTAGCTTCTGGGTTATTCAATATGTTTGACAAGGGAGCTTCATTGACCACTATTATCGGGTGCGCCGAAAAATAGTGTCGCAATTTTCTTGCTGTCGTGAATACTCCATACGCCAGTTTCTGATATTGCGGGTACCGCTGTTTTGAAGGTGACAATACTTCGCTGATGAAATACACTGGCCTCTGGACTCCATGAAGCTTTCCTTCTTCTTCTCGCTCGACTACCAGAACCGTGCTAACCACTTGAGGTGTGGCTGCAATGTATAAGAGGAGAGGTTTTTTATCTTTAGGTGCTACCAAGATTGGTGGTGTCGAGATTGCCCGCTTGAGGCTCTCGAAAGCCCTGTCTGCTTCCTCGTTCCATTGAAATTTCTCCCCTTGCACTACAAGAAAAGTTCTGATAGACAACGTCTCAAAATCGTCCGCTAAGGGGTATTTTTCGTCGCCTATGGGCCTAACCCGACGATATGGGTTCTGTTGTGGAAACTGCGTCAGGCAAAGTCCTACGACGATTTTTTCGGTCCATCGCGCTTGGGCGCCCTTCCGCCACGGAAAATCGGACCGTTGCCCAAGTGTTTCCGGGAGCCCGTTGACTGACGTCATGCAAACGACACGTGGACGCCGTTAACGCGTTAACGGCGTTAACGGCTGAAACCCCGTGGTAGATGGTAGGCCCACACGAGGCCTGCCACATCTTAAGCGGGCCGGCCCATTAAGTTTGCGGGCCGGGCCAGCTGACTTAGTTTGACCGGTCAACTATATAGCTGGGCTGGTCCATTAGTTACGTGGGCCGGGCCTAACCTCTAAGGTTGACTGGTCAAAACTTTAATGGGCCGGCCCACTAAGCATGTGGGCCGGGCCGAATGCACTCGTTTGACCGGTCAACAGGCAAAAGGGCCGGCCCACAAGACATGTGGGACCCACTTTCCTGGTATCGGGCCGGCCCATTTACAAAGTGGGGTCCACATTAAAGCAACTGGGCCGGCCCAAGAAGTTATTGGGCCGGCCCAATTAGCATGTGGGTCCCACTTTCCTGCTATCGGGCCGGCCCATTTAGTACGTGGGGTCCACATTTGATCAAATGGGCTGGCCCAACAAGCCAGTGGGCCGGGCCAAAAGCACCGGTGGGTCCCACTTTGTTAAAGGGCCAGCCCATTTAGTATGTGGGGTCCACCATATAGAAAAATTGTGGTGCTCGAAGCCCCAAGAATAGTGGGACACTGGAAAAAAAACAGTGGTCATTTTTTGTTTTTTGTGCGGCCTATTTATGCTGTGGGTCCACCATATAGCAAGTGGTAGGGACCCATGCACAAGATAGTACGGTACGGGCACAAAAGCACAGGTGGGTCCCACTTTCCTGTTAAAGGGCCAGCCCATTTAGTATGTGGGGTCCACCATATAGCAAGTGGGCCGGCCCAACAAGATAGTGGGCCGGGCCAAAACACAGTGGGTCCCACTTTCCGTTAGGGCGGCCCATTTAGTACGTGGGGTCCACCATATAGCAAGTGGGCTGACCCAACAAGCTAGTGGGCGGCCCAAAACACTGGTGGGTCCCACTTTCGTCTTAAAAGGCCGGCCCGTTTAGTACGTGGGGTCCACCATATAGCAAGTGGGCCCCAACAAGAAAGTGGGCGGGCCAAAAACACTTGGGTCCCACTTTCGTCTTAAGGGCCCCATTTAGGTGGGGTCCACAAAAGCAATTGGTGGCCCAACTAGTTAGTGGGCGGCCCGTGGGGGGTGGGGTCCACTTAAAGCAAGTGGGCCGGCCCACTTAGAGTGCGGGGTCCACAGTGGTGGGCCACCGTTTAGTTGTGTTTATATGCCGGCGTAATAGGCGCTTTAGGATTTTGCGAGCCGGCACATATGTGATTTCGCTTAATTGGGCCGTTTAAGGGATGGGAATTCGTGATTTAGATACGAGAATATTTACGCAGCATTGATTTCTGTCGGATAGCCTCACTTACCACAAGCACCAAAGAAAAAATGCGCGAAAGAACTATAAAAACTAACTAAATATTACATCAGCTGCAAGGCTTTGAAAAAATATTACAGAACCCAGAGAAATTGAATGGTAATTAAACCTAGCAATACAATGAAGCGATCCGGCAATCTTTTAAGTTGTCCATGCAGCACCTATATCTGAAACAAAGACATTACAAGTTAAGACAACAACAATGGAAACGCAAAGACACTGCAATATTGTTTGCCAAAGAATTTGGAACTCATCATTTCGTCGTTATAACAAGATCATTGTAATGCGCACAATAAGCAAACAAAGAGTGCATGCCGCATACCAACAGCCAATATAACAGAGCATGTTAGAATGAAACAGCAGACTTACTACTGTCGAGTCCCATGCAAACCAACATGTTCAGGGAGTACAAAATTGGCATGAACAACATAGTAGCAGGCTATAAATTTTGTAACAACGACTGAGCAAGATGAAGTTATGATGGCTACATCTACAGAGCAGGGAATGTAAACCAAAAATAGAAGTTACGATGGCAAAAGCTAAAGAGGAGGGAATGTGAACCAACATGTGCCAAGTGCAATTACTTAATTTTGGCCGTGAACTAAATAATACTCCTGAACTTATAGTGAAGGGGATGCAAATCAAGATGTTTCGGGATATAAACTTGTAATGAGCAACACATAGAGGATAGTTAATGCTGGAGCTTAGGATGGACCAGATACAGAATATAGTGGGATCACCTGTGAACTTGTATAAGAGGGAATGCAAACCAATATGTTCAGCTTTCCATATGTGAGCGTCATGCCAAGTCAGAGAAACAAGTCAATAATGCAGCTTTTGAAGAACAAGATGGCACGCAAAATTATTATCTAGTAGTATGACAAGTTTATTTGTACTACAGGCTAGATAGCAGAGTGATAGCATGCCAAACTAAGTCCTTACTTTGTTAGCTTACAATGAACTAGATACAAAACAATGGCATCACCTGTAGTACAGGGAATGCAAGCCAACATGTTCATGGAGTAAAAAATTGGCACAAACAACATAGTAGCAGGCCATAATTTTTGTAACAACGACTGAGTAAGATAAAGTTATGATGGCTAGATCTACAGAGCAGGGAATGTAAACCAAATATAGAAGTTACGATGCCAAAAGCTATAGAGCAGGGAATGCGAACCAACATGTGCAATTACTTAAAATTGGCCATGAACTAAATAATAGCAGGATGTTACTATAATTCCTATAATTTTTGTAACAACGACTGAGCAAGATAGAAGTTATGATGGCTACATCTACAGAGCAGGGAATGCAAACCAAAATGTTCAATCGCTTAAAGTTAGCAATGAAGTAGAAAATAGCAACGTGTTACGGTCATAGCTAGGAATGAACTAAAAGAGCTTCAGACAAACAAGCATCTGAACCCAGAACATGGCGCTAAAACAAGGGACTTACATTAGGAGAAGCACTCTGTGGGAGTCACAGCAGATCTTCCTGGGGTTGATAGATCCGGTGATGAAGTATGCTACATGTGCTACTTGGGGTTGGAGAGACGGCCATTACACTTCATGATTACTCATCTCATCTGCAAAAACGTAACGGCGCGTCGTTAGCACAAACAGGTTCCCCCAAGATTAAACAAGAACTTGCAGGCAAGCAATAGAAAAGCGACAGTAGAAGAGTTTAGATCATGCACGGCGCCGGTGAAGCAGATCCGGTTCATGCACAGCGGTGTCGGTGAGCAAGATCCGATGCGGTGGACGACGGATCCGGCGAAGCGGCTCCGGTGGGGTGGACGATACCGCAGCTGAAGCGACTGCGGTAGACTGCTGGATGAGCATATGGTTTCGAGGTTCGGCGGGGATGATCCGGTCCGGTTGATGACGGCGTCGATGAAGCGGCTCCGGCAGGCAGCCGGATGACGAGGATCGCGAGGGCTCGGGTAGGCCAGGGAAGTCCGGCGGGGATGTTCCGGTGCGGTGGTCGTGGAGGTGGTAGAGAGAGGGACTTGAGAAGTTCCGGTGGGTGGTCTCAGATGAGAGACTGAGGGAAATGAATTTTTTTGGGAGGGTATCCGGGGCTAGGGAGGTGGTGATCCAAAAAATGACGGCCAGACCCCCCCACCAACCGACTTTGCTGTCATCTCCACAGGGGTAGAATCGGAATTTGGAAGCGTGTGAAATTTTTGTATTTTGTGGGCGGGAAGTTTTGCCGCTATGAGATTTTGAATTTCGCTAAGGTCCAAGTATAATGATAAAAAATTGTGAGACCGTACTAGTACCTCTGTTCAAGGCCGACTGTAAAATCAAATCATCATCAAGTTGAACATCGGTTACTACCATGATCATCATCGGACACAGATCTGGTGACATGCACCTGAAATTGGTGCATCCGTTGCAAAGTATAATGCTAAAATTTTGAGTGACCGTACTAGTACTTATGTTCAAGCCCGAGTGCAACATCAAATCATCATCACGTTGAAAATTTGTTACCATGATCATGATCTATCTCTAAATTTGGCGCATCCGCTAAATCTGGCAAAGTATAATGATAAAGAAATTGTGAGACAGTAGTAGTACTTCTGTTCAAGGTCGAGTGCAACATCAAATCATCATCACGTTTAAAATTTGTTACCATGATCATGATCTACCTCTGAAAATGGGCGCATCCGCTAAAACTTGCCAAATTCAGAATAGATCATGATCATGGTAACACACTTTTCAATGTAATGATGATTTGATGTTGCACTCGACCTTGAACATAAGTCCTAGTACGGTCTCACAATTAATCTCGCAAAGTATAATGATAAAAAATTGTGAGAATGTACTAGTACTTATGTTCAAGGCCGAGTGCAGGATCAAATCATCATCACGTTGAAATTCGTTACAACGATCATGACATATCTCTAAAATTGGCGCATCCGCTAAATCTCGCAAAGTATAATGATAAAAAAATTGTGAGACTGTACTAGTACTTGTGTTCAAGGCCGAGTGCAGGATCAAATCATCATCACGGTGAAATTTGTTACAACGATCATGACATATCTCTTAAATTGGCGCATCCGCTAAATCTTGCATGTGGCGCATCTCGGTGCGGAGCAACAAGCCGGTGCTATCAAGGTTGAGGCGTCGGTAGCGTCATCGGGCTCTCCTCTTTTGATAGATCTTCTACATGGCGCGGCGCACCGCCCGTCGAGAAGCAGTCACATGTGATACCGAGGTGGAGACGTCGCCGGCATCCTCGAGGCGCGGCCGCCCTTCTACGAGCCAGCGTCGACTCAAGGTATGAATCCATGCGTTGTCGCGCCCCTTCTTCCGATGAAGTGGGGTGCCTTAGATTTATTGTTCTTCTCTTACGATTATTTCGAGCCGAACATGTGTGCTCTTTCTCTGAATATATTGCTTGAAAAGCTAACCAAGTTAATTAAATTCACTTCGTTCTTAATCTTGCGTGCTAATTTTGTTATTTTTGCTGACAGTGGTGCGCGCAAGGAGATTTATTTGTGGGTGTGCTGAGCTGTTAGGCCTAAGTCGAAATCCTCAGCTAAACGAGGCCTCAGCTTAACACATAAAAAAGGTGTTCAATCTCGCCCACAATGTCCTTTTCTTTCCTCTTCCTTTATTGGAACTTGTTTTGCAGACAAGGAAAGTGGCACGTGTAATGTGAGTAAAACCCTCTTAGCCAAAATCAGCTACAAGCAAGATTTTCTGTATTGTAGATGCCCCAATTGACTCTAATCCCCAATGTAGTCTTTTTTTATGTCAGTATAGACTTCTTTACATGGCATGCATTTGCCTAATGAGCAGCATTGTATTGCCATTCTAGCCAACCTGATCGATATGTCAAGCTTCATGCACGAGATGCCATGTTTAATTTACTCCCTCACTCCGATCCATATTTCTTGGTGTAAAATGAATGTGAATCGAAGGGAGTACTTTTCTTAGATAGTACTATACCATTTCAAAAAAAAATACTAGTACTACTACTACATCACAAATGCATCAAAAGAGTACTACCATCACAAGACCACCACGGTTGTACTAGTAGAGTTTAATGCTGAACTTCCAAAGGGAATAAGATTACACATATGAACTTTAAACAGGACCAGGAGCATGAGGGCCAGCAGCAGGGGCGTTGACTGGGAACAAGCCAGGCAAGACGTAATTCTGGAGGAAGAGGCCATATGCTGCGTGCTTGGCCTTGGTTGCAGGGCGGTGCTTCCCCGATGTACTTAGGCCTACACCCGTCGCATGCTGGATCAGGCTGCGGATGTCCTTCTGGAGGATTTTGCCACAGAATGGGCAAAATAGCTCCCCGCGCATGCGGAAACGAATTTCACCACCCTTCAGCCGCTTCAGAACGTAGCGGCTCTTCTGGTCCCTGCGCTCCTTGTTGTCGTCCATGTCATCAGAATATTCCTGTGAATTATAAAGTACATAATAATCAGGTGCTTAATGAAAGATCGAATAAATACTGCACTATCATAAGCAAACCTTAGAAACCCTAAAATTAAATGTGTAGAACAAGTAAATGGCAGAAGAAATCATACTAAATCACGCGCCGATGCTGATTGCAAGGGCGTGCCACCTGACCTATACCTGGTCAGGAAGGTGTGGATGATGCCTCGCTTAGTTTCCTGCAGGGCACACACGTAAACGTTAAATACGAGCCTCGATCGGCTCTCAGGTTATCCTGTGAATCGGCTCAAGGAGCCGATCCACCCATGATTCGACGAGGTGTCCGAATATATGGTGGTCCTGCTTGATCATGGTAAAGCTAATGAGATCTACGACGATGTGGGGTTTTCACCGCATAATCGGATCGTCCTACTCTAGGTTGGGCCTCGCAGCCACGCACGGTGATCGTAAGCTTGCCCTAGACGAGGCCTAAAAACCAACACGAGGTTGATCCTCGGAACATCCCGTCTAGGGCTCGCAAACGACACCCTACGTGCCGCTGGATCCTCCACCCCTTTGTAAGGCCTAACTATTGCAGATATTAAACTAATCCTTGTGGAACAAGGAGCAATCGTAACGGATCAGATCTACTAAACTATGATCAAGCGGGGTGCCGCCCCTGCACCCATGATGAGGCACAAGGACGGCTAGATGCGCAAGGGTTGCACTACGAAAGCATGCAGCATGAAGAACAATGCTAACCCTAACACATCTATGATAACTACGTTGCTCGCCATCAAAAGCGCTTCAGTACGAGCAACGCATGAACAACGTAGGCAGGCTTGTGCTGCCTAGATCGCAAGATGCGATCTAGGCAGCATGACGCTTACCGGTAGAAACCCTCGAGACGAAGGAGTTGGCGATGCGCCGAGATTTGTTTGTGGTTGAACGTTGGTTGTTGTTTATTCCATAAACCCTAGATACATATTTATAGTCCAGGGGACTTTCTAATGTGGGCGTGCACCAAACCGTGCACGGGTAAAACTCTAACTTCTAAACTAAGATGCGATCTAATATGTTACAGATACATGGGCAATTTAGCCCAAACTTGATACAAGGCCGAACCACATATTTCTTCCATGTATAAATTCTTCAAGTCCATCTTGATCGCGGCCCACCTCTGACTCGGTCAAATCTTGGTGATAACACATGCCCCCCTGGTTTTGGAAATGATATTTCCAAAATCATCACTCCATTTTCCCACTGAAGGGTCATGTCATGGCAGAGCAGAGTTGTTGCAGTATCCGTCATCATTATGCCCTGTCTTCTCAACTTCCCAGATTCCTCATTATTTAACTGTGCCGACCGATTAGCTCTCTTCATCCCTTTCCTCTGTTCCAGCCATCGGCACCCAAAAAACCCTCTTCTCCTGTAGCAATGTCTTCCTCTTCCTCCTCCTTCTCAAACCTCTTCCCCCAATCCTCGCCGAAGAACGAGGACAAGCTTCAGCCCGAGGTGATCCCCCTCTCCTCCAACAATGAGAAGAAAGAAGGAGAAGTAGCGAAGGCCAAGATCTCTCCCTCCGCCAAGCTCCCGCCTAAGAAGCGCTCCCGTATGTGGGCGGATAGCGAGGATGAAGATGACGACGAAGAAGGAGAAGAGGAGGAGGAAGATGAATCTTCCTCTTCCGCCGGGTACCCGCCAACCAAGCGCTTCCGCTCCTGGGCGGACAGCGAGGATGATGATGATGACGAGGAGGAAGAGGCTCCAGCCGAGGGCTGGGGCGGCGACGAGGAGCTTCCTGGGCAGCGCCGACGACATCGACGGCGGTGATGACGAGGACAGCGACGACTAGTAGAATAGGACTAGTAGTAGCAGTGCACTAGGCACCAGATCCCTCTTTTGAGAGCCATCGGCTCTTTCTTGTAAAGCCGCTCCTTTGAATTAATGAAATTGTTCTTTCAATTTCATTTCATTCCTTCCGCCTGTCATGCCAAGACCGATAGCAACGTATCGGATTTCTTTTCTTTTGGACGCCCATGAAGCCGGACTCTCATGTCGATTAGCTCGTAGGCCAAGAACTTCTCAACTTCAGGCTGCAATTTGGTATCTGACCATAATTTTTCGCAATCCCTTAGCCGATGACTACCCATCGGCTATTTTGAGAATCTAGTCCCCTTCCTTGCGCCGGAGACGTCCTTCTTTCCGGCCGGCCCCCGAGTCTGTCGAGGCGAGCACGTAAATGGGCAGAGAACCTTCAAGGTGGGCTGCCCCCCGAGTTTCCTCAGTGCGCGCCCTTGCAAGTCAGATCGGCTCCCTTCCTTTGGTGGATCTGATGCAACCCACCAACCTGATCTGCACACCCAAGCTGCTCTTGGCTTTGATCTTGAAGAGAAATCTGGCTGAAACTACTCTCTTGAGGACTAATGGGGCTCTCTTCGAATTGATGGGCTGACCTTCTGAACATTGCTCCTTAGGCTTCCACCACGGCTTTTCTATTCTTGAGTCGATGCCCTGCATCGGCTGTAAAAAATTTAAAAATTTTAAGCCGATTTGTGTGTCGGCCCCCATATTTGATAGTATTATCTCATATCCTCGTGTTTTATCCATCTAGGTGCCCCCCGAGCCGATTCTGTCAAGAGAATTGATGGTATCGGCTCTTCAGGTAGTCCCTGTTGGGTCAAACGTTGATCCCAGGCAAGATAGATGGTGAGGATAATTTTGGCCGATTGCTGGAATCGGCCTCCATGTTGCTTGTTCGGTGAAGGTTTCGTAATGTCCCTTCACACATTTTTTGGGGGGCCGATCGCAAGGATCAGCCTCGCCACGCTGCTTATTGACGTAGTCTTGCTACTCGTCCAGGCCGGCGGATAAAACCAGCCCAATCTCTGACTTTATCACGTTGGTGCGCTTGCTGTCGTCCACCTTGAGTGCATCGTGTAATCGTGGAGCTCTACACTTCGTCGGAAGAACGACCATGTTTGTGCCAGCCGATGTTTCATCATCGGCTTTCCTTTGCTTGGGGCGCCACACTTTCCTTTGCGGCCGACCCTCTTCATCCAGGGTTCGCTGAACTTTGACGGCCGATCAGGCCGTGCCTTTCTCGCGTGCGGTATAGCCTTTCGGCTTCTTCTAGTGCACGTAGTCGCTGAACCCTTCGCTTTTGGGAGCGGCTGAGACCGTCGGGGCACCACCTTGGCCGGTGGTATATGTCCTCTTCGTCTTCCCCCTCATCTTCCAAGTCCTCGAGATCTTCCCATCGAGGGGCTCAGCACGCTTGCTTTGAGGCGGGAGAGGCCCTAAGCGTTGGAACACGGACACGTTGGCTGCCTCCTTCTTCTTCTGGTTGCATTCGGGCTTGCGATCGTTGGCAATCGGCTCATTCCTGAATCCCAGCAGTGTCGAAGAAGGGGCAATCCTGCCTGCCCGTCGTCCTGCTCCCTTGCCGTTCCCTTGGCATAATGCTCGTGCTCCTCCTCATCGTGGTTGTGCCGACGATGTCTTCTAGCTTCTCTAGCCAGACGAGCTCTTCGTCATCATCGCTGGACTGTCGGCGTTGGTCATACTGACTCGTATACTTGTTGAGGAGGTGATCAGAGAGAGGTCGTTGATATCTTATGTTCTTTACTTCTCCCTCTGTGACGTAGCGCTTGCCATCTTGGCGGAGCCGGTCGCTTGGAGCGGCTTCCTCTGTGTCTTTGCTCTGAGAGCAGCTGCCCTCATCTTCATCCTTGCCAGCGTGGTGTCCAGACCCTATCATGTTGATGCTGAACGAAGATCCTGGCTGGCAACCTTCATGGTAAGCATACTCCACCATGTTAACGGTGGGGAAGGGATGTGTGTCGACCTTCATGGCGTACTGGTTGAAAATCAGTCGTCCATTTTCTATCGCCATCTGGATCTGCTGACGCCACACCCTACAGTCGTTGGTGGTATGGGAGTACGTGTTATGCCACTTGCAGTATGGCTTTCCGTTCAGCTCCTTCACCGTAGGAATTTTGTGGCCTTCGGGCACCTTGATGTGCTTCTCCGTGAGCAAGAGATCGAAAATCTGCTCAGTTTTGGTCACGTCGAAGTCGAACCCTCTTGGAGGCCCTGGTGGCTTCACCCATTTGCAGGTTACTGGTCCTACCGCTCGAGTCCACTAGCCACTGCGACCTCTTGTTCTCCCGTAGCACCTTCATCTTCGGCTGCGTCAACCATGGTAACCACGCGCTTGAATTTGTCCTGGTAGACATCTGGGTGGCGCTGTTCATATGCTGACAGCTTCTGCACCATGTGTGCTAATGAAGGGTAGTCCGCTTGGGAGGCCACGTCCTTGATCGATGATGATAGACCCACCACCGCCAACTCGACTGCTTCTTTTTCGCTTACGTGAACCGAATAGCATCGGTTCCTCACGGTCCTGAAGCGCTGGATGTACTCGACACTGTTTCCCCGCGCTTCTGTCGCACTTGTGCCAGATCGGCAATGCCAGCCTCGGAAGCCTCTGAGTGATATTGCTCATGGAACCGCTCTTCCAACTGCTTCCAAGTCTGGACTGAGTTCGGTGGCAGCGATGTGTACCAACCGAAAGCCGATCCTGTGAGGGACTGTGAGAAGTACCTCACACGCAGCTCGTCTGACGCTGAGATCATGCCCAGCTGTGCCAAATATCGGCTCACATGCTCGATGGAGCTGGAACCATCTGATCCACTGAACTTTGTGAAGTCCGGGAGCCGATACTTGGGTGGTAGCGGGATCAATTCGTACTCGTTGGGGTACGGCTTGGTATAGCCGACCGTCTTCCTTTTCGGCACCATGCCGAACTGATCTTTCAGAATCGTACAAATCTGATCCGCGGTGATGGCTGAAGGTGTCGACCCCTGAAGATTCGCCGGGGTGGCATACTTAACCAGCCATGCTTGTTTTTCCGGTTCTAAGCCAACTGCAGGAGCTGGGCTCGGAGTTTTGTCGGGGTGGCGTATTTAGCTAGCCACGCTGCTTCTCGGGGTCTGCCTCCGACGTTCCTCCTGTTGTTCCAGAAGTCCCCGCTGTTGCAACCTGGTTCGAGAGTGCCCAGGTGCTGCAGTCTGGCACGTATGCGCATGCGTATCCGTGCGGGATCTCCTTGGGCGCGTCCTGTAGGAATTGGTAGTCACTGGGGTCACCACCAATCTTGTAGACGACGTAGGCCGATGAGTTCGGCACTTCGGGTGCTGCCAAAGCGAACGGCAGCGGTGGACGGGAATGGAGTAGTAGCTCTCCTTGGTGCGTCCCTAGAGCTGGTCCTGACGGAGAGTACTGGTGGCTCATGATCTCCTGGATCACGCGAAGAGCGACGCGCTCCAACGTGTTCACCAGGCTCTCAGAATGGCGGTGCAGCGAATGAGCCACCATGAAGTTGATCTCCTGACGCAGCGACCTGGTGCGTTCTTCTGACGGGGTGGAGAGGTCCACTCCATCGAGCGCGCCTTCAGGTGAGAAACCCTTCCACCTGACACCATGGGTGCGGGTCCTGTGGAAGGAGGCGATGAGGTCGGCTTCGAGGACTGCCTTGATCTCGTCATATTTCTTCTTGAGCTCGCCGTTCAGGTCCTCGTAAGTGACCGGAGTGCTTTCGTCCGCCATCTCAGATGTAGATGGCGATGTGGTGGATGTCGAAGATGTGTCCCACCGGGCGTGCCAGAATGTGTTGACGTCAGAAACCCACCGACGGGCAGCGACGGGCCAACACAGTAGAGCCGGGAAGAGCCTAGAGCTGCGGCTGGCTGAGACCCCTCCGAGCGACGGCCCGCAATGCCTCCTGGTCGCGCGCCGATGCTGATTGCAAGGGCGTGCCACCTGACCTATACCTGGCCAGGAAGGTGTGGATGATGCCTCGCTTAGTTTCCTGCAGGGCACACACGTAAACGTTAAATACGAGCCTCGATCGGCTCTCAGGTTATCCTGTGAATCGGCTCAAGGAGCCGATCCACCCATGATTCAGACGAGGTGTCCGAATATATGGTGGTCCTGCTTGATCATGGTAAAGCTAATGAGATCTACGACGATGTGGGGTTTTCACCGCATAATCGGATCGTCCTACTCTAGGTTGGGCCTCGCGCCACGCACGGTGATCGTAAGCTTGCCCTAGACGAGGCCTAAAAACCAACACGAGGTTGATCCTCGGAACATCCCGTCTAGGGCTCGCAAACGACACCCTACGTGCCGCTGGATCCTCCACCCCTTTGTAAGGCCTAACTATTGCAGATATTAAACTAATCCTTGTAGAACAAGGAGCAATCGTAACGGATCAGATCTACTAAACTACGATCAAGCGGGGTGCCGCCCCTGCACCCATGATGAGGTACAAGGACGGCTAGATGCGCAAGGGTTGCACTACGAAAGCATGCAGCATGAAGAACAATGCTAACCCTAACACATCTATGATAACTACGTTGCTCGCCATCAAAAGCGCTTCAGTACGAGCAACGCATGAACAACGTAGGCAGGCTTGTGCTGCCTAGATCGCAAGATGCGATCTAGGCAGCATGACGCTTACCGGTAGAAACCCTCGAGACGAAGGAGTTGGCGATGCGCCGAGATTTGTTTGTGGTTGAACGTTGGTTGTTGTTTATTCCATAAACCCTAGATACATATTTATAGTCCAGGGGACTTTCTAATGTGGGCGTGCACCAAACCGTGCACGGGTAAAACTCTAACTTCTAAACTAAGATGCGATCTAATATGTTACAGATACATGGGCAATTTAGCCCAAACTTGGTATGGCCGATCCATATTTCTTCCATGTCATAGAATATTCCTGTGAATTATAAAGTACATAATAATCAGGTGCTTAATGACAGATCGAATAAATACTGCACTATCATAAGCAAACCTTAGAAACCCTAAAATTAAATGTGTAGAACAAGTAAATGGCAGAAGAAATCATACTAAATCACGAGAAAACCCTATGAACAGCAATGAACATAAGCCACAACAATTGCAAGTCCACTAAGTATGAACACATAAATTAATTATATGACAAATCAAGCCAACTACATGGCAGATTAGTCGAAATTAAACTAGAATCTGACCGTACGAACCGTAGAATCAAGTACGTCTACAAGAACAAGGTAGGGGATCAAATCAATCAAGAACCAGGTTCGTGCAAACCACGCGAACAGTAATATGACACAAAAAGGATCGGGACAGTTTCGGTAAAAGAGCAGTACCTCCTCGTCGTCACCCTCGACATCCTCCTGGAACTGAACGTTTGGGCCGAAATCGTCGAAGGGGTCGAGGTCCGCGTCCAGCACCGGGTCTAGGAAGACCTCGCCGTGGTGGCCTGCAACGCCTTGCGGATCTTCGGCGGGAGCAACGGCGTTGCTATCCACCTTCTCCTCGACGGCCAGGACGCCCGTTTCGACCGAGGTCGAAGAATCAGACAAGCAGAGGAGACGAGCGGCCTGGGTGCCCGGTGAAGCCTCACCCGCCGCGACGGCCACTACCGCAGAGGCATCCTCTGCGCGAGCGGCCGCCGATTGCTCCGCCTCGTACGCAAGACCTGTCTTCATGCTGCTGCGGTTGGAAACGAGGAAGTCGATGCCTCGGAGGTGCGGTGAGTTGATGGGAGGGGAGAGGACGAGCTCGCGAGAGACGATGAGGCCGATTATTTTATAGCCTCTGACTCTCTGTATCAGAATGGCATTAGTTGTGGACGCGAGAGACGATGAGGCCGATTAGTTGTGGACGCGTGAAGTCGTGCATGTACTCGATTCTCACGTATACCAATACTTCCAAACGTCATAAGTAATTCACAATCATTCAGAATAATATGAGACCTTAACATTTTATTGTTTGTGTCAGATATTGTCCATGAAAAATAACATCCTTCAAAAAATAAATCCCCTATGCCAATCCGGTCATGCCCGTCTACTCCAACTAGCTTCCTCGAGTAATTTGTCACCTTACATTCTTAAAATGAACCAAAATTTGGCACAGGGGCATCACATGGAAAATGATGTTACCATTCTCTCTTCCCATTTTTGTTTGAATTTTTCAAAATTGTCATGCCCTAACGGAAAAAATGTATGTTCCTTCTATGAAGCATGTATCAGAATGGCATTACCAAAACCTGGGGGTGGCGGGGCACATGGTGGTGTGATGATACATCACATTTGGACCACACAACACAATTTGGACCAACCAAAAAAATTCAACCACCCTACACAAACCCTGGTCAAAACTAGTTTGACCAATATTACAAAAGTTGTACATAATTCAGAAACCGTCAGAAATATACGAATCATTCAGGAGTCAATACTGAAGACAAAGCAATTATGCCAAAAGACGAAGGCAGAGGAGGAACAGGTCTTGCTATATTGCACAACAAAGCCAAATTCAACTTTTCATCGATTCCAAAATTCTGGCTGCAATTAGCACACCCTGGTCTCCTGATGTCGCAATAGTTGGCTGCTGGGAGCGGAGACACTCGACTTCCTTCTTCAACTTATCGCACTCTGTGCGAACTTTCAAGTACTTCGTCTCGAAATATTGCGCATGTTCAGCATGCAACTCCACTTCCTGTTGAAAACTTTCACAGTCACAGTTGCAATCACACTGACCAGCCTTGTCAGTGACCACACTCATCGGTGGCTGGGCGCGTAGTTCCTCGACTTCCTTCTTCAACTTCTTACACTCCACGAGAACGTCTGAGTACCGTTTATCAAAAGAAGATTGCACGGAACGGGCATTCTCCTTCGATATGGCACGATTTAAAATGCACCTGCCCACGAGGTGGCGGATTTTCTTATGAAGGATGGTGTTGTGGCCCTTGATCTGGTCCAGTTTCGCGGAGAATCGTGTTATCACATCCTGCATTGCAAATTCAACAGCAATGAAGTATGCAGAGTGCAGATGAGGGGGGAGAAATAAACAAATGGAGTGCCAACCTCTTCAATATGCCTGAGAGCTGCAAAGTCCTTGTCCATAGGAACCTCTTCAACTATGGAACCGCCATCCCTGGAAGAAAGACAGTTAAGTAGTTGGATCTGGCAGCCAGCAAGGAGGCGATGAAACTGCGGCACGGCAATGGAAACATACACGGCCGAAGATGCACACACGCGCACTGGCTGCTCCTCTCCCGGAGACTGAGCATTCGTCTCTGATTCTGCATTCAGGATACCAAACCTATGCAAGAGTTTGAGGTTTCTGTTCTGAAGGGTGGTGTTGTGGCCCTTTAATCTCATAATCCCTTCCTGCATGGAAAAATTCACCAGGAACGAATCAGGGATCCTTTTTCATTCACAGGATATGAAAATCATAAGATTAGGAAAAGCATAGGATTTTGTATACATTAGAGAGGGTGTATGCGCTATTTTATGGGCTATTTTGGAATGTACAAAATGAAGTCGTGTTTAATAAACCCAAATCTCATCCCTTCTTGCAGGTTATCCCTATGATTATTCACTAGATCCGTATGTTTCTTATCTCCAGCCCGAGGATCAGCAGGATATCATGGAGTCTGGGTGCAACTGACTAGAGACAGCCGCACGGGATTTTTACAGCCAGGGTGGCTGGCAGTTTCCTCATAGAATTACTTACTGATGTGTTTTTGCCTTTTTGGCACCCGCTGTTTTCTATGTTTCGTTGGTGGATCTTTGTGTCGACTCTAGCTGATCCGTGAGAAGTTGTCATAATTTGTGTATGAACTGAAGAAAGCAATAAAGCAGCCATATACATCATTTTGATGCAGAGGCTGTGATATGTCCCCCATTTCGAAAAAAGGAACAAACATAGGATATATTTCTATAAATCAAACAACTAATGTAGGGAAGAACCCATAGGATCTAAATGCTACACAATTCTTATAGAAGTCCTACGAATTAAAGAAGCCCTCATGCAGTACGGAGATGAAGAGGAAGAAAAAAAAGCAATGGATATACTTCGTATATTATAGTGCATACATTATTAATGCTCTTGAGAGCTAACAAGTGCTCATCAAACAACGGGTCCTCGATAGCTAAGTACGAAGTGGATCCTGCGGTAGAAAGCACGAGCCTGGAACCGTCGGCCCTGGAAGATGATAGCCGGTTTAGTTGGCACCGCCTGCCAGCAAGGACTCAACGAAAATCCGGCATGGCGATGGAAACATACCCAGGAGCTTCGTACCCACCAGGTTGGCGAGAAACGAGCGATTTCTCAACTTGGGTAGGAATGGCGCTGAAACCAGCCGCCATGGAAGAAAGACGGTTAAATTGTTTGATCCGCTAGCCAGCCAGAAGGCAGAGAAACTTCGGCATGGCGATGGAAACATACCGGGGAGCTACGTACCCACCATCTTGGCGAAACACGGTCGATTTCTCGGCATCGGTAGGAAGGGCGACACTTGAACGGGCGGCCCTGGAAGAAAGACGGTCAAATAGCTGGTTCTCCCGGGTAAAAAAATAGTTGGATCTGTTTGCCTTGCTGTAATCTGCGTTCATGGGGGCAAAGAAAGCACATGGCGATAAAAACCTACCAGGACTCTTGCTGGATTACTCTGCCCTGACCCAACAAGCCCGAAGCAGACTGAGCTTGCGATGGAAGCGCAGACTGAGCTTGCGATGGAAGCGCAGACTGAGCTTGCGATGGAAGCGCAGACATGCCTGTCCGCCGGCGCCGCTGGTACACTTTCAAAGTCGGAGTTTGCAGGACTTTCAGCGGGATGGATTTCACCGCGGATTTAGTCTCAGACAACAACGCCTCCTTCCTCTTCTTACACTTCTTCATGTTCTTCTTAGACAACTTGTTGAACGATGGATGAATCGCTGGAGGAAGAAGGAAGGGACAAGCAGGTGGGGATAGAAGGGGTCGGTGTAGAGCTCTCCGGGGAGGGTTCCCCGGGGAGGAGGATGAAAACTGGAACGAACAGGACAGGGATGGGACTGGGCAATCTTGTCCGTCCATCCAAAATCAAAGGGCGGGAGCACATAAGACTTTGGGCCATTGACAGGCTGGTCCTGCCACAGGCGGACCCCAAGTTTCAGCGATTCAATGTCAGTGAAAAGATGGGCAATGTAAAAGAATCTTGTTCGGGGTCGGCCGCGGAAGCCAAATCTCTGTGTCCCAAAGTCTACTAGTAGTCTACTCCTATATAGGTATAGCTGCATAGCCATCATACCATTGCATTGATCGAGCTGTACGCCTTTACCACTCTGATTCAGGTCCAAAATATTAGTGTTCTCTTGTCAAATCAAAGGCCATGTCAGTTTGACGAAATGGACGTTCTTTAACTCACAAACTACTCCAAGGACATCATTTACGGACTACTCAGTTCGGCAAAAAGATTCTTGAAGCCATGTACATATTTTCTGGATCGATTTAGTAATTTGCTACAACTGTAATATTATTTCCAATTTTCAGCAATTTATTTGAATTTTAGGATTTTACTTATAAATTTCGCTAATTGACATGTGTAGGAAAGATAGAAAACAACTAGTGTATGCATGACCAATTAATCTGACTAAATAAATCTTATAGTGGCCACTTTGCATCACTCAAACTGAGAGTGCATGTTAGATTCATATGATAGAATAATGGAGAATCGCTATGACATATGCCTCCTTGAATCCTACGGGAAAGAAATCTACGGGAATTGGTAGAGCTAGGTGTGTGATGGTATCATAGGAAAGACAAAGGAAATTTCTATATAGATTGAGAGTGCATAGCATAGTTGTCACAGATGCATATGAATTTTTCCAAGAGGTCTAACCTCTTATTAGAAATCCCATAGGGTTGTACTAGTATAAGAAAACAATACATAGAAATTTTGGAGGATTCAATTCTTCAAATCAAACAAGCTATATAGGGGGAAAATCATATCCTTTGATTCGTACAATTTGTATAGGAGTTATGTAGGATTTGACTATAGGAGTTATGTAGGATTTGACTATAGGATTTGAATATTTGTACGGTTGTGTAATATTTTTACCCAGATCAATTCACATACCACCGGTTATGTATTTTTTTGGGCTATAAAAATAGGAGGTGTGGTATATTTGATGTGTGTAGAGATAATCTCACCATCTTATAGCCACCCCTAACATTTCGAGCAAACAAAAAAAATCTATACCACTACCCACCTCTCGTCCTACACTCAATTCCTACACAACCAAACAACAAAAATTGGCTATCCCTAGCCAGGTGGTTGGGGATACTCTCACCCCATAAACCTATCTCCTAAACCAAACAACCCCTAATATGGAGGGAAGGAAAACCTAGTATCTGATACTGTACAAAAACACATAAAGCAATCTGGAACCGTCCACATAGAATCAACGGGCCAGAGCAGATGCCTTCTTTGGGAAGGGTCTTGCGCGGAAGCCAAGGAATCCTCTGCGTCGACAATCTGGTGTAGCAGTAAAATACACCATCATAGCGGAACATTGATGGAGTCACTACAATGCGTCCGAATCCGGGTATAGTCTTGTCATATCAATGGCCATGTCAGTTTCTCCAGATATAATCTATCCGTTAGCTAGTACTACTACTCTAGAGGCTGACGCCACATGCAGAAGTTGTACAGTACTACGACTACTATCGAGTATCGACTAGTCCGATCACGTCCAGGTCCCAACTACTCAAAAATGGCCGTAAAGAAAATGCAGAAGTAGGATGGGGCCACGACAAAAGACATACATCTATTTATGGACAGAGGTAGTATCATATCAGCATGCATTAGCATCTCATTTGCAACTAGTTGCACTCGCATCCTATTATCGGATATCACACTTCTGCACTTTTAAAAAATATGAAGAAAAACAAAACTGGGACACATATTATGTTGTGTATTGCTCCACAGGTCACAGATGAGTATGTAAAAAAAAATCTAGCTTGCACAAAAAAGACAAATGATATGTGAATAGTTAAGGAATATTATTCACTTTGGTCTTTTCTTTTTTCCACAGCTCACATATGGTCACTTTTTGAAACAAATGTTTAGATGTGCGAAAGATACAACATAACCCGTGACTATGATTTGAATTTACATTTTTTTACAAACTCGAAATGTGACATCCGACAATAAGATGAGGGATCAACTAGTTGCGAAATGTTTGCACTCCTGACCATGCATCTGAATCTATCTACTAGACTACTACAACAACATACAAAATGCACCAGTTTTGAACTAGACATGTAACAGCAGTACTAACCGTTGGTTTCCAAAATCTAACGCTTGTGATTAGAGGGATTCGCGTCAAGAGATACCACAACAGCATACACTTCTTTCTAGAACCATCATGTAGCCATTATGTAGAAGAAGAAAAAAGCAGGGTCACACCAATATCACACGTCCCACTCGATAGTAAGAAAGGTTCCAAGTTATTGTTCCCATTTCTCAACTGGTCATACCTTTTTCGATGGTGTAACCTACGTAGTATAAGTTATATATTAGTTGTATGGAAAGTTTGAGCAACATTTAGAACATAATTTTGTACTCCTAATTGGTCCAACATGCATGCTAAGATTGGGGTCTTCACCTTGAAACGGCGAGCGCCGAAAAGCGGGTCAAAATCGCCCAGATCCTCGAAGATATCTACAGGCGCAGCCGCTGTATGAGAGACGGAGTGGGAAACGAGTGGGGCGATGTATGAGAGACGGAGTGGGGGTGTAGTATGTACTATAGTAAGACGGCGAGACGGCGAGGTCAGAGTGATTAAGACTAGTCACAATGGGAAGTACGTAGTACGTAGTATCATACACTACTAGTTTGTGATACTACCTCCACAATGCATAGTATCATAATATGGTTCATACTTATGTCATATTTAAAGTTTTGTAGAATCTCAATGCAAATGTGTGTACATGATGTATTTGTCATGAAGTTTTCTAAGTTTTCTAGGTTTATGTGTTATAATACTACTCTCATCTCTCACCTCATAATTGATGTGACACATTAGATTTTTGCCAACATGGCATGTATGATACTACTTACGAGCCTTAAAAGCACTTTTTTGTGATGTTGATCAAATTGTACTCTAAAATTGTCACTGGACAACAGGTCGGCCTATTGCAAACTTGTTTGAATGAGCTAAAATAGTTAGAAATCTAGAAAATTTGTCACTTCAATGAATTTTCATCCTATAACGTTTACTTAATTTGAAAAACGAATGGGGACGTTTGCCATAATGGGACAATCATTTCTACAAAAAAGAATAAGATGGAAAGTCTCGCAATGTTATTTATCATGACAACATTGACAATGTCACAACCGTGGGGTGATTAGGGAATCCACTCCGCTAGAAAAAACAAACTTATATAAGGCATGTGTGGCAATGCAGTTTGTCTACCTTATACACATATCTCGATGTGTAGCTATATATGGATTTTATTTTCCAACTTTAGATGATCAGTTTATAGTTCACCATTTAATTAGAATTCATAATTTTTGGGAATAAAATACTTGGAGGTACCCTGCAAGTGTGGTACCACAAACAAAGCCCAAACATGGGTCCCAATAGTACAACATTGCGCGCATATATAGGAAGTTTGAGCAAATTTGAAACCAACCAAATGAGGTAGAAACAAATCAAAAAAAAGTTGTGAAACATGTGCATGGAGCCATCACATGACATGTACTTACTACTAACAAGTAAAAAATATAAAACCCTATCATACATAGAGGTTTGGGGTGAAGAGTTATTATTCACACACATATAGAATAAATATGGACTACTTTTGGCTTTCTACCCATTAATTTGAGCAAGCTTCATGCAGTGTCCACTTCAAACTTGACAACATTGGAACCATAGCTGCTTGAGTTCGCCTCGCTAGCCTCTTCCCATATGTAAGCTTAATTAATTGGTTACACTACGAAAACCACAATCAACTTCTGAATAATGCATGCATTGCCCCCCTTTTGCACATATGCAACTTTGCAAAGTAGGGATTTTTGGTTTACCACACATTAGTGTGTTGTTTTCTTTTTATTAGGACCCATGTTTGGTAGCCACATTTTTCCAAAGCCAAAGTGTGGTTAGCAACAAAAAAAAACTAGTATGGCTAGCCACCAAATTGTGGCTTAAAATATTAAAGCCAAACTTTGTCAAAACTTTGTAAAAAAAAGTTGAGTCTATGACAAATGGACCATATATACATGCAATGAAGTGTGATAAGCCAAATTGTGGCAAAAACCAAACACATGCCAAATAAACTATATGCATGGCTGCCAAATTTTGGCTTCTTGACAAATTGTGGCTAGGAACCAAACATGCCCTTGCTGGCCAAAGGGGTCCAAATATGTGTTTTGTTTATTCGCTATCATGTGCAGTGTGTGCACAATACCACAAATCAAAATTTCACGGGTAGGCCAAACATGCATGCATGGTAGGCGAATCGCCATTTCGAAGGCTAATTTGTCAAACTAGCTTACCATGAAACCATCATTTGTACTCCAATTAATTAAGTTCGGATATGAATGGTGGTCATCAACCAAACTAATAAGAATTCAAAATTTGGGATGATATAGGGATGTGCCCTATTGTTGTGGAATCAGAAAACATTAATTAGCCAACGAAAATGTGGGTTGCATCCAAGTATAGTAGCTCACAAAGTCGATTGCCAAGAAGTTTTTGCCTAAATTTGAAAAAAAGCCAAAAATGAGGTTCAAACTTATTGAAATCAGCAAGCAAGGCAATCACGAAGTCACCAATTACTACTTTTATCTAGGAAAAATAACAAACATGATGGCATGCAAATATTCTTGAGAAGCAGAATCATTCTGTAAATATATATTTTTGGAACCATGCATGTTGGACATTGATTCTCTTCTTGCCACATGGGTGAGCTAGCTTGGTTACCGCAAGAACCATGCATGGCGAACTTTCGAATCATGACCCCTTTTTTAAGAGATCAATGAAAAACTTCTTATTTTCGACTATACTTTGCCAAATACAGTTTTTTTGGTTTTCCACATAAAGTCTTTTCATTTTTATTGGCCGAATTAAGGGGGGCAAAATTAAAAGGATGTATTTGTGAAGTGGCTACCGCGTGTATTGCGCACACTACCACCTATACAATTTTCACAAGCGGGTGACATGGTTGGATGGCCATGCATTTCCATGGTTTGTTGGATTATCTCATCATGTAGTATATAATAAATTAATTTTGTAAATATTTTTCAATTCAAGTATTAACGATGGTTATATTACAACTCAAATAAATTGGGAAAATACTGGGATTCGCCTCCCTAGAATCAATCTTGCCCGTCCATTTCCTATCACCTGACTATAGGGAGTACTAGATTTAAATGGCGGTTGGAGTTAATTCCTCAACCTCATCGCAGTATTATTCCCATCTGTCCCCACTAAACAACCCCTGGCGGTTCGTTCTCCCCTGCATTTCGGCAAGTTCCAAAAAACCCCATTGTTTGCAGTTGCTCTCCCTCCCTCCCCCTCAATCCCTCCGATCAGTTCGACGTGCTTCAGCGCTGCCATGGCCGACGGCGGCCTGTTTACGCTGAAGAGGAGCGTCGTTCCCCATGGGACGACCAAGGTGAACGTGGTCTACACGAATGACCCTTCCGTTCTCGAGCACACCCTCAAGATGTACGAACAAAAGCTACTAGAGGACAGGCCCAGGTTCGTCGGCCTCGACCTAGAATACACTGCGGACCAAGTAAGTACCGCCGTCGTTCAGTTGGCCATGGACGACCACGTCCTGGTGTACCATTTCTGCAGGTATGTTCTTCACATGCCTTCCTTTATCCTTTTGTTTTTTAATATAGAAACTCTTCCTTTATCTTGGATCTGCTTTTTTATTTCGAAATAGACTAGGTTCTAACTTGTATGAAAACACGAACAAACTAACTTGTATGAAAAATGTGGTCTGGAACGTAATATCCAACATACTTGTATAATTTTTTTGGATTGACCACGATATCTAGTTTCATGATTTTGGTACTCAAAATTTGCACAAATTTCATGTACTCATACTCACCGATAATCGGCATGGATGTCAAGATATTAACATATAGTAACTGAATCTTAACTTGACACTTAAATAATTAGATCATATAGTCGCAACAATAATTCATGTTATTTTGATGTGTATCACTGATGCAAAATCATTGTTTCACTGCAACAAGTATACAGTTTACTGGAAGAAAAATATGTGTACTATTTCAGCATATACGATCTTACAAGATTGATTTGTGTTAACATGCAGGAGTCCTGATAATCTGGCACTGCAAGAATTCCTTCAACATAAAGGAATTTGTTTCACAACTGTTGACATCAGGGGTGACTCTAGCAGGTTTGCTAGAGATGGCATTAAAATTCCTAAACATAATTGGATTGACATTCAGGATATGATCAATTTCAATGGTCCTGGCAATAGGACTGGCATGGGTGATTTGGCAGCCGCCATCATTGACCCATCTTACAAAGACATGAAGACCAAGTTCCCTACTAGCAGCCACGATCAATGGGAGTGCATGCCATTGCCTGAAGTAAACTTGAGGTATGCTGCGATTGATGGGTATGTCAGTTTTGAGTTGTACAGGCGACTCAAAAAAATCAATGATGGGCAGCGTCAAGCACAACCAATTCCAAGGGAAGTGGTTTGCCCGGATTGCAAGGAAGCGGCTAGGTTGGCCGCTCTTCCCCCTGCCTGGCGCGACGAGAAGAAGCAGTGTGTCGGGACAACCTACTGGGAATTTGTATCTTATTGCTTTAGGCACAACATACCATTTGATCCGAAGAATATGCCACCATGGATAAAGGACCCGTGCGAGCCTACTTCGGGGTCTCCGTGGGATGGCGGTTCACATGGTGAGCAAGCTAGGGCAACGGCTGGATGTGGTGAGCTAGCAAGGGCAGGGCCTGTATCTGGTTGGGAAGCTCCAACAAGGATTCCCGACACACGAAGTGCGAACGAGTGCAGAACTTGGACTGCCAACCCATGGGAGGCAGGTACAAGCGGCACCGGCAAGCGCATCAAGAGGGATGATGATAATTGGTGAACTAGGCTGGCGTTATATGTTTCCAAGATTGTACATAAGTTTAGAATTATGAACTGGTAGTATTGTTTAGGTGATGTAATTACTTTTGCAACAATGTGTATGAGGTTTCAGAACCACGCATCCTTATTTAAACATGTTTAAAACATGAAAATGAAAAGGTAAGCCTGCATCCTTCTTAGTCACTCCAAAATGAAGCTTTTCGGAAGGTATTTGAAATTTCCATGTTTGAAACCCAAAACGACTTCTCTTCGTGATTGACTTCATAAGACAAAGTTCAGGCTTAGGGGTAGATACATGATTTTTCTGGTTTGAATATGACTAGACCTTGTTTATCAACTTGAGTGCTTACTATATGACATAAGAAGGCTATGTGCTTTGGTTTTTTTTTTTTGAAATTTTATGCCCATTTGAATCTTGGTCAAATCCTAGGTACGGTTTGACCAAGATTTGAACAAGTTTAAAATATGAAAATAAAATGTAAGCCCGGTCTGGATCCTTCTTAGTCACTCTGAAATGAAGCTTTTGGGAGGTTTTTGAAATTTCCATGTTTGAAACCCAAAACCACTTCTCTTCATGCTTGACTTCGTAAGATAGAGTTTAGGGTTAGGGGTAGATACGTACATGATTTTTCTAACTATTTTTATGCCCATTTGAATCTTGGTCAAATCATAGGTTTGACCAAGATTTAAACATGTTTAAAATATGAAAATGAAAAGGTAAGCCTGCATCCTTCTTAGTCACTCCAAAATGAAGTTTTTGGGAAGGTTTTTGAAATTTCCATGTTTGAAACCCAAAAACGACTTCTCTTCGTGCTTGACTTCATAAGACAAAGTTTAGGGTTAGGGGTAGATACATGATTTTTCTGGTTTGAATATTGGCGCCGTCTGTGGGAATTAGAGGTTGCAAGGAGCTGATCTCGATGGCACGTTCAAGATCTTCGACTTCGTCGGTGGCAAGCAATGCGATGGATCGAGGTAACAAGGGAAAAACTGATCTATTCAATTTTATTCCTCACCCGCCCTCCCGTATGGATGCATGTGCCTATCTGGAGGAGCCCATCATCATGACGTTCGGAAAATTCCGATTTGGCGTCAACAAGGAAGGATCCTACCGTCTCGAAGTTCCGATCTCGTCGGAATTTTCAGCGGTCGATTCTAACTTTTCGTCGAGTGACGAGGAGTTTTCGTCGCACGATTCGTCGACAGCAAGGCAAGGCGGAAAGCTCGCCAAGATCTTCAGCAATACATCCTTCGAGTCATCTGCGGACTCCTTTATAAGCAGCGACTCCGACAGCGTCGACAGCTTCAACTTCATCGACAAATCTGCTGCCATCGGAAAGGTCTTCACCACTCTATATGATGGTGTCACCAATCCCGACAAAAATCAATGCGCAAAATATCATCAGATTTATGCGATAGAAGGGGCAGGCCGATCAGAGCCAGAAACGTCAGAGGCTTTCGACGATTTGGGAAATCCATACGTCGATCCCGCTGATCTCACAAGAGGTCTAGGCACCAAATATATCGGGAATCACCTCGCAAAAAGTCCAACTCCCGCAAGAAGCATGGGATAGGGCTGCGAAGGCCATGGATGGTTCAGAACCTATGACCACCACTGCTACTGTACAAGAACTTCAAGCATATCAATATAGACTTGCTCGAGTAAGCAGAGAGTTGGAAAAACAGACAGCATCCTTGAATAGAAGAAGAGAGGCAGCATCCGCATCAAGCAGACGCCGAGCAGATTTAAGTCGACAATCAGGAAATACGGGAGATAGTCACAGAGAAGCTCGAAGGAGAGCAATGTCTCGGCTGCAAAACATACCCGAAGCAGAAAGAGGAAACATAATTCAAAATCTCGACATGTCCTTTATGTCGATTGATGAAAGGGGAAATATCATCCCAAAAACGCCAGAAGCAGGTTACATGGCAACACAAGCTTACATCCTAGCGTCTAGACCACCTCCTGGGGACCCGAGAGAACCATTGTTCAATATGGCGATGGCTGGAGTAGGAGTAATGGGAACAGCGTTTGCAACAACGCCTCCCGAAGAAAATCCTAGGCAAAATAGTCCACGACCCAACACAGCAGTTCAAGACCCACCAAGAACAAGTGGAGCAAGAGACACAGCAGTCCAAGTAAGGGTGGACAGAGCGCGACAAGAAAGAAGGGAGCGTCAGCACTCACCAGAACTTGCCGACGAAGATATGTGTGGGCTCCCGTGCTTTACGAGAAGAGTTCGAAAAACTCGAGTCCCAAAAGGGTTCAAGTTACCCGAGAATTTCAAGAAATTCGACGGCCTGCAAGATCCCGAGGATTGGCTCGTGGATTATCTCGAGATGGTAAAGCTGGTAGGAGGAACCAGAGCAACAGCTATGCAAAGTATCCAAGTCCACCTGAGCGGTGCCGCGAGATCTTGGATAAAGAAACTCCCCCTAAATTCCATCGACAGCTGGGATAACTTTGAGGACATCTTCGTGAAAAACTTCCGATCCACCTGCAAGAAACCTGCGTCGTTGGAAGAGTTGAGGGCGTGTCGACAAAAACACGACGAGTCGATGAGGAAATATATACAGCGGTGGAACATTATTAAAAACTCGGCAGAGGACATATCTGACGAGAGAGCCATAGATGCGTTCGTGGCAGGAATCCGACGAGCAGATTTCGTCGAGGACTTGGGGAGAACTAATCCCAAGACAATTTCAGCACTGATGGAAATCGCTAACAAGTGGGCAGATGGAGAAGACGCAATATACAACAAGCGACACAGGTCGCCAGAGGAAGATCGTGGTCGAAATTATCAAAATAGAAGGCGATTTTCTCGCCAGTTCTACAACAACGATGCTCCCGGCCATATATCGGCTGGTTTCCGAGGAAATCCTGGAGGAAACAGTCGAGATGACTATCAAAGGAGTAACGAGCATCAAGGCGACAATAGAGGTGATTCTCGCGGCAGCAGACAAAACAATGGACCAAGGTTCCAAAGACCTTATGTGTCCCCCGAAGAGATGATGAACGGTCCGTGCCAGATGCACTTTTATCTTGACAACAATGGAAAGAGGCAGTCAGGGCATCTCCAGAAAGATTGCCGAAACTTTCAGGCAATGTTGCGAGCCGCAGGAATCGCAAATGCCCAAGCCACGAATAGAAACCCCCAGGGGCCAAGGAGCGAGATCCACCTCCACGGACGAAAATCGGCACCAGCTCAGAATAGCGGCAGCACCACACCCACCTCCATATGTTGATCCCAATTCCAATGGTGCGGTTTGATGATTCAGAAAGCTAGGCCGTCCAACAGGGCGCAGAAGGTAATATCACGACAAGTGTTCATGGCAGAGAAGATGCCTCCACCAACAGTCGAGTATCTAAATTGGTCGGGGCAAGACATCGGCTTCACAATCGCGGATCATCCGCAGCAAGTTCCTCGACCAGGACAATCAGCACTCATCTTACCCGCAGTAATTGCTGGTTTCGACGTGTCGAGAGTTTTCATAGATGGCGGCAGCAGCTTAAACCTTATGTATGCAGATACATTGAGGAAGATGAACATATCCCTAGCAAACTTGAAACCAACTGACACACGTTTCCACGGGATCACACCAGAGAAGCCAAGTTACCCATTGGGCAAAATCAACCTCGACGTTCAGTTTGGAACCCGAGAAAACTACAGGATAGAGAACTGGAGTTCGAAGTTGTGGATTTCCCGTCGCAATATCACGCTTTGTTGGGACGACCAGCGTATGCCAGGTTCATGGCAGTGCCGCATTATACATATCTGTTGTGGAGGTTGCCTGGGCCCAAGGGACCTATCACAATCAAAGGAAGTTTCGCGTTATCGATAAATGCGACAAGGATTTTCATCGACTATCAGAAACTTTCGGGATGCAAGCAGAATATATGGCGCCAAGGTTCACTGATTATGATGTGCTGCCAGAGGTAGGGAGATCTTCTAAGGAGCCAACTTTCAACACAACCAAGGATTCAAAAGAGGTACAGATCCACCCGACAGATCCAAAGAAAACGACGTCCATTGCCGCAAACATGGATGTCGCATAGGAAAGCGCGCTCGTCGAGTTCCTCCGTGAGCACTGGAAAATCTTCGCATGGTGTCCAGCTGACATGCCAGGAGTACCCAGGGAACTCGCCGAGCACCACCTCAATTTGGATCCTCTCGCAAGACCAGTAAAGCAACCTTTGCGGCGTTTTTCGGAGCCTAGCCGCAAAGCCATGTTATCTGAAATAGATCGACTCAAAGATGCTGGTTTCATCAGGGAAATATCTACCGAAGCCACGTGGGTAGCTAACCCAGTGATGGTGCCGAAAAAACACACAATAGTCCTTCGCATGTGCGTCGACTTTACGTGTCTCAATAAACATTGTCCCAAGGATCACTTTCCCCTCCCAAGGATCGATCAAATCATCGACTCCACGGCAGGATGCGAACGTCTTTCCTTCCTGGACGCATATTCTGGTTATAACCAGATAAGATTAAAAGAAGAAGATGAAGCCAAGACAGCGTTCATCACACCTTATGGCGTGTTTTGCTACAAAACAATGCCCTTTGGTCTGAAAAACGCGGGAGCAACATATCAGCGGATGATGCAGAAGTGCCTAGCAACACAGATTGGAAAAAACGTACAAGTCTACATTGACGATGTCGTAATAACATCAAAGAAAGGGTCGACTCTGATCGAAGACTTGAAGGAAACCTTCGACAACCTCGACAAGTTCTGCCTCAAGCTGAACCCGACAAAGTGCTCTTTTGGAGTTCCTGCAGGAGAACTTCTCGGGTTCTTAGTATCAGCAAGGGGGATTGAAGCTAATCCCGAAAAAATACAGGCCATCGTCACTATGAGAAAGCCAACAAAGCTGAAGGAAATACAACAGCTAACGGGGCGAGTCGCAGCTTTAAGCAGATTCGTCGCCAGGCTAGGAGAAAAGGCGCTGCCGTTCTATGCATTGATCAAACAGGGGGAAAAATTTCAATGGAACGAGGAAGCAGATAGAGCCTTCGAAAACCTCAAGCGAGCAATTTCGACACCACCGATATTGGTGGCACCGAAAGAGAAAGAACCTCTCCTCTTGTACATTGCAGCCACACCTCAGGTGGTCAGCACGGCCCTAGTAGTCGAGAGAGAAGAAGAAGGCAAGCTCCATGGAGTTCAGAGGCCAGTATATTTCATCAGCGAAGTACTGTCGCCCTCAAAACAGCGGTACCCGCAATATCAGAAACTGGCATATGGAGTATTCACGACAGCAAGAAAACTGCGACACTATTTTTCGGCGCACCCGATAATAGTGGTCAATGAAGCTCCTTTGTCAAATATATTGAACAACCCAGAAGCTACGGGTCGTGTCTCCCTTTGGGGAATAGAACTTTCCCCTCGGGACATCACGTATGAGAAAAGAAAGGCAATAAAATCACAGGTCTTACCAGATTTCATTGCAGAATGGATGGAGCTACAAAACACGGGGCCTCCAGATTTATCGAGAACCTGGACCATGAACTTCGACGGGTCCAAAAGGTTGGAAGGTGCTGGAGCAGGCGTGATATTGGTATCACCCGAAGGCGATAAGTTGAAATATGTTTTGCGGATGACGTTCCCAAACGCGTCTAACAATGAAGCAGAATATGAAGCTCTCATACACGGGATGAAGATGGCGAAAGCTTGCGGTGCAACCCGACTGAAAATTTTCGGCGACTCACAATTGGTGGCACAGCAAGTCATGAACCAATGCGATGCAGTCAACGAAAGTATGATAGCATACAAAGAGGTGTACAATGAGCTGGAAAAACTATTTGATGGTTGCGAGGTAAACCACATTAGCAGGATGAGCAACGATGAAGCCGACGTTCTTACAAACATCGGGTCGCAATGCCTCGCGATCCCTCCAGGCGTGTTCTGGGAAGAGATTAGCGAGAGATCAACAAAGCCAGCAAAAACAAAGAAGGAGAAGAAAGAGAAACCCTCGAGTATCGCCAAAGACACAGCAGAAGAAGAAGAAGAGCAAGAGCTAGTCATGATGGTGCAAATTCCATGGATGCAGGTTTACATATCATACATCTTAAGGAAAACGATACCCGACGATCCAGTTGAAGCAAGGCGAATAATCAGGAGATCAAAAGCTTTCACTGTGGTAAAAGGGGAGTTGTACAAACGAAGTATTTCGGGCGTGCTACAGAGATGCGTCACACCCGAAGAAGGAAGAATCATCCTGAAAGATGTGCACGAAGGGATATGCGGGCACCACGCGAGTAGCAGAGCTATCGCGGCTAAGGTTTTCAGAGCAGGATTTTATTGGCTCACAGCAATCGAGGATGCAAAGGAAATAGTGCGCACTTGCGACGCGTGTCAAAGATTTGCGGCAAGACCTCACTCACCAGCAGCGGAACTTATGCCAATCCCACTGTCTTGGCCCTTTGCTCAATGGGGTCTCGACATGGTAGGTAAATTGCACAAAGCTTCGCCAGGAGGATATGAGTACTTGCTAGTGGCTGTCGACAAATTTACCAAGTGGATAGAAGCGAAGCCAATAAATTCACCAGATGCAACATCCGCAATAAAGTTCGTGAAGGACATTGTCTTTCGCTTTGGAGTACCTCACAGCATCGTCACAGATAACGGCAGTAACTTTACTTCCAAGGAGTTCAAAGCATATTGTGCAGAAGTGGGCATAAAACTAAGTTTTGCGTCTGTCGCACATCCACAGACCAATGGTCAAGTCGAAAAGGCCAATGGCATCATCTGCAATGGCATCAAGAAGCGCCTGCTAGGACCTTTGGAAAAAGCTAGGCATACTTGGCCAGAGGAGCTACCAAGTGTTTTGTGGAGTATTCGAACAACACCAAATACAGCGACGCAGGAAACACCGTTCTTTTTGGTCCACGGAGCTGAAGCAGTCTTGCCGATAGAAATAGAGCACGATTCTCCACGAGTCGCAGAATATGACGAAGAAACTTCGAGAAAAGCTTTGGAGGATGATGTCGACGCACTCGATGAAGCTCGAGACGAAGTCCTGTCACGAGTCGCCAAATATCAGCAGGACCTGAAAAACTATCACAGTCGACGATTGCGGCCAAGATCTTTCCAAGTTGGTGACCTGGTTTTACGACTCAATCAAAAAAGCCATGAAAAACTCGAGTCACCATGGCTAGGACCATACATCGTCACAGAAGTAATAGAAGGAGGAGCATACAGAATCAAAGACAAGAAGACAGGGATTGACGAGCCAAATCCCTGGAACGTGGCACAGCTCAGGCGTTTCTACGCCTAGGTGTCGAAAATATAGTCCTCCTTTGTAAAGCTACAATGTACTGAAACGCCCGCGAGTTTTCAGACGCACTCTTTTCCTTTTTCGGGGCACCGAGTGGGGCCGGGAAAGGTTTTTAATGAGGCGGGCTCGCGGTGCTGCAATATAATAAAGATAGTGGAATTATATATCTTCTTCCCGACAAGATCAGGGGTTTTCCCCTACATGATACAATATATATATATAAACACAGTGTCGACAAACGCAAAAGAAGCATCTTGCCTTGGTAAAAATACCTCGCCAAAATAAAAAGAGATATAGACAAAATAGTGATCAACAAAAGCTCGGGGGCTTGCACCCACAAAAATAGTACACAATGTATATTATCTTGCCTTGGTTTAAAAACCTCGCATTATACAAATACAGCGAATAGCCACCGAAAATACTCGGGGGCTAGACAAATATAGAAATATGCTGTTTGCTTCACAATAGAATCATAATCATGATTTACAAAGGAGAATTATCTACCAAAGGAAAATAATTAGTCTTGATTCAATATATCATCAAGGGTCACTCTGTTTTCTTCAGGAGCAGCGCCAAGAAAATCAGCATAATGACCATCTGCAAAAAAGTCGGCATCCATCCGAAGAAGGTCTTCAATCATTTCTTCGGCTATAGGTGAAACCTTCGTGTTAATACGATCGACACCAACTCTTCGGCGCCGTACCTTCTCGTGAACTTTCTCAACAACTTGGGTCAGATCAAGCTTTGAGTGGCAGATCTGAAGCATTATAAGGGCAAATCTGGCGCCAGCCACCAGTTGAGCTCTGACAAAGTTATGGATCCTCTGGGCATCCTTAAACTTATCCATTAACTCGGGAAGAGTTTTTGGTTGAATGTTCCGAGGAAACATAGAGTTATAAACCATAGAGAGGGTCTTGGTACAGAAGTCAAGATACCCGCGAACCTGAAGCGCGCGATCTTGAAATCTGACAATCTGGCGAGTTCGTTCAGGTGTACCCCAAAATAGTACTCCATGCTCTGCGGCAAGACGAAGAAGTACATGTGACCGGGCCTCGACACGTTCATCCTCAGCAGTAACATCCAAAAAAGAACCTATTTTTTCCAAGAACCAGTGCGCAATGAGAAGACAAGCAAAAAGGAAAAGAAAAGCACGACAATGAAGCATACCTGCTATATCCAAGCTAGCATCTGTCAGAAGTTGAAGCATGGCATTTTCGCGGGAGATGGCTGCAGCAACTTCAGCAACAGCGGCGTCCTTCTCAGTCATGGCATCTCGAGCTTGTTGGAGTGCAATTTTCTCCCTTTCAGAAGATTCTCGAGATTGCTCCATAAGCATAAGCGATTGCTTCTTCACGGACTGGAGTTGTACTCGAAGTTCTTTCAATTCTTCTGTCAGATCCTTACTCGCAGAATCATCAACAAGGTTAACAGGGACAGAAGACTTCTTCGAATGAGACGAAGGAAAAACATCGGAAGGACCAGGACTTGACGTATAGTTGTCAAAAATCAACTGAAAAATAGAAAAACGTCGACATCAATCATTGAGACAAAGTTCGACTTCCATTCATTCTCATAATATATACATGTCTATTACAAAAGAAGGACCTCTAGAAGACCTAATCATCGCCAGGAGCACTATAGCGACAATACCAAAAGGAGGAGGCAAACTAAAAACAAAGCAAAAGAATATGAAACTAGACCTCCGGCCTTGATGAGCTGGGAGTCGAAGATGGCTTGATCCCGAGATATGCCAAGATTTTCTTCGTGTTGGGTTTGGCTGCCTTGATCAGCGACCTCCACCTTGACTGCTCTATCTGATCAGTGTCGCCAACTTTCGACCAGTCGATAGACTGTTGGCTATCAGCAACCAAGGCGACAGTATTTTCCACGGCAACCTTCATATTCTCATGACGCACCCTTAGCCCAAGATCTTCTGATGGATTAAAGCACTTGGCGAGGTTAAGGAAAGTTGCGGGTTCCTCTTTCTTTGGGAAGAAATAAGGAAAAAGCCGCGACAACCCTGCTTTAGCCTGATCAATGCCTTCGCGTGCCTCTGATCCATGAACCTCGAGGAATGAAAGGGCGTCAAGAAGAGGATCATTGGCGGGTTCTTCAAGTTGAAACTCTTGAGCTGTTCTAGCTGTCAAAAAAGAAACTTATTGAGCAACAAACGAGCGCAGAGAAGGAAATACAAAAAATAATAAGTGGTACTTACCGACGAAGCGGCGACTTTGTGTCCTTAAGCGCTTAAGGATCGCCTCTTCGCGAGCAGATTGGGCAGCTATGTGATCGCTCAGTGAAGTTTCAGCGGTGTGAAGCCTTTTTCTAAGATCTTCGACACCAGCAGCGTCAGCCTTGGCCTTGTCAGCTTCTGCTCTAGCTTCAGTAGCATCCAATTCGGCCTTTTTGCGAGCCTTTTCACTATGCTCTAACTGTTGAGCAAGTGTGTTGGCACGCTCATTGGCCTCCGCCAGTTTTTCTGGCAAAGAAGAAAAATATAGTTAAAAACTTCGACAACAAAGGAGCAAAAGGGCAGAGGCAAAAAGAAGTAGCAAAACATTACCTTCAGTTTTATTAGCATATTCACGGTACCCAACAAATTGGGCACCGATGCGAAGAAGATCCTTGATCATAGGCTGTTAAAAAAAGAGGAAAAGAGAAAATGGGATGATACACAGAAGTAAACAGAGAAAACATAAACAATGACAAAAAAGTGAAGAACTTACATCTTCCATGAGAGGGTTCGAGGAGCTACTCAATTGGAGAGTAGGCTCCGAGATAATCTCCGTCCTTGCCCTTTTCGGTGAAGGGGCTCGGGGGCTCGAAGGAGGAGTAGAAGCGCCGATGTTTTGTTGAGGAGGCGAGGATTCCTCTCCTTCAACTCGTGGCTCTGAAATAACTAGGGTACGTGACGTACTCGTTCGAGCGGCCACATCCAAAGTTGGGGTTTCTTCGTCATCATCACTATTGAAAAAGGGTGGCAGCGTAAAAAGCAAGGCAAGCAAAATTCTTCGAATAGGAAAATAAAAAAGGGAACTCACGAACTGATGAGACTCGCGAGATATGGGTCATAAGCTGCCTTTTGCGGTGAAAGGAGCAGCTTCTTCGGGTTGAGAGGTCCCGGAGTCCTCTTCGACATCATTTCTCTTCCTTTTGTTCTTCGGAGAAACAGCAGGAGGAGGAGTTGGGCCGAGGTAGTATCTTCAGAAGCAGCATCCTTTTCAACAGATCCCGCAGATTTTCGAGAATCTGCGGGTTCATTCACAAAAGAGGGGGCCTCTGTTGTCATCAGTGACAATGGCCCTTTCCTCGACATCTCCACCCTCAGGAAGAGGAGGAAGCGAATCCATAGAAGGATGGTTCTGTCGAAATATAAGGACATAAAAAAAATATTAGAGAAATATCAAAACAATGAGATGCAGGAAAAGTTCGGAACAAGGAACAAATTCGAGAAGACAAAATACCTCGGGGAGAGGATTGGTAGAGCTATATGGTTTCACGCGGCAAGAGGAAGGAATAGGATCCTTCTTGTTCAGCGAAGTAATTTTTCGGACAAGTTTTTCCAAGTCCTTCACAGCAAGATCCTTCGACAACCTATTGGCGTCATTCTCACCAGCATACGTCCAAAGGGGATTTTTGCGAGCCTGAAGAGGCTGCACTCTAATCCGAAGAAAGTAGGCAATGATTTGAACACCAGAAAGTTCTTTGCCTCGAGTATTTTGAAGCTCATGAATACGAGTCATAAGCGCTTCTGTCGCCTTTTTCTCTTCTTCGGAAGCTTCAGCATCCCAGGAATGGCGGCGTTGAATTTTGGCACTTCCGTCAAAAGGGACTATGTTGTGCTCGACAGAGTTGGCATCTTCTTCGTGTATGTAGAGCCACCTTCTGCGCCATCCTTGGACAGAATCAGGAAATTTGACGTCGAAGTAATCAACATCAGTTCGGACGCAGATAACAACTCCACCTATGTTATAAGTGGTGCTGTGGGAGCCATTGCGGCGGAGGCAGAAAATGCGTTTCCAAAGAGCCCAATTTGGAGTAATTCCAAGGAAGCACTCGCACAATGTGATGAAAATAGAAATATGAAGGATGGAATTGGGGGTCAGCTGGTGTAGCTGAATCCCATAGACAAAGAGAAGGCCGCGGAGGAAATCGTGAATTGGGGTAGAAAGGCCGCGGATGAGATGATCAACGAAACTAACCCGGTACTCCATTGGAGGGTTGGGGTAGCTTTCTTCGCTGGGGAAGCGGATGGCGTCTTCTTTCTTCATCAAGCCAAGCCTTTTCAGCAGGTTGAGGTCCTGGTTCGTGACCTTGGACCTCTCCCACTCCGCGGCTCCTAGATCCGCGGCGGCCATTGATGAATCAGGCGTGCTGTGGCGAGTGAGACGCGTGCGTGGTGGCATCAACGGCAGTGGACAAAGCAATGCTTGGGCGTGCGGAAGATCAAACAGAGTTGGGCGCAGGGGAAGTTTTTGCAGAGGGGAACAGATGTGCGGCGCAAGCGAAGGACTGGACCGAGGTTGAAGAAAGGTTTATATAAGATTCGGACGAAGCAGTGCACCGTTGGATGAAGAAATCGTGTGGTGAAAAAGGATCTCGTAGATACAAGGGTAAAAAGGTATTTTTACTGGGAAGGAATGGAACAGGCATTACCGTACGTGCGCCAGGAAAAGCGGAGGACGTGTGTCCCCCACTTGCACGACGTGTCAACGTGGTGGGAACAATGGACCCACAAGGCAGAAAAAATCCCAATTATTGATAGAGATGAAGAGAATTTGACAAGGGAAAATATGTCGACAAGAAAAATAAAAAGAGAATGGCGACAGGGTAAATCATTTGAATACTTTTGGAGCCTTTGATCAAATACAAGTTTTTGCCCAAACGCTCGGGGGCTACTTTGGAAAAATAGAAAATTTCGAGTATGACAATATAGAAATGGCGAGAGCCTATGACCAAATGCAAGCATTTGTTCATAGCCTCGGGGGCTACTCCCATCGGGAGCGCTGGTCGCGCACCCGATAAATATAAAAATATCGAGAAGGATTATAAATATAGCGGCAAAGGATACTAATCTGTGGAGCCTACACCCAAGCACAAGTTCTTGGCTGTAGCCTCGGGGGCTACTCCCATCGGGAACGCTGTTCGCGTGCCCGATGAATTTTCGAATTAAGTATATTTCGAGTTACACAGATAACTCTACATATACTCCCATCGGGAAGACAAAATAAGTCATCAAATATGACTCGATAAAATGTGCTATTCCAAAGGCGAAAAGCACTCGACAATATATTCTCAGAACGCCAAAGTTGCGATCAATTTCTGAATGCCGCAAAATTGCGAAGGTAAGACCCCAGATCCGTTCTGCTGGGCGTGGCATCGCCAAAGACTGCGCTCTGCTACTTTTATCCGTATCAACAGATACGAAGAAAAATCCTAACGGACGCGTTAGGTACCCGATAAATTTGACTGGGACTCGACAGAATGGTAAGACCTTAAGCGGCACCTGTCGAAGTTTACACCAGTATCCCGAGATCATGTCCAGGGACGTGATCTTGAAGTAGGTTTTTGCGGATTGCCACTAGAGCAGTTAACTAGTACCTGATCCGTCAGATGAACTAGCCCCAACTACCATTATCCCTGTACAATATAGAATTTTATGTGGAAGTATAAATGAAAGCTCTCGAATAAAAATAAACAGTCAAGATTTTCCCTGACTCTACGATTCAAGCAAAATCTCGGGGACTACTGACATAGGCATCCCGAATGGGCCTGCCAAAGATAGTACCCGGGGTTTATTGAAGGCCCACTACCCGAAGGATAAGAAGATTCGGGAGCCCAAGATATATTAAGGAAAGATAGAATTGTAATAGGAAGTGTTATTTGTAATCTGGCGGGATGAGTTAGAAACCGTCCCGGACTCTGTAACTTGTACAAAACGAAACCCTCGGCTCCACCTCCTATATAAGGGGGAGTCGAGGGACAAAGAAAGGATCGAATCTACTGTCAACACAACCCTAGTTTTCGTAATCGTCGAGTACTTTTCGCCTGAACCTTCGAGATCTACTTGCCCTCTACTTCTAGCAAAACCCTAGTCTACAATCTGTAGGCATTGACAAGTTAATCCCTTGTCACTTGTTTATCAACTTGAGTGCTTATTATATGACATAAAAAGGCTATGTGCTTTGGTTTTTCATTTTTTTATACCCATTTGAATCTTGGTCAAATCCTAGGTTTGACCAAGATTTGAACAAGTTTAAAACATAAAAATAAAAGGTAAGCTCGACCTGGATCCTTCTTAGTCACTCTAAAATGAAGCTTTTGGGGGGTTCTTGAAATTTCCATGTTTGAAACCCAAAACCACGTCTCTTCATGCTTGACTTCATAAGACAGAGTTTAGGGTTAGGGTAGATACATGATTTGTCTGGTTTGAATATGTCTTGACCTTGTTTATCAACTTGAATGCTTAATATATGACATAAGAATACTATGTGCTTTGGTTTTCATTTTTTGATTTTTTCTGAATTTTTATGCCCATTTGATCTTGGTCAAATCCTAGGTTTAACCAAGGTTTAAACAAGTTTAAAACATGAAAATGAAAAGGTAAGCCTGCATCCTTCTTAGTCACTCCAAAATGAGGCTTTTGGGAAGGTTTTTGAAATTTCCATGTTTGAAACCCAAAACGACTTCTCTTCGTGCTTGACTTCATAAGACAAAGTTTAGGGTTAGGGGTAGATACAAGATTTTTCTGGTTTGAATATCTCTAGACCTTGTTTACCAACTTGAGTGCTTACTATATATGACATAAGAAGGCTATGTGCTTTGGTTTTTCAGTTTTTTTGAATTTTTATACCCATTTGAATCTTGGTCAAATCCTAGGTACGGTTTGACCAAGATTTGAACATGTTTAAAACATGAAAATAAAAGGTAAGCATGGATCCTTCTTAGTAACTCTAAAATGAAGCTTTTGGGAGGTTTTTGAAATTTCCATGTTTGAAACCCAAAACCACTTCTCTTCATGCTTGATCGACTTCATAAGACAGAATTTAGGGTTAGTGGGTAGATACATGATTTGTCTGGTTTGAATATGTTTAGACCTTGTTTATCAAATTGAATGCTTACTATATGACATAAGAATACTATGTGCTTTAGTTTTCATTTTTTTGATTTTTTCTGATTTTTTTGCCCATTTGATCTTGGTCAAATCCTAGGTTTAACCAAGATTTAAACAAGTTTAAGACATGAAAATGAAAAGGTAAGCCTGCATCCTTCTTAGTCACTCCAAAATGAAGCTTTTGGGAAGGTTTTTGAAATTTCCATGTTTGAAACCCAAAACCACTTCTCTTCATGCTTTACTTCATAAGACAGAGTTTAGGGTTAGGGGTAGATATACGTGATTTGTCTAGTTTGAATATGTCTAGACCTTGTTTTATCAACTTGAATTCTTACTATATGACATAAAAAAACTATGTGGTTTGGTTTGATAGTTCATTGTTCATAATTCATAGTTGATCATACATACGGATCATACATACAGAATTGCGCGATCCTTATCGCGACTTCTAACCTATCTAGTCGTCGAGGAAGATGATGGTCGCGTTCTCCTCCGCATCCCGCGCCTCCTTCTCCTTCACGGCGGCGATGGCCGCCGCCTTGTCTTCTTCCTCCGCCCTCTTCTTGTCGGCATCGTCCTTGAGGGACGCGGCCAGCGCCTTCAAGAAGAGGGGGTCTTCCCCTTCCTCCGCCTCCTCCGCCTCCTCGCCGGCTGGCGGCGCGAATCCGCCGCTGGTGCTCGCCTCCCACGCCGCCTTCGACCGGCGGTTCCTCTCCCGGTCGGCGCGCCATTTGTTGAAGACGGGGCCGCTCATCGGTTTGAGCGGCGGATCCGCCTTGTACCAGAGCCCGCCCGGGGCGAACTCGCGGAGCGACGACGGCATGTACAGGGAGCCTCTGTACCTGCACGCCGCGCGCCGACTCCCGGCGGCGGACTGCTTGCACTGGAGCCGCCACGCCTCCTCGAGCGTGTCCGGCGCGCGGGATCGCTTCGATCCGCTCGCGGGCGACGCGGAACTGGTACGGCGTGAATACATGGCGAGCGGCGAAGAATCACCACCCTGCAATCAAGGCCAAGCACGCAGCATATGGCCTCTTCCTTACGTCTTTTGACTGGTTTGTTGCCGGTCAACGCCCCTGCTGCTGGCCCTGATGCTCCTGGTCCTGTTTAAAGTTCAGCATTAAACTCTACTATACAACTGTCGTGGTCTTGTGATGTACAGTAGTACTCTTTTGATGCATTTGTGATGTAGTAGTACTATACTTTTTTTTGAACTGATATAGTACTATCTAAGAAAAGTACTCCCTCCGATTCACATTCTTTTTAGCACCAAGAAATATGGATCGGAGCGAGGGAGTAAATTGGCATCTCGTGCATGAAGCTTGACAGATTGATCGGGTTGGCTAGAACGGCTAAACAATGCTGCTCATTAGGCAAATGCATGCCATGTACGATAGTATACATCCAGTAAAGAAGTCTATACTGACATAAAAAAGACTACATTGGGGATGAGAGTCAATTGGGGCATCTACAATACAGAAAATCTTGCTCGTAGTTGATTTTGGCTAAGAGGGTTTTGTGCCCATACTTGTATCTTGGTCAAATCCTAGGGTTTAGATACATGATTTGTCTAGTTTGTTGTTTAGACCTTGTTTATCAACTTGAATGCTTACTATATGACATAATAATACTATGTGCTTTGGTTTTCATTTTTTTTGATTTTTTCTGAATTTTTATGCCCATTTGATCTTGGTCAAATCCTAGGCTTAACCAATATTTAAACAAGTTTAAAACATGAAAATGAAAAGGTAAGCCTGTATCCTTCTTAATTAGTCACTCCAAAATGAAGCTTTTGGGAAGGTTTTTGAAATTTCCATGTTTGAAATCCAAAACGACTTCTCTTCGTGCTTGACTTCATAAGACAAAGTTTAGGGCTAGGGGTAGAAACATGATTTTTCTGGTTTGAATATGTCTAGACCTTGTTTATCAACTTGAGTGCTTACTATATGACATAAGAAGGCTATATGCTTTGGTTTTTCATTTTTTTGAAATTTTATGCCCATTTGAATCTTGATCAAATCCTAGGTACGGTTTGACCAAGATTTGAACAATTTTAAAACATGAAAATAAAAGGTAAGCCCGACCTGGATCCTTTAGTCACTCTAAAATGAAGCTTTTGGGGGGGGGGGGTTCTTGAAATTTCCAAGTTTGAAACCCAAAACCACGTACTTCTCTTCATGCTTGACTACATAAGACATACAGAGTTTAGGGTTAGGGGTAGATACATGATTTTTCTTGTTTGAATATATCTAGACCTTGTTTATATCAACTTTAATGCTAACTATATGACATAAGAAAACTATGTGCTTTGGTTTTTAATTTTTCTGATTTTTTATTTTGATGCACATTTGAATCTTTGTCGATCAAATCCTAGGTTTGACCAAGATTTAAACAAGTATAAAACATGAAAATGAAAAGGGGAAGCCTGTATCCTTCTTAGTCACTCTAAAATGAAGTTTTTGGGATGTTCTTGAAATTTTCATGTTTGAAACCCAAAAACCACTTCTCTTCATGCTTGACTTCATAAGATATAGTTTAGGGGCTAGGGGATAGATACATGATTTGCCTAGGTTTGAATATGCATGTCCAAACCTTGTTTATCAACTTGAATGCTTAGTATATGACATAAGAAGACTATATGCTTTTGTTTTTCATTTTTCTGATTTTTTTAAAATTTTATGCCCATTTGAATCTTTTGGTCAAATCCTTGGTTTAATTTGACACGGATTTAAACAAGTTTAAAATATGAAAATGAAAAGGTGGTAAGCAGGCATGGATCCTTCTTATATATATTAGTCACTCTAAAATGAAGCTTTTGGGAGGTTTTTGAAATTTCCATGTTTGAAACCCAAAACCACTTCTCTTCATGTTGTTGACTTCATAAGATAGAGTTTAGGGGTTAGGGGTATAGATACATGATTTGTCTTGTTTGAATATGTGTCTAGACCTTGTTTCTCAACTTTAATGCTTACTATATGACATAAGAACACTATGTGCTTTAATTTGGTTTTTAATTTTTATAATTTTTTTTGAATTTTGATGCACATTTTGAATCTTGGTCAAATCCTAGGTTTGACCGAGATTTGAACAAGTTTAAAACAAGAAAATAAAAGGTAAGCCCGCCAGACTGGATCCTTCTTAGTCACTCTATAATGAAGCTTTTAGGGGGGTTGTTGAAAATGTAAGCATGTATCCTTCTTAGTACGTCACACCACAATGAAGCTTTTGGGAGGGTTTTTTAAATGTCCATGTTTGAAACCCAAAACGACTTCTCTTCGTGCTTGACTTCATAATTAAGACAAAGTTTAGGGTTAGGGGTAGATACATGATTTTTCTGGTTTGAATATGTCTAGACTTTGTTTATCAACTTGAGTGCTTACTATATGGCATATATAAGAAGCTAGGCTATGTGCTTTGGTTTTTCATTTTTTTTGAATTTTTATGCCCATTTGAATCTTGGTCAAATCCTAGGTACGTACGGTTTGACCAAGATTTGAACATGTTTAAAACATGAAAATAAAATGTAAGCATGGATCCTTCTTAGTCACTCTAAAATGAAGCTTTTGGGAGGTTTTTGAAATTTCCATGTTTGAAACCCAAAACCACTTCTCTTCATGCTTGGCTTCATAAGATAGAGTTTAGGGTTTGGGGTAGATACGTACATGATTTTTCTAAGTATTTTTACGCCCATTTGAATCTTCGTCAAATCCTAAGTTTGACCAAGATTTGAACAAGTTTAAAACATGAAAATGAAAAGGGTAAGCCTGGATCCTTGTTTAGGGTTAGGGGGTAGATACATGATTTTTGTGGTTTGAATATGCCAGACCTTGTTTATCACCTTGAATGCTTACTATATGACATAGGAAGACGTGCTTTTGTTTTTCTTTTTTTTTGATTTTTTTTGAATTTTTATGCCCATTTGAATCTTGGTCAAGTCATAGGTTTGACCAAGATTTAAACATGTTTAAAACATGAAAATGAAAAAGTAAGCCTGGATCCTTCTTAGTCACTCCAAAATGTACCAATTGATAAATGAGTTAACTTGGCTTCATGGAAAAAATAATGTCATGTAAATGATTTAACTTGGCTTTCGTACCCTTGAATCCATAGGAAACTTTGTATAAATGTAGTAGTATAATAATCAACCGAGTTTTTACATCAACAGGTCTGTCACTTACGTGTGGTGCCCATGCGTGAGGTCCCACACTTCAGTGAGCACAAGTCACGTGCAATAGGTACGCAAACTCCCAGCCATTTTCTTTGTCAAGAGAAGACGCATCAGGATGCGTATCGGAAGTATGTGGGTCCTTCTGGATCCTTCGGTTGTCCCTCTCACAAAAAAAAATCTCTCTCATTCTCGGCCTCGCTCGACTCGCTCGCTCGCTCCTGCTCACCGACAAACCCTGCACAAAAGTCAACATCATCACACGAAAAAGGGGAGACACCATAATTCTCTCCCTTCTTCTCTCCTTCCGAGTGATCCCTCTTCCTCCGAGTTTCACTCGACGGGCAAACACACATGTGCTGCATAGTAATAATAAAAAAGTAGAAAAATCGACCTACGAATCTATGATTAAATAGGTTAAACTAGGGTTTTGCCCACTACTACAGATCAAGTTCAAAAATATCCAACTACTACTTCGATTTTGGGCTACTAATATAAAATTAAAATAAGTTGAACTAGTATTCCTCTAAAAAATCATTTTGGTATGCATTGTTTGATACTTTTCATAGCTATAGTGCATCACAAATTTATGATTTCATGCTTTGCTTTGCCAATTTCGATTTTTTCTAACCACCTTCTCTTTGATTTCAAATTTAGGTCAAACTATCGATGCCTACTATGTGTTCTACTTGAATTGGATGCAGCGTGCGCACATGTTTTGCCATTGTTTTGGGCTTCCACACATCTTTGGGGCATCCAAGTATTTAAGTTACCTTGTTTTTTTGAATTGTAATTCATACCCTTCCTCCCAATTTTTATGCCCATTTGAATCTTGGTCAAATCCTAAGTTTGACCAAGATTTGAACAAGTTTAAAACATGAAAATGAAAAGGTAAGCCTGAATCCTTCTTAGTCACTCTAAAATGAGAAGCTTTTGGGAGTTTTTTGAAATTTCCATGTTTGAAACCCAAAACCACTTCTCTTCATGCTTGACTTCATAAGACAGAGTTAATTTAGGGTTAGGGGTAGATACATGATTTGTCTAGTTTGTTGTTTAGACCTTGTTTATCAACTTGAATGCTTACTATATGACATAATAATACTATGTGCTTTGGTTTTCATTTTTTTTGATTTTTTCTGAATTTTTATGCCCATTTGATCTTGGTCAAATCCTAGGCTTAACCAATATTTAAACAAGTTTAAAACATGAAAATGAAAAGGTAAGCCTGTATCCTTCTTAATTAGTCACTCCAAAATGAAGCTTTTGGGAAGGTTTTTGAAATTTCCATGTTTGAAATCCAAAACGACTTCTCTTCGTGCTTGAATTCATAAGACAAAGTTTAGGGCTAGGGGTAGAAACATGATTTTTCTGGTTTGAATATGTCTAGACCTTGTTTATCAACTTGAGTGCTTACTATATGACATAAGAAGGCTATATGCTTTGGTTTTTCATTTTTTTGAAATTTTATGCCCATTTGAATCTTGATCAAATCCTAGGTACGTTTGACCAAGATTTGAACAATTTTAAAACATGAAAATAAAAGGTAAGCCCGACCTGGATCCTTTAGTCACTCTAAAATGAAGCTTTTGGGGGTTCTTGAAATTTCCAAGTTTGAAACCCAAAACCACGTACTTCTCTTCATGCTTGACTACATAAGACATACAGAGTTTAGGGTTAGGGGTAGATACATGATTTTTCTTGTTTGAATATATCTAGACCTTGTTTATATCAACTTTAATGCTAACTATATGACATAAGAAAACTATGTGCTTTGGTTTTTAATTTTTCTGATTTTTTATTTTGATGCACATTTGAATCTTTGTCGATCAAATCCTAGGTTTGACCAAGATTTAAACAAGTATAAAACATGAAAATGAAAAGGGGAAGCCTGTATCCTTCTTAGTCACTCTAAAATGAAGTTTTTGGGATGTTCTTGAAATTTTCATGTTTGAAACCCAAAACCACTTCTCTTCATGCTTGACTTCATAAGATATAGTTTAGGGGCTAGGGGATAGATACATGATTTGCCTAGGTTTGAATATGCATGTCCAAACCTTGTTTATCAACTTGAATGCTTAGTATATGACATAAGAAGACTATATGCTTTTGTTTTTCATTTTTCTGATTTTTTTTAAATTTTATGCCCATTTGAATCTTTTGGTCAAATCCTTGGTTTAATTTGACATGGATTTAAACAAGTTTAAAATATGAAAATGAAAAGGTGGTAAGCAGGCATGGATCCTTCTTATATATATTAGTCACTCTAAAATGAAGCTTTTGGGAGGTTTTTGAAATTTCCTTGTTTGAAACCCAAAACCACTTCTCTTCATGTTGTTGACTTCATAAGATAGAGTTTAGGGGTTAGGGGTATAGATACATGATTTGTCTTGTTTGAATATGTGTCTAGACCTTGTTTATCAACTTTAATGCTTACTATATGACATAAGAACACTATGTGCTTTAATTTGGTTTTTAATTTTTATAATTTTTTTTGAATTTTGATGCACATTTTGAATCTTGGTCAAATCCTAGGTTTGACCGAGATTTGAACAAGTTTAAAACAAGAAAATAAAAGGTAAGCCCGCCAGACTGGATCCTTCTTAGTCACTCTATAATGAAGCTTTTAGGGGGGTTGTTGAAAATGTAAGCATGTATCCTTCTTAGTACGTCACACCACAATGAAGCTTTTGGGAGGGTTTTTTAAATGTCCATGTTTGAAACCCAAAACGACTTCTCTTCGTGCTTGACTTCATAATTAAGACAAAGTTTAGGGTTAGGGGTAGATACATGATTTTTCTGGTTTGAATATGTCTAGACTTTGTTTATCAACTTGAGTGCTTACTATATGGCATATATAAGAAGCTAGGCTATGTGCTTTGGTTTTTCATTTTTTTTTTGAATTTTTATGCCCATTTGAATCTTGGTCAAATCCTAGGTACGTACGGTTTGACCAAGATTTGAACATGTTTAAAACATGAAAATAAAAGGTAAGCATGGATCCTTCTTAGTCACTCTAAAATGAAGCTTTTGGGAGGTTTTTGAAATTTCCATGTTTGAAACCCAAAACCACTTCTCTTCATGCTTGGCTTCGTAAGATAGAGTTTAGGGTTTGGGGTAGATACGTACATGATTTTTCTAAGTATTTTTACGCCCATTTGAATCTTCGTCAAATCCTAAGTTTGACCAAGATTTGAACAAGTTTAAAACATGAAAATGAAAAGGGTAAGCCTGGATCCTTGTTTAGGGTTAGGGGGTAGATACATGATTTTTGTGGTTTGAATATGCCAGACCTTGTTTATCACCTTGAATGCTTACTATATGACATAGGAAGACGGCGTGCTTTTGTTTTTTCTTTTTTTGATTTTTTTGAATTTTTATGCCCATTTGAATCTTGGTCAAGTCATAGGTTTGACCAAGATTTAAACATGTTTAAAACATGAAAATGAAAAAGTAAGCCTGGATCCTTCTTAGTCACTCCAAAATGTACCAATTGATAAATGAGTTAACTTGGCTTCATGGAAAAAATAATGTCATGTAAATGATTTAACTTGGCTTTCGTACCCTTGAATCCATAGGAAACTTTGTATAAATGTAGTAGTATAATAATCAACCGAGTTTTTACATCAACAGGTCTGTCACTTACGTGTGGTGCCCATGCGTGAGGTCCCACACTTCAGTGAGCACAAGTCACGTGCAATAGGTACGCAAACTCCCAGCCATTTTCTTTGTCAAGAGAAGACGCATCAGGATGCGTATCGGAAGTATGTGGGTCCTTCTGGATCCTTCGGTTGTCCCTCTCACAAAAAAAACAAATCTCTCTCATTCTCGGCCTCGCTCGACTCGCTCGCTCGCTCCTGCTCACTGACAAACCCTGCACAAAAGTCAACATCATCACACGAAAAAGGGGAGACACCATAATTCTCTCCCTTCTTCTCTCCTTCCGAGTGATCCCTCTTCCTCCGAGTTTCACTCGACGGGCAAACACACATGTGCTGCATAGTAATAATAAAAAAGTAGAAAAATCGACCTACGAATCTATGATTAAATAGGTTAAACTAGGGTTTTGCCCACTACTACAGATCAAGTTCAAAAATATCCAACTACTACTTCGATTTTGGGCTACTAATATAAAATTAAAATAAGTTGAACTAGTATTCCTCTAAAAAATCATTTTGGTATGCATTGTTTGATACTTTTCATAGCTATAGTGCATCACAAATTTATGATTTCATGCTTTGCTTTGCCAATTTCGATTTTTTCTAACCACCTTCTCTTTGATTTCAAATTTAGGTCAAACTATCGATGCCTACTATGTGTTCTACTTGAATTGGATGCAGCGTGCGCACATGTTTTGCCATTGTTTTGGGCTTCCACACATCTTTGGGGCATCCAAGTATTTAAGTTACCTTGTTTTTTTGAATTGTAATTCATACCCTTCCTCCCAATTTTTATGCCCATTTGAATCTTGGTCAAATCCTAAGTTTGACCAAGATTTGAACAAGTTTAAAACATGAAAATGAAAAGGTAAGCCTGAATCCTTCTTAGTCACTCTAAAATGAGAAGCTTTTGGGAGTTTTTTGAAATTTCCATGTTTGAAACCCAAAACCACTTCTCTTCATGCTTGACTTCATAAGACAGAGTTAATTTAGGGTTAGGGGTAGATACATGATTTGTCTAGTTTGTTGTTTAGACCTTGTTTATCAACTTGAATGCTTACTATATGACATAATAATACTATGTGCTTTGGTTTTCATTTTTTTGATTTTTTCTGAATTTTTATGCCCATTTGATCTTGGTCAAATCCTAGGCTTAACCAATATTTAAACAAGTTTAAAACATGAAAATGAAAAGGTAAGCCTGTATCCTTCTTAATTAGTCACTCCAAAATGAAGCTTTTGGGAAGGTTTTTGAAATTTCCATGTTTGAAATCCAAAACGACTTCTCTTCGTGCTTGAATTCATAAGACAAAGTTTAGGGCTAGGGGTAGAAACATGATTTTTCTGGTTTGAATATGTCTAGACCTTGTTTATCAACTTGAGTGCTTACTATATGACATAAGAAGGCTATATGCTTTGGTTTTTCATTTTTTTTGAAATTTTATGCCCATTTGAATCTTGATCAAATCCTAGGTACGGTTTGACCAAGATTTGAACAATTTTAAAACATGAAAATAAAAGGTAAGCCCGACCTGGATCCTTTAGTCACTCTAAAATGAAGCTTTTGGGGGGTTCTTGAAATTTCCAAGTTTGAAACCCAAAACCACGTCTCTTCATGCTTGACTACATAAGACATACAGAGTTTAGGGTTAGGGGTAGATACATGATTTTTCTTGTTTGAATATATCTAGACCTTGTTTATATCAACTTTAATGCTAACTATATGACATAAGAAAACTATGTGCTTTGGTTTTTAATTTTTCTGATTTTTTATTTTGATGCACATTTGAATCTTTGTCGATCAAATCCTAGGTTTGACCAAGATTTAAACAAGTATAAAACATGAAAATGAAAAGGGGAAGCCTGTATCCTTCTTAGTCACTCTAAAATGAAGTTTTTGGGATGTTCTTGAAATTTTCATGTTTGAAACCCAAAACCACTTCTCTTCATGCTTGACTTCATAAGATATAGTTTAGGGGCTAGGGGATAGATACATGATTTGCCTAGTTTGTTGTTTAGACCTTGTTTATCAACTTGAATGCTTACTATATGACATAATAATACTATGTGCTTTGGTTTTCATTTTTTTGATTTTTTCTGAATTTTTATGCCCATTTGATCTTGGTCAAATCCTAGGCTTAACCAATATTTAAACAAGTTTAAAACATGAAAATGAAAAGGTAAGCCTGTATCCTTCTTAATTAGTCACTCCAAAATGAAGCTTTTGGGAAGGTTTTTGAAATTTCCATGTTTGAAATCCAAAACGACTTCTCTTCGTGCTTGACTTCATAAGACAAAGTTTAGGGCTAGGGGTAGAAACATGATTTTTCTGGTTTGAATATGTCTAGACCTTGTTTATCAACTTGAGTGCTTACTATATGACATAAGAAGGCTATATGCTTTGGTTTTTCATTTTTTTTGAAATTTTATGCCCATTTGAATCTTGATCAAATCCTAGGTACGGTTTGACCAAGATTTGAACAATTTTAAAACATGAAAATAAAAGGTAAGCCCGACCTGGATCCTTTAGTCACTCTAAAATGAAGCTTTTGGGGGGTTCTTGAAATTTCCAAGTTTGAAACCCAAAACCACGTACTTCTCTTCATGCTTGACTACATAAGACATACAGAGTTTAGGGTTAGGGGTAGATACATGATTTTTCTTGTTTGAATATATCTAGACCTTGTTTATATCAACTTTAATGCTAACTATATGACATAAGAAAACTATGTGCTTTGGTTTTTAATTTTTCTGATTTTTTATTTTGATGCACATTTGAATCTTTGTCGATCAAATCCTAGGTTTGACCAAGATTTAAACAAGTATAAAACATGAAAATGAAAAGGGGAAGCATGTATCCTTCTTAGTCACTCTAAAATGAAGTTTTTGGGATGTTCTTGAAATTTTCATGTTTGAAACCCAAAACCACTTCTCTTCATGCTTGACTTCATAAGATATAGTTTAGGGGCTAGGGGATAGATACATGATTTGCCTAGGTTTGAATATGCATGTCCAAACCTTGTTTATCAACTTGAATGCTTAGTATATGACATAAGAAGACTATATGCTTTTGTTTTTCATTTTTCTGATTTTTTTTAAAATTTTATGCCCATTTGAATCTTTTGGTCAAATCCTTGGTTTAATTTGACACGGATTTAAACAAGTTTAAAATATGAAAATGAAAAGGTGGTAAGCAGGCATGGATCCTTCTTATATATATTAGTCACTCTAAAATGAAGCTTTTGGGAGGTTTTTGAAATTTCCTTGTTTGAAACCCAAAACCACTTCTCTTCATGTTGTTGACTTCATAAGATAGAGTTTAGGGGTTAGGGGTATAGATACATGATTTGTCTTGTTTGAATATGTGTCTAGACCTTGTTTATCAACTTTAATGCTTACTATATGACATAAGAACACTATGTGCTTTAATTTGGTTTTTAATTTTTATAATTTTTTTTGAATTTTGATGCACATTTTGAATCTTGGTCAAATCCTAGGTTTGACCGAGATTTGAACAAGTTTAAAACAAGAAAATAAAAGGTAAGCCCGCCAGACTGGATCCTTCTTAGTCACTCTATAATGAAGCTTTTAGGGGGGTTGTTGAAAATGTAAGCATGTATCCTTCTTAGTACGTCACACCACAATGAAGCTTTTGGGAGGGTTTTTGAAATGTCCATGTTTGAAACCCAAAACGACTTCTCTTCGTGCTTGACTTCATAATTAAGACAAAGTTTAGGGTTAGGGGTAGATACATGATTTTTCTGGTTTGAATATGTCTAGACTTTGTTTATCAACTTGAGTGCTTACTATATGGCATATATAAGAAGCTAGGCTATGTGCTTTGGTTTTTCATTTTTTTTGAATTTTTATGCCCATTTGAATCTTGGTCAAATCCTAGGTACGTACGGTTTGACCAAGATTTGAACATGTTTAAAACATGAAAATAAAAGGTAAGCATGGATCCTTCTTAGTCACTCTAAAATGAAGCTTTTGGGAGGTTTTTGAAATTTCCATGTTTGAAACCCAAAACCACTTCTCTTCATGCTTGGCTTCGTAAGATAGAGTTTAGGGTTTGGGGTAGATACGTACATGATTTTTCTAAGTATTTTTACGCCCATTTGAATCTTCGTCAAATCCTAAGTTTGACCAAGATTTGAACAAGTTTAAAACATGAAAATGAAAAGGGTAAGCCTGGATCCTTGTTTAGGGTTAGGGGGTAGATACATGATTTTTGTGGTTTGAATATGCCAGACCTTGTTTATCACCTTGAATGCTTACTATATGACATAGGAAGACGGCGTGCTTTTGTTTTTTTTTTTTTTATTTTTTGAATTTTTATGCCCATTTGAATCTTGGTCAAGTCATAGGTTTGACCAAGATTTAAACATGTTTAAAACATGAAAATGAAAAAGTAAGCCTGGATCCTTCTTAGTCACTCCAAAATGTACCAATTGATAAATGAGTTAACTTGGCTTCATGGAAAAAATAATGTCATGTAAATGATTTAACTTGGCTTTCGTACCCTTGAATCCATAGGAAACTTTGTATAAATGTAGTAGTATAATAATCAACCGAGTTTTTACATCAACAGGTCTGTCACTTACGTGTGGTGCCCATGCGTGAGGTCCCACACTTCAGTGAGCACAAGTCACATGCAATAGGTACGCAAACTCCCAGCCATTTTCTTTGTCAAGAGAAGACGCATCAGGATGCGTATCGGAAGTATGTGGGTCCTTCTGGATCCTTCGGTTGTCCCTCTCACAAAAAAATCTCTCTCATTCTCGGCCTCGCTCGACTCGCTCGCTCGCTCGCTCCTGCTCACTGACAAACCCTGCACAAAAGTCAACATCATCACACGAAAAAGGGGAGACACCATAATTCTCTCCCTTCTTCTCTCCTTCCGAGTGATCCCTCTTCCTCCGAGTTTCACTCGACGGGCAAACACACATGTGCTGCATAGTAATAATAAAAAAGTAGAAAAATCGACCTACGAATCTATGATTAAATAGGTTAAACTAGGGTTTTGCCCACTACTACAGATCAAGTTCAAAAATATCCAACTACTACTTCGATTTTGGGCTACTAATATAAAATTAAAATAAGTTGAACTAGTATTCCTCTAAAAAATCATTTTGGTATGCATTGTTTGATACTTTTCATAGCTATAGTGCATCACAAATTTATGATTTCATGCTTTGCTTTGCCAATTTCGATTTTTTCTAACCACCTTCTCTTTGATTTCAAATTTAGGTCAAACTATCGATGCCTACTATGTGTTCTACTTGAATTGGATGCAGCGTGCGCACATGTTTTGCCATTGTTTTGGGCTTCCACACATCTTTGGGGCATCCAAGTATTTAAGTTACCTTGTTTTTTTGAATTGTAATTCATACCCTTCCTCCCAATTTTTATGCCCATTTGAATCTTGGTCAAATCCTAAGTTTGACCAAGATTTGAACAAGTTTAAAACATGAAAATGAAAAGGTAAGCCTGAATCCTTCTTAGTCACTCTAAAATGAGAAGCTTTTGGGAGTTTTTGAAATTTCCATGTTTGAAACCCAAAACCACTTCTCTTCATGCTTGACTTCATAAGACAGAGTTAATTTAGGGTTAGGGGTAGATACATGATTTGTCTAGTTTGTTGTTTAGACCTTGTTTATCAACTTGAATGCTTACTATATGACATAATAATACTATGTGCTTTGGTTTTCATTTTTTTTGATTTTTTCTGAATTTTTATGCCCATTTGATCTTGGTCAAATCCTAGGCTTAACCAATATTTAAACAAGTTTAAAACATGAAAATGAAAAGGTAAGCCTGTATCCTTCTTAATTAGTCACTCCAAAATGAAGCTTTTGGGAAGGTTTTTGAAATTTCCATGTTTGAAATCCAAAACGACTTCTCTTCGTGCTTGACTTCATAAGACAAAGTTTAGGGCTAGGGGTAGAAACATGATTTTTCTGGTTTGAATATGTCTAGACCTTGTTTATCAACTTGAGTGCTTACTATATGACATAAGAAGGCTATATGCTTTGGTTTTTCATTTTTTTGAAATTTTATGCCCATTTGAATCTTGATCAAATCCTAGGTACGGTTTGACCAAGATTTGAACAATTTTAAAACATGAAAATAAAAGGTAAGCCCGACCTGGATCCTTTAGTCACTCTAAAATGAAGCTTTTGGGGGGTTCTTGAAATTTCCAAGTTTGAAACCCAAAACCACTACTTCTCTTCATGCTTGACTACATAAGACATACAGAGTTTAGGGTTAGGGGTAGATACATGATTTTTCTTGTTTGAATATATCTAGACCTTGTTTATATCAACTTTAATGCTAACTATATGACATAAGAAAACTATGTGCTTTGGTTTTTAATTTTTCTGATTTTTTATTTTGATGCACATTTGAATCTTTGTCGATCAAATCCTAGGTTTGACCAAGATTTAAACAAGTATAAAACATGAAAATGAAAAGGGGAAGCCTGTATCCTTCTTAGTCACTCTAAAATGAAGTTTTTGGGATGTTCTTGAAATTTTCATGTTTGAAACCCAAAACCACTTCTCTTCATGCTTGACTTCATAAGATATAGTTTAGGGGCTAGGGGATAGATACATGATTTGCCTAGGTTTGAATATGCATGTCCAAACCTTGTTTATCAACTTGAATGCTTAGTATATGACATAAGAAGACTATATGCTTTTGTTTTTCATTTTTCTGATTTTTTTAAATTTTATGCCCATTTGAATCTTTTGGTCAAATCCTTGGTTTAATTTGACACGGATTTAAACAAGTTTAAAATATGAAAATGAAAAGGTGGTAAGCAGGCATGGATCCTTCTTATATATATTAGTCACTCTAAAATGAAGCTTTTGGGAGGTTTTTGAAATTTCCATGTTTGAAACCCAAAACCACTTCTCTTCATGTTGTTGACTTCATAAGATAGAGTTTAGGGGTTAGGGGTATAGATACATGATTTGTCTTGTTTGAATATGTGTCTAGACCTTGTTTATCAACTTTAATGCTTACTATATGACATAAGAACACTATGTGCTTTAATTTGGTTTTTAATTTTTATAATTTTTTTTGAATTTTGATGCACATTTTGAATCTTGGTCAAATCCTAGGTTTGACCGAGATTTGAACAAGTTTAAAACAAGAAAATAAAAGGTAAGCCCGCCAGACTGGATCCTTCTTAGTCACTCTATAATGAAGCTTTTAGGGGGGTTGTTGAAAATGTAAGCATGTATCCTTCTTAGTACGTCACACCACAATGAAGCTTTTGGGAGGGTTTTTTAAATGTCCATGTTTGAAACCCAAAACGACTTCTCTTCGTGCTTGACTTCATAATTAAGACAAAGTTTAGGGTTAGGGGTAGATACATGATTTTTCTGGTTTGAATATGTCTAGACTTTGTTTATCAACTTGAGTGCTTACTATATGGCATATATAAGAAGCTAGGCTATGTGCTTTGGTTTTTCATTTTTTTTGAATTTTTATGCCCATTTGAATCTTGGTCAAATCCTAGGTACGTACGGTTTGACCAAGATTTGAACATGTTTAAAACATGAAAATAAAAGGTAAGCATGGATCCTTCTTAGTCACTCTAAAATGAAGCTTTTGGGAGGTTTTTGAAATTTCCATGTTTGAAACCCAAAACCACTTCTCTTCATGCTTGGCTTCGTAAGATAGAGTTTAGGGTTTGGGGTAGATACGTACATGATTTTTCTAAGTATTTTTACGCCCATTTGAATCTTCGTCAAATCCTAAGTTTGACCAAGATTTGAACAAGTTTAAAACATGAAAATGAAAAGGGTAAGCCTGGATCCTTGTTTAGGGTTAGGGGGTAGATACATGATTTTTGTGGTTTGAATATGCCAGACCTTGTTTATCACCTTGAATGCTTACTATATGACATAGGAAGACGGTGCTTTTGTTTTTCTTTTTTTTGATTTTTTTGAATTTTTATGCCCATTTGAATCTTGGTCAAGTCATAGGTTTGACCAAGATTTAAACATGTTTAAAACATGAAAATGAAAAAGTAAGCCTGGATCCTTCTTAGTCACTCCAAAATGTACCAATTGATAAATGAGTTAACTTGGCTTCATGGAAAAAATAATGTCATGTAAATGATTTAACTTGGCTTTCGTACCCTTGAATCCATAGGAAACTTTGTATAAATGTAGTAGTATAATAATCAACCGAGTTTTTACATCAACAGGTCTGTCACTTACGTGTGGTGCCCATGCGTGAGGTCCCACACTTCAGTGAGCACAAGTCACGTGCAATAGGTACGCAAACTCCCAGCCATTTTCTTTGTCAAGAGAAGACGCATCAGGATCGGAAGTATGTGGGTCCTTCTGGATCCTTCGGTTGTCCCTCTCACAAAAAAAACAAATCTCTCTCATTCTCGGCCTCGCTCGACTCGCTCGCTCGCTCGCTCCTGCTCACTGACAAACCCTGCACAAAAGTCAACATCATCACACGAAAAAGGGGAGACACCATAATTCTCTCCCTTCTTCTCTCCTTCCGAGTGATCCCTCTTCCTCCGAGTTTCACTCGACGGGCAAACACACATGTGCTGCATAGTAATAATAAAAAAGTAGAAAAATCGACCTACGAATCTATGATTAAATAGGTTAAACTAGGGTTTTGCCCACTACTACAGATCAAGTTCAAAAATATCCAACTACTACTTCGATTTTGGGCTACTAATATAAAATTAAAATAAGTTGAACTAGTATTCCTCTAAAAAATCATTTTGGTATGCATTGTTTGATACTTTTCATAGCTATAGTGCATCACAAATTTATGATTTCATGCTTTGCTTTGCCAATTTCGATTTTTTCTAACCACCTTCTCTTTGATTTCAAATTTAGGTCAAACTATCGATGCCTACTATGTGTTCTACTTGAATTGGATGCAGCGTGCGCACATGTTTTGCCATTGTTTTGGGCTTCCACACATCTTTGGGGCATCCAAGTATTTAAGTTACCTTGTTTTTTTGAATTGTAATTCATACCCTTCCTCCCAATTTTTATGCCCATTTGAATCTTGGTCAAATCCTAAGTTTGACCAAGATTTGAACAAGTTTAAAACATGAAAATGAAAAGGTAAGCCTGAATCCTTCTTAGTCACTCTAAAATGAGAAGCTTTTGGGAGTTTTTTGAAATTTCCATGTTTGAAACCCAAAACCACTTCTCTTCATGCTTGACTTCATAAGACAGAGTTAATTTAGGGTTAGGGGGTAGATACATGATTTGTCTAGTTTGTTGTTTAGACCTTGTTTATCAACTTGAATGCTTACTATATGACATAATAATACTATGTGCTTTGGTTTTCATTTTTTTGATTTTTTCTGAATTTTTATGCCCATTTGATCTTGGTCAAATCCTAGGCTTAACCAATATTTAAACAAGTTTAAACATGAAAATGAAAAGGTAAGCCTGTATCCTTCTTAATTAGTCACTCCAAAATGAAGCTTTTGGGAAGGTTTTTGAAATTTCCATGTTTGAAATCCAAAACGACTTCTCTTCGTGCTTGACTTCATAAGACAAAGTTTAGGGCTAGGGGTAGAAACATGATTTTTCTGGTTTGAATATGTCTAGACCTTGTTTATCAACTTGAGTGCTTACTATATGACATAAGAAGGCTATATGCTTTGGTTTTTCATTTTTTTTGAAATTTTATGCCCATTTGAATCTTGATCAAATCCTAGGTACGGTTTGACCAAGATTTGAACAATTTTAAAACATGAAAATAAAAGGTAAGCCCGACCTGGATCCTTTAGTCACTCTAAAATGAAGCTTTTGGGGGGGTTCTTGAAATTTCCAAGTTTGAAACCCAAAACCACGTACTTCTCTTCATGCTTGACTACATAAGACATACAAAGTTTAGGGTTAGGGGTAGATACATGATTTTTCTTGTTTGAATATATCTAGACCTTGTTTATATCAACTTTAATGCTAACTATATGACATAAGAAAACTATGTGCTTTGGTTTTTAATTTTTCTGATTTTTTATTTTGATGCACATTTGAATCTTTGTCGATCAAATCCTAGGTTTGACCAAGATTTAAACAAGTATAAAACATGAAAATGAAAAGGGGAAGCCTGTATCCTTCTTAGTCACTCTAAAATGAAGTTTTTGGGATGTTCTTGAAATTTTCATGTTTGAAACCCAAAACCACTTCTCTTCATGCTTGACTTCATAAGATATAGTTTAGGGGCTAGGGGATAGATACATGATTTGCCTAGGTTTGAATATGCATGTCCAAACCTTGTTTATCAACTTGAATGCTTAGTATATGACATAAGAAGACTATATGCTTTTGTTTTTCATTTTTCTGATTTTTTTAAATTTTATGCCCATTTGAATCTTTTGGTCAAATCCTTGGTTTAATTTGACACGGATTTAAACAAGTTTAAAATATGAAAATGAAAAGGTGGTAAGCAGGCATGGATCCTTCTTATATATATTAGTCACTCTAAAATGAAGCTTTTGGGAGGTTTTTGAAATTTCCATGTTTGAAACCCAAAACCACTTCTCTTCATGTTGTTGACTTCATAAGATAGAGTTTAGGGGTTAGGGGTATAGATACATGATTTGTCTTGTTTGAATATGTGTCTAGACCTTGTTTATCAACTTTAATGCTTACTATATGACATAAGAACACTATGTGCTTTAATTTGGTTTTTAATTTTTATAATTTTTTTTGAATTTTGATGCACATTTTGAATCTTGGTCAAATCCTAGGTTTGACCGAGATTTGAACAAGTTTAAAACAAGAAAATAAAAGGTAAGCCCGCCAGACTGGATCCTTCTTAGTCACTCTATAATGAAGCTTTTAGGGGGGTTGTTGAAAATGTAAGCATGTATCCTTCTTAATTAGTACGTCACACCACAATGAAGCTTTTGGGAGGGTTTTTTAAATGTCCATGTTTGAAACCCAAAACGACTTCTCTTCGTGCTTGACTTCATAATTAAGACAAAGTTTAGGGTTAGGGGTAGATACATGATTTTTCTGGTTTGAATATGTCTAGACTTTGTTTATCAACTTGAGTGCTTACTATATGGCATATATAAGAAGCTAGGCTATGTGCTTTGGTTTTTCATTTTTTTTTGAATTTTTATGCCCATTTGAATCTTGGTCAAATCCTAGGTACGTACGGTTTGACCAAGATTTGAACATGTTTAAAACATGAAAATAAAAGGTAAGCATGGATCCTTCTTAGTCACTCTAAAATGAAGCTTTTGGGAGGTTTTTGAAATTTCCATGTTTGAAACCCAAAACCACTTCTCTTCATGCTTGGCTTCGTAAGATAGAGTTTAGGGTTTGGGGTAGATACGTACATGATTTTTCTAAGTATTTTTACGCCCATTTGAATCTTCGTCAAATCCTAAGTTTGACCAAGATTTGAACAAGTTTAAAACATGAAAATGAAAAGGGTAAGCCTGGATCCTTGTTTAGGGTTAGGGGGTAGATACATGATTTTTGTGGTTTGAATATGCCAGACCTTGTTTATCACCTTGAATGCTTACTATATGACATAGGAAGACGGCGTGCTTTTGTTTTTCTTTTTTTTTGATTTTTTTGAATTTTTATGCCCATTTGAATCTTGGTCAAGTCATAGGTTTGACCAAGATTTAAACATGTTTAAAACATGAAAATGAAAAAGTAAGCCTGGATCCTTCTTAGTCACTCCAAAATGTACCAATTGATAAATGAGTTAACTTGGCTTCATGGAAAAAATAATGTCATGTAAATGATTTAACTTGGCTTTCGTACCCTTGAATCCATAGGAAACTTTGTATAAATGTAGTAGTATAATAATCAACCGAGTTTTTACATCAACAGGTCTGTCACTTACGTGTGGTGCCCATGCGTGAGGTCCCACACTTCAGTGAGCACAAGTCACGTGCAATAGGTACGCAAACTCCCAGCCATTTTCTTTGTCAAGAGAAGACGCATCAGGATGCGTATCGGAAGTATGTGGGTCCTTCTGGATCCTTCGGTTGTCCCTCTCACAAAAAAAATCTCTCTCATTCTCGGCCTCGCTCGACTCGCTCGCTCGCTCGCTCCTCCTGACAAACCCTGCACAAAAGTCAACATCATCACACGAAAAAGGGGAGACACCATAATTCTCTCCCTTCTTCTCTCCTTCCGAGTGATCCCTCTTCCTCCGAGTTTCACTCGACGGGCAAACACACATGTGTTGCATAGTAATAATAAAAAAGTAGAAAAATCGACCTACGAATCTATGATTAAATAGGTTAAACTAGGGTTTTGCCCACTACTACAGATCAAGTTCAAAAATATCCAACTACTACTTCGATTTTGGGCTACTAATATAAAATTAAAATAAGTTGAACTAGTATTCCTCTAAAAAATCATTTTGGTATGCATTGTTTGATACTTTTCATAGCTATAGTGCATCACAAATTTATGATTTCATGCTTTGCTTTGCCAATTTCGATTTTTTCTAACCACCTTCTCTTTGATTTCAAATTTAGGTCAAACTATCGATGCCTACTATGTGTTCTACTTGAATTGGATGCAGCGTGCGCACATGTTTTGCCATTGTTTTGGGCTTCCACACATCTTTGGGGCATCCAAGTATTTAAGTTACCTTGTTTTTTTGAATTGTAATTCATACCCTTCCTCCCAATTTTTATGCCCATTTGAATCTTGGTCAAATCCTAAGTTTGACCAAGATTTGAACAAGTTTAAAACATGAAAATGAAAAGGTAAGCCTGAATCCTTCTTAGTCACTCTAAAATGAGAAGCTTTTGGGAGTTTTTTGAAATTTCCATGTTTGAAACCCAAAACCACTTCTCTTCATGCTTGACTTCACAAGACAGAGTTAATTTAGGGTTAGGGGTAGATACATGATTTGTCTAGTTTGTTGTTTAGACCTTGTTTATCAACTTGAATGCT